>JAWNPS010000194.1:0-725000 GCA_035047385.1 Drosophila tripunctata | reverse complement strand
AGCAAATAGATAATAATGTAATTATTGGCATGCTTATGAAAACTTGGCTCTATTTACTTATTTAAAGCTTTCTTTAAATAACATAATATTTATTAAGAAATCTTACTTCAGTTTCCTTAACTAAATTTGCGTACCCCACTTTTCTCGCTGTGTACACAGCTCTTATCACGGTTTTTCTGATGAATATGAACGCATATAATTCATTTTTTATGCCCATTTTATTAATGCCATTTTCTTTTGTCATTTTAATATCGTTGCAGGTAAGAAGACGAAGAAAACAGGAAAAACTATGCCACACTACAAGATACAAATACTGATACAGCTACAAGATACCAGATACAAGATACAGCTAATGGGAATGCAGTTAACAGCTGCAATTGTTTGTTAAATTGAATGCAATACAATTTTGTAAATGCATTTTAAATGTATCTAAAATGTAAAAGCCAATTATTTATTAGCCATTTGTAAAGCCAAAAAAAAGAGTGTGTGTGTTTGTGTGTGTGTGTGTGGTTGTAAATACGACAGCGGCATCAGGTGTTGCCTCCAAATTGATTGCAAGTCGTTTTTGTTCGCATCGATCAAGTGGAAAATATGTTTGCGCAAAATGTTGATTGCTTCAGATACATTTTTGTTGCTGTTGCTGTTGCTGTTGTTGTTGTTTGTTTTTGTTTTGTGCCGCTTCAGCTGAGCCTGCAGTAATTAAAAGCAGTTCACTGACTCGTACATAAGTATATATATCTATCTATATATAATTTTACATCGTGTAATGCAGTTGTCAATCGTCAACGATGCGTGCCATAAAAGTTGACGTTGACAGCGAAATTTTTAGTGACACAACGCTGAGAAAACAAAAAACTACACAGCTTAACTGTACAACTATTAACTATGTTACTACCACCACTATATAGCTCACACAGTTATTCAGTTTAAATCTTTTTGGCACACACACACTGTTTTATTTAGCCTTTTTAGCCAAGACTTAAGCAGACTCAACTCAAGTAATTTGCCCATTTTGCCTTTTCATTCGCTTATCTTTTGAGATGTTCCCATTCGCCGCTGGGGCTTTGTAGCATTTGCAGCACACAGCACACACACCGCTGATAAGTCGTAACACCGCAAGAATTCATTATATTTGTTTAATGGCATTTTATGCGTGTTATCAGCGTCGTTCACTGCCGGACGGACATTACCACATTACCACCGTAACACGAATTGTAGCCCATTGCGTAATCTGATTGTCATTATTATTATTATTATTCTATACTCTTTTGGTAGAGTATATTATGTATGTCTGCAGCAAACACTAGGATCTCAGAGTTGATTAAAACTAAATGCTAGCTAAAAATTTGGCATATGGAGTTACCACACTAAATATACAAATATTTAAAAGCTAAAGTGTATATCTTCTAAGCAACTTAGTAACAATTCTGTAAATTTCTTAACAGAGTTGTTCAAAAAAGCTTTCGAATATAGGACTTATGTTATAAGCGAACACTCTAGTAAAACTCACATAGCAGCCAGTTAGAGGGTAAAATACAGTCGTTAAAACCCGTCGGAATTCATCTTCAACAGATTATTGGGGAGTCGTGTGAAATCAGCAGTAGAGCAATTGAGAGATTTCAAATGACTGTGTAAATTAAAAACAATTTTAGTTCATGCGATATTATGATGATTAGATGGGAACAAGCAAAGTTCGAATATATATTTAGTATATTCGAATGCTTGGAAATTCAAGTCAGCAAAATCTGTCAGATTAAACAGTGCAGGAAGTGCAGTTAACTAACTCTTTTGATTATAATTGCTAACTATGAATTTTAAGCAAATGAATTGCAAATTGCTCAGAACTCGAAATTAATAATTGCTCAAACTTTTTGTTTAGTTTAGCTGAGAACTCGCTTGTTTGTAAATAGTGCTATTTAAACAGCTAAGTTTCTCTATTTCTCTTTCATATCTATTTTTATGTGGATCCCCTTCAATTTGTTTGGCTGCTCTTGACCCGTTTTCCACAGTTCAGCGAACGAGCCTAGATAATTGTTAACCCATAAAGTTCATCTATAAAACCGACAAACTATTAGTAAAATTTTTGTTTACTCGATACGTTTGTACATTCAACATTTTGGTTGGTATTGCTCAACATTTTTGTGGGCTACGTCACGTGTCATTAAGAGTCTTTAATGTCGATTCCAATTGTGATTGTGATTGTGATATATGTATGTATGTAGCTATGCAAATCACGTGTCTTTTTGTACAGTGTACACTGTAGCAAAGTAAACACTTTGAACGACACAGATACAAGATACAAGATACAAGATAGGCAGCTATTAGATACTACGAATGGCCTGAAAATGTATCTTAAGTCGCACTAACTATAAGTGACACTCTGTTAGTTTTTCTTTGCCTTTTCTATGTTTTGTGTTAGCGACTCATAGAGAGACGGACATGTGCTAAATGTGAGCTCATGATTTGACCGCAATACCAAAAAAAAAAATATATTGTGTATCTCGCAGATACATTATAATACACACTTATCACATTTAGATATATTCTCAATAGCTTGTGATTGATTAGCATGGCTCTATGTATGTACGTACACACGTAAATGTGCCTGGGCATGATCACTTTTTCTTATATAAACCCTGCGGCTATTGTCCAATAACATATATGCATATATATTTTGTATTGAGTTCATTTTTATATCGGCACAACATGGTCATATAAATTTCACGTTTCGGCCAAAAGTAAAAGAAAAATAAACAAAAAACTGTGTATATATACACTGCAAGAAATTAAGCTAGCTAAGCTAATAATAAATTATTGTTTTATTACTTTAGATTGCTGTTATAAAGACAAACCCCAAAATACCCCCCCCCCCCCCCCCCCCCCCCCCCCCCACACCCCCACCCCCCCCCCCCCCCCCACAACCCCCCACACAACCCCCAAAAAAACAAACAAATATTATTTTCCCCCCCCCCCCCCCCCCCCCCCCCACCCCCCCCTTTTTTTTCCCCCCCCCCCTTCATATATTTTTTTTCATCTCCCCACAAAAAAAAACAACAAAAAATAAATCAAAACCCCACATAAATAAAAAAAAAACAAAAACACCAAAAAAAAAAAATTTCAACCACCAAAAAAAAAAAAACAACAAGCGAGCCAAACACACAAAAAAATATGCATTTAATTTTTTCCCCCCTTTACTCCCATTTAACCACATAAATATATATAATTATACACGGTCGGCATCCCGACTGACATTTTCTTTCTTGTTTTTCTTTAGATTGCTGTTATAAAGTTTTTTTCCATTTGTTTGCTTTGTAATACCAACTAAATTCGCTGAGTGTAGACACATGCGTTGCTCACTCAATTTGGCAGACAGAAAGAGAGGCAGAACAGGTGTCTCTCTCTATCGCTCTCTGTATGTATAACTGAAATTCTTTGCAGTTGGCAAAAAATATTTGCATTTCTTGTTAGCCAACACTCAGCTAGTAGCGCTACTAGCAGTGCGTATAAGTAACATATAACTAATGGATACTTTGTAGTGTGTAGTATTTTGATATAATTTGTAAACTGATTTAAAACTTGGCTAATTGCATTTGATGAAGCCAAACAAAATCACAGCAGCTAGAGCCATTCAATTAGAGAAAACTAAATGTTATTCGAATAAATAGAAAACGTGTGTAAAATTGCCAAACGGAATGTGGAGCAAGTTAGATAAACAGCAAACAAAAAAAAAACGAAGAAAATATTCAATACAAGGCAGAAAACAAGCGAAAACTGAATGAATGAATGAGTGAGTGAACGAATGAATGAATGAAATGCTAAAAACATCTTTAATAATCACTGACCCATTTGCAGACTTGCGCCTTTCCAAATAGCGAAGCGGACACTAATGATGCTTAATTTGTAAGACAGGTTTTCCATAATTAAACATTTACTTAAAGACACACACGCCTCGAGGAGTTACACTGCTGTCTATCGTGTGGCTAAACTGAAAACTCTATTAGAACAACAAGCACTTAAATAAATCATTTCTTATTTCCATTTTGTAGAAACAAAACCACCAAAAATTGTTTATTGTTTTTTTGCGTTCAAGCTTACAACAAATGTTAATAGATAAATCAAAGCAGTCGACGACAACGAGAAATAAATAATATAAAACAAAAACTACAAAACATAAAACAAAAAAAAAACATAGGCAAATATTAGTTATTTGCTTTGGGAATTTCTGTCGAACTTTCTACCGAGTTTCACTTTCCACTAGCTTAAGCTTAAAGCGATAACGTCGCATCCAATTTGAGCGAAAGAAAGCCCAAGAAAGAGTCAATGAAACGTATAAAAAGAGATGGAGAGAGAAGGAAAGAGAGGGGGGGGGGGTGAGACCTGATATCGAAAAGAAATTATGCAAATGCGGGTAGACAGTTGAAAACGTCGCATAAATAAATTCGAATTCGTATTCGTATTCGATTGCGCAATAAAATGCTTTAATTTACATGAATTATGGAAAATTTTACATGATTATTTAGTAGCTGTATTTTTGTTTCGACGCTATTATAGCAACTAAGTGCTAAGATTTGAATTAAAAAAAAAAAAAAAAAAAAAAAAAAAAAAAACCCAAAAAAACAAACAACAAAACAAAAAATTTTCCCTTCCTCTTCTTTTTTGATGCCACGCCCCATTCACCCACAATAACCTCGAAAAACCAGACATACCCCGGAAAAAATACATGTTTTTGGTAAATATCTGAGAAACTATAACACCTAGAAACACCAAATTTGGAATGCAGGTTTCTTAATCCAATATAAAGAAAATGCCATCAAAATTATTTGGATGCCACGCCTCCTTCGCCGAAAATAAGTAACAACTTTATTGAAAGTTTAAATGCTTCCGGATCACGTATTTCTTAACGTACAATTTTGTTACTTAGCATATACTTGGAGACAAATAATATTAAGCGATCCTAAAAATTTCATCAAAATCGAACAATAATTTAAAAAGTTTGTCATACAACGAAAATCGTTACTTTCAAGCAAGGCATAGCTAACATTTTCTTTCTTGTTTATATTATGAAATATATATATGTTATATAATATAGACTCTAAATCGGCCTAGAATGGAAACGCTTCTCAATGGAGAATTGTGTTTGTTTCGCTTGTTAATTCAATTCGCAAGTATTGAGAAACTAAAACCGCGTTTTTTTCTCGCAATTACCATGTTTTAGCGGAAAAGTTATGAACTGCAAGCGAATTGTAAGCCCAAACGCCATTTTTAGCAAATCATTATTAATGACAATTGCCAACACGATATGCGATAGATAGATATATAGATATGTATATACCTATGTATTATATAGTATATTTGTATATGAGCTGTTCTCCACTTGTAGTTTATTTGCTTTTCCTTTATTTCTGTTTAGCACGTTCTGTGAGCTGCTAACTTGATCTAAGATAAGTGTAAGTCATATGACTAACTTATAAGATGTCAGGGGGGCGGCTAAAAATTGGGTTTAGGTAAACGGGGTGGGTTGGGGGGAGGGGAGGGGGAGTGCTTTGAAAACCGGTTACTGCCCACAAAAACAGTTTTGCTGTCATCATCAGCAGCAGTTTATCTGTGTTTGTTGTTGTTACCTACATACATATATGGAGACTGTTTTGGTTTTTACCGCTAAACGCGGCCAACAAGTTGCAAATGTACTTTTGTGGTAATAGGTATGGTCTTTAACACACACTCACTCACACACACACACACACAGATAGAAGTTGTTGCTTAGTGGCACTTGTCAGCTTTTGGCCAAACGGCCTCAACTTTGCCGCTAGGCGAGGCCATAGGCGTGCGGAAAAGGGCGTGGCATTAGTCGTAAACCGGCAACAGCAACAGCAACAAACTGACACCGATCTACTCGTGGCACATTTTCCATACCCATTTCTCTTATTCATTCATTCACATTCATACTACTCATTCTCTTTGCACACTCGCACTTGTCTCGCACTTTTGCCGCCAGCGTCGGCAATTTCCACAAAGTTTTTCACAATTGTATTTTTCAGTTTTTCCTCACTATGTACTTTTCTTGTTGTTGTTGTAGTTGTCTGTCGTGTGTTTATGTTTAATATTCCCTTTTTTATTTTCTTTCATATTTTCCCTGACAACATCAGACTCTGTCGGACTATCGTATATAATTTCTAGTTTAGCTGACGCTTGCCATTTCACATACCCTATACACAGCACTTGACGGTTAGCTGCAGTTGTAACCCCCCCCCCCCACACCACCTTTTTTTTCCCCCCCCCCCCCCCCCCCTTCTCCTTTTTTTTTTTTAAAATTCACCATTTTTATTTTCCACAAAAAAAAAAAAAAAAAAAAAAAAAAAAAAAAAAAAAACACAAGACTATTCCACCCAAATTCTTGGGGGCCCCCAAAAATTTATAAATTTTTTTTTTATTTTTACCACCACCCCCCCCCCAAAACCCCCCCTTTAATAAAAATAATTCCACAAAAAAATTTTTTTTTTATAGGTTTTTTTTTTTTTTTATTTTTTGAATTTTTTTTTTCTACCCCCCACGGACGCACACTCCCCCTTTTCAAAAAAAAAATACTTTATGGGGTCTGCTACGCCCCCTTCTCCCTTTACATACAAATCCCCCCTCACAAACCCAATATACCCCTCAGAGGGTATTAAAATCGGCTAACAAAATTTTTAGCTTTTTTTAGCGAAATAGCGCTTTTGTCTTGCTTTATTCTGAGTAAATTTCTAGAGAAAATTATCGCGATTTTATTTATTTTCAAAGCCTTTTTTGGGTTTTTTAAATGGTATTTTCTAGTCTTGGCTACATTTTGCTTTGCACACTTTATTTGTCTTCTTTTTGTGCAGCTGTCTGTAGATTGCTTATAAACTGGGCCAACGCTTACTTGTAAGTTGTGTATACCCCACTTGCTCCTCAGCCCCTCCCGTTTCTTTCCATTCTGCCAGTTGCAACTACTTAACAATATGTTGGCTGCTGCACTTTACTTTTGTTTGCCTGCCCATCTTGATGGGTGTGTATATATATATATATATATATATTGCTTCGATTTATATTTATGTGTTGCACTTTTGAAAGTTGAATTATTTAGCCAGAGCAAAAGATACAAGCTACAAGATACCAGAAACCAAAGATACTTATATGCAACTGGTAAACTTGTGGGCTTGAAATGTTGTCATCGTTTCATATGGTAGATATATACATATGTATAGCAATACTATATGGCAACTCCTCCTCTATACGCCCCCGATATTATTTGTTGCTCAGACTGGCTTAAGGCCAAAAGCTGAACCCACGTCTTGTGATCTGTGGTCTCTACGCACATGTTGCATGTTGCGTGGAATTGGCCAAAAAACTTGTCATCTGTAACACAGCATATAGTATATGGCATATAGTATATAGTATATACACGCAGTGCTCGTAGACCTAGAGATATAGAGAGCACACAAAAGTTTAAAATAAATGGCAGTGTCTAGATATATATCTATCTATATGGTCTATATATATATATATGTGTGATATATACAGTTTGTCGATGACGCAAACTCTGACTGAAGCATTACTAAAGAAATACATAGAATAGCAAGTACAAACGACCATAATATGCCCTGGAGCAGTGTAGAGCACTGCTTGTTAAGGTTAGCACTCGCTCTCTTTTGTTGTTAACCGATTAACTTTATTGTCTATGCAGCTTTTATTATGAAACTGGCAGGAATGTTTGACAACACTAGTCTCTAGACGCCTGCTTAATTTGAAAAGTTTTAGTTAAGAAATTCTTGCTAAAATGAACATACAAATATGTAAACTTTTAGCTATGATAACTCTGTCAAATCTAAAGCGATTGTCTAGCGGATTGGCATTTGTAAATCTATTTAAACGCCTAAAGAATTTCACATTTTTAAACAAAAATTATTCTAATCTATAAACCAATTTGTGTTGATTATAATTATATATACTTTATGGGGACGTAAACTATTTTAATGTTGTTTACAGGCTAAATTTGGTCTTACCATATCAGAATAATGGCTTTGTACTACCAGACAGAGTTATTATTGCTGACTCAGTATAGTTACTTGTAACTTATGCGCTGCTATTATACCCCCCAGTACAGGGTATTAGAAGGACGCACGATGAGCAGCCGGCGGAAGTGGACAGTTTGTGGTGGCCAATTGGTTGGGTTTGGCGGTGCTACGATAACCACACAAAGTCCAATCATTCACAATCATATCTATAAACGGTTCTGTCTGTCTGTCTGTCTGTGCGTCCGTGTGTCCGTATGTGTGTTTGTGCTATTTGCATAGAAGTTGGCCCGCAGAAGAGCTAATTGGTAGAGAAATTGATAATAAATCGCTTTGTGGCTTAATTAATAAAAGTTTGTTTGTTTTTTTTATTCGCGCCACATGGCAACCAAATCATAACTTTTTTTAAAAAAAAAAACAATTCAAAATCACAATCAAAAAAGCATTTCGCCCACAAACTGCTGACTGCATTTGTTTAGCATTTTTTTTTTTAATAAATTTTATTGCCACACGTGGGCATTATTTTTGTTGTTCACTCTTTTATATCAATAACTTTGCTGTATGTGGAAATGCAGTCTTCACTTGACCAATTAAGGTTAACCATAACAATAACAATCTGAAAACCGAAGACTTTTTGTCGTATTTTGCCGGTTTGTCAGAAATGGACAGAAAATGCGTCAACAAGTTGGCTGGAAAACTGCCCACAACAAATTGAGTAGTGTGTGTGTGTGTGTGTCGTGTTGGTCAGTGTGACCATAAAAGGTTTTATGTGAGCATGAACTACACTTGTTAGCTGTGTGACCGGACTATAGTTATATATAATGTCATATACACTAAGCGAAAAGTTACAACTTAACAGAATAATAGAAGAAGGAAATAGCCTTTAAATTATATAAAAAATCTACACAAGCAATACATAGAGCTCTATGTATATTTAGCTATCAATTTTATACAAAACGTTTCTAGTTTCCACAATAAATTCTTTAGTCAATTACTCTTCTATTTAACTTATTAAAGTGTATATTGAATTCCATATTTTATGCAGTTAATATTGCTGAGCGCCTGATTTGATATGCTTATCGCATATCATATCGTATAGTACTTTGCTTAATTATTCATAACGGCACTATGTGTGTGTGTGTTTTAGCGTAGCATTTCCTCTAGAGGAAGTTTCAACGTAATCCCACTGTCAAAAGTGGCCTTTAAAGATACGCGTTTTATATAAAGTTTTCTATCTGCAGTTGGTTAAGAATTTTGCGTTATTATCGCTGTTATCGTTTTACAAATATTTGACTTAATTAGATTAGCATTAAATAAGCAAAAATACAGTTCTGTGTATGCAAAATTACTGGCAATTGGCAATTGGGTACATTTACATTTACTTTGTACATTGGTACATTTTGCTCTCATGGTCTGATTAGAATCAAATCACACATACAGCATGTGGTCTCGTTTTCGTTCTTACTTTCGCTCTCTTGTACCGCCTGCTGACTGCTGCCTGCTGCCTGAGGCTCTCTTCTATTCGTACGCTCTCCCGCTCTCTCACTCTCTTTGATGCTTTGTGTGTGGGGTCACACATACGCAGCGTGGGCGTTTGGTTAGAAAAAACTGTTACAAGGTTGTGTCAGCAGCAATTGACAACTTATAATTGGGGGGACGGTCTCCCCAGCTTCTCCACCTCCGCCATCGCCTCCACGCTGCCTCTGTCTGCACCTGCTTGATAGCTTGCCACATTCCAGTGCTGCTGAGCTTGTTTGAGAATTTTTAAGAATTTATCTGCAAGCATAGCCAAAGAGTACGAGCTATGTTATGGTACTACAATACAACATTACGTTCTTAACCCAAATGCGCCGTTGACAGACAATATGTGGCAACAGATTTAGCGCTCTGCTAAGTATATGTATTTTTCATCATCTAGCTCTTATTCTAATTTGCTTCTTTTGTTGTTGTTTTTTCGTATGCTATTTTTTGCGAGTACAACAGACAGATGTAAAAAGTGAACCGGGCAAACAGACAGTGCTTGCCAAATGTTTTTGCTTCTTTTTATTTATAAATGCGCCATTTGACATATGTGTGTGTGTGTGTGTATGTGTGTGTTAACTGAAAAATGTTGCCAGTACTGGGTAATTGAACTGAGATTATGTGGTCGTGCTTTAAAACGTTTAACAGCCCACACTTTGAGCCACTTTATATCTAGCAATGACCTTGAGGCACACCCACATAAATTATATACACATAAGTATATAGTATATTAATAACTGGTTATTAATTTGTTTGCTTGCAGATATTACAAAACTTGGGCAAAGTCGATCGCACCGCAGATGAAATCTTTGATGATCATTTGAACAATTTCAATCGCCAGCAAACAAATGCCAATAAACTACAAAAGGAGTTCAACAACTACATAAGATGCATTCGCGGTGAGTCAAACGGACAAACAAACAGACAGATGGACATACGGACAGACGGACACTTTCGCATCTGCTACATGCTATAAGAAAAACACTACTTAAATGGGGCAGTTGGGGCTTATAGTTTTGTTGGAAAATAACGAACGCAAAGGTTTCTCTGTTTATTGAGTGTAAGGAATAGAGCTACCAAAATTAAAAGACTCGTTTTTTAATCTTCCTGCTTACTTATAATATATTTAATATTTTATTTTTAATATTTTTAATATCTTAATATTTCTATTATAGCCGCACAAACCGCCTCAAAGACACTGATGGATGCCGTCTGTGAGGTTTACGAGCCACAATGGAGCGGCTATGAGGCGCTTCAAGCCCAGACAGCTGCCTCGGAGAGCTTGTGGTTGGATTTTGCACATAAACTGGGTGATCAGGTGCTGATACCACTCAACACATATACCGGTCAGTTTCCCGAAATGAAGAAGAAGGTGGAAAAGCGCAATCGCAAATTAATCGATTACGATGGTCAGCGTCATTCGTTCCAAAATCTGCAGGCCAATGCCAATAAACGCAAGGATGATGTTAAGGTAGGTTTATCAATAGCCAAACTATTTATTTTATTAAGTTTTGGACTGCTTACAGCTAACCAAAGGACGCGAACAGTTGGAGGAGGCTCGTCGTACCTATGAAATTTTGAATACGGAACTTCATGATGAGCTGCCCGCCCTCTATGATTCGAGAATATTGTTTTTGGTTACCAATTTACAGACACTGTTCGCCACCGAGCAGGTCTTCCACAGTGAAACGGCTAAAGTGAGTATTAGTATTAGTATTAGTATTAGTATTAGTATTAGTATTAGTATTAGTATTAGTATTAGTATTAGTATTAGTATTAGTATTAATATTAATATTTATTTTTATATTTATATTTATATATTATATTTTTTTTATTTGCTTGCATTAGCATTGGTAGTAGTTTTAATATTGTGTTAACTAATTGAATGCTCTTTTATTAACACATTAGCATTAGCATTAGTATTATTATTAATATTATTTTAACTAATTGAATGCTCTTTTATTAACAGATCTATGCGGAATTTGAGGCAATTGTTGACAAGTTGGCCACAGAATCGCAACGTGGCTCAAATACGTTGCGCAAACAAACAAGTAATTGCATTTAAAACATTACAAGTTAAATAAATATTATTTAATATTCAACTTTTGTTTGTGCAGTAAACGCCTTGAAGCCTTCGAGCCCAGTGCAATCGCCAGTGAATAAACTGAATAATGCCAATGCCAACAACAGCAACTATCAAAATCAAATAACCACAAACGGTGGCTCCAGTCTGGCCAACAGTCGTAAGTAGAACTGTCCTCAAGAGGTGGTGCTATGTCTGCTATCCTAACTATATAAAACTGATCTCTGACTCTGATAATACGCAATTATTGAATTTCGTTTACGCAATTACTTTTTTTTATTTTCGTTTATTTGTTTTTGCTTCTTTTTTCTCGTTTTGTTCAAAAAATAAAAAAACACCAAATAATTATCAATTATAAATTGCTCAAAACTGTACAAAAAAAACCAACTAAAAAAAAACTGAATGCCAAAGTGTAAAATAAATTACCAAACTTGTCTCGAATTTATGTAAAATATCTAAAAGAACTTGATATGATACACAACATATAAGTTATATATATTTATATATTACTTTGCACTCCTATACACTCTATATACATATATTATATTATTATAATTTTATGCAAAATTTGTATTGGCATATGATGATTATGATTATTTTTGATTTAGTTTAGTTTTTGGCAATTTATAAATTCAAAAAATTCTTTAACTGTTGTTGGATTTTGTAGCAAACATTCCCTTTGTGTTGGTTGGGCATCTAATTAATTAATTTTCATGTAAATTTCTAGTTTTTGTAATTTTGTAATCGGTTCTAATTTTAAATAATGATAATTTTGGTTAGGGTATAAATTCGTTTAGCAGTTTTCAGTTAGATTTCATATCGCAAATTGTGGAGCCTTCAAACAAATGGAATGTTGCCTGCTAAAACCTGACAAACAGTGCCTTTCAAATGTTCTCAAACACTTAACATGCATGTCTTCAGTTCTATATATACATATATATTTTATACTTTTTGTTTTTCTCTTTTTTATAATGAATTGAAATTAATGTTTTTTGTTGGAATGATGCTGCTAACCCAAAACATAATTTTTAATAACAATAACCACACACGAATATAAAACTATCAAACATATAAATAAATAAAAAACACAAAAACCAAAACGTAAAAATAAAAAATAAAAAACAAAACCTGTAGCCACATCCACAAGCTCTTCAATGGTTGAGCCACGATTTGATTCAGTTTCTTCAACACCAGAACCCGAGTCAGAGTTGCCGTTGCCAGAGTTGCCAGCCAGTCCCAAACCGGAGCAGCCCATGGCAGAGGAACTGGAGGTGGCAGCAGCAGCAATTGCTGCCGCTGTGGCCAATGGCATCACCAGCATACACACAACAACAGCAACCACAACTAAAACTGTAGAGAGCAGCTCAACGGAACCAAGTAGTCCAAATGCAAATACGGCCAAGACAGCGGAAGCAGTCAGCAGAGAGGTCAGTCAGTCCACGGCAGAAGTCACCACAGCAGCAACAGCAAGCTTAAATGGCAACAATAATGAATCAAGTGTGCAAACGCCCACCGCAACAGCAGCAGCAGTAGTAACCACAGCAACAACAGCTGCTACAACAACTGGAAAAGAGCCGGGAAAACAGCCAAAAGAGTTGCCAACTGCTGCTGGCCAAACGGCTGCCAATGGCAATGCGACGAGTTCGACGCTTGAGGAGCATAAGCAAAAGAAACTAGGTAAAGAAACAATCAACAACAACACCACAACAACAACAGCAACAACAACAGTCAGCAACAGCAATACAATTACAGTTACAGATACAGAATTCGAAACAGTTAGCTGTAGTAGTAGCCATAAACAATTAGCTAATAGCCACATTAATAAAAATCCCTTTGAAGAAGATGACGAACGCATCTATGAAGTACCCAAGGGTGAGTACAACTCAACAACAACAACAACAATCTACTCTCTGACTGGGTCTGTCTGTGTGTGTGTGTGTGTTGTGCGTCTGTCTGTCTGTCTTGGGCACCCACAACAACAACAACAACAACACCACCACACCAACAAACACCAAGTTCATGCTACAGTAAAAGGTGCCTGCTATAGTGCCACATGTATCTATTTGTCTGACAGCGGCTTGTCGTCTACTATTTGTAAATTGTACACCTCTAAAACAAAAGCTTTAGTTTTCTGTAATGATGTCTGTATCTGTATATTCATATCTTCTTAACACAAAATCAAACTATAAGTATATGTAGTTATAAGTTTTATATGCAATTTTGTGACGCATGTTGCGAGTTCAGGGAAATCCAAGTACTGTACTGTTTATAATATCATATCATATCATATCTATTCTATTGGCATAGTCAGTCATCAAAGTCAGTGGTGCATTTCTCTCTCTCTCTCTCACTCTATACACAAATCAGTGGTATCACACATTGGCAAAAGTTTGAGGTTCTTAAAGTAAACTGAACGATAAATCGATCAACATTCAAAAAACACATGATAAAGTCCTAACTCAAATTAATAGAAGTAAATTCAATATATATTTAAAGTGTTTTTTAAATGTTTGCTTTTTCTAAAAAATATATTATACATAAAATGCATAATCTACGTATCATACGCTTCCTGGTTAGTTCTGGTTTCACTCACACACTCTCTCACAGCTCATAAATTCACATAATCATTTGCTCACGATATATGCTTGTATATAAATCATGTCTCTTATGTTAGTTGCAATTGTCATACACATATGCGTTATAAGAAATATTTATGGAATTGATAAACTGGTTGCAGGTGGTTGTTAAGGCTTTAATAAGTTACTACAGGTACAACTAAGTATGTAGCTCTAAGTTGTGTTTTATATATTTATTTCAGTCATTTTATTAGAACACCAATATAAAAATAAAAATGAATAATCAAAAACAAGAAAAACAAACACTGCTTGCACGTTCGTTGCTTAAGTCTTTTGTATTGTGGGTTAAATACAAAACTAAACAAGAACAACAACAACAAATACCTGACTAACCGCAATGCAGGCTGCAAAACAAATTAACAGCAAGTTGTGTTCTTGCTTCTTGGCGTTATTGTTCACTAAAACAATACAATAGCTTATAATGTACTATAATTATATAGAATTTGTAATTTGTTAGTTAATATAATAACTTTTGATTCACAGATGCCAACACAGCCGATTTGCCACCTGGTGTGCTATATCGCGTGAAGGCGACCTACGGCTATGTCAAGGAGGATGTGGATGAGCTGAGCTTCGAAATTGGCGATACCATACGTGTCATTGAGTACGACGATCCCGAGGATCAGGTAAAACTATATAAGGCTAACAGGCTACGAAACAAGAAAGAAGGATTTGATGTCCTTGCAGAGCACAGTATAAAATATAATAACAGTTCACACAGCTATGTGGCTATGGCAGCTATATGATATAGTGATCCGATCTGACTTTTGACTCCTCTGCAAGGGTATTGGAATCTAATTGTAGTGTTTCCCATGTTTAAGAGCAACGCATGCGCTAGTTTCCCCCCGAGTGTAAACGTCTAGAATTTTACTACTTGTCTTTATTGAATGCAGTTTTTTATTACCAATTTACAGGAAGAGGGCTGGCTAATGGGTCAAAAGGAAGGCACTACCGAGAAGGGACTGTTTCCGGCCAATTTTACGCGTCCCATTTGAGCAGCTAACAAGCTAATAGAATGAACAAAAGCTAAATAACAAACAAGAACAACATCAATAACAAGAACAACAATCAATTCAGCCCAAATTTTGTTATATTATGATATACATATATATTTAAATTTATACAAAGCGTACTTTTTACAAACCAAAAACTTTTACAACATCCGCAACTTTCGGCCAAATTTAATTAGTTTTCTTCTGTTTTAAACAGCGCTGCGCCAATTAATTTAATACTGTCAAATTCATTGTTTATAGTAAAGAACAAACACACAAAAAAATTGGTAAAGAATTGTAACAGATTTATCTATATATTTTGTAATTCGTATGCAATAAACAGTCGTGTATTTGTTAAAGCAGTGCTTCCAAACCTTATTATTACTATTAATATAAATACATATATATTAATATTATTGTTGAGAAATGATTGCACACAAAATTATATGATATATATTTTGAAAATGTTTTATATGCATACATATTATTATTTTGTTAGTTATAAGCTTAATCAAAACAAAAACTTAATAAGAATCAAAAATTATCGAAATCCATACACATACACAACCATATATGAAGCGATTACAGACTAGTTTTATATATGGAAACTTTCTATGTATGTTTTGCAATCTAAAACTAACCTGCATACGTCTTAAGAAATCGCCCTACTATATTATTTGTTAAATCTATTATTGTGCTCATAATTAATACGAACAAAATGAATGTATCTAATTTGTTACTTTCGTTGAAAGCAAATGGCAAAGACGAACAATTTTTTAATGCATATCACTCGATAAGAATCATGTTTTTGAAACAAAACACAAAAAATTTCACATTTTTTTGTAGTACGAGTTTTTTATAGTCAATTGAATAGATGTTTTTTTTTTGGGGGGTGAACCAAAAAGAGATAGGAAAAGGCCAGCAGAAATTAACCATTTGTTTTTTAATTGTTTAATTTTTGGTAAATCGGAAGACAAGTTTAAATTGTTTTTATTCACTTTAATTTAAAATACTTATATTATTTGCAGCTGTTATTTAGTTGAAGAAAACGAGAAAACTCTTAAATAATATAAACACACACACTCACATTACTAACGTCAGCCAACAGTCACTAACCGAACCATGCTCCAACTATATACACTATATATTATTTTTGTTTAACAAATCGAATAGTTGAAAACAAACGTAACGAAACAAAGCAGCGAACCGAAAAAAAGAAATTATAAAAATTCCCGTTTTTTGAAAACTGTATTGTAAAATGATTAATTTAATATTATTTAATTAATTTAAACATTTATTTATCGCATGAACACACACGCATTGAACAAATGATAATAATTTACAGAAAATTAAATAAAACATAGATTAAACAAACAAACAACAAACAAGTCTTCATTACTCATTGCAAGAAAGTAAGTATTAAAGTACTAAACTTGTTATAATTTTGAATTCCGATATATTGCTTGGCGTGCAACGATAACAACTGGTTTGTGCAGCCCTGCTACTTATTTCACCTCTGATACACAAGAGTGACCATACTGCAAGTGTTGGCGGTAATCTCGCGCTGTTTAAAAGCACGGAAAGCTTGCTGAAGTTTATTAAAAATAAATTCTTTACTCTTTGCTTTTAGTATTACGCTAGAATTCGTACACAGTACAAGGGACGCTGTATAATTAGTCTTGCACACAAATGAAAAATTTATATAGTGATAAAGAAAAAGTCCAGTGCCCGCATATTGGAACGATAAAAACCACAGCAGACTTATGTTATAATTAGTTGAATTTTTTTTAAGTAAAAAGCTTTTGAGTGGAATTAGGCGGTTAGTGTTTTTACGGCTGTGCTACGAGAAAGTCATTCTTAATAGAAAATGGTGTGCTGTTCCTGTTGCTTGTCCGAGGACCAACTGGAAGGGATTCGTGTCAATAAGGAAATTGAGAAGCGACTTCTAAAGGAAAAAAAAAGGGAGAAGAAGGAGATTAAAATCCTATTACTGGGTAGCTATTTATTATTTGTAATTAAATTCAGCTTTAAATAGTTAAAGAAAATGATCAGCTAATTATAAAGAAGCTTGATCTGCGTGCCAAAACATAATCGAGTACAAATTAAATTCTGAGTAATCATAAATTTAATAACTTGCTTAGATTATTAGGCGTACCTATATGCCAACTCCCCCGCATATTATATTATATTATTAGTAATAAAAATATTATTACTAATAAGCTATTTATGTGCATATTTTCAATATATAGGTTCAGGCGAATCTGGCAAATCTACGTTCATTAAACAGATGCGTATTATACATGGCACTGGATTCACTATGGATGAGAAACGAAATCAATATACTACTCTGGTGTATCAAAACATTATGATGGCCATGCAGTCCTTGATCCAAGCAATGGATACACTAGGCATTCCCTATGATTTACCCGAGCATATAGTGAGTAATCTGAAATTACCATAAACCACATGAAAAGTAACTTAAAATTAAATATATATTTTTATTTTTTTTATTGGCACAGGAACATGCAGATTTGTTGATGGACGTTTGCTATGAAACGGGTGTATGCCTAGACGATCCATATTTAAATGCTATTAAGATACTATGGTCCGATTCTGGCATACAGGAGTGTTATGAACAGCGAAATAAATACCAAATAATCGATCATGCTAAATAGTAAGTTTTTAGTAAGTTTTAGTATTTAAAAAATACACATTAAAAATCTACAGCAATCTCTAGCTGGAGCTAATATATTTTCCATATTTAGTTTATTTTTTTTTTTTAGAATTCTCCGAGATGTTTTAATTAAAATATATAGTTGCCATATTATTTATCAGCTTGTAGTGTAAAATATTATAAATCGTACTTACGTACTCGTCGTCTCTTTCTAGCTTTCTTGACAAAATAGATGATATTGTAGCGCCCAATTATTTGCCCAGCGATGCTGATATATTGCGTTCCCGTTCGGCCACAACTGGAATACTGCAGTATTCCTTCAATATGGATCCATTTACAATGAGGTATGTATCGCATAAACACTTTAAAATGTTTTTAAAAATAATAATGATGATAAGTATTATGCAGCATAATCGATGTCGGTGGACAGCGATCGGAGCGTAGAAAATGGTTGCATTGTTTTGATAATGTTACTATGGTTATATTTCTGGTAGCAATATCGGAATATGATCAAGTGTTGCGAGAATCCGATGATGTGGTAAAATAAACTTGGCTAAGCTAATAAAAAATAATATTAAAAAATTTTTTCATTTAATGTTAACTTTTGCAGAATCGCATTAAGGAATCAGTAGCTTTATTTCGAACAATCTTGAACGGTCTATATTTTCAGAAAGCAGCATTTGTTCTATTTCTGAACAAGATTGATTTGCTAGAGCAGAAAATTGCCAAATCGCATATAGTGGATTATTTTCCCGAATACGATGGTAAGTGTTAAATACTTGAAATAATTAATAAACCCATGTATATTTTTAAATATATGTACAGGTCCGAAGGGAGATGCAACTGAGGCCCGTAAGTTTTTTTTGATTATGTTTACAAGCGACGACAACCAAAAAGAGGGCAAGAAAAAGAAAATTTATTCGCATTTTACTTGTGCTACTGGTAAATTTAATCCATAAATAATCCATTTTATAAGCATATATTTATTTATATATTTTTCACTATTTTCAATTAGATACCGATAATATTAAACGAGTGTCGCTTGCTGTGAAAGATATAATAATGTCCAATTTACTTCGCGTCTTCCAAATATCCTAATCGTATTGCTCGAAAAGTTAAAATGTTTCAAAACATTTTTTATTTATTTATCATTCTATTCTTTATTTTGTAATACAAATCTAAATCAACAAGTTTATAAAACAAATAAAATGTATTATTCTAACAATATGGCTTAATTATATGTATTAGCTGCATCTGGTCACACTTTTGCATATTCGATAGCTGCAAAATGTTCGATATATTTGTTTAAGTGTGCCCGCCAGAGCTTAACTTACGACAACCCTTCCATCAATTTGCTTGACAGCCCTGAAAAATGTAAACTTATGACGTCACAAATTTTGCGCAGTCGAAATTGCGCATATCTAAGCGCTACCTTGTAAGTTGCTTGCAATCATGCTCCTATGTCGGTGACTCTTTCGTGTGTGTTGGTGTTGCGTTAATAAAAAAAAATAGTGTAAATACCTAAGAAAATTTTAAGAGTTGACCAAATCGCCAAAAAAAGAAAAAAAATACAAAAACGTCAATACGAATCGTGCGCCAACGTTAACCAAACAATGCAAAATCAAATATGTTGTGAGTTTCACTTGGAAGTCAAGTCAACGTCGTCGTCGTCGTCGTCGACACACACCGACAAATCCAAAGCAGAGCAGTCAGCAGAGCATCGCAGCAGTTCAGAGTAGAAATACTAGAATCAACTTTTTGCCAGCCAGCATTTACCAATTTTCCCATACATTGTGAACTACAAGCAGTTGCAAACGAAACGCTTAAACAAGTGCCTTAAAAAAGTGTTAAACAATTTGCAGTGGGGTGCAAGAATCAGGAAAAAATTTTCTGTTGAACGTTTTTTTCTCATATTTTTTTTTCTTCATATTCGTTCGTTTTTGCCTCGCCCTCGCTCTGTGTGTATAGCAGTGCGCGTGTGTGTATAGAGGTGCGAGTGAGACAGCCATACAGCAGCAGCAGCTACAGGGCGCACTATCTATCTATCCTATCAGTGATATCTGTGTATGTCGTATATTTGCATTTTGCTTTCATGCTCAGCGCGCGTTGAGCTTACCTACTGCTAAATTAATTAAGCTTAATTCATAAAATCATATTTATTTCGATTGTCATGCGTTTGTCGCTGTCAGCAACTGCAATTAAATGCATTTTACTAGAGCGCAATTGATATTTGCCAAATTTAGCGGTGACAACACTGCAGTGCGCACTGCTTGCTTGCTCGCAGCAAACAGCATGTTTTGGCATTATTTAGCACGTTTCTGTTCGCTCGTTGCCAATGCAGTGCATGCTATGGATGGTAAAAAACAAATAATATATATTAAACGATTAATTAAGCTCATATAAAAATAAATACACATTTTGCACAGAAATGAAATGTAATGAAATATTTCAAAAAACCATGTTTGCCATAAGTTAAAAAAAAATACTAACAAGCACTCAAAGTTAACAATTAGTGTTTAAAATATTAGGCACTCAAAATGGACCAATAAAAATAATCTGATTTGGAATTAGTATTAAAAATACTAACAAGAACTCTAAACAACATTAGTTTTGTTAATAATTAAATGAATTTTCAAATTGTTTTGTAGTTGCATTTTGATTAATATATATCGTTTGCTTAATTGTGCCATCCCTAGTGCGTGTCGGTGTTAGTGCTGCTGGTAGAAGAGTGTAGCTGCTTACAGTAACACAAAAAAAAAAAACTGTAATGTTAATGTTGCACAAAATTGGAATACAAAACCCACTGCTGCAATGCTGCGCCAAAATTAAAAAGTGTTAAATTGATAATTATAAAGTTTCGAACTCTGCCTATTTAGGGTGGGATGTTTTTTTTTTGGGTGTGTTTGTGTGCGTGCGTGCGTGAGTGCGTGAGCGACAGTGTGATTGGGTGCGTGTGCGTGTGGGAAGTATTAAATATTAGTAGCTAAAAATACCAAAAAATCTATACAATTTTCCATTTTCTACTACTTGCAGTTCCACTGCATACCGGAAAATAAACAAATACAAGAAGCATAAAGTATGCAGAAAATTAAATACAAAACGAGCATTTAAGTGTTGCGTGTGAAACGGAAAATAAAAAATAATTAATATAAAAACAGCTCTCGTTGTCGCCATAAAAAACTAACTACACAAAAATCTTTGTTGCATTTAATTAATTAATTAAAGAACTACACACACACACACTCGACGTTCCTTAAAACAAATGTTTTCCAAACGCAACTAAAATCAAAGCAGCGGAAAAAGAAACATCACCTCATTCAACATATAATATACACATAGCATATAGAAACCGCATAAAAAACCACATAGGAATTCTACAAAATTAAATATATATGCGTATGTATTCAACACCGATTTAAAGTAACTGCAGGGAAACAACACGATTAACCAAAGGACGTTTATGCAAAGCAATTTTGGATAAGCTAAAACATAAACCGTGCAATAGCAAGTGAGTAGCAAAAGAATTAAACGTTTAAATGCGTAAGTCATAATTATATGTTACTATACTATATTATGCCATATTACATTTACTCAACACTGGACTCGAATAACAGCAGCCGTAGCACTCTCTGATAACATTTGTGATAAATAATAATGCGGATCTGTGCCAAAACCCCATTAACAGTCCTCTCTTTAGACTCTCTCTCCTCTCTTTAGACTTTCCTTAGAGCTAATTTTGTTTGGTCGTGTAACCAGTGTTGCCAATGCAGCTGAGGGTACTATTAAATGTTATTGTGGGAGTATGTTAAAAATATGTCTAAAAACATTAGTTGTTTTATTTTATTTTTTATTTAATTTTTAATTTATTTTATTTAAGTTTTAATTTTTTATTTTATTTTCTATATTTTTCAAAATATTAATATAGCTCTTAGGCTGCAGATTACTTGCGTAAAAACTGTGCAAAAAGAAGAAAAGAAGAAGAGAAACTGAAATTGTTGAACTTTTTAAACGACTTGCAGAGAAGAAGAAGCACTTGATGCTTGACACTTTTGATGCCTGTCTTTCTATCTCTCCCTCTCCATCTACCTCTCTACCTATCTCTTATCTAGATGACACAGAATCGTATAGATTTATCTCAGCTTCTTTATCTGACTTCTACAGTGCTACTGTGCTTTCAGTAGCTGTACAGATCAGCTAATCACAAAGTGTTGTCTAAAAAAATATAGCTACTGTAGCTATATATTTTAACAATATTAGAACATTGTTATAGCTAGATTTTAGCTAATAGCTTTAAATAAATTTTAACTTTTCATTGATAAATTGAATTGAATAAGCTATCATTTAGGCAGTATACCTACACTTCTATGTATATAGATTATAAAATAAAAACATTTGTTATCTAATTGCTAATATCTTTAAGCATAAAAATGGAATTAAAGCAGTCCTAGCTTGTAAATAAATCCGACTAAAAATAAGATAACATGACAACACTGACCACCTGTTTGCTGAAAAAAGTTTACTCGATATATAAATAATAGATCTTAAAATTGTATGCCTGTAAGCAACTTTAGATTAAACCAATGGAATGCACAGTTAGACAAATAATTATATTTATAAAATGTTTATAAATATTTCTGCTTATACATAGTTAAAAACTTATTTTTGGATACATTTTAATGTTCTTGTAGTTCCCTGGAATATTTTTAAGTTGTTTACATTTCTAATATGTATTATTAGGTGATTCTTAGCGTCTGGGCATGCCATTCAAATAGTTTTTGGTAATCTAATAATGGTTTTATTATACTTATTGTATATGCAAGATATACTATACCCTTAAATGAAGTGTAATCTAAACAGTATTTGTAATTAGCATTCACTGATCATTCACAGTTCATTCATTCAACTTCTCTGATCCCTTTAGGGAAATCAATCTAGTTTCATGCGGAATGCACGTGCTATAGACAAGGCCAATATCGGCTAACTATAATTCGCAAGCTTCTGTTAAAATCTGACTGTTTTGAGTATATGTATGTGGACCGCCCCAAAATTTGCTAAGATACTGCTAATTTGGTTCTCCAGTTGTGCGGTTTGTAATGTAAACAATTGTTTTGTTTTTCTTTTAAGATATATAAATTGTTTGTTGTAGTCTGCGGTCGGTCTCTGTGGCTTCTATTCATAGTTTTGAAAGTTATAGTTTATATATATCAATTTATTTATTTCAAATGTAAAAAAAGTGAGCAGAAGATTTTTAGACATAGGGAATAATTGGGTTTATTTCTTGATCTAAGCAAATTTTAGCACCGTAGCTTATTTGATTCGCATCCTACGACGATCAGTCAATTGAAAAGTGAGCAAACTAATTCTTCAAAAATACTAATCTCCTTTTGTTTTAATTTTAAAATGATTTTTACTGATCGTTTTTTAAAACTAGACATAGGCAAAAATTGTGTTTATTTCTTGATCTAAGCAAATTTCAGCACCGTAGCTTATTTGATTCGCATCCTACGATGATCAGTGAATTGAAAAGTGAACAAATTAATTCTTACAAAATACTAATCTCCTTTTGTTTAAAAATTCTTTGCAGATGTTCATGAGTATACGGAATACTATATAAATGTAAATCAGTTGGATTCGACGTTCTTTTAGATGTGGTTCATTGTATTCGTCAGTGTTCTGGTCACCGCACACACACACACACACGCGAAGCCTTTGATGGAAATTAAGCAATAGCCAAAGAGAGCCTGAAAGTGACGTCATTGAGGAAAACTCCAACAACAACAAGAACCATCAACAGCGGAGCAACGCCAAAGTACAAAAATATGCTCATGAGCAACTAAAAAACGAAATTTGGAAATAAAATATTGGAAGAACTTGAACAACAACAACTTTAATAACAGGATTTAAAGTTCTTAATAAAGAAGAATATTAATATATTGTAAACTGGTCCGGAACTTAGGTTCTGCAATATCAACAAAATTCTTAACCCTAACTAAAAAGAACTTCACACACATACAATTTGGACTTTAAAGTCATCGAACTAAAAGCAGACGAAGCAGAGAATTTGCACAAGTCACGGAGTCACGTCCAGCAGGATTCGCAGAACGCGTAAGCGTCCTTAAATCCAGTTAGCATGGAGTGCTGTTTATCGGAAGAGGCCAAGGAACAGAAACGGATCAATCAGGAAATCGAGAAACAGTTGCGACGCGACAAGAGAGATGCACGTCGTGAGCTTAAACTGCTATTGTTGGGTGAGTATTACGAATATTTTTGTATATTATTAAGCTGAGTTCTCAATAGGAAATCAGATGACACTGTTATGACATTTCTAAAATTTCGAAAATTAATTTTTATTCTTTTTCGTTTTCATGCAATTTTTGAAATGCCACAACACTGTCAAATCTGAACCGATTTCTACGAGGAATATCAATTTGTTCATTATTTTTTCTCTTAAATATTTCTGCATTCAAAATTTTTCAATTTGGAAATTTTAATTTTTCTTCAAAAAATCGTCGATTTTGCATACTAACCCCTTTACGTTTTTTCAAAAATTTGAACAAAAATTAATTTTTTCAAAATCAAAAACTTTGAATGCAGCATTATTCTAAAAGGCGAACCATGAACAAAACCGTTTTCCGTTTGGAAATTCGTTAAGTTTTGACCCTGATATGATATTTTTTAGAAAAAAATTTTGAATTTTTTTTTCTAAAAGTAATACTAATCTATTAGCCAGACTGTGCTGATTATAAATATATACCCTTTATAGGGTCGGAAATGAGCTTTAAGAATGTTTTTGGGCAATTGAAATTGATTTAAAACCTGAAACTTTCGTTTCTTTTCCCATTTAGGAACTGGCGAGTCCGGCAAATCAACGTTTATTAAACAGATGCGGATTATACACGGCAGTGGCTACTCGGACGATGACAAACGTGGATATATCAAGCTGGTGTTCCAAAACATATTCATGGCCATGCAGTCTATGATTAAAGCCATGGATATGCTCAAAATATCGTATGGTGTTGGCGATCACATTGTAAGTACATATATTTATTGACTCTAGTATAGAATATTGATTAAAACTTGATTGTCAATTGCAGGAACTTGCTGATCTGGTGATGAGCATTGACTATGAAACTGTAACAACATTTGAGGATCCATATTTGAATGCCATTAAGACGCTATGGTCGGATGCTGGCATACAGGAGTGCTATGATCGACGAAGAGAATATCAATTGACAGATTCCGCTAAATAGTGAGTTAATTGTGGCAGAAGAAAAAAACACACCAGATAAACACTGACACACACTGACTCTATATCTAAAGCTCTAAATGCAGAGAAGCAGCAGCACCAAATAATTTAATATATACTTGTTTGTACTAAAATTGATTTATATAATTCTTATTGTATATATTATGTAGTTATCTGATGGATCTCGATCGTGTAGCTCAACCTGACTATTTACCCACTGAGCAAGACATTTTAAGAGTTCGTGTGCCGACAACGGGGATCATTGAGTATCCCTTCGACCTAGAAGAAATCAGATTTAGGTATCTACAAATCAACACAAAACGAGTCTATTGTATAAAAATGCATGTTCTTTTTGCTGCCGATGCCTTATATATCACATAAGTTTTAATTGTTCTATTTTCGGTTATTTGTCTTAATTGTTTAATTTCTCTAACACAACATTATTGTTTTTGGGGATATATGTTACTACCTAAAACAAAAATGTCATTTAACATATATATGTACATGTGTAAATAAACGTGATTATAGGGATATATATAGCGAGACTGACAATCAGCGGACTGTATTCATTTCATTGTGTAAAGTGGACTGTACGATTAATCTACAAAATCAAATCTTCTAATAATTAGCTATCTAACCGATATGAGACGCATTCAACAGACCGAATATTTGCCCACTCTGAAGGATATTTTGTGTGCTCGTATACCCACAACTGGAATACATCAGTATCACTTTAAATTGTGTCCGAATACATTTAGGTATAACTTATACACTATTTGCACTACAAGAATAGTAATATCTTAATTCAAATACGCTCGAATTCATAACGTAAGTCGAGTCGAGTGTTAGCATTGAATAAGAACGCTAGTAATGTAATTCGTATCCCATATGTGTAATGTATACCCATTAATAATACTGTTTATTTTTACCCAATAAGTAGTTTTTTGTTTAACTCTTGCTCATTTGCTTTTATAATTTAGTTTATGCAGACTTAACCATTCAATAATCAATCAACTAATCGCATATATATTCTACAATTTCATCATCTATAGAATGGTAGACGTCGGCGGTCAGCGTTCGGAGCGAAGAAAGTGGATTCATTGCTTTGAGAATGTCACATCAATAATATTTTTGGTAGCGTTATCTGAATACGATCAGATTTTGTTTGAATCGGATAACGAGGTGAGTTTAATTTGTCATATATAAATCTTTTCTTTATCTTTACTAATTGCAATGCATTTCAGAATCGCATGGAGGAATCAAAAGCTTTATTTAGAACTATAATTACATACCCATGGTTCCAGAATTCATCAGTTATACTCTTTCTAAACAAAAAGGATTTGTTAGAGGAGAAAATCATGTATTCGCATTTGGTGGACTATTTTCCTGAATACGATGGTCAGTTGTCTATAGCTCTATATAAACCATTTTAAATTTTAACTATAAATTTTCATATATATGTATATAAAATCTACAGGTCCTCAGCGAGATGCAATAGCAGCCCGTGAATTCATACTGCGCATGTTTGTAGACTTGAATCCAGATTCCGAAAAGATTATCTATTCTCATTTCACCTGTGCTACAGGTAAGTACTTTAATTATAACTATTTAAACTTATTAAACTAAACAATGATATTCTTGTTTCTTTTATTTAGATACTGAAAATATAAGATTTGTGTTTGCAGCCGTTAAGGACACGATTCTGCAATCCAATCTTAAGGAATACAATTTGGTCTAAACTGGATTTTGGATCAGCAAACTATTTTTGTGATTTTTATTATACAGTGTATAAGGTGTATGTGTATGCATATATAAATATACATATACATATACATTTACATATATATGTATACAAAAATATGTATATATATATATATACATTCATAATTCCTTTTTCGCATATTAATTAAAATGAAAAACTAATACAGTTCGCCGAACGTTGAAATATGGAAGCATTAGAACCAAAACACACAAGTTTCTTATTCAAATTGTCAGAACGTTACGGAACGGAACAGATGAATGTAGAATAAATTAATTACGAAATAAAATTGATGATAATACAAATGATAATGATGATTGATGTATACATTTAAACATTTGTGTGTGGACTACATTTAGAGAAGTGCAAATGCAGAAGCGAAAAGAAGAAAACTAACAAAATGTCAAATAACTTCTGATACCAAGTACGATTAACGTAATAATAATAATGTTTAAAATTCATTACTATATAGAACTTTTTGTAATAAAATTGAAAAAGAGAAACGAGAAAAAAAACAACAACAACAAACAACTAATTTAATCAAAAGCTTAAAAGGAACAACAACACAAATGAAATGGAAACAATTTTTGTCGTACTGAATGAAAGCATAAATTTTACGGAAACCAAGCAAAGAAATGTAACTTGTAAACAAATAGTAACTTTTGCATAAACAACAAAAAATATATGTTAGAAGTTTGTCATATTAATTTAAATATATATATAACACTGACACACGCACACACAACAGAATCCTGTAAACTAATAAAACAAACAAAGAGAAAAAAGCAGATGTAATACTGTATTATATATGCTGTATTTATATTAAGATGAAAACGTAAATATTGCAACAATTGTTTACTAAACTATTTATATGCATAAATACGAGCCCATATAATAGATATATATATATGTGTATATAAATACATAAATGCATGCATACATTACAAACATAAAAACGCACATAAATACATAAATAACTATGTAATGTTTAAAATAAATAAACTAATGAGAGCAGAATCATTCAATGTAAATTAAAATTCGTACTAAAAACGATTATGATATGAACGTGATGATTTAGTACTATATATAATATGATAAACACAAATTAATATCTTAATTAACAAACAAGATTTCATAGCTAAAACAAAAAAAGGAGATAATTAACAAACAGAAAGAGAAAAAATTAAGTAAACCAGTCATATGCAAGCATATATTCATATATTCAAACCAATTAATTATGCTACGTTTAAACATACTACTAAACAATCAAACTACATAAATAATTACTAACTAATATCAAAAATGCAGCTGTTCTTGATGCCATCAACAAACAATTTCCATAACAAAGTGAAATCAAATCCAAAATGAAATAATTGTGTCAGAAATTGAAATCATATTGTACGAAATGTAGCTTTTTTTTGTCATATATTTACATATATATATGTTTTTAATATATTATATATACATATATTTTATATTTATACATATTAATTATTATTTTGTTAGTCTGTTTTGCTTATGTTATAGACAATGTTTTGTTTTTGTTTTGTAAATTTTAGTTTAATTTAATCAGTAATAGAACGAGCGATAGTAAAGTAACAACAACAACAACAAAATGAAGCGCACATAATAATTACAAACAACAACTATTTATGTAAAAACCTCTAAATAAATACAATTTCACTCTATGTATATGTGGTAAAAAAAAAAACAAAAAAAACACAAAGAAAACAAACAAACAAAAAAAGAAATAAACACAAGAAAATCATACATGCATGTGTACATATATATCTATATATATATATCCATATATATGTACATGTAAAATAAATTTGAAGCAAACTTTGTTCTTTCATAATTTGATAGCATGTAGAGAAACAAAGAATATACACTTTGGTTTGGTTTTTGGGTTTTATCATAAGCAGCAGATTATGTATGCATAACATATGTTTCTTTCTTATCAATTGTTTTGGTTTCCTTCCCACTGATTTGCCAGTTAATCAAATGAACTGGAAACTCGGGTTTGAAAGCGTATCGAATCGGAGTTGTAGCAGAAAAAAACGCACAACCCCACCCATTTTATTTATTCATTTTTTTTTTTTTCTCCTTTTTTTTTCAACCCCATTCCCTTTTTTTTTCCTTTTTTTTTTTAACCCCCTCTCTTTTTTTTTTTGTTAAAAAAAAATCGAAAATAAAAAGGAAAAAGTTTTTTTTATTTTAAAACCATTTCCCTTTTTTTTTCCAATGCTTTTTTTAACAGCTCTGATTATAAGCATAATACGATTGCGCAGTTAACTATAAGTACATATATGATTCAACAGAGTGTGTTGTATAAAGCTTTAATTCACGTAAAATTGAAGATATATATATAGTAAATGGGATATGAGTAATAAACAAATTTTTACAATTAATACTAAATTGATGAGTTGATTAGCTTTTAAAAAGCTTAATTAAGTCAAAATTAATGGGTGTGTGTATTTATCAAGCGTACATAAACCAAATACCCCCCCACAAAGCAAAAAGATAATGCTCGGCTAGCCGATATAAAGCCCGAGCAGACCAACAAAAACAAAATGTGCAGGAATTATAAGGGAGACAAAGAGGGTTTCCCAAAATTTAGAAGAGTTAGTTTGGGTGCTGCTAGGGTTATAGTATACCGAGAGGCTACTACTATAAGCAAGAAAAATGTCGAAACATTTGATTTCCGATCATAGAGTTTTTTATAATGGTTCAAAATTCGAGAAACATAACAACATACCGTACATACACATATATAGTTTTCCGTCCAATGAATTGCAAAGTCTCCAGTATTTTGGTTGACATTGACCACTTACACATATACCTATACCTATATATATACTATATACTATATTCATTTCGCAGACAAAAAAATCCTTTGTAGTTGAGAGAATACCTTTCAGAACTTTTCAGATGTTTTATGTTTTTTTTTTCAAAAAACAAAACCAATTTGGCGGTTTCAGCAGATGAGAGCAGCTTTTAAGTTTCGTTACTGACGAAATTGATGATGAATGGAATGGAAAACATACTGAAAATAATACAAACATAACATAACATACATAAAAATTAAAAGATATTTGGTTTAGTTTAGCGTTTTGTGCCTTCTAGTGCTCATTAAAATCCATGAAAAAAATGAAAATATAATTCCAATCCCTGGCAAAAACATACTATTTATAAATCGATGTGCTATGTGTATACTTAAGATGGTATAATTTTCTTTGATTCAACTAAAACTTTCATTTTTAACTTAAAAGTCCAAGTAACTTTATCTTATTTTTGATTTGCTTTCCAGTTTTTGCAGTTTGTATGTAAATATTTAGCTTAAATCAAGCTTAAAATGAAAAAATCTATAATAAAATGAGCAAGAATTTGATATATAAAGTATGACAGACCTACATATATATGTATATAAACTATGTATGTATTTACCAAAGTCTGTACAAGTATTTTGTATTTTTATATACAAAAATTAAGAACTGCAGGCGAAACCAAAAAAATTATAACAATACCATTAAAATTGTACGACTAAATGTTTGTATTCTTGTCTAAACTAATGAAGACCCATCCCCATAAAAATAAATATATAAACCCAACTTAATTGAAACGAAATCTATATAAAATTTCGCTAACTTTGATTACTTTGATTGGGTTGTCGAAATTACTAATGTACTTAAGTACTCTTATGTGGTATAAGTATGGTATTGAGAGACCATATTTCACATAAACTGCTTAAAAAGCTAATACATTGGAGCCAACAAACTCTCCCTGAACGTTGGACATTGTGTAAGACTAGGTTAGTTTAATTAAGCAAAATCCAGTACATAAAAATAAATAGAAAATGCAAAAAAAAATATTATAATAGAATACAATATATTATAAACGACTCGCATACGAGTTTTCCACATCTTTAGGCTACTTTATAAACTTTATATTGTAAAAACCAAAACAAACAAATTTGATGATGAATGGGAAATATTTTTAACGTGCATATTTCTACATAAACATAAATAAAAAAAAAAAAACCTATATATAACATTAAATTACATTTAAGTACAAGCATACCAAAATCAACAAGCTAAAAAATCCCACATAACAGTTAAAACTGCATGCTTAACTTAAGTAATGAGCCAGACACTCATACGGACACACGTACGTACACTTTGAGATACAAATGTATCTGTACTGTAACATACTGCAGTATCTATAGCATACATCTGGCAATTGAGTGTAACTTATTCAACTTGTAGCATTTGAATTGATTGACTTTTTTATAAAAAAATTTACACACAACAATTTGTGGAATTTACACTCAATTGTACGAGTGTACGTGCGTGTTTGTGTGTGTGTATGCGCTCTATACATTCGTCATAGAAATCATATTCGAAAGATGCATTCAAAGTACTAGAAAATGAATTGATTATATTATTGATGAGGTGGAAATGGTACTACTCGTAACTACATAAGAAATTTTTTAGATAATTACAATACAAAGAAAAAACCCAAAAAAAAAAAACAACAACACAAAAAACCAAAAAAATACAAACGAAAATAAATTGAAAAAGAAAAAAGTATCTATGTACACCTACAAAAAAAAAAAATATATATATATATATATATATGTATACATATATATTTATATATATGATGTATATAGTATATACATGCATATATATGTATATATATATGTATATATATATACATAAACAATATGATATAAATAAAAATATATTAAAAAGGAAATTTCCATTGTGTTTGCCTTAGAAACAGCAGCGATTTTTAGCCCAGTTCAAAAATTGTTCAGGTGGACTTATGTTTTCGTGGCAATCTCGACAACTATAAGCGCTAGCTTTAGCAAATTTGGTAACAGTACACCTATCTTAAGCAGGAAGATCGAGGTATTTCTTAGAATTATATAGGTACATCTTGTTTGCTGTTATCGAAACTTAAACTGAGAAGTATTGAAAACTTAGTGGTTTGAAAACTTTAACTAAGCAAGCAGCAAACTGGGCCCAAAACAGTTGAGCAACGCATCTGTGTGTCTATATATACACTATATACTCGTATACGGTTACAATTGGATTAACAAACACTCAATATTGGCATAAAAATCAGCAGGTTAGCCCCGAAAACTGTCTCGACCAGACGCATGACGCATTAGAGTGAACCAATAAAAAGTAGCTAAATAAATTTTATTATAAAATTCTAATAAACTAAATTAAATTTGTTAAATTAAGCGTAACATATTTGCTCTAAGTTATACTATAATATCCCCAATTTCTTCCCAATTTAGCTATAAATTAGCTTAAGAAATCTGAGAGCACAGTTTTCAAAAGCGTGACTTAAGCTCATTTTGCAATAAGCAGAATCAATACCAGAATAAACCAAGAACTTGACCCCGACTAATCATATATTCATTTATATGCATGTACGTTTATATATAGTGCACATATGTATTCCTATATATTGATGTAGATAGGGAAATAGGGAACGGTAGGTAGACCCAAGAGTGAAGCCTTAGAATTACCAAAATCAGCTTTCTTGCAATGAACTTGGGGTAGATTGGCTCGGCTGGTGGCGGGGAAAACGGTATTTCCTGAATCTGTCTGTTTTTCACCTACTGGATCGTATCCAATGTCGTGCACATAAGCCCCATCGACTATATGGCAGTGGGGCATGCGCTTGCCCAAGTTTCCTCCAGTGTCAAAGTCACGGCCGATTTCTACCAACTGCCGTATCGGAAGTCGTCCAAATATGAAATGTTCCCAGTCGCTATAGAACATAACGTAACGAACTTTCGTCGTGTTAACAACTTTGGTAACTGTCTGTCTTCTATATCGTCGGTTCGAAAACTATAAAAGTGGTCTTTTTTTTTTTTGCAAGTGACGGAACATCTTGTAGTTTTGATAGATCGCGTAAGCGTCCTTAAATCCAGTTAGCATGGAGTGCTGTTTATCGGAAGAGGCCAAGGAACAGAAACGGATCAATCAGGAAATCGAGAAACAGTTGCGACGCGACAAGAGAGATGCACGTCGTGAACTTAAACTGCTATTGTTGGGTGAGAAATACGAATATCTAGATATATAAATAAGCTAAGTTCTCAATAGGAAATAAGATGTTTAAATTTAAAAAATAAAAATTTTTTAAAAAAAACAGAATTTACCCCCAAAAAAAACCCCACACCATTTTTTTCCCCCCCCAAAAAACCCCCCCCAAAATCCCAAAATATTTAAAACATTATTTCAAAAAATTGCATACTTACCCCTTCACATTTTTAAGTTTGAATGCAATATTATTCTAGAAAACGAACCAAGAACAAAACAGGTTTCCGTTTGAAAATCCGTTGAGCTTTAACCCTGATATGGCATTTCAAAAATTTCGAAAACTAATTTTTAATTTTTTTTCGTCTTTTATGCAATTTTTGAAATGTCACAACACTGTCTAAATCTGAACCGATTTCCACGAGGAATACCAATTTGTTCATTGTTTTTTCTCTAAAATATTTCTGCATTCAAAATATTTCAACTTGGAAATTTTAATTTTTCTTTAAAAAATCGTCGATTTTGCATACTAACCCCTTTACGTTTTTTCAAAAATTTGGCCAAAAATTAATTAATTTAAATAATTTTTAAAATCCGCTAAGTTTTGACTCTGATATGACATTTTTTCGAAAAAATGTTGAATTTTTTTTCTAAAAATGGTTTTAATCGATTAGCCTGACTGTGCTGATTATAAATAAATATTCTTTTTGAGTTTTAAGCTTGATTTTGGGCAGTTTAAATTCAATTATGACCTAAAATTTTCTATCTATTTTCAATTAGGAACTGGCGAGTCCGGCAAATCAACGTTTATCAAACAGATGCGTATTATTCACGGCAGTGGCTACTCGGACGATGACAAACGTGGATATATCAAGCTAATCTTCCAAAACATCTTCATGGCCATGCAGTCCATGATCAAAGTCATGGATATGCTCAAAATAGAATACGGTGGTGCTGAAGTTAGGGTAAGAGAAACAAATACCTTGAACAGAACAAACTTGATTAGAATCAGAGTATTTTTATGATATGTGATTGAATCCTTTAAACTTCTACTAATTCGATTAGTTATCTAATGAAACGGAAAACTAAGCAAATTTTATTTACTTTAATAAATTGTTATCATAATTTTTGAATTAGGAATTAGGTGAACTAGTGATGAGTATTGATTACGAATCGGTTACAACATTTGAGGATCCATATTTGAGTGCCATTAAAAATTTATGGGCGGATGCTGGCATACAGGAATGTTACGATCGCCGAAGAGAGTATCAATTGACAGATTCCGCTAAATAGTAAGTAGAAAAATAGATTTTCCAATAATATTTCTATAACAAATTTAATACGTATTATCAATATAGCTATCTGAGTGACTTGGAGCGCATTGAACAGGCCGATTATTTGCCCACTGAGCAGGATATTCTTCGAGCTCGAGTTCCCACCACAGGCATACTGGAATATCCCTTCGATTTGGATGGCATTGTGTTCAGGTATTTAGCTATGCAAACTTTTAGAAAACTTGTACTAATAATTCTTTTTTTTTTTGCAGAATGGTGGATGTGGGCGGTCAGCGTTCGGAGAGAAGAAAGTGGATTCATTGCTTTGAGAATGTCACATCGATTATATTTTTGGTAGCGCTCTCCGAATACGATCAGGTCTTGCATGAATCTGATAATGAGGTGAGTTACACTTAATTTCAATCAAGTTTTCTCTCAGTTAACTGAAATTTGTATTTTGTAGAATCGCATGGAGGAATCGAAAGCTCTATTTAGTACCATAATTACGTATCCCTGGTTCCAGAACTCATCCATCATTCTGTTTTTAAACAAAAAGGATTTGTTAGAGGAAAAAATCATGTATTCCCATGTAATTGACTATTTCCCCGAGTTTGATGGTGAGCTCAGTAACTAAACTATTAATTATATCTAAAATATAAGATGGTATGTTCCCAAACAGGTCCCAAACAGGATCATGCTTCGGCCAAACAGTTTGTACTTAAGAAATACTTGGCCTGCAATCCGGATCCAGAGCGTCAATGCTATTCGCATTTCACCACAGCCACAGGTGAAGTTATTTAATTGTACAACTAATACTATTAATTAATTAAATTAATAACTATTTTTTTTTAGATACCGAAAACATTAAGCTTGTGTTCTGCGCTGTCAAAGATACAATTATGCAAAATGCACTTAAGGAATTCAATTTGGGTTAAAGAATTAACACTGCTTTGTGCCTCCTATGTTTCAAAAATTACTTTCGAAATATGTGTACCGAAATAATGCCAGCTTAAAAATGACTTTGATTTTGTGTAGTGTATTGAAATTGAAATTGACACTGAATAAAATGCTGCAAATCTTAAATTTTGTAAAACTTTTGTATTTTAAAAACTTATGCGCTAAATCTAAACATAACAAATTCTCAACGCTTTCATGTTTTACATAAATTAACTATCACAATAATGATTTTCAATTAAATATCTTTAAAAAAAAAACACAAAACGAAATATAAACGGGCACGAATTGAGTATCACATTTACATTTACATTCACATTCAGCGTTTCTGATCAATCTTATCTAACATTTCGATATCGCATAAAATTATTCAAATAAACATTTTAGTTACTTAGTTAATAATGTCGTTTCTTTGTTCTCATCTCTCAGCAGAGTTGTGCCTTGAAGCAGTATTGTTTTAAAAAGTATTTGCAACAAAATAGTTTTCATTCAAATTCTAATAAAACTTTATTAAAAAAAAAAAAAAAAAAATTTTTTCAAAATTTAAATTTCAACAACAAAAAATTTTTTTTCATCTTCCTTTTAAAGCTCTAATAAAATTGTTATTTCTCTGGCAATGAAAGAAACTAGTGCTAATGACAATTAATTAATTAATGAACATTTCTTCGATAGTGCCAGTGAAATTACAATTTCATTAGAATCACTTTTAACAATACTAATAAAAAGACTATTTTAATTGCACTACTTCTTTTTAAAGCTCTAATAAAATTGTTATTTCTGTGGCAATATGAGAAACTAGTGCTAATGACAATTAATTAATTAATGAACATTTTTTTGTTAGTGCCAGTGATATAACAATTTCATTAGAATCACTTTAAACAATACAAGTGAAAAGGCTATTTTTATATGACAACAAAATCGCTTAAGTTGCGCTCTGGTTGCACCATGCTCGCCGGCATTAGTTGCACCAATTTGTTGAAGAGAAAAGCACGACGATTCTGCTGCTCACAATTGGACTCGGTGCGAGCGCGTTTCGTGCACGAGGAGCTGGTGGTGGTGGGACTGGACGCCGCCTCCGAGATGCCAGAGGTGGTCAGACTCTCGCTAGACTCCATGGAGATGTTTTCGGTAGTTGTATGCTCAATAGCTTCGGGCAAATCAACTGCATAAATTCAACAAGTTAGAAAATAAAGGTTTAAGGTTTAACAAAGTAATATATTTCACTGCTTACCCTTTGAGATCTCTTCTGATGCTGCTGCAGTTGCTGCGGTTTTTGTGGCGCCACCACAGCCATCGTGCGTCTTGAAGAGCAGCGAAGCCAATTTGTGAAACTGCAATTAAAACGGAAATAGTGCTTTGATTATTAAGTATTTTTAAATACTATTAAGCCTACGTTATTCAACTGCTCTGCATCGGCATGATCTATAACCTCCGAAATGTGTTCCCTTAGATATTGCATCGCTTGCAATGGTTCAATTCGCACCATTTCCTCATAGCGCAGTTTGCGTATCAAATAGCGACAATGCTTCAAAATTTCCTCCCGCTTTGGCCTGCAAAATTATGAATTTTTAAATAAACTCTTTAAACTTTTAGTTCGTTCCCTGCTAACTTTTCCAGCTGCAGCAGCCAAAAGTCATCTAAACGTAGCTGCTGATATTGAAAGATGCCTGGATTACCACCGAACAGATAATGAGTTTTGGCCAGCTCATCATAGACCAGCTGATGAGCATAACGTGGACATGGCTCCAAGGAGCCATCACTTTTGTTAGTGCCCAACACATTAGTCTTATTAATGACATTAATATCCTGTGCACTGTGGCGACAATAATAGATTCTTGACCATTTATGGTTGCGCAGTGAATAGACCCAAAACGAATTGGATGCCTCCATATGATGCACTTCACGCCGATCCTTAACTTTATTGAGGCTCTACAACGAATACTTGTTATATAGTTAAATAAAACAAAAAAAAAAATAAAACAAACACCCCCCAACACAAAACATTTCTTCCCCCCCCCTTTCCTTATTTCCCCCCCCCAAAAAAAAAAAAAAAAAACCCCCAAAAAAATATTATATAATATTAGGAAAAAAAAAAAATTTTAAAAAATATTTATAAAATTTTTTTTTATTTTTTTAAAAAAAAATTTTAACCCCCTTTTTTCTTTTCCAAAAAAACACTTTTGCCTTCAAAAAAAACCAAAAATATTTTGAAGAAAGTTTAAATTTTAAGTAGATTTAACTTTAAGTGTTGTCTAAATATTTATGCCTACTAGTGTAGTTGTATGTTTTTAGATATTCTTAAACTTACTGAAAATATATAAATTTCATCGCGTTCACAATCGATGGTGGCGCGCAGTGTACAACCCGAAGATGGTTCAAATTTCGCCTCTGAGCTGATGGTGGTGCCGTGATAGGATTGCTCCTTATTCAGCACTGAGATGGCTTGTGTATCCACATCGTAGGTGAGCAGCTCATCCAAATCCTCCTTGCCACGCTGACCACCATAAATATAAAGTTTGCGTTGTTTCTGCAAAATTATAATAATAATAATTAACTAGCTGGAAATATAGCATTAAAGCTTTACTTACACTGTGAAAAACCATGCAGTGGGTAATGCGAGATTTTATGGACATAATATCGCTTTGAGCGGCGCTGGCATGATGACAATCCACGAGGATTTGTGTCCAGGTATTTGTGGCAATGTGATAGGAGAAGAGACCCGAATATTCCGGTTCCACCGATGAGGTAGCACTACGTGGTGTCAATATCTTGCCGCCAAAAATATAAATCGTACTCTTATCCGTATCAATGCACATCTGATGATCGTAGACGAGCTGTGGTCCACCCACTTGACTGGTATCATCGCAGATTTGCATCCAATTGCGAGCACGAGTATCGTACAGATAAAAATCACTTTTTATATAGTCGCTGGTGCGTATCGAATTGTCCAAATAGCGACCAAGCATAAAGATATTTTCGCTAATCGGATCAAATATCATTTTGTGGCAGGAACGCGGAGAGGGACCGTTGGACAGCTCGGAACGCTCGCAGAGCAGCGTCCACTCATCCAGCTCAATGTTGTAGGCCCACAAATCACTCAAGTCCTGGTAACCATCCCAACCACCATAGAGATAAATCAGACGCTTTTTAGCATCCACCACGAGCTGATGCCCACCCCGATTCCCGGGCTTCAGTTCGCTCTCCGTGTACTTCATGTGCCAGGCGTGTTTATAGTCCTGTTTATGCAAATACTCATCCATCAGACCATCTTCTATGCACTCGGCTATAAAGTTTTCCGCACGCTCAAAGTTACCCTGCAACACCTAAGCGAAAAAGACAAAAGTTAAACTATTACATACTTAACTTTAAGCTAGTGCTGTTTTTTTATTTTTTTTTTTTACCAAATATTTATGCAATTCACTTATGAGTGGATGCTCCAGTCGTATGTTTGTCTGCTCCTGTAAGGCACCAAAGGCCTGCATATATCCCTGCTGGCGAAAGTGTTTGAGGCACAGTTTGATTATCTCAGTCTCACGCAAACTATTGTAGCTCTTCATTCGCGCACAAGTGTACATCGGATCATCCTGACCATGCAGCTCAATATACCAGATGCTAAAGTTAAAGGATGGTCCCCAGGACAGCAATGGCACGATTTTTAGATACAATATGGGCAGATTTTCGGCACCATCCTCGGTCATGCAGCGCAAATTGAATACTTCCGGTATATTATCATTTCTAAGGCCGCTGTTGATGGATCGGTAGAGCAGAAGAGATCAGCATTATCTTAGATATCTTTATACTCCTTAGTAAACTTACGCTTCCAGCAGCAGCACCATATGCTCATCCTCCAAGCCACCAAAGACACGAAACTTTTTAATGTTGCAAACGTGCGATTTTTCAAATTTACCAAATTTGATTTTCTTCACAATGGCGGGTCGCTTGAGTTTCAGTGTAAGGAATTGTGGTGGACTGTTCGTATAGGCGGACCAGCGAGAGGTTTGATCGTTGGGGCAGTCGACGAGTACGTTTCTGAAATTAGCATTATTGCGAAATGGGATTCAAAACAAAAACAACGACAGCTGAGTAGCCAAAATGCAAATTAAAAGCATTAAAATGCGCGACGCTATTAGCATAAATACATATGAAACTGTTTACAGTTTAGCTTGTATGTTATTTGACAAATCAGCAATATTTTTAATAGTTTAGCCAATTACTTCGTCAATATACTTGCTTGACCAACTGTAGGCAGCCATATGTATATCTGAGCAGTTACAGTTGTTATATCGACTGTCAACTGTTAACTCACTCTGGTAAATAGTTTGGCGAGTAGCTGGAGTAACGGTAAATCTCAAAATTAAGACGCTCGGAGAGCGTAAACGGTTTTTGCGTATTCGCCGTTCCGCTTACAATTGGAGGCAAAGCACCGTAAGAGATCGCCAGTGAGCCATTGGAGCTGTCCGTTGGACTGGAAGTGGTTGTTGTGGATGAAGACATGCCCTAAATATGTATAAATATTACTCGAACACTTGTAGCGTTATTAAGTTTATCACGTAAGCTGTATTGCTGCCGGCAATTCGAAAACAAACAAACAAAACAATTATCCTCCTCCACTGCCAAAGTTATTATATATGCCATTCGCAGGCAAGCGCCGACAAGTGACTCAAAAGTGCACTTAACGAAAGTACTCTTCGCCCGCAACACTGTGCTCCACACTTAACGAAACTTTTTCAAACTGAATAAAGCGCAAAAGTTAATTTAACAAGCTGCTTTTAATATTGAGTGTGCGCACTACACACTACAAAACCAGACACTGCTTAACATAGGTGTTGATAAGAATCATAACATTTTATTTAAATGTTAGTTAAATTGTGAGCCTGAGATGTATATCGATTTTAGGAACGCTAATCGATAGTTTCAGTAGCGTTGCTTGCTGCGCTTGTATCGTTTTGTATTTACAATTTTTCTCTTTAACATATGAGTTTTGCATTTAGCGCAAGTGGCGTGTGTTCGTTTTTGGCTAATTTTATAACTTTAAGATGTCCTTTGATGCGATTCCCAAAGATTTGCGTGGTCTGCGTGCCTGTTTAGTGTGCTCGCTCGTTAAGGTAAGCTATACAAACCACGTACACACAATTCTGCCGGACTTTTCTGCAACTTTTTCTGCCTTTTCAGACTTTTGATCAATTTGAGACGGATGGCTGTGAGAATTGTGAGGAATTTCTGCGCATGAAGAATAACAAGGATAATGTCTACGATCATACCAGCAACAATTTTGATGGCATTATTGCACTGACAACACCCAACGATTCCTGGGTGGCCAAATGGCAGCGTCTAGGTAAGCCGCATATACCCAGTGCAGTGGGGTTGTATAAGTTCATGCAATGTGTCCATTATATATTACAGCTCGCTTTACACGGGGCATTTATGCCATTAGCGTTTCGGGGACGCTGCCTCACTCCACACTACGGGACATGAAGAATCGCGGCATAGTATTCAAATCAAGGGATCGCAGTCAGCGCTAGCAACATATATAAATAAATATTTTAAGAAATAACAACAAAAGCACGAATAAAATAGAGTACATTAAGTAAGCAAGGAATGGTCCATCGGTTTGAGAATGTAACGCCGCTATAAAAGGTTTGTGACGTCCATAAGTGTTAGCAGGCACAGGTAAAAACAAAAAGTTCAATGGTACTACCTTCACTCGCCACGCGTATCGCCTCTAAAAACCTATCGATATTTCTTTGACACACAAACTTATCGCAACTTACTCCCATACCTAAAGCAACAAAATTCAACATTTTGTATATAAAACATATATATTCATATATATTTTAAGTAATAACAAAACCACGAGTAAAATACAGTATAGTAAGCAATGGGTAGATATCAATCCTCCAGGGCCGTGACACGCAGTCCAGCGCCACCTGCCGTTGTGACCTGAACTCCAAAACCAGCTGCCTCCAGTTCCTCCTTGAGCTTCCAGTAGACCTCGTTGCACTCGTAGTTCTCCGGGAGCAAAACGATGGCATAACCTCCTGCACCCGCACCGGTTAGCTTAGAGAAGAAGCCACGCTTAAAGGCAATCGTGAATATTTGCTCCAGCTTGGGATGCGTTACGCCAATGGCTTTCAACAGATCATTGTTGATTTGAAATAGACGCTCCAGTTTCTCAAACTTTTGTGCATCGTCCTGTGAATTGCCAAAGCTCTCGTACAGTGGAATGGCGGAGTTCACCAGCTGTTCACAAGTCTGCCAGATGGATTCAATGAGCTCTGGGAAATCCTCCGCCAAATGGCGCACCTTGGCCACAATATCCGCCGTACTGCGACTGATGCGACTGTCCACAAGCAATATATTCAAAGGTTTTTGTATTTTCAGAGCCTGGAAGCCTTGATTCTTAACGAAACGCAAAATGCCGCCATATGTGCAGACCGTATTATCAACGCCAGATGGCGTGCCATGATTAATGCGCTCCGATTCAAATGCCCAGTGGGAAATTAAAGCCAAATTCTTATCCTCCATATAGGTGGACATATCAAAGTGTTCAGTAAGCAGCAGAAAAGCGGTGGCCAAAGCAGCGCCATAGGAAGCGGAGCTGCCCAAACCGGCGCCCACATTCAGTTCTGTGTCCACTTGCAGTTGGAAACCACTGTGCAGTGTCAGTGTGCGCTGCTTGGGTGCCGTAAGAACTGCGCCAGCGAGTAGATAATAAATTGAGATAAATGCACGTTGAGTTTGTAGTTTGCTAGCACCACCGCAACGTTCCACCTCGGCGCGCACCTCCTCCATCAGCTTGGCGGTGTTGTCGCCTCCATATTTGCTGCGGTATTTAGTCAGAAATTCATTGAATTCCTCTAGTTTAATTTCCAGTGTACAGTTTAAAGCATCTAGCTGGAAAGTGGCTACTTGGCTTTGCTCCACTGTGCGCAGCTGCAGCTTGGTGCCCAGACCAACAACAGCAGCGAGCGCTGGTTTGTTATACACCACCGCATGCTCACCGTGTAGTATTACTTTTCCCGGAGAGTGTACCTGGAACTTTAGCATTCTCGCTCTCTCGCTCGCTGACGTCACTCGTTCGTTCGTTTTGTTTCGTTAAGTTGTTGTTCTTTTTTGAATGCAGGTCACACTTGGCAGTTCACTTGTGTCAAAAGTTCTCGCTTTATTTTTGTATTTTGCTTTATTTATTTGTTTTTATGCATCTATTTGTTTTTTATGTAATATTTGCGTCGTTTGCCTTTCACTTTCTTTGTTCAACTGCTTTGCTGGCTGCTTTTTAGTTTTCAGCTTTACACCAACACACACACACACACAGGTACGCTTGCCTGCATACATGTATGCATTTACTGGTTTTTGGGCTGCTCCAACAAGATGGCAACAGGTTACAGTTAGAGCAGCGTTACTATTGCTCTTTCACTTTCTCCCACTCTTCGGGCGTGTATGACTTTTGCGAGAAAGCGTGTATTTCCTTCAGTTCCTCCGCCAGCGTTGAATTTACCCTGTTAACATAAATGTTTACGCTTATTAGCTACATATGTTTGTTTAAAACACACACACTACTCTTTTTGTTTGTTAATAATTACAATCTATGCTTCTGCAGCAGCGACTTGCCCTCGAATGCTTTGGAGACAATGACTACGCTGAATTTACCACCACAGCCATCCGAATCGTCTGTGACCTGCACATATGTAGCTTCGAGCTGCTCTTTTAGCTTGTCTTCCAGATACTTTGCATTGTATTTACTCATTTTTAAGTAATTTATTTTATTTTTTTTTGTTTTTGGTCGGCTCTTTCGGCAAATGTTTGCAGTCTCTAGCGGCAAATTATCGATTTTAGAAGGTTGCGCTGTGTGCGGAGTGAGTGACGTCACAAGCTGCACAGCTGTTTGCAGGCACGTGTAGCGCTAGTGATTTATGAAGCAAGTTTAACAAAGCTGTTTGAGTTTTTTATTTCACAAATAAAAAATAATTTCTACTAAATTAGCAGCAGCTGCGCTTGTTTTAATTTTAAACAAATACTTGCATTATATTAAATTGAATTTGTGACGTGCTAGTGCCATCGAGCACCATGTGTCTCAGAATATATCGCCTGCGCAAAACTATCGATAGTGGCTCGACGTACTATTTATCGCTAAAATCCCATACCTAAAGCATTTTTATTGTGCATTCTTAAAGCGCCAAAATTATACGTTTTTATTTTTGTTTTTAAGCATTTGTTTAAGAAAAAGTAGCATTACGAAGACACGGAGCGGCAATTTCTGTTGTGATCTTTGGTGGAACTCTGCATACAGTCATGTCCTTCTTTGGTGGCAATACATCGCTAGGTGCAACAAGCACGCCGGCTAAACGTGAGTACAATTTCGCAATTTCCTTTAGAGTCCCCGGTGTTGAATGGAAATTGAAGCATTTTCACTTTGTTTAAGCCATTTTGGACAAGTAGCGTTGTGGCCCAGCACTCGAGGGCCACGCTAACAGCTTCTTGGCATCCTGTAAGCTGTTAACACGCAATTCCTTTGGCTTTATGCTAAAAGTAGAAGGCTTGGTTTGAGCGGAACTTTCTTGCAGACGCTAAAACTTACGATTTTATATGCAGAATATAGGCCAAATAGACTACAAAAGCGAGCAGTAGAATGCTTAGTATTATTACTAGCAGCAACATGCTGTAAGCTGCTGTTGTTGAAGGTCTGCTAAGCACTAAAGCTATGAATACTCTCGAAACTCTCTCTGTAAATAGAACTGATAAGAGAAAATTGGTACAGGAAGCTGATTATTGACCCCTTTTAACTCTCTTATCTCTTGACAGCTGGTGGCATGTTTGGTTCATCGTTTGGAGCATCAACTGGAGCAGCTGCGGCGCCTGCGTTTGGAACACCAGCAGCAACTGCGGCGCCTGCATTTGGGGCACCAACTGGAGCTGCTGCCCCAGCATTTGGTAGCGGCATGACTGCACCAGCTTTTGGCTCTGCACCCACAGCATTTGGAGGGGGGGCGACAACAGCAACAGCGCCGGGCACGTTGGGCGGTGGATTTGGTGGTTTCGGTGGCACTGCAGCAACCAGTCAACCCAGTTTATTTGGCTCAACGGCAGTAAGTGCAGCACCACCAGCTTTCAGTGGCTTCGGACAATTGCCTACGACTAGCAATGCGCCCGCAAGTGGTTTTGCTGGCTTTGGCTCCACAACAACAACGCCAGCGTTTGGTGGCTTTGGGGCACAGCAGCCACAACAACAACAACAACAAGCCTCTGCTTTTGGTGGCAACACTTTTGGCACAGGTAATTAAACAGTCAAAAAAAAAAAAAAAAAAAAAAAAAAAAAAAAAAAAAAAAAAAAGCCCCCCCCCCTTCCAAATTAAAACCCAAAACCCCCCCCAAAGGTATAAAAACTGTATTTTTAGCTCTTTTAACTTATATTGTATTTGGATTTGCATTTACAGCCTTTGGCAAACCGGCTGCACCGACTGTTACACCTGGTTTCGGTGGCTTTGGTGGCACAAATTTCATGCTTGGCCAGCCACAGCAGCAACCGGTGCCCATTTCAGCGGATGAGGCTTTTGCCCAGTCCATTTTAAACGTTTCGATCTTTGGCGATGAACGCGACAATATTGTGGCCAAGTGGAACTATTTACAGGCCATGTGGGGCACCGGGAAACTGTTTTACTCACAGAGTGCTGCTCCCGTGGACATTACACAGGAGAATTATCTATGCCGCTTCAAGGCTATCGGTTACAGTCGTCTGCCCGGCAAGGACAACAAACTGGGACTCGTGGCACTCAATTTCGATCGAGATCTGGCCACAATTAAGTTAGTAGCAAGCGAATTTATATAATCTCTCAATCTATTTATACTAATAGGCATAAAAATAAAAATAAATTTAAAAAAAAAAAAAAAATTAAAAAAAAAAATTATTAATATCATTTCACTCTCTTTTAAAAAAAATAAATTTTATATTATTCTCATAACACCCTTATTATTTTTATTTATACTAATTTTTTTTTTTTTTTTCCCCCCCCCCCCAAAAAAAAAAAAAAAAAAAAAAAAAAAAAAACACCAAAAAAAAAAAATAATAAAAAAAAAAAAAATTTTAAAAAATTTTTTTCCAATTTTTTTTTTTTTTATTTTTTTAAAATTTATATTTAAAACATTTTTATCTACTTTTCAACAAAAAAGTCACTTTTTGCACATTTCAAAAAATCATAATATTTATACCTACTAGTGTATATAAAACTTTTGTATATAAATTTACAGAGCACAACAGCAACAGATCATACAAACTTTGCACAGTTTGATGGGCAGCAAACCGAATATTTTGGTGCACATTGATGTGCTCAAGGAGTTGGAGCACAAAAAATGCCAGATGGTCATCTATGTGGAGGAGAAGTTGCAGTTGACGCATGGACCCAACGATAGCAAACGCATACTTGCCACCGATTTGGCAAATTATTTGAGCCAAGCGAATGTGAAGCCACAATTGGCCAATTTGGGCATCCATGAGGCATTGGCTTTGACGCTACCCGATGAGGATCAATTGAAAGAGTATCTAGAGAATCCACCGAGAAGTGTTGATCCACGCATGTGGCGTCAGGCCAATTTAGATAATCCCGATGCCAGTCAGTTCATTCCTGTGCCCATGATTGGCTTCAGTGATCTGAAGTGGCGTGTCAAGTGCCAGGAACAGGAAACGGATACACATGCACTCTACATGAAGAAGGTGGAGAACGAGTTGCAGGAACTGCGACGACGCCATGCCTCTGCCACGGCCAAGATACTGGAGCACAAGCGGAAGTTGGCAGAAATGAGCCATCGCATACTGAGAGTGAGCTTAATAATTAACTTATTAAAAAAAAAAAAAAAAAAAAAAAAAAAAAAAAAAAAAAAAAAAAAAAAAAAAAAAAAAAAAAAAAAAAAAACAAAAAAAAAAAAAAAAAAAAAAAAAAAAAAAAACACCCCAATTTTTTTCTTGTTTTAAGAAAACTCACCCAAAGGGGGATTAACCTATATGAAATATTTGTATTATTATGTATCTTTATTATTTTTCTGCATTTTTCTATAACATCTCCTCACTTCCCACCTGTTTTTCTTTGCAGATTGTTGTGAAACAAGAATGCACCCGCAAAGTGGGCAGCACATTGACACCCGAGGAGGAGGCGCTTCGTACCAAGTTGCAGAATATGCAGGCCGTTGTTTCGGCACCCACACAGTTCAAGGGAAGACTGAGTGAATTGCTATCGCAGATTCGTATGCAGCGTAATCAGTTTGCCAGCAATGGCAGCAATGAATATGCGATTGACACAAATGCTGAGGATGAAATGAAGACCATATTGACCATGCAACAGCGGGCCATGGAAGTGCTAAAGGAAACGGTTAACAAGGATCTGGAAGCACTCGATATTATTATAAAAGGTTTGCCCGAATTACAGCAGACATGATCGAAATTATGTATTATTAGCTGTTTTGTCCGAATATATAAAGAGTCAATGAACACCATGTAATCGTTATATATTTATATATTTCTTTTTTTTATTACAAGTATTTTGCCACCGGTCTAGTAGTATTTCCTGTAGCTTGAACTTGCACTTTTATGGCTAACAAACAATATATCAAAACCAAAAAAAAAATAGTTGAAAAAAAATGTAACAATCGAAACGGGTTCACATGCTGCCGCGGAAATTGTGTGAACGACAATTTTATGCACTTGCCATCGAGTGGGTTTTTCTTTTAGCTTTTCTTTTTGGCTCATTTGCTTGAAGTTTTTGGGGTTTGAAGTTGGAAATAGTTGATAAAAAAATTTTTTTTAAAAAAAAAAAAAAAAAAAAAAAAAAAAAAAAAAAAAAATTAAAAAATTTTTTCCCAATTTTTTTTTTCACATTTTTTTTTCCCGGGAAAAATTTAAAAAACCTTCAAAATTAAAACTTTTCCTCTTCAATGTTAAAAAAATTTTGTATTATTAAAACGGTTTTGAAGTGACCTAGCCATTGATACCAAACTTCTTTTGCAGGAAGTTTTCAAATTCTTAAGTAGATTTAACTTCCTAGTGTTGTCTAAATACTATTTATGCCTACTAGAAACACAGTTTGAGGTTAGGAACACTTGGAAATGAAACGTTAAGTCAATTAAAAAGTGTCTTGTTACTGAACTTAATAGTAACTTTAACTTATAGTTTACCTAGTTAGTATTTGAAGTTCAGTTTTGTGTCTTTGTTTAAGTCATAAACAATTTTTTTTCTCCTCAATTCCACTGATGTCAATGTACTCTGGAATTAAAGCAAAGTGGCCGATATTACTTCGACAAAGTAGTGCCTGAAATTGTTCAATTTTGAAGCGATTACTTGACCATTTGACGCAATTTGGCTCATTGCACGGTTGTATATATGTATATATGTACATATATTTGCCAACGAGCTCATTACTAGTGACAAACTCACATCATCCAATTGCCATTTTCCAATTTCCATCCAGTTTGTTCAACTGCAGGCGGTACGTCGCCCCTAATTTTATATTTAATATATTATTTTATTTATTTTCTCCTCCCCATTTTTTTTTTTTTTTTTCTAATTATATTTTTTTTTTTTTCCCCCCCATAAATTTTTATAAAATTAAAAAATAAATTTAATTAATTTTTTTTTTTTATATTTTTTTTTTTATTTTTATATAATATATAAAAAAAAAATTAATAATAATATTTTTTTTTTTTTTTTTTTATTTTTTCATCACAATTATTTTTTTTTATTTTTTTTTTTTTTTATTTTTTTTTTCTTTAAAAATTTTTTTTTTATTTTTTTTTTTTTTTTTTTTTTATATTTTTATTTATACATTTTTTTTTTTTTTTTTATATATATCCTTTATTTTATAAAAATTTATTTTTAATTTTTTATTTTTTTTTTTTTCTTATATTATAAAAATAATTATAAAAAAAAAATATATTATACACGATTTTTAAAATTTATTTTTTTTTTTTTTTTTTTTTTAATATAAAATTTAAATTTTTAACATTTCAATTTTTTGGACGGCTGAATTAATCGTCGTTGTTTTGGGGTCTCTCCCCCTGTGCGTCGGGTGCGGGTTCGGGTTGCGGGTTCGGGCTTGTTACATTAACATTATTATGTAGCCACATGGCAGGGAGTGTGTGTGTGTGTGTGTGTTGTTAGTTGTTGGGAAAACTTGTTTGCAACTCGGTTTCCCAGCTAACTGTGCCTGGAGCTCTGGTGAATAGACTTCCCAGAGAGCTTCCGTTTGACGGGGAAAAAGGTGGTCTTGGGTATAAATGAATTGGTTGTGCCTCCAGCCGACTTACTCAGTGTGCAACACTTCACTGCTGCAGCTGCTTATGGACGGTTAAAAGGCGACTTTGGAGCATTAACAAATCTCATCATGTGGACTGATAAACATATGCTGGTAAGCAATCCAAAGCACTTCAAAAACCCATACTTATATGTCTTTTATTCTCCATTCAGCTGCTGCTCTGCTGCTGCTTTTGTGCCACAGTGGCTGCCACACCCACACGTGGCGGAGAGGATGTGCAACTGTTGCATCCACATGTCATCACCATTGAGCGACTGGAGCATTTGCTGAGACGCGCTGGTGAAATCTTTGGTGTTCAAGCGGACAGCGAGGCTGATGCTCAAACATCGGCCAGTGAGTTGGAGCCGCAGTATGCACCCAGGCCATATATGTTGCCGCCCACAGAGCAGCCGTATAACTTCTATTTGCCACTGTTTGACTATGTGGATCCCAAGCTGGATGCTAAGAGTAAGCGCATGGAGAAATTTACACCACCGCCACGTAGATTGCAGCAGGAGCACAACTATTATACGGACAAGCCAAAGAAGACGCCAAAGAAATTCAACGCCGGCTCCAAGCACATCAATCTCAAGTGGTTAAACACCTATGAGAAGGCCATGGGCAACAATCCGCCCAAGGCCGTTTACTTGGAGCAGGATGAACGACATCGCATCAATTTCGATGACACATTCTTTGCCGTAGACATGCAGGTGAAGCAGCAGCATGACAATCAGCAGCATGATCAGCAGCCGGAGGATGGTGATGATCTGATGGCGGCACCTGCTCAGCTCACCTACAACTTCAGGTCGACTTCATCTCCAGCCTAGACATTTGACCAGGCTCAATTGTTATTTAATTGTAGTCCAGTAGTAGTAAAAGCTATTTACAAAAATGTATACATATATTTATGAAAACGTGGAGGAGTTGCTTATAAATAGAATTTTATGTTTAACTCTATATAGTGCTCTACTCAGTTTAAAAATTTAAATTTAAAAACAATTTAGAAAAAATCTTTGAATTGCCATAACACCGTCAAATCTTAAGCGATTTCCACGAGGAATATCAATTTGTTTATTATTTTTTCTCTAAAATATTTCTGCATTCAAAATTTTTTAATATGGAAAATTTAATTTTTTTTTCAAAAAATCGTCGATTTTGCATACTAACCCCTTTACGTTTTTTCAAAAATTTGGACAAAAATTAATTTTTTCAAAATCAAAAACTTTGAATGCAGAATTATTCTAGAAGACGAACCATGAACAAAACAGGTTTCCGTTTGGAAATCCGTTAAGTTTTAATCCTGATATGGCATTTCAAAAATTTCGAAAAGTATATTTTAATTTTTTCCGTTTTTATGCAATTTTTGAAATGCTATAACGATGCAAACGATTCTGTTGGCCCGATAATTCAACTGGGAATTTTAATATTCCAGCTGGACTACCAAGTAGACAGAACTTTCAGTAGCGAATGGCGCTAACTAAATAAACAAACATAAATTGTTAAACAATTTTGAACAGCTTCTTGCTTATATTATTGCCAAAAGAACTAAATGCTTTATAAAACATAAAAAACTTGAAGAAAATATTTTTTTTACAAATTCTTTATGTATAAAAACGTAGTTAGCAAAGTTTTGTACAAATTTTCAGTTGCTTTTTACAAAATTGTTCGATTCTGAGCTGCCAAATACATGGATTCACTTAACTGTTGAACAGAAAAGACACAAAGTGACTGGGATTAAAGACTATACGTTAAAATGTGACACAAAATGCATTTTGGAAAAGTCCTGTAGTTTTGCTTGCTAATGAGTATTTGATTCGAATTGCCAATTGTATATATAGTACACTCATTAAAAGCTTCCTGAGCTGTTTGGCATTGTTAACATAGATTTGGAATTCTAAACCATCTGCAGTTTAGCAACTCCTTCGCGCACAACTCTCTCAATGTCGTCCAGCAGTCCGGATGCACCAAAACGGAATAATTCCGGTTGTAGCCAGTGCATGCCCAGAGTTTCCTTGACCAGTGTCATCCAGGCAATGGCATCCCGCACAGTTCTCACTCCGCCCGCTGGCTTTAGGCCAACTATAATGCCAGTGCGTCGTTTGAACTCCTGTATGGCATATATCATGACCAGACCAACGGGCAGAGTGGCATTAACCGCCTCCTTGCCGGTGGATGTCTTGATGAAATCCGCGCCAGCCAACATACAAACCATAGAGGCTTTATAGACCTGAAAATATAATAGATCGGCATTAGATTAAAACGTTTAATCAAATGTATACCGATGAGTTGGGAAAACCGTTTCCTGCCCACTTACATTCTCCATGGAGCCCAGCTCTCCTATAGCTAGAATGGTCTTCAGATGAGCCCTCTTGCCGCAGGCTTGGCGCATAAGGACGACCTCATTGTAGACACCCTCCCAGTCCCCAATCAGGGCCAACTGTCTATTGATTACAATATCAATCTCTGTGGCACCGGCCAGAATGGCGTAGCTAATCTCCTGCAGACGCGTCTGCAGACCGTATTGTCCGGTGGGAAAACCGGTTGCCACCGCCGCAATAGCAATATCATCCACTTTGCCATACTGCTGCAGGGTCTTATAGGCATCGGCCACACGGGCCGGATAAACACAGACGGCGGCACAGTGGATATCCGGCAATAGTGTACGCTCGAACAGTGAATCCTCAAACAGTTGCGGTTCAAAGGGCAACGAGGCGCGTACACAAAAACGACGCACATTGGCAGCCGTATCATCCCCTGCCAATGTCGTCAAGTCCGTTAGCATGAGCGCTTTTAAAGCCCAAGCCACCTCATTGGCTCCGGAGACAGTGGAACGTTGAGAAATAATCGAAGCGATTTCATTGAGTTGCGGCAGCGAAAAGTCAACACGCAGCAGCGAGGCATCTGTTAATTAAATATATATGTTAATTAAATGCTTTAAATTAAATTAGATAATTACCATAGGGCAGCGTTTTGTTCACATCTAAAACTTTGACTTCCATTGTGGCGATAAGCAAGCAGTTTACTGCTGATAGATAAAAAACATACACGGTTCCAACCTCAACGTGCTATGTACAAAGCGTGTATGTACGAACCTGTTATCAGTAAATAGGCAAACAGCTGTTGCGAGCGTTGCCAGACCAGAGCAATAGAAAGATCACTTGAGAGTGCTGCCAGCTTATAAACTACTCAAATACAGGGTGTGGCATCAACAGTACAACAATAAACTTGCCCTTTTTAGAGCGTTTAAGTAATTAATGAATATTTAATGTAACATAATTAAATATTTTAAATATTTCTGCTCATTACGCAAGTGTCTTAAATAAATCTAAAAAAATCAATAAAATAACTGTTAACACTTGTAAAATTTAATTGCATGTTTATTAATATTTCAAAAGGCGTAATTAGGCAATAACATGACAATAAGTATTACATCTAAAGAGTTTAAATAAATAGGTTTTAGAGGTGATTAAGCCTTTTAAAAAAAGTGCACTCAAAATATATAAATTTCAAGTTTAAGTTTAAATCCTTAATCATCCAGTACTCTGCGTATAATTGCAAAGAAGCGATACGTAATGTTCAACATCTGTCAAAATGTTATAAACTTTCTAGAAATTAAGTTTTGTTAATAGCAAACTAACTTACATTCTTGAAAGTAACCAGCGATATGATAATTACACCTTTAGCCGTAAGTAAAACGGGTTTTCCAGTATTTACCATAATAAAGAGCAGATTCTTTCGATATGCGAGAGAACCATCATACCAATTTTGTGTATAAGCAGACTGTGGCAATGATTCACTCTACAAAATAAATAATTTTGGTACATTTATTTTATAAAACATAGTGTGAAAACCTACCAAATCAATCAATTGCTGTCCGTAGTAACAAACCATATAGAACTGAGATGCACAACTCACGAAATACAATAGAAATGAGACACCATCCAGATTAAAGCCAAGTACAATCGTGTAGAACGCTACCAGGCAAAGGGTGCTGGCCGTGGCAAATAGATTGTAGGCCAAAAGCATGCCAAAAATATTATTGAGTTCCTTGTGCAGACTTAAAATGTGAAATATAGATTTAAAAAAAAAAAAAAAGCACGGGCCCACCGTGTAAACCCTCTGAGCTTCGTTTCCAATTATATGAATTCATTTTGGACTGCTTACAAGCAGTGCACTGCGTAAATTTTATACACACAAAAAAAAAAAAAAAAAAAAAAAAAAAAAAAAAAAAAAAAAAAAAAAAAAAAAAAAAAAAAAAAAAAAAAAAAAAAACCACCCCCAAAAAAAAGTTAGGAATTACCTCAGCACATGAAGATGTCGTCGCACTATGCTTATGAGAAATTCACAATCCTTAACCGATTGCTCTCTGCTGGGACTATAGTTTTCCAGCTCTTTGTTGAGATGGCCAAAATGCATGCAGATTTGACAGGAGAGACACATCATCCAGACATCGGTGCCGATATTGAAGGTCATATAAAAGTGACTACTGGTAAACTCCAAGATCTGAGCGTAAATATAATTCATAGGAGAATCCGTGGCAAAGCTGAGCTCCATGGGATAGGCACGTAGATAGGGAAACTTGGCTTTAGCACTACCAATGGTATAGTACTGATAAAAGTATATATAAGTGGATTGAACACATGGTCCGAAGACGACAAGTAGCACAACCAGGCAGAAATAATACACTCCATACCGGATTATACGAGGCCAATAAAATGTATTGACATTATAATCGCGACGTTCCGATTCCTGCCGGGGATAAACTATACGTAATTTATTACTAAGCTCACGTATGCGATTATGATAGTAGGTGAATGTTACAATCTTGATTTCCGAATTGATAATCAACACTAAGATTTCGGCATAACGAACTATATTGACTGGATTTCCCGACAACGTATCCCATTGAATAATACGTAGCAACAGAAAGTAGATGATATAGTAATGACTTCCAAGGCCCAGTAGAAAATAGCCACGCATCAGCAGTTGAAGCCATAATGGTTTTGGAGTATTCAATAGATCATATCCAACTGATTTGAGCATCATGCAAGGTATATAGATAAAGTCCTCAAAACTGCGCTGACTTGCCATGTCGGTTCTAATATATTAACTGTTACAGTTATGTGCCGCTCTGAACTCTTATATAGTGCTTATAAGTAGCATTTAATATTTAAATTGACTTACACCACAAGTGAGTGAATAATTAATGCAACATAAAATTAATAGGCAACAGAAATTGGAATAGGTGAGAAATAGTTTTTAATCGGTTAATCAAACTCAATTAGTTGCATTCTGTAATCAGAGTAACATATAGCATTTAAGGGTTCAAAGTCATTGCCTTATATATTATCAATGGAAACGTATTTTTCGCTTTCAAGTACTTCCTGAAAATTTCCCAATTCAAGCACCTGACCACAACACATATCACTATCACACAATATTATGTAAGCCCTTTAGATTTATATAGTCTACCAGTTGGTTATCTTCTGATTACGCTTCTTATGTGATATACTACGGGATGGGCTTTATTAATTAGTAGCATTTTGTTTTCTTTTAAATCTATATATAGCCATATACTCAATTGATATTTGTAATAAAGTGGAATGGGTGTCACTTTCAATTGTATTACGATATGCTATCGTCTGCTTAGCACTTAAGGGGTTATTCTCATTAATCAAGGACGAAAAAAATAATTTTTTTAAGAAGTCTACGATTGTAGGTAATTCAATAACAATTTTATTTAAATATATTCGAGGAATTTTAAATTTTTTTAAATAAATTAAGGTTTTCTTTTATAATTTGAATAAGTCCTCGTAATTTCAAAGAGATCGGTAAAGTAGTTTTTGAGATATTCTGGTCACTCGATATATCGATATATTTTTCTATAGTTGGGTGACCCCCTTAGTTCTAAAATAGATAAGATTTTTTTCTTTACTATTTTCCAGGTGGTAGCCAATTGTAAGTAGATCCACTCGAGACGTAAAAAAATGCCCCTAGATTTACTGCGAAAAATTCGCCTTATAAATAGTACGGTACTGCGACTAGTTCTATCAGATGTAACTGCAATTTATAACGATAAAGTTAATGTACTAGTGTCAATATGGTCTCAATACCCACCACCTACAATGAGAAGGATAACACCTGGAATGGTGCAAAACGTGGCTCCATTTTCAACTATGACACATCGGTGGGAAAAATCATTTTTAGCACCATGAAGAACTGGTCCCGTAATATTTGTCAGGTGAGTCATTAGTTTTAATACATTTAAAATAAAATAATAATACTCAAGAAATATCTAATCGCTAGATTAACGACGTAGATGGCGTTTCAGTGACAAATGCTCAAGGTATCACCTGGGCCATACGTATAGCCCAGTATCTGAAGCAGCGAGGACTTGATCATAGGGATGTTATCGGAATTGCTGCTAAAAATACCACCTATCTTATGCCCTTGGGTATTGCCTGCCTGATGAACACAACACCATTCCATTCCGTTAATCCACTGCTAGACGAGGGTATGTTTGGCTTATGGAACCTTTGGATTATAACCGATAAAATTTCTAACAAATTGAAATTTTAGATACCATCAAATATGTATATGAAATAACCAAACCAATGCTCATATTTTGCGATGGACACGATTATGAGAAGATACATTCGGCAACTCGCGGTTGGCATCCGGAAATTTATACCCTATGCGATCCTATAGAGGGTGTACCCAAGATAGAAACCCTGCTGGAACCCACAAAAACTGAAATGTTTTATCAGTGAGTAGACACTATTTAAAAAAAAAAATAAAAAAAAAAAAAAAAAAAAAAAAAAAAAAAATAAAAAAAAAATTATAAATATATAAAATATTATAATATAAAATTTTTTATATTTTAAAAATTTTTTTTTTTTTTTGGAAAAAAAAAAAAAAAAAAAAAAAAAAAAAAAAAAAAAAAAAAAACACAATATTCCACATAGAAAAAAAAAAATATTAAAATATTAAAATAAAAAAAAAGAAACCAATCTATTTATACCAAACTTCTTTCGAAGTAAGTTTAAATTTTAAATAGATTTCACTTTAAGTGTTGTCAAAATAAATATGCCGACTAGTGTATATAACATAATATATCTTGTATAAATTCCATGATATATGTATAAACAATTTTTAGACCGGAACCCCTAAAGACTGGTGGTGATCAAACAGTCGCCATTTTGTGCTCTTCGGGCACTACAGGACCACCCAAAGCGGTTTGCATATCAAATAGCATCCTCATACAGGATAGCATGTAAGTTATAGTACAATATCTGTTCCAAAAAGTACTCCTTTCTAACTGCTGCTTACAAAATTTCAGGTTGGTTAGCAGTGAATCGGTTATCTATACGTCTAGCTCTTTGGATTGGATAACCGGTCTGTGGGCCTTTGTCTTCAGTACCGTGTTTGGCTGTAAGCGTATTATAACTAATAAGCCCTTTAGTCCGGAATACTTTGTGCACTTGGTGAAGAAGTACAAGATCGATTACGCCGTAGTGCCGCCCAGACATCTCTCCGCCTTGGTCACTTGTCCGGATGCCACAACCGAGGCACTTTCCTCGATTCGTATGCTCAGCTACGGCGGAGGATTGGTTGGTTTGACCACACTAAAGCGTGCTCAGGAAATATGCAAGAATGCTATGCTAAATTCCGGATACGGCATGACTGAGGTGGGTGCCATTACGGCCAATGTGGGTATCAGCAATAACAACTCGGCTGGTCGGCTTTTACCGGGTATGAGAATCCGTATAGTTGATGAGGAAGGCAAGAGCTTGACCTACAATCAGGTGGGAGAGATATATGTTCATACGGGACAGGCGTGGAATGGATATTACGGAAATCCTGTGGAAACCCGCCGCATGCAGGACTTTGAGGGTTGGTTTCACACCGGCGATTTGGGCTACTTTGATGAGCAGAATTTCCTCTATATAGTGGATAGGAAAAAGGAGATCCTCAAGTTCCAGGGACTGCACTATTGGCCCACAGAGATCGAGACTGTGATAGCAGAACTACCCCAAATACAGGATGTCTGTGTTGTGGGAGTTTACGATGAAACCCAAGGAGATTTAGCTGGTGCTCTGGTTGTGAAAAGAAAGGGTTGTGAGATCAGTTCCAAGCAGATCATTGATCATGTGGCAAACAGATTGACGGGAGTACAAAAGCAGCTTCATGCCGGAGTTCGATTCACCGACAAGTTGCCAGCCAATGTCAATGGTAAGACAATGCGAAAAACGGTGAGGGAAGTGTTTGTTTCCCTCAACGAATCATAGTTACTTTAAGCTCTAAACAAATAAATGTGTCATATTAATCACTTGACTTTATGAGTACACAAAACACAGTGTGGAATACTCCTTGCCCTATCTAAAGAGGTTTACTGAATGCTCTCAACACGTGCCATTGAAAAAAACTAATAGAACACTTTAAACTCTTGAGATAATATTACGTTAAGTATATGACGATAATGCGAAAAGTCTCTGGATTACTTAATTGGATTGAAAATGAAACAAATTTCAATTATTGTGGGTTAAAAAATTTAAATTTTCTTCCCCAATTAAAAATTCACAAATCTTTTTAAAAAAAAAAAACAAATTTCAATTAATGTGGGTTAAAAAATTTAAATTTCCTTAAAATATAAGACGGTTTTTTTTATGTGATTTGCTAATAGATAACTCTTTAGATAATATTATATTGAGTATATAACGATAATACAAAAAAATTTGGGATTATTTAATTAATTTAAAAAAAAAAAAAAATTTAAAAAATATGGGTTAAAAAATTTAAATTTCCGTAAAATAAAAAACGGTTTTTTTTATTAGAGTTAAATTTTTGCCGTTCATGACGTCATCGAAGCTAGAAATTTTCCAGTATATTGAAAGTAAAGTATACCTTCTTTTATTAGTACTTAGTGGTTACAATCAAGGCCGTAGCTTTCGAGTTGTTTGTCTTGTTGGGGGGCAAATTCCAAAAAGAATCTTTATCTCTGTCCAAAACACATGCTACTTTCTAGGAAAAAGAGTCAGCTGTTTTTTTATAAAAGTTTATTTTTAATAACAATCTTGCTATTTTTGAGCAAGATTTATGGGGAATACTGAATAGGATATAGGTTTGGCATTAGCCTAAGCTGTTAATCATAAAGAGACCACATGCGTATTTTTCTTATGCTGCTGATTACTGATAAGGAGTATTGGTTGTTGGGTGTACAATACCTTAGATTAGACTTTAGATGTTTGTATTTTGAAATTCCCAATAAATAAATAAATATCTCTTTATCTGCAATCCTCGACAACTATCTAAAGATTACTGTGGTAAAAGCTCGGCGAGCTTTTTAAAACGTTGTCTATCAATATATTATCGCATCGATAATGACGAGGTAATTTTTGGCATAAACCTCAGGGTAAAGTAACGCAATGGAGCAAGGTACTTGAAGTGATTCCTGATATGCTATCGATTGTTAGGACCACTATACTGGTGTTAACAGATAAGATTGATTTTTCAGGTGTTAGAGACCATTCTTCAATTGCTGGGATTTATGGCGAAACCAAAGACTATAAATATATCCGTGTTGCGGATCAGTGTTTCATAAGTAATTCTACCTTGCCAACGCGAAGAAGTGAACTTGGACAGCAATATAATGGAGGTACCTACCACCTTTAACAAGAGGGATAACATCTGGAGTGGTGCTCCACGTATTAATACCTTTAACACGGATACATCAGCGGGAAAAGTTATTTTCAATGCTATGAAAAATTGGCCAAAAAATGTGTGCCAGGTGAGTAATGCTACCAAAAATATTGGCAACTCTTATCAACCCCCTTATAATCTGCAGATTAATGACGACGACGGTGTATCAGTGACATTTGGTGAGGCCATTACTTGGGCTATACGTATAGCCCAGCATCTGAAACAGCGAGGACTGAATCACACGGATGTTGTTGGAATTGTCGGTAGAAATACCACCTATCTAATGTCCTTGGCTGTCGCCTGTCTTATGAACACCACTCCGTTCCATCCAATAAATCCCATGCAGGGCGAGGGTATGTTTTCTATCGAATACTATCGAATACTATCGAATACTATTGAAAATAATCGAATTGACTTTTAGATACTATGAAATATGTATTCGAAATAACCAAACCATCGCTTATATTTTGTGATGAAGAGGATTACGAGAAGGTTCTTTCATCGACTAAGGCCTGGCATCCGGAAATTTATACCCTAACCGGCTCTATTGAGGGTGTACCCAAAATCGAAAGTCTGCTGGAACCTACAAAAACTGAAATGTTCTATCAGTGAGTTAAAACTTGTGATATAACATAATATATCTTCAGAGCTGTGTATATCTTGTATAAATTCTATAATATATAAACAGTGAGCTGAAATTTCTGTTCTGGTAATGAAATATTGTTTAATCTATATATAACTTGTAGACCTGAACCTCTTAAGAATGGCGCAGATCAAACAATGGCGATTTTATGCTCTTCCGGCACTACAGGAATGCCGAAAGCCGTCTGCATTTCAAACAGTATCTTTGTACAGGATATTATGTAAGTTACCTTCTTTACTTTAAACTATATAGCTATATAGTGCTATTTTATAATTATCCTGAAAATTTCACAGACTTGTCAACAGTGAAACGATCATATTTTGTGCCAGTTCCTTGGATTGGATTACGGGTCTTTGGGTCTTCATCTTTAGTGCAGTCGGTGGATCTACGCGTATTATAACTAATAAACCTTTTACGCCGGAACATTTTGTGTATCTAGTGAAGAAGTACAAGGTGAATACTGTTCTGCTGCAACCCAGATATCTATCTACCGTAGTCACATGTCCGGACGCCACACCAGAGGCTATGTCCTCGATTCGCCTCTTCAGCTATGGAGGACAATTGTTAGCCCTTGCGACAATAAAACGTCTCCAGGAGATTTGCAGGAATGCTATGCTCACATCTGGATATGGAATGACCGAGGTGGGCAATATAACTGTCAATGTGGGTATCGACAATAACAATGCGGCTGGCAGAGTCCTGCCGGGTCTTAAAATCCGTATAGTTGATGATAATGGCAAGAATTTGGGATATAATCAGGAGGGAGAGATTTGGATACATAATGGACACGGCTGGAATGGGTATTATCGTAACCCCTTGGAAAGTCAACGCATGAGGGACTACCAGGGCTGGTTTCATACCGGAGACTTGGGCTACTTCGATGAGAAGAATTTCCTGTATATAGTGGATAGGAAAAAGGAGGTTCTCAAGTACCAGGGACTGCACTATTGGCCCACAGAAATCGAGAATGTCATCACGGAGCTTCCCCAGATCCAGGACGTGTGTGTTGTGGGAGTGTACGATGAAACCCAGGGAGATTTAGCTGGTGCTTTGGTTGTGAAAAGGAAGGGTTGTGAGATCACTTCCAAGCAGATCAGTGATCATGTAGCTAAAAAATTGACTGCCATACAAAAACAGCTACATGCTGGAGTTCGATTCACCGACAAGTTGCCCGCCAACACCAATGGGAAGATAATGCGCAAAGCAGCACGGGATCTGTTTACTTCTCTTCAAAATGGAACCAGTAAATAATTTGCAGTTAAACTCGAAATCAGAAATGCACATTATCTGAAAGGGTTAGCTATGACAAAACATAAGAAACGAAGATGTGAGCCTTCTAAAAACAAACTGTCCTAGCTAGGACGAAACCCTAGGAGAAAATAGTTAGGAAAAAATTATCAAATCAAATTTGGCTCGTAAGAATAATCTGTTGTGGGTTTTATAATTGTAATGCTTTAATTTTTAAATAAATAATAAGTTCGTTTCTAATTACATGTAGCCCCTGAGTTGAACTTAATCGATCTATTAGGATCGTTTTAAAATCCTATAAATAAGTAAGGCAAGCACTTGCTATAATTAAAATTAGTGTTGTAAAATTGGTCAGACTACTCGAACCGGCTGTTGAAGCTGGCTGTGTTTCCTCCGTGGGTTTGGGGTTATTCTGCTCCTGTTCCACTTCCTGTTCCTGTTGCTCTTCTTTTTGCTGCTCCTGCTCCTTGGGCAACTGTTTGCTATTCCCAGCTCGTATCTCTACTTTGGGCAGTGGAAAGCAGTAGATGCGTTCCACTTCTACTTGCAGCGGAGTGGAACTTTCCGTTGCTGTCTCCGTCACAGTCAGAGGCACACAAATGGTGGGTTCCTCGACGGAATTACGGTCTTCGTAGGGTATACCCACCCGTGTTATATTCATGGGTAACTGCGGTATCAGCGACTCTGGCACACTCAGTTCGCTGTGCATTTGAGCGGAACTCAAACTTTCCTCGTAGTATTTGTAATCGTCACTCTGATCATCGTCTATGCGATCTATGTTGTCGATGTGATCAATGCGATCGATGCTACTACTACGGCCAGGATCTGTTAAAATACGTTCCGTACTGCTTGCGGTGGCTTCTAAGAAATCCGTTGGCCAATTAAGCGCTATTGTGGTGGACTCAGTGACTGGCTGGGGACCCAGTGTAGATCCCTCCGTACTCTTTGACCTGGGTACGGGTTGTGTGCTCTCGTAACTGTGCGTGGGATACGGATACGGCAGTGGCATCCAATTGTCCTCAGTGGTTTGTCGCCGTGCTGTTGTGGTTGTCTCAATCGATTCATTGATCTGCTTGGCCATTGCTTTCAGTAATGGATCCGTTGCATTCATGCGCACCACTTCAAGTGGTGCTTTGGCTACAGCAACAGGCTGAAACGGTGGCTGGGGCTCGGCTTGTGGTTGCAGCTCAGCTTGTAGTTGTGGCGTACGCCAACGTCCACGTGATTCCTGCATCCGCTCGAAACTATCGCGACGGCTGTACGGATTGTGATAGCCTCCAGTTGCGGTTCGCTGCTCCAGCTGCGGTTCCATTTCCTCACTGGACTCGGCACGTCTATCCAAAGCTGTAAAATATATATAGAAAAGTAAAGATCAAGTGTTTTTCTATGTGCTACAAAGCTCTCTCAAAGCTTTAAACTCATTTTTCAATTGGCAAATCCTACCTTCTGCCGGCATGCCCATTAGCATAGCTTCCAAACGTCCATAGACGCGCTCCCTGGGCTGCGTGTCTTCTTCGTGTGGATTGATGGGATGCTCCTCCTTCCAGTTGCCATATACCACCGACTCCTGAACGCGTCCCCCCTCTATGGGTGGAGGTGGCAAGTTTGTAGTGCTGCTGCTACCGATCTGTTCCCGCAGCAGGGGTATATGTGTGTGGACTGTGGAAGTGGCAGGTTTTGGTGCAACTGCAGCATAATTTGGCCAGTTTAAGACTCCGGATCCAGGCGGTGGCGGTGGCTGTGGCAATTGCATGTCCGCAATGCGTATACGCCCCCGTGGTCGGGGTAATTGCAGCTGCTGGGCTTCAGGATCCTCCTCCTGGCCCAGGATTAGCTTACATTTGAAGGCTAAAAGCAGCCCTAGTAGCAAAAAAATAAACTTCTGCTTGTTGGACATCATTACAAAGTGGACCATGGGCCTTGTTTTTTGTGTGGCGAAAAGTTCGTTTCAGTTTCAGTTTCGATTTCTATTTACTGTGTTGTGCCACTTTTTACGAGTGTTTCTTGTTGTTGTTGTTATTATTATTTTTTATTTATTTGTAGTCTTCACTTCACAGTTATCTGCTTCATTTTATTGTTTCATTTCGTTTTTGTTTGACAGCAAGAGGCACGGACAACAACAACAAAAGTTGCCATTGTTCTCAATTCCACTTGCCCATCGATATTCGCACTCATCCAAGTTGAATGCTCTCCACTCTTTTTAGTGTTATTGTTATTATCTTAATATTAGTTTTTTACTTTTCTATACTTTTATAGAAATGTTCAGAAGAGTTTTTTGCTTTTTCTTCGCGAACGTTTTGTGGTCTAAACGCGTCGGCTTCTAAACGGCAACTGATGTTGGCCAAATCAATTTTGCAGCCGCTCCACAGCAGCTGCCACAATATTCAATGGCTGATCATAACGTTGTTTGCCCCAAACAATAACAGCAACAGTAGAACAACAACCACATCAGCATATACTTACATATATGAAGAAATATTCTTAATCACAGCTATAGAAAAAGTTTTCTTTTGTTCAGTTTTCGCTTATTATTAAGCCCTGTACTTACACATAGTGCAAAAGGTGTTTCAAAAATTGCTTAAAATTATCTAAGCAAATACTGCTTAAAATTGGCAAAAGTTATCGTAGTTTAAAGTTTTTGAAATGGGGATTACGTGACTAAAACTGTTCGTAAGAAGCTAAAAACTCATTTCCGACCCTATAAAGTATATATATTCATAGCCAGCACAAAATTTCCAATCGATTGGAATAGTTTTTAGAAAAAAAATTTTCAAAATTTTTTTTAAAAAAATTATAAGGGATAGGTATGCAAAATTTTAAAAAATTTAAAAAAAAATTAAATTTCAGAACATAATTCCAGACTTAATTATGTGATCAAATACTGCTTAAAATGCTATTCCATTTCAAAATCACTGAATTTTTGACAAAGATATCGCAGTTCAAAGTTTTAGATAAAGGGAAAAAAACAAAAAACATTTTTTTAAAAAAAAAAAATTTAAATACAACACAAAAAACCCAAACCATTTGGAAAAATTTTAAAAAAAAAGTTTAATAACAAGCTACAAACTTAGATATTAGGGGTTACTAGGTTTAAAATATATGTTCTGCTAGGTGATAGAAAAGTTATTAGCAGTATTTGTGTACAGGGTCTTTGACAGTCGTCACTCTGGTGTGTAACCTTTTCCCACTGGTCGCTTAATTACGCGCAATAGCGTTGAAATTTAATGGCGAATAAAAATTTCTTGGTTTCTGCTTTGGTGAAAATTAAGTGCATTTGATTTATTCTCTTCTCTTTGGCTGCTCTTCATCTATTTGTTTTTTTTGTTGTTGTTAGATATACATACTTCTATATACTACATAATACTTCTGTAGTATATTTGGCTTCAATATTTATGCAAATTTTTGAAGTCAAGTCGCCGTTTGTGCCACAAAAGAATCAACATAAATATTTTTGCTTATTTATTTTGGCACCGTTTATGAGAATGTTTATTCGCCGGTTATCTGTCGGTCCGTCTGTCTGTCTGTCTGTATAGGTAAATATCTCCGAAGCTTAGATGATTGTCGCTGTTGGCAACTTTTCACCAAATTGATTGGTTCAACTCCGACCAACGGTAAAACAGTTGTAGGCCGAATATTTAACGAGCAGATCGAGTCGAAATATGTTACAATGGAAATGGCTATAACCCCAGCACGAGTTTTAAATGAAAGTTGGTAGTTTACTTGGCCATAACTTTACAATCATATCATAATTTTCACTAAGATCTCATTATAAAGTAAATAACATATTGTTATAAAATTTAGAAAAAATTATTTTTGATATAACAAACTATTTTTAATCGAATTAAAAAGAAACTCAATGTGTGCTTTAGTTTTAGACTACAAAGCAAAATTTTGAAATCACAACAAACCCATTGAAATTATAAGTTATGATTCGATGAGCAGACAGCTTTATGATTATCATGTCCTAGTTGAAGCTAAAAACACTAAAATCTGAAGATTTTCCAGGCTGCATTTAGTGGATTATGGAAAGGCAGCACTTGAGGTTATCTTGAGTTTTAGCTGAATGAGCATAGAGCACTCGAAAACAAAATTGAAACCAAGTCGAAAACCGTCAAGAGAAAAGCTGTCGAAAAATTATGCAATAGCCGGTCTGACAAGACTGTCGAAAAGATTTCGTTCACTTTATGCTAAAAAGTGATGCATAACATATGCAATGCAAAAGCAGCAAATGTGAACACAAAACTAAATTATAATTTATGGAATGAGGTAATGAGAAAAAAATTAAAATATCAACACAGAAAATAATTGTAATAATCAAAAACAAAAAAAATAGTTAAAAAGTCAATGCGCATTGTCACGTTTTGTGAAGAGTGGGGAAATAATATGGAAAATATGAAAATAAAAATGGAAAAGTGTTGAATAATGTGTGTGTGTGTGGCATGAGGGAAACTAAGCTTTTCCGCTTTTATTATAATCTCTTTTTTTATTTGTTCAACAAAACTTTCACGATTGTTAATATAAATATTTGTGTGCTGTTTTCTGTTGTTGTTTTTTAGTTTTGTTAATAAATTTTAATGGGTAATACCAGAACATTTTTGTTTGCAGAAAATTCACAGTCTTTCGAAAAGAACTTTTGTAGAATTGCAGCACTTTTTTTTCAGTTTTATGTTTTGTCACTCCACTCTCCCTCTCTCTGTCTCTGTCTATTGGTTCTCTAGCAGGCCAATGTATTGGCCATTCTGGTTGGCAACACGTCGCTCCTCCAGCTTCTTGGCAAATGCCGGATCACTTTTGGCCCGCTGCTCCAAACGCTCCTGTTGCAATTTGATGCCAGCATAGATCTGATCGAGTCCCTTCTGTATCTCCTCTGGTATGGCTGGTGGTGTGGGTATATGATCGCCAGTGGCACGGAATCCATTCTCATCGGCTGTATACTGTACATTCACCAAGGTGCCCTCTGGCGACTGATACGAGTACTGGCCATGTTGCACCAGCACTCCGTTCGGATTCGTATCGAAATCCTTGAGAAAACCGGTCTCTTCGTGCACAATATTATTGCCGGTCTCGTATTCGGTCTTGTAGCTGCCATCCTCACTCTGCTCCTTGTTGTACTTCAGAATGGGAATCCAGGTGCTTGTCTCACGCAGATCCTCGTGACGATGATCAAGCTTTTCATCGCGCGGTATATTGTTGGCATTAAGATGTGCGTGATGCTGCTGCTGATGTTGATTGTGGTGCTGATGCTGGGCGTGGCACGACAAGGCAAACAGCGAAATAAGTAGCTAATAAATGGGATAAAAGTTTATGTTAATTTTAACTTAAGGCAGCAAAGAAAATAAAAAGAATTGCTAGATGAAATCAATGTGGAAAACGTGCAAGATATATTTAAATAATATTTTTAATAATATATATGATACAAAATTTAATTAGCTTTAATTTTGGATCGAAATTTCAGATTCGTAAAGTTTTCCGTTCGGACTGGGCGGTAATCAGCAAGTAAGTAGGTATAAAAATGTACAACTAGTTTTATATATTTACGAATATAAACAATACTTTTTGTACAAGTTAAAAATTTAATTTTTATCGAATATTTTCGAAAACTGTACCCATGAAAAGATTTCGAAATTAATTTTAGATGTTACTTTTGATATTGAAACTAAGATTCGCTTTTGTAGAAACACACTTTAAGCGATTGTTTAACTTACAAGCACTTTCATTTTATAATCCTGCGATTTAAGATTCACTTGCAAATTAAAGATTCAATTTATTCATTAACAGTCACTTGCGTTTGAGCCTAAGAGTTTGTGTTGCAGTTGCAGTCTCTGTGTTGCAGTTGCAAATCGCGCGATTGTTCCGTTGCCCGTTTTGTGTGTGTGGTAAGTGAAAGCTGCAACGGATCGAACTGTGCAGCGGCGGCCCTATTTAAGAGCTTTATATAGTCGCGACTTGGAGTTTATCTCCTGCGCTCACAGATCGCAGCTCACGAGCCCACACTACTACCACCCTACTACTACTACTACTGTCTTGGCCAAAGATACATTCAGTTGCAGATACAGATACATTTTTTCATTACATCGGCATTAGTTGCAGTTGCCATAGTTGTAGTTGTCGTTGTTGTTGTCTTTTCTAGTAACTCGGTAATTGTTTATCAGCATCTTGACGATGTTTAAATGCTATAATAAAAATAGATGTTAACAAATAAATTCATTTGTTTATCACAAAGATCCAAAGCGATAGTGAACGCTTTCCAAATTGAAAGAATGTCGATAGTTTTTAATGACTATCGATATTTATAAATATGCTATATATTAAGATGGCAGTTTAATGGTTATTTGTTAGGATAAAAGTTTTATAAAATTGAGGTTATCTATTTGCTTTAAGTGCTTATCGATAGTTTCCGATAACTATCGATTACTATTAATTGATTAAAAATTAATTTATCGATACAAATGATTGACTTTACGTGATTACCGATGAGTTTTTGATAATAATCGATTGTCAATCCATTCAAAAGACTATTGACTATAGTTTTTTAAATATTTACTATCGATAACTATAAGTTATAATTAGTGATTGTGTCAGCCTCGTACATATGCCGATTTGTACGCGAATATTCTATTTTCTTAAAGTAGTAGACACCCATAGATAAGTATACTTAAGAATATGTGTATATCTCATATAGCACATATTACTCGTGCATACATTAGATATGGTAATAGGCACAGTAAAAGTCTGCGCATTGTCTGCGTCTGTCCGTCCGGTCGTTCATCTTCGTAATGCCGTTATTTAGAAATAAGCCAGAACGAGTTTTTCTGCCAAAAGCTTCGCCGCGTCGCGACGCGTCGTTGTCTTTGCCAAAATGCAGCCGAACATGTAATATATTGTATATGATATGACTCTCTATAACTCGCTCTCGCTCTCTCTCTCTCTCTCAGACTCTTTGCTCTCAAGAGCTCTCGCTCGAGTGGAGATGATGTTTGAGCGTGGAGAGACAGAGAAACAGAGAGAGAGAGAGAGAGAAGAGAAGATGTTGCTACGTTTTTGTTGAATTCTTGTAATTGCAGCAGCAGCAGTTATTTACGGGAGTGGTAAGTATACGTATTATAGGAGCGATCAGGGGAGAGTACAGTGACATACTACTATATGTCTGTGTAGACTGAAATGGAAATTGTTGTAAGACTGTAGACTGAAGATTCGTGCATTTTGTTTATTTGGTTCGCGAATCTGCAGAGATGAGGCAACATGATAATTGAGTTCAAAACGGCAATGGCTCTTGGCAAATGTTAATTAGTTGCTATGGAAAATGGGTCAATTTGTGTGACGATATATCGAGATATCGATATCGAACAGTTACTTGTCAATTTCCAGTTTTTAAGCAAACACAAAACCCAATAAATTTTATTTTCAATGCTTCGACAACGACAACGAGAATCACTTGCAACACACAACGCGTTAAGTTGAACAACCGCGTTGCCGGTTGCCACAAATAGAGAGAGACAGAGAGAGAGAGAGGGAACGACAATTGAGCGAAGAAAAAACTGGTCAAGACAAGTGTTAACAACAGCATTTTGGGCCAGGCCGCCTTCACAGCCACACCCCCAAAACAAAACATCAACAGATACAAAGCCAAATTGTTGTGCCGTCTTCTTCGTCTGTCGCCCACCGAAAAATGTTGCAGCCGCTTTAAGCCAAGTTTGAACCAGTTGTTGTTGTTGTTTTTGCTGTTGCTTGCTGTTTCTGTTGCTGTTGGTGAGTCATCAGTCAACGGGGCTATTGTGCAATTTTTACAAATTGTACCCGACTCAAACTCAATGAAAACCGAAAGCTGACAAGGTTAGCTTCAGATCTGTATCTGCAACGGCATATGCATCTCAAACTGAAACTAAAACTGAATCCTCGCAGCTTACATACTGACCCATATATGTAGGTACGTGTTCCCAAGCCAACTTTGTATTAAAGTAGCTAGAGGGATACAAAAAAACATTGCATAAAATAGCTAAAAATAAAATGGGCAGTGAACAGCTGAGCAGCTCGGCTGTAGCTTTCGAGCGACCTAGTACCAATCAAGGCTGTAAATTTTTTCGAACTCAAACAGGGAAAAAAAGGATTCGAAAAAACGAAATACTCAACCAAAATTTATTTGGTAGTCGTTTAAATTTTTTTCTAGTTAAAAACATGGCCTAATTTAGTAGTGTTATTTAGGCATTGAAAATGTCAAATGATTGCCGGTTGCAGCAGCGGAATTCAATTCTTAGTTAACATTTGGTGTAGGTTTCATCTCTTGCCGCTAAATATTACCAACCGAGTTCTTAGCTCGTGCGCCATTTGACATTTAGAGAGATAGAGAAAGAGAGACAGAGCGAGATAGAGAGAAAAACGTAGACTGCAGACTGCAGATTTGAAACTGCAAAACTGAAGACTGACTGACTGTAAGACTGGTTTACAAATGTCCGAAGGGGCCAACGGCGAGGCAATAAATTTAGCGGCAATTTCAAGTGTCATGAGGTTGTGAAATTTGTTGTCAGTGCTTTAACATCTTGAGCTTGAATCGTAAATAATGCTCTAGTAATGTACAAAGATCTGTCTGTCTGTCCAATGGATTGGTAATCAACTGACTGGCGTACTTGATAGACAGACCACGTATCGTTATGGGCCAATTCTAACAGAGAAGTTCTCTTTGATCTCCCATCGCCAAGTGATATCATCATTTGATTTTGAATGCAGAAAGTACTACAATTAAATCTTTTTATAATCTTTTTATAACATTTTCGAGCAAAAACTTACAGCTAAAGTTTGTTGACCGCAAATTTAATTTAATTACTCTTTTTATTTGTGGAATTCAAAAGGAACGTCCTTTAACAGATATATTCAAATACCATTAATGCATTGATCAACGCGCAGCCCAAGCGGTAAGGGTTACGATGCTGAAATTCGATCGCAACATAAAGTTTACATTAGTTATTGGGTTTTTGCTTTATTTGAATTAAATTATGCCTCCAATAAACGCCCACTTAAGGAAGCATTTAAAACGATTACTCCAGGCAAAAATACATTAAACTGTACTTTAAAATCGGTTTTTGGTAGAAAAGGTGGTACGTTAGCTCCAACGTTCATATTTCGAAAATAATAGAGTCCCTAGAAAGTACTCAAAACGTTTACAAAAATGTTAGATTATTTTTTTTTTCACAAAAACAACCTTGATTTGAGGACACTTTTTGGGTAAATTGCTGTTCATTGCCAGGCTTTTATGGGCGATGTCTACGAATTTGTTCGATTTTGCTGCCTTATAGAACTGACAAATGTCCACATTCAAGTCCAAAATCTTATGGTACTGGTTGGACGGTGGTCGCGGCAGTTTCAGTAAAAAACTCGCATTCAATTGCTCAAAGTCACGATTGTAACGAAATTCGCCAGTTATTAAAGTTTTCTTTGGTCCTAAAATAATGCATCTATGGAACTCGACTATTTTCGGATTCACAGCACACTCAAAAGAACTCCAATGCACAATTAAACCACGAGTTGGCTGTAAAACAGATATAGTGTAGTTTTATTAGATGTTTTAAGGTGTACTTTAATCCTACCTGGCTGACAAATGCAGCTATTAGCAGCAGTTGAGCTAGAATATTTACTACCGATTCCATATAAACCTGGCTCATATTGTTATTAGTCCGCTTGGTAATCCGCCAATGACTAAATGCTTGATTTGATTCACAGTTGTTGGCATAAATTTAGTAATTGATTTATAAATACCTTTTGATTGCTTTACAAGATATCTAAATCTAAAAATAAATAGCAGTAAAATGTAATATTGCTCTATTTTTGTATATATACATTTATTCTATATATACGGCATAGCAAAATTATGGGATTTTGTTGGAAAGCTTATTTAGACCTAAGTGTGCCAAGGTTTAGTTAAGAGTTGAATGCTTAAATTATATTTAGCAAACAAGGAAACAAATTTGGTGATAACATCTAATTCCTAATTTATGTGAATAATGCCCAAAGATCTAAAGACTTTATATGTTATAACAAAAGCAATTATTATGTTATGCTGTTAAATTTTTAATTGTATTTAACTTCCGCTGTAATTATTGAGAAGCAGCGGTAAATTGTGGCCATGTTTGGATTAAACAAATAGTGTTAAGTGTTTTTTTAAGATTTCAAAAGTGTAAATTTGATTCTTTGGTGGTGAAATAAACAAGTTTTCATTCACAACATTAACTACTTTAATAAAAACTAAATCAGATAAAAGCATAATTTGTTCATAACTTGTTAAACAGTACAATTGTAATTTTATTTCAATAATTAATTAATAATTAATCAATTAAATATTTTATTTTATGTATTTAATTTTGTTGTTTACCATGAATTATTTATGCTTTATTTTATCGTGTTCGTTTAACATAGTATCATTTTCTATAGCATACTTTTGGGCATTCAGTTTAATATTAAATTGATATAAGCCCATTACAAACAGGATAAACCATCTTCAACAAATCAAAGAATTTGTTGATTGCACTTAATTTATTTTAATATGAAAAATATTGTAAAATGCTATAGTTTTAGTTATGATAATCTACTATATTATAACTAGTCTTAAACAACCGAGTAGGCTAAGGAAAGATTAACGACTGATTTTTATGTAAAATATTTATATTTTATAGTTTAAAATGGTTTTTTTTTTTTATTTTAGTGCCAATATGGTATAAATGTCCCTGTACTGAAATATTCATCAGCGGCGTCATACGTGGCATGAACCAGCTGAAATGTAGCTGAAATGGGGATTCGGTGAGTACTGGTGGCAAGGACTCGACTATGGTAACATTTTTCACCTGATACTGACCCTGTGAAAATGAATTGAAGGAGAGCTATGAAGTTTTTGATAGTAAATTTAATACATTTCATACCTGCATAATAGGGCATTGCACCGTATTATTTCCCAGATGCATCAGACTGCTGAGAATGTCGATTAGCGCTTTTCTTTTGCGCTCTCGAAAAACTTTGCACATCTCAAAGGTGATGTCGAATATTTTCTGGAATACCTTTTTCTTTGGATTTGGTATGGATACCTTAACGGTGGCCATTAGGGCATTCAGATTTTGTATTAGCTTCAGCTCGGCATTAATGCTGCGATTACGCGGTGTGTTTACCTCACAGCTGGATTTTGTAATATACATTGGATTCGTTACACATTCAAACTGTTGCAGCACAATAAAATATCCCTTAGTCTAAATAAATATTATGATATTGTATCAATATACTATGTGTATATAACTCGATATACTGATTGTCTTACCGCTATTAACTGCACTGCGGGACATAGCAGCAAAACATTGAATATAAGAAAGATGCACAAACTGAATTTCAACATGATGATGTGGAACTTTTTCGACTTCAACATCAGCTTCAACTGAACAAATGATGATAATAATGATGATCAGACAGGCGTTGGCATTGGCCTTTTCCGATAATGAAGTGCTTTCGGTGGTTTGTTCGTTTAATTGTCGGAACTGTTGGCCAATTAAATAGCAATAGCAATATTTGTAAATGGGTCTATTTTTTTTTTAAATAGACGAGGTGTGCATTTGAACTTTATTATTCCGCTAACGAGCGCTTTGCTAACGATAAAACAATAACCCAAAGATGCAAATGTTACACACAACAGTAATATACTCTGTAGCGCTACTACCGTACTTCCGATTTGTCTCGAAACTTTCAGTATCGTTTCAGTTTACTATAATCTAAAGACTAGTTAAATTTTAAATGTATTACGTTTAAAAAAACATGCTAAAATGAGCTAACAAGTCTAGATGGCAAATTGGGTGTAGCCAGCGCATCAATTGTAAATACATCAGCATCAATTGGAGTTGCAAAAGTCTTTAAATGCTTATTAACAAACCTATTGTACTCTTGGACACAGAGTATAAAAAATATATATACTATGTCTTTATTGTGATGGGGAGTCCCTGCCGAAATACTTGGGAAATACTTGGAACGACATAAAAAAAAACCAGAGCTTAAATCTTTTAATGTATTTTCAATAACATGTTGCACACACCTCGCATTGAAATGTGATGGCGATCTGGTATTTGGTGTTGTACATTTAACCGAACGTAACTGAGATGCGTAAACAAATCGAATGGATCATATCAATGCCAATAATCGCGGTTACTCAGCGATTAGAGCATTTAAGGTTTTTGAAAATGCTTTTCATATCGGTGATTTTTTTGTGAGTTGAATTTTGAGACCAGGTAAATGGCGAAAAGTTAAGGGAACTGTTAGGTTTGTCAGTGGAAAAATGTTTGTAGCTGGTATGAGACTGTTTCTGTGAACATAGCTTGGGAAAAAAGTATTTGAATTATTTTTTATATATTTTTTTTACCTCTAAAAAACCACCAACCCCCCCCCCCCCCCCCCCCACAATTTAAACCCCAAGGGGAAAAAAAAAAAAAAAAAATAAATAAAAAATGTTTATAAAAAATATTTTTTATTTTCAAATTTTTTTTTTAACCACCTTAACAAAGGGTAAATATATTTTTTATCAGCACGATCAGTCGAGTCAATATAGCAATGCCTTATATATCTGCAGCAAACTCACAGATTATGTGCATAGTATTGTTTCTTATATGCTATCCAAGTTTTATTGGAATTGATCATATTTGATTTACTCGATTTTATAGCAGACTAGGTACATGGTCTTTTGCAGTTGGTAGCCTTTACTACTGAGTGTTTGCTGAGTGTGGGTTTTGTGTGTATTGTCTTTGGCTTTGAGGGATCAGCTGTGGGTAAATAATCTTGGAGATGAGCAGTGCGATCATCATCATGATCATGATTGTCGTCTGAGCGCATCCGCAACCGCAATCGTTGGCGTGAAGGGCAGTTTGGTAATTTTGTAAGCACCACGAGGCTGAGAAATCAGTCAAATACTTTGGATGCTGCAGATACTGGAAGTACTCAAATGCTCATAAGTGAGTAGTGCAGTGAATATGATGAATGCGAGTAGATGAGTAGTTGAGTAGTTGAGTGGCTGAGCACTCGATAAGTGGCAATGAGACACAAACTTAATTGTTCAATATTTATTCATTTATTTATTATGTCTTGGCTTCTTTGCTTTTGCTGCTGCAGAACAGAGTGTGTGTGATATATGTAGTATTATTATGGCATAGGGGCAGTGCTGTGCTAATTTCCAGTACGTAATACTTTATACAATATATATATATATATATGTTATTTAGTACATATGTTAGACAACTTAATGTTAATCACTTAATTATACATACAAACTTGATGTATAAACTGTATTTACTTATTGGGGCGCCACTGGCAAATGATCACCTTCGGGCTGGAAACCATTCTCATCGGCCACATAGCGCAGTGTAATCAGATTGCCCTCGGGATCACTGTAGCTGTAGGAGCCAGTTTGAACCAGCACCAGTTCCTCGTGCTCATCGATAACCTGACCATCGCTCGTCTCAGCACGCGGTACGACGATCTTCTTCAGATAACCAACATTCTCCACTCGTATACCATTTGATGTTTCGTAGCTAAAGGGGGGAATAAAAGGAAAGGAGCAGGGTTAGCGGGGTGCTGGAGTAGAGTATGGCGTAGAGTGAATCGGCTTACCTGCTGTTGAAACTGCCATCGGCATTGTTCACATTATCCTGCTGTATAATGCTCGCTGGTGTCGTTGTTGTGGTCACTGGAGCACCGCGTGCAGCATCCTGTGGTCGTCGCCAGGACATAGGTCAACAGCACAGCTGAGCAAAGGACACACACGAATTTGTACATGTTTTATCCTGTGTTATATATATATATATCTGATATATAGGAGGGGGCGTGACAAGTCAATTCCAGCGAGTTAGTGCGCAACTGTTGACTAAACAGCGACCGCTCTGCCTTTATATACCATCTCTAAAGCGAGGGCGAGCACCTCTCAGATGAGTGTACGTACACTCAGACACTCATACACACGCACCGCATCGGTTGCCAAAGCTAACAACAGCAGACGATGGGCGCACTAGATAAGAAGCAGAGAGAGAGAAGCGTCAGGTTCCAAGTACAAGTACGCGTACGCGTACGCGTCTGCGCACTCGTAAATACGACCGGCAGCAACAACAACAACAATTGTGACGAGCGGGCGCTTCTTCGTCTCATTTCAGTTTTAGTTACCCTGTAGCTTAAGCGGAACGCGTGGGGTATACACCCGTTGACCTTCAATTGGAGCAGAGGGCAGTCTACAAACAGATTCTAATCTCCAGCTGGTAATACCCCGCAAAGTGGAAACACAAAGCGGGTAGCTTAGTGATCGTTGAAAATGTATATAGTTATGCCCTATATAAGGATTTTCCATCTTATTCTGATCTTCTGATAATTTCTTATAAAGCTGATTCAAAGTCTTTTCCATATTTCACGATTAAATGGACCGATAGAAAGAGTTTTGGTATATTCTCATTCTGCCGTCCGTTTGTCCGTACTAACGAAAGGGTCATAGAGATGTTAAGAGCTACAAGCGTTGAATTAGTCAGAGGGAAAAACTAAACATTGTTAGTTTCAAAGCTGCCTTTTTTCCTCTACTGCTATAGGGTATGGCATAGTCGTGCATACTCTATGCCAGTACACTTAGCATTTATTTTTGTTGCTGTTTTCTTTCGCCTTGTTTTGTTTGTGGCCATCATTTGAGGTTTTTGTATATATGGTACACATATATTTTTTTATTGTCCATTTCGCGCAAAGCTCGCGCCGCCAAAGAGATAGAGATATGAAAAAAGATGGAGACGGAGATGAAGCGACGGTGTCAGCAGCAGCAGGTGATGTTGATACTGTGATATCCATATCCGAAGCTGGAACTAAGACAGCTGACATGTCTGCGTCTACTACGTCTTCGTGTCCGTGTCCGTCTCCGATTGTTGATGACATTTGCCAGTCGGAGTTGGCAGCTACGTGATTCTGCTGCTCAGAACATAACTCTTAGCTGGCACTGTAGAAAAAAGCAGTCTGTTAAGGATTTAAATTTTGTTAAAGAACCTACATATAGCCTAATAATAACAACAGTTATCAAAATTTTCTGTGTTCCATAGGCATGTATATTTTATTTGAACAAAAAAAATTTCAAAAAATAGTTTTGATATGCGAGGCACGCAGCAAATTTGATCTAACGGTGTATACGAACGAAAAAGGCGTAATAAAAAATGTAGAGTATGATGCACATCATAACATTGCGAATTACGTATACGCACTGTGCTTGGGTCAATGAACTGGAATCGTAATACACAATTGTTCTGAAAGAAACTTACTTCCGTGCACTCTGAGAATTCCAGAAAATTACATTTCTACGCTGCAATTTCCTAAATCTCTCGGAATTCTCACTTTCGTTTTTACTTTTGCTCAAAATTATCTAACAGAATTGCAGAACAAACATTTGGCCTACACTCGCCTTTATTAGACTTTATCACCAGCTTGGTAATATTCACGTAGTATTTGCCAATTAGCATCATATAACCAAAATGTTAGCACGTCGATGCTTTTGGCCTCTGCACATTTTTGCAGAATTGCAGCTAAGCGTAAAAAGCTGCTAACCAAGGCAAACAAATTTAGAAGTAAATACACAGAGCTCTGTGTTCCGAGAGTAGCTCAATTTTTGGGGCGAGGCATCTAAAATGTTTGCGAATATAGAATGTTGTCGATGAATGTTGCGTAAGCGAAGAATTGAATTATGCATAACACGTATTAATCGAGAAAGTAATCAGCAGTGTCTACGAATATGTTAATTTCTTTCTCACTCTCTTTGCAAGAAGAACAAATGAACAGAAACCAGCTTTTTGGGTCTATCAAATAATTTCACAGTCTCAACAATTAGGCAAAAGTTTAGTCAAATGATTCACACTGCAAAATACCCTAAAATAATTTTAATATAATATAATATTTAACGTGCTTTACACATATTTCCGACACCATAAACTATATGTGGGTAAATACTATTAAATCAAACGTGTGGAAGTTAAAAGTTTCCAAAAAAATTTCAAAAAAGCGGATTTTTGAACTATAACTGATCGAAACAAGCTAAATACTCACTTGCGACCATATAAAGTATATATATTCATAACCAACACAAAAATCCGAATCGATTGGGAAAGTCTTTAGAAAAAAATATTTAAAAAATATTTTTAAAAAAATTTTAAGGGTTACCTATGCAAAATTTGCAAAAACTTGGGAAAAAATGAATCTTTAGAAAATTTTCAGATTTTATTTCAGAATGAAATATGTGAAATAATACTGTTTTAAATGCTAAGCCACTCGAAAATAGCTTGACTTTTGCCAGAGTTATGATAGTCGGTTCAAAGTTTCAGAGTTCCGAGAAAGCTAATTAGTTATGATATATTTATGTTCTAATTGAATTTGCTAAATTGTTGTGTATATTTTGTTAAGCTTGTTTCAGTTCTTTTGTGGTTTCACAGTTGTTTTTATGTTAATTTACTAATCACATATATAAGCTTGGTATGGTATGCCAACTAGTAATGCTGTTCGCTTGTCTTTGGTGGATGATCCTTAATGTATTGTAGGGTTCTCAACACTGAGAGTGGTGTGGGCGGTGGCGTGGGCAAATGATCACCGATCGGTTGATATCCGTGTTCATCGGCAATGTAAGATACCGTGTATTCCTTGCCATCATCGCCAACAAATTTATATTGACCCGTAATGGATTCTCCGTATGAATTTTCAGCTACTTTCTTGAGTTCACCTTTTTGCATCGATACAGATCCGTCTTTAAGTTCAACACTTTTTTGGTCAAAGATAAATGAGTTAGTTTCAAAAACTTTGTTGTTGTTGTTGTTGTAAAAAAAACTTACTGGGAGAAGAACATCCCATTGTATTCAACATTCGATTCATTTACGATGGGATCATCATTCTGTTCAGCTGCATACGTCACAGCCACAAAAAATAGAACACAAATCAGTATTAGTTTCATTTTAATTAGTTAATCCACACGGCGCTAATGTCTCGACACTACTGACGATTCCTGCCTTAAATAAACAGCCTTTTATAGCTAAAATCAAAAAGCAAAAAAAATCTCAGAAAACAAAAGCAGACAAACTAATAAAATACCAGTACTAAAAAATATTTAACACGAAATTAGAGTTGGAGCAATAAATAATATTGAACTTGTTTTTTGTATTTTGTATTTTGTTTGTGGCCTTTTTTGTTTTCTTTTTTTTTTTTTTGGCCAGAACTTGCGTGAAATTTGGGGTAAAAACCAAAAATCAGCTGGTATTCTGGACTCAGTAAAAATTCCAATTTATTTAAACAATTGAAACGAAATGAATTTAAAGAAGCGCATTGGTACTTCGGTTATAATGTTTATGTGCCGTTTTTGAAAACATATATGGGATTCATATATGCAGATATCAGATATCAGCCTGGCCATATAGCAATTGTCACTAACGTCAGCATCTGATTCTGGTTCTTGATGGAACCGACTTGACCACATTTTTGGCCGCTTCTAGCCTCTGCTCATTAGCATACAACAGATTTATCAACTTTGCCTTGAAATGCAAAAAGAAAAATAAAATACAAAAAAAATTTGGTAAGCATTTTGCTATTTTGTTTGCTATTTTTAGTGTTGATTTGCAAATATGCGTTTGCTCTAGTTTTAAACAGCTTAAAAACTAAAATAAAATCCAGCTTTGTTGTTGTTTTTTTTTTTTTGGAAAGAATCTTTAATTCTTTAATTGCAGCTAAGGCTAAAGATATTTAAGTTCTGCTCATGTGTGATTCGTAATTATATATGGTATACGATATACATAGGCATACGGTATATCATATTGTATAAGTAGGTACATTGTCATCCATTGTCATCCATTATTCCATCATTTAACATCATCGCTTATACTCGTATTACATTTTATATAGTAGACTATTTTTTTACACAAGAATTATAATATGTTTTTTTTTTTTTGTATTTTGTTTTTGTTTTTTTGTTTTTTGTTTTTAACAAATCGATGATATCACATGAGTCCGAAAATGGCAAAGTTCCGGCGACTAAAAGATCTTAAGCACAGTATAAAAAAAGAATTTAAAGAACGGTTAGGAAAGCAGTAGATGAAACGAAAGGAAGAGAAACGTAAGGTAGTGGAAAAAGTAGACTGTTAACGTTATGAGTATGCATGTGTGTGTTTGTGTGTAGCTGTGTGTGTGTGTGTGTGTGCAGTTTGTATTCTTCAGTCAGCTGCTCGATGTTTTAGGCTTTCGATTGTTTGTTTGTTGTCATTGTGTTAAGCAGCACAATTTGCTATCATTGAGTGTAGAAATATCAGAGAAACGTTTAGCAATGGTCAGTTATCTACATATATATATATATATATTCAGATATATATCGGCTTAACGACGACGCTGTGCTGGTGGCAGACTGAGCAGATAATCGAGTGCCTTTTGGATCGCTGGTGGAATTGGTGGTGGTGTTGGCAGATGGGCGCCTTGCGGTTGGAAGCCATTCTCATCATCAGCAGCATAGTTGAGTGTAATCAATTCGCCCTCAGGTGAAGTATACGACACGGAGCCCTTGACAATGATCACATCTGTAGAATCTGGAGAGCTGGCCTTCTTCACAGTGCCCGTTTCCTCAGCCTTAATGCCATTAGCCGTCTCGTAGCTGAAAATTAAAATTAAATACTTGAATCAAAATCACCTTGAAAGCTGTGAAAAAATCTGTTGATTAGCAAATCTGTCTACAGTTTTTATTGCGAATATTTTTTATTTATAACAATAATAGTCAAGTTGGTTCAGAGTATTCACTTAGTGGTTTATTCCTCTTGCTGGCGCCAGTTGTATAATTTATTTATGCATTTATTAACATTTAACATTTATGCGTATGCCAAAATGGAAGTGTTTATTGCTGAATCTGCTTTATATATTCACGTTTAATGCGCTTCATTTACATTTAAAGCAAGACGATTCGTTTGTTTATATGTTTGAATTAGTTGGACTGTCAAGAACTGCAATCAATTTTAGTTTGTTGAAATATTTATGTATTTATTTAAATTTTAAATATGCTTTCCAGCAGCTGCCTAAAAGTAGGCAACACACATTTTGTATGCTAGCATTTCTAAGTTGTGCAAGTGTTGGGCAGTTCGCAACTAAAACTCCTATTTACAAGTCGATTAATAAGTTTTTATTTTTAAATAGTTGTCGTGACTAAAGCTGCAAATAGTTCAATCAATTTAATTTTATTGATTTAGTTATTTAAATATCGAATATGCTTTGCTGCAGCTGCTTAACAGACGCTGCTGCTGTTAATAACATTCGACGGCTGCCCAAAAGAAGGCAACACAAATTTCGTTTACCAGCAATTAAATTTATGCAACTTTCAGCAATTCATAACTGCTATCACAGAATACTTAACGAATTAAACTTACGCATAATTATAGGCTCCATCGGGTTCGATATTGGATTCTTGGCTTATGATCGCAATGGGCTCACCGCCTTGTGGCTTCGGTGCTGCTTCCACTAGGCAAAGCAGCGCGGTGGCTACGAGACAAAGTGCAAACTGCAAATTGGGTTTAAGAAACGGAAATTAATTCAATTTACGTAAATTAATCAAGTGTTTACAATGCAAAACGTAGGTAATTAACACACACACACAGAAACACACAGCATACCGCTTGATTGGAATAAAAATATCGTGATTTTAGTTTAGTAGTCGTTGTTTTGTTTTGTTTTGTAAATTTATTATTGTGTTGAAACTTCGCATAGTTGATTTTTGATTTATGACTGCTGTTTACACTATTCTCACATATAAATTATGTTCAGACAGGCAGACAGACAGATGGACACACACTCATATGTCAATTTGCCACAGATTTTTTTCGTAAGGCCGTCAAATAACTAGACGCCAATTAACTTTATATTCAGAGTTTTTCCATTTGTTTGTTTTGTTTTGTTTTGTTTTGAAGTCAATGTTGTTGTTATTGGCAATTACCTCACAGTGCGAGCACAGCCAAGTGCATGGAAAATTGCGGGGCGTGGCAGTTTGGGCAGATGAGCCATGAGTATTTGTAAATCGTGAGTGAGAAAATCGACACGATTTTCCAGCTTCAAGGAGATTGCATAAAGGGCTTATTGACAAATGAAATTAGTTTAATTTCAATTGTTTAACTTGCGCATGCAATCAGCATTTTCAGTTGGTTCTCTCGCTCTCTGAACCCTGTACTTATTAAAAATGGAGGGAGTATGCTCAGGTTGTTACAAAAAACTTGAAATAAGGATTTTTAGAACTTGCTTATATAAAAAAAAAAAAAAAAAAAAAAAATAAAAAAAAATTAAAAACTATAAAAAAAAAAAAATTAAATATAAAATAAAAAAAAAAAAAAAAAAAAAAAAAAAAAAATTAAAAAAACAAAAAAAAAAAAAAAAAAAAAAAATAAAAAAAAAAAAAAAAAAAAAAAAATAAAAAAAAAAAATACAAAACAAAAATATAAAAAAAAATAAAAAATAAAATAAAAAAAAAAAAAAAAAAAAAAAAAAAAAAATTTAAAAACAAAAAAAAAAATAAAAAAATTATAAAAAAATAAAAAAAAAAAAAAAAAAAAAAAAATAAAAATATTATATATTATAAAAAAAAAAAAAATACTTAAAATAAAAATTTTCAAACCTATATATAAAATTATAATTATATTATAACAAATTCAAAAATACTTGAAATAAGATTTTCAGAACTTTCTAAATATATATAAAATATATAGTTTATATTATAACAAATTCAAACATTTTCCATAAATTGTGTTATTTTTGGGTCTCTTCAGCTTATTTCTTACCTTCTTTCTGTCTTTCATTTATCTTACACTCTTTCTTTCATCCAGTTGGTCTACTAGTATGTTATGTTGTAAGGCAGTCTGCTGAAGTATTGAGAAATTTGGGCAAATGGGCCGAGTGGCTTACGTGTCTAGGTTTCAGTTTAGTTAGCTGTTAGCTGTTGGCTTTAAGCCGTTTTAGCCAGATAGACAGCTGCCAACTGAGCGTAGCGTTCATTACTTTGTTTTGCTCTTCACAGCAAGCCAAATGTCGCAGACTCTGTCCGTCCATCTGTACGTACATACGTCTGTTTGTCCGTTGCGACCCAGTCGCAATGTTATTGTTGTTGTTGTTGTTGTCTGACCTTTGCATTGCATGCCGGCTGCAAGTTTGGCTTACTTTGGCATCTTGCTCAAGCCTTTTAAGGGGCTTATTTGCAGCATTCATTAATTGCTATTGCCATTTTGGCCACTCGGGCTTGCCAGCGACTTTTTTGCCATTTGTAATGGCCAATAACAATTGCCAAATAACTCAATGCGGAAGACGAAGAGTCTCTACAAAACCATTTCGACCGTCTTTTTTATGATTTGATTTACGACTTCTGAACTCTAAACAAATTAAACTGCTCTGATTTATGGCATACACAAAAAGTTAAGAACTTTAAGGACTTTAAGCCAGAACTTTTGTGAAGCAGTGCTCTTAAATATATTAAGGACTTTAGACTCTACGCTAATAAACTCCAGTTGCTGCATAAATCCAAGTGAAACTATAAATTTATTTAGGGTTTTTTTAAGACCCTTCTTCACACACTCACACACACATCACAGTGACTTACGTTTTTCATTTTAGAGTAATGAATTGTTTTTGGGGTTTTTGTGTAATCCAAAGATGGGCGGCAGTATTCGTTATCCTGCTTTTTTATAGCTATATATTTTAAGCACACTTCACACTTGTTGTTAATTGAACAAACGATTTTTTAATGATGCCCAAGTGCCGGCAACTGAGTCTATTTATACGAAAAACTACAACTACATCGACGGCGACGACGACGCCGACGATGCTGCACAATTCAGCAGGCAAAGCGTCGCACATGCAAGATGCAAAAACAGAAAAAAAAAAGAAATAAATATATATATAAGTACATATAGATGTACATAGAAACTAAACTAAAGATTCGTCGTAGTTGTCGTTGTTGCTGCTCAAGTCGGCGTCGACGCCAGCAGTGTTTGAAAAGAGCAGCAGCAGCAGCGGCGACAGCAAACATTTGAGGCAGTGGAAAATTGCAACAACAGCAACAGGTGACTGAAGTACTCAATTGAGGGGCTTGCTGCCGCCCCTCTATATGCAGCATACGCCTCTGGAAAAGCTCTGTCAGCTGTTCTGTGAAAACTGAGAATCGCATGCAAATCAGATTTATGCAATTGTTTTCAAACATTTTTTATTGATTTCTAGTTATGGTTACACTCAATCGCCGTTTAAGTGATAGCTACTAACAAATATTTAGATTACTTCTCGGGCTCTTAGCTTACGCCATTTGAACTGCACGCTGATCAGTGAGAGGGAGTCCCTTAACCCTTATCGTTTGATTTACACACAGATCAGTGTCACTTTAATATAAATACTTTAATTTAATCAAGATTTAAATGCTATTTAAATATTTACTTGAACAACTGTGGGCTGAGTTATTGGCGTTTAGCTGCGGAAGCTTTAAAATTAGTGGATGCGATTGGCATCACCCTTGCGGCGTTGCCACCTAGCTGAATTTGTTATTTATGGCATGTTTTCTATTTTTGGGGGATCTAAAGTTAAAGAAAATATTGCATTTTAATACGTGGCCAACAATCGGCAAAGTGCAATCAAATCAGGCACAGTGGCACAGTGACAAATCGTTTCTTTAGTGCACAGCATAAGTCTCCAAATAAGTTCTAAGTAAAGACAGAAACTTGTTAAAAATGTTAGTTGAGTTTTTGAGCACTTGAGCTTGTTGTTTGCTCCACAGTGCGCCCAAATTCGAGCTCAGGGCATGAGTTTCGCTGTATGTGTGTGTCTGTGTGTGTGTGCTGGGGTCAAAATGCCAAAAATTGCTAAACGCGAAGAGGCCGCCGTCGTCGTTGCCGCCGCTGCCGCTGCTGCCAAAGTGTAGGCGCGTCTAATGAATAGCTTTGGGTCGACTTTGCTCTCTGGCAGATGGAGACACACAGACATAGATACACATAGACGGCGACAGAATTTCGTGACAAGATTGTCCCAAAGATTGTTGCCGTATTGTATGCAAGTAGTTGCTGTTGTTGTTGTTGTTGTTGCTCAGACTGTGGCAATCAGCAAAACAATTGCCAGTTAGTGGAAGCTTACTCAAAAAAAACCAAAAAAAAAAAAAATGTAGCTGCCTTCTAGTTGTTTGGGCCTGGTCTATTGTTTTAGCCTGCCTGCTGGCTAGTGGTGTTAAGTCAGTGCTTTATAATTATTATGAAGACATTCAGTAGAGTGCATTAATTTTAATATTTATTATACCATGTTTTTCAGCTGCTTCTAAATGGGTTTTATTTGCGAATTACGCAAACCATTTAGACATTTAGTTATTCTAGTACTAAACATTTTGCCAGCAAGTTTGTTGCCTAAGTCTTTTAATATTCAACTGAAAATGATTTTTAATTTAATTTCATATTATTTTTTCTCATTTAATAAATGTAAACCTTGAAATATTACGCATGACTTCTCTAATTAGCTAATCCCAAGCAGCATTTTGCTGCAAAATGTCAGTTGTCCGGCAAGCCATAAAGCATAGCATCAGATACCAGATACTCTGAGATACCAGATGCCAATGCTCTGTGGCTTCAGTTCCATCTTGCCTCTTTGTGTCCACTGACTTTGACACGCGCTGTGCAGCGCTTTATGGCCACGTCTTGTTGGCCTTGAAGGTCATGCCTCATCTTCTTTATGGTGTCTAACGCAATTTGTTTTAAAACATACACTGCTACAAAACTGATTCAAATTGTAACTGGTTCTTATATAACCGGGATTGAGAGGCAGGAAAATTGCTAGAAAATGTATAGGAAACTTATTGAAAATAATATATATATAATTTATATAAATAGAAGCCGTGTGTTACTGTTGAGTTTTATTTTGAGCGAAAAAAATAAAAATCATTTTTAATCATTATTTTTGATTTTAATTTTTTTTTTTTTATCAAATATAATCATTATAGTTTAGTTTTTCATAAATTACTCAAAAATAATGATTATTTTTGAACAAAATCGGTAAAAAAAATTAAATTTAATCATTATTTTATGATTTTTTAAATATAACTCATAATGATTACGGTCCCTGGTTTATTTTTAACAGTGTGTGTGTGTACCCCTACCCACTCCACACAACTTTATTGTGCCACAAAATGTTTAGGCTATTGGTTTTCAATTACGCAAGAGTCACTTATATTGCACTGTGTGTGTGTCTTATCGTCTAGACCGAAACCGCCTAAACGGACATGGCCGGCATAGTTTTCGGCACCCAGAGTTACTATATACCATAGATACTGGCTAATACTTAATGCTAATGTCAATGCAGGCATAAATAAATAATTGCAAATACAAGTGCTAGTAGACATCGCCAGCAAAAAAGCAGCCGTCGAACCAGTTGGTGCGGTTAAATGTCAGTGGTTTTGGTCATATGTAGAATCTTGGAGCTTCTGTTTGCACTACAAGATTCAGAGAAGCTTCCAAAGCTTCAGCAAAATGTTAAATGTAATAATAATGGACTGAATTTCATGGTCAAGGAACATAAATAGCTCTAATTGTTGGTAACGAGATACAGAATGCTTTTGAAACTAGAGTACGATAGTCTCCGTTTAAGTTATTGAACTTGTAGTCGAAATACTTGTAGATGGAATTTAATCGATGGTTATCGAATGAACCTTGAAGTGGGTACTAAGAATCTGTCAGATATTTAATATGCCATCTTCAAATGATGTTAATCCGTCTGAGCATTTTCAAAGATGTCATAACGAAGGCGAAGGTGAGTTTTCTTTAATTAACCATATGCAAATTAACTCCAAATGTTAAAAGTCAATGGAACTCACAGCTTGTGGTGCTATGCGCTTTCTGTGTGGGTGTCATACTTAATGGCAATTAGTAGTAAATTCTATTAAGCTTCATTTATATGATGCGATGACTTTAACGACTTCTTTAAGCTGTACTTTGATTATAATACGTTTTATACCGTGAGTAGTTGGACTTTGTATTTAATAAAAGATTCTCTCTCTTTTGAACTCAAAAGTATATACTATAGTTTAATAATTAAGTCAAACTTTAAATTATAATTATGCAATCTAGCATTTATTATAGCTATAATAATGCTGTTTTACAGTGAATTTGTGTGGGAGTAGACTAGAAGATATCTAACTCCAGTATCGAGGGTATAATAATTGTTTAACAATGGTATCTCAGCACCTAATTTGTGTTTAAAAGCTTATTTATGCATGTAATTTTAAACGAATATTTTTAAAAGGCATAGAACAGACTGCCATGAAACTATCCTGAAAATTTCATAAAGATTGGCATATAAATAATAAAGTTAGGAAAGAGTTAAAGCAAGCAATAGAAGCGTAAGAAGTGTAGAACAGCTACTCAGCGTATAAAATGGTCGGTTGAGCCCGTTTGTGCTTTTATTTAGTGTAAACATGCTTCAACCATATAATATAATATAATGAATTGAATTTGGTTGGGCTACTTTTTTCCACGAGAGTAAAGTTGTTGCAATCTCTCAGTCAGTCAGTCCATTGTTGCTCACACAATTTGACTCGGTTGCAATTCTGTCAAGAAGCACGCGAAATGTGAAGGCCAACAACGGTTGATTCTCCTCCTCATTTAAAATACAAATTAATATAAATATCAAATATAGATATATACAAATACACACTATAGATATACTGATTTGTTGCATAAATTAAATTTGACAGTCATAGTTCAGTGTTAACGATGGGCAGTTACCCTGTCTATGAGACGTTTTTAAGCATACCCCTTCTATTACATATTGGGTTTGCAAAGGGTATTCTCTACAAAAAGTGAGACGTTTATATTAAGGCGGTGCCCAGCTGTGCCTTAAATTTATGTGTAGCTTCTAAGCTAATCACAAAGCCTCAAATTTGCATGCCAAATGAGCATAAATATATAAACATATATGTTTATATGGCAACTATATCTATTATTGACTTGACCAACCGAAAAGTATTTCTCCATTCTTCGTTGACCAATTAAAAATGTGGCATACAAAACAGTAGATTAATAGAGTTTATTGGTATAAAAATGTATAGTAGAAAAATAGTTTTAGATAATATGAATTTTGAAATTAAAAATCTATTTATTTTTTTTTTTTGGAATTTAGGCGAAAATCTTCTAGAATAAAATTATAGCATTGTTCACTACATTTCAAATCGATAGAGTATGTTAGTTTCAAGATGTTCCTCGTAAGAGACTATGCTGAGAGGGAAAGTTCTGTTAACTTAACTATATTGTAAAAAACTATATTAGAAGTACATTTTCCCAGGGTTTTAAATGACTTTAGCAGGTTCCTAATATAGATAAAATCATATTAGTTCCATAGTTTCTATAGATAAGGAAAAAGAGATAGAGAGAGAGTACGAAAGAAACTTGTTTTTTAAATAGAATCTGACTCTATTTTATACCCTTAAAAAGGGTGTGTTTTTAATTACGAGCAATTAAAATAAATCAAGTAGGCCACGTTATTTTAATTAAATATTTTAAACCACTCAATTAAATATTATAAGCACCTACACAGGTTATCTATAGAAATAAATTTGCACTATATGAGTTATGTTTTGGTTTTTTTCTTAAAGCTACAACCAAATCTAGTGAGTTCATTCAGTTGATACGAAATAAACCCGTTTATGTCAGGGAAGAACTGAATCAAATTTATGGATGACATAATTATTCAATGAATATTTAGAAGCCGCCTCTAAAAAGCAAAAATAAATTCAATCCAATTAATTAAAGAAATATCTTTCAACGACTTATTTATGCAAATGGTTAATAAAACTCTTTGTTTGTATTGTCAAAGGTTTGACTAATCTGTTTAACACATTGTGAGCTGCTACAAAATCCAGTTTGTGGCTTAAGACCATAAAATTACCAAAAAATGCTCGTAGCTTGAAAAATAGAGTTCACATTATGTTATGTTTCACTTTTGTTGGTAGCATCTTTTTTTTAAAATTGATGCTTACGGATGTGTAGATACATTATGCATATTCTGGTATAGTTAAGTGTTTTGATTGTGTTATCTAAACGACTGGTCGTATGACTCTAAATGTTTACTGTGCTCAATTTGTTAAATCACTCGCTATTATATAAAATATGATATGTTGCTTAAATCTTGCTAATTTTATATACTCATACTCATTTGACCCATTGGCTTCTCAGTAGAACTTTATGTTAGCTTCTGGGTCGCGTGGCATTCAGATCTTTAGATTTCAGATCTGTTGCAATATATAGTATACTATACTGCTATGCATAGTAGTATGTAGTATGTTGTATGTTATTCAGATCTATTGTTGTTGCCGCACGCGAAATGTGAAGGCCAACGATAGCAACACCATACAGCAGCATAAACACTCTCCCTTACCCCTCTCTCTCACACAACTCTTAGTGTTTTTATTCATTCATTCAGTAACGGAGTCATTCATGGAGTGCTGTTTTAATATGGTAATTTGAAGGCATTCGATTGTAATTTATCAATGTAATGTGCCGTAATCATTTTGTCTTATTTGTTATTGTAGTTTAATGCAGTCTTTATTTGATAATGCCACAATGATTAAGATGAAATAGGCATTTAATATTTGTTTCTAAATTTAAAGATTATTCTCATTAGATTTTTGTTAAAGTGCAGTTTCTACTGGTTTTTATTTACTCGTTGCCAGTACTCGTTACTTATATATATATATCACATTATCTAATCATCCCACAAACCAATCAAATGTATAAGCTTATACTCGTTATAAATTTTTAGGTATTCGCTGTTGTTACTTGCTACTTACATTTTACTGTTTAAATTACTAAAATAAAAGCGAATCATATCTTATTTTTCTATAAATCGTTACTCGCTGTGTGTACTCGTTACTTTTATTTGTTCCGCTAGTTTGTGTCGCTTAGTTTGTATTACCAAAATACAAAACTTATTTCTCTATAAATCGTTACTCGCAATGCGTACTCGTTACTTTATTTGTTTCGTTATTTCATAACAAGGACTTAATTGGCGTTTGTAAGCCTATCGTTCTTAGTTAAACCATCAATCGTTATTTCTACTAGTTACTCGTTAGTACTACTCGTTGTTTCTATGTTTTACTACACACCCGAAATTTAATATGTCTTAAAAGCATAAACATTTTGTATTCCATTCAACAGTTTAATTTATAGTTTCGTTTAACTTATCAAATTTCAGTTTTATGAATTTGCACTTTAATAAGAATGCTCCCTAATCAGCCGACTGCTGACTGCTAATCTAAATGCTAAACTTCTCCATTCATATTTATTGTACACGCACCCGCCCTCTATTGTTTGATCAGCGAGTATAAATTATACGGTTGAAAATTTGAATTCAGCGTGTGGCATAGATTTCCTGTGCGAATGCCGACTGCCACCTCCAACTGCTCTTAATTTTATAATTATTTATGCAAGCATTTTAGGCATCTCAATGAGTGGAAGACATAGCATAGACCTTAACATACCCAGCAAACCTGGAGTAGATTATAATGAAAATTGAATGAAGTACCAATTGTTTTTCTTACAATTTCAAATGTATTCCAAATTCTTGTTAAGTTTTGCTAGTTGCAGTTATTGCTACCCTATTTGCTTGACAGATTACAGGGTATATATATGACTGCCAATTTAGTTCGCTGTACCAATTTAAATAACAATCAAAATTCTAAACGGAAATTAGCAAAAAACATGACGAAAAAAAAACTTTCAGCATCTGATGAGATTGGATTTCAGTTTTGACTCTTTTCAATGCTAACTCTTAAGTTGAGCGTTGACCGAATATAATGATTTTTATAGTCTAAAACCTAATGCTATTGCCGAAAAGTCGATGAGGCTCCAGTTGTTATAAATGCGGCTGTCAAGCGCTGCTCCGTTACAGTTTCATTTAATAGATCAACGCTCAGGTTGCGAAAGATACGTGAAATCATAATCAGAATGTCTCTCAAAATGGTAAAGGATTTAATTTAAATTTGTGATAGTGCTTAAAGTGATTGTAGATTATAGTGAAATGTTAAACTAATTAGAATCTATGTTTCCTTGTGCAGTCCTGCTGCCTCTTTGTGCTGGCTCTCGTTCTGTTGGGTTGCAGCGCTCAACGGCAAACGAATCCGTATCTTAACAATCCATACTATCGGGATCTGTACTACAAGAACCGTGATCTGTACAATCAGCGACGCTATTACGATAACTTCTATACGAAATACAATCCATACATTGCCAATGCCTTGGCCCGTACCGTCGTGCAATCGAATAATCCAAATACCGGATCCGGTGCCTATTCGTACACCTACGAAACGGAGAACGGCATTCACGGCGAGGAGCAGGGCAACCCTGTTTACATTGGCAACGGCGAACAGGAGGAACAGGTAGAGGGAGCCTATTCCTATATCTCTCCCGAGGGACTACGCGTCGGTGTCAAGTATCTGGCCGATGCCAATGGTTTCCGTCCAGTCATTACCTGTAAGTATCGCTAGATTTAATTGGATCTAAATTTAAATAATTAATTTTATTTAGAACTTTTTATTTATAAGGAGAAAAAGCTTAAACAAAGTATAAAAAATTAATTATTAATCATTTTTAAATATTTATTAAATTATAAATTTAAAACCGCTTTGTTTGTTATACATATTTCTATTTATCAGTTTACGAACTTTATTAAATATTTTTGCTTTCCAATTCACAGATGACGGTCCCAACTCCGCCTTTTATGCCAGTCAACCGCCTCCAGCCAATGTGGTCTACACTAGGCACTAAGACTGCTTAATATTTATACTTTTAATAATGTTTATTAAACAGAAATCAACAAAAACATCCAAATAAAAACCAACACAAAAAGGAAAAGAGATTTATTGATAGTATAGTAACATAATGCCGCATAATCTCAAAACGTTGAATGGAAAATGGCGAATAGCACAAAGCATTTTATTGGTCAGCTCAAATTAACATAAGTAAGTATATGAAATCTTGTTTTTTTGTTTGGAAAGCTTTTTGAGAAGTTTGCTTTAAGCTAAACTATCGCTTTCTGGTATTTATAGCTAAGCACAAAAGTCGGCTTTAAATATAGACAAACAAAAAGCTAATTCAGACCATTCATTGTTAAGCAAATAAGTATAGTTCGAGTGAGTGTGATCGATTTGAAGAGTACTCTGCGTTCAAAAACGACAGTGTATTTCATTAGTTAAACTGATTAATATATATATGTATATCAATTAAATACATTTTATAATTAAATCCAGAGCAATTGCCAAATTCGTCTGGACATTGACACTGGACATTGATACTTTCCAAAAAATGCAATTAATTCAAAAATTTATTCAAAGCTTTGTGCTTATTGGATTTGTTATAAGCTAAATTTGTCTTGACAGCAGCTGATTTAATGCCCTATAAATTCATTTTCACTTAATGAAGAGCAATTAAGAGATTCGTACAAAACCGATAAGCATATACACTATCTAACAAAAAACAAGCTGAAATATATATGAAATATATAAAAACATTTCTTTGTATAGCTGTCGAAATGCTTGATGAAATCACCATGCCTTTGCTAGTGTATAAAAAAATTGTTTTGAGTTCAATAAACCCATTTGTAAAAACGTATTTAGTCATGCCATTATCAAAGTGAACTTTGTCCCAATATACTCACTATATAGGTCACGAAATCTGTAGATTTGAATAGATAGAACACAACAGTGAGTGTTTTTTTTAAGTTTTTTGTAACAAATAATGATTAATGTTTATTTAAATTGTTTTCTTTTGTAAATTCATAACAGCAATTAAATAGCTTAACTTTCGAAATAGCGATAAATAAATACAATATTAATATATTAACATGTGTGTGTGTGGGCGTGGCTTTAACAAGTACCAAATTTTTAGGCGTCCACTTGACTTCAATTCGTTTTTTTTTCACTTTTTTTTTTGGGATTTTTTTATAATGACTTGTTATATTTTTGCCAATTTGGAGGCGGCAAATGCATGGGAATGTAGGGACGTTTCTTCCTCTTTTTTTGTGTGTGGGGTATGGGTAGAGGGGAATTTTTGGGGGAGTGGCGGAGTGGTGCTCCATATGGCTTTTGATGAGTTTGGCATTTTGTTGGGAAAGTTAGAAGGCATGACGCAAACGTTCCTGCTCCTCGCGCATCTCACGCTCCTCCTCCTCTTCGGCCAACTCGACCTCGTGCTGCAGCATACGAATCTGATCGCCCAGCTCCTTGGGCATATCCTCCACATGGATCTTCTTAAGCTCCGCCTTGATGTTCTTGGTCATGTGATTGATGCGGAAGCCGCGATGATCGAACAATGGCTTATCACCATTCGCCTTGTGCTGCTCCTCCACATACTTGAGGGCACGCGCAATGGCCTCCGGAATGGGTGGCGGCGTGGGAATGTGCTCGCCCTCTGGCATAAAGCCACCATCGTTGGAGGCATAATTCACGCGGTACAGTTTGCCATCGTCACCAGTGTATTCGTAGACGCCCTTGGCATGAGTGCCGCCGGTGTGATGCAGTTTCGCTTGCTCCTCGCCATAGATGCCGTTTTCGGTCAGGAAACTGAGGATATTCAAGAGAAGGATGTAATGGATCCGTATCGAAAAAAGGATAATCAGTTCTTCTTAATTTTATTACGCATGATCGTATTTGTCGTGCTTGCGAATCTCTTCCTGGTGCAGAATCTTGTGGCGTCCCTCGTCATCGTAGTTAAAGATAATGGGGCGTGGCGTGGTCGTTGTTGTTGTCGTTGTTGTTGTGGTGCGTTCCGTTGTTGTTGTTGGCTTCTTCGTTGTTGTTGTTGTGGTCGACTGAAGTTGTTGTTATTTGGTTTTGGTACTTGTTTAATAACAGGACACAACATATTGCTCAGGCTTTTGATCAATGCAAGCGAGTGTGTTTGAGTGAGTGTTGTGGATTTTTCGGGTATATATGCGTGGGTGGGAGTATGTGAGCATGTTTGTGCGTGTTTGTGCATGCAAAATTTGGAAGACATGCAACGCATTTTTGGGAATTTAACGGGTAGTAATCGGGTATCGTTGCTGAAGTGTTTTTGTTTTTTTTTATAGTGTTGTTATGAAAGCAGGCAGGATATTGGGGATGGGAAGATTACAGGGAATATCTCATTGCGTCATTTAGTAATCACTCGACTGGTAATGAGCTTGTGTGTCGATTTGTGGTTCATGATCGGGAAAGCCGTATTCCAAGCGAATTTCCGGTACTTGATACTCGGCTTTACTTACTGTGTACAGATCGTGGCTATATAGTAAGAAAAGTTATGCATTAAACACTATATAAAAAGTTCTATAAAATGTCAGCTTACTTGTAAGGCCTATCGTCATGCACATAGGGCCGATTGAGACCAGAATAGGGTCCATAGCCACCGTCATAGGGATTGGGAATGTGATGATAAACGCCAAGTTCACGATTATCACTCACATGCTGATAAGGCTGTGGCATATGATGATAACGACCTATAAACAATTGAATGCATAAATATCAAAGCGTTTCTTAAACTATGTACATATGTGTGCGTGTGTTATGAGTGAGTTTTAACTAAGAAATACTTCGTGCAGAAGATCAAAGAAGTATAATACAATTGTGAGTTTAGTTATAAATATTTTACAAAATTGTTATCGAAATAAGTTAAGCAATTGTAAGTATATAGAATATATATATATACAACTAACACAACTGCTAAATTAACTGAGCAATTTAAGTGCAACATTAAAGTGCAATAAATTAATTTTGGAAAATTTATGTAAAAAATGTTGTGTGTTTTTGGTTTTTTGTGCTTTTTACCTAAAGAATCCGTAGAGCCCCCTTGGCCTATAAGAAATTAAATGTTTAATATACAACAATAATATACAATTAAGTTATACATAGCGTTTTTTTAAAAGCACAGCGCAGATTTTCAATGCCATCAAAAATTTTGGAAATATTTAAAAAATTTGATAATTGAAAATCTGAACTTGAGCTTGAACTTTGCTTTGTTGTTATCAGAGCACATAGAATTATTTGGGTTATCAGTGTCAGTGTCAATACTACATTAGCAAATGCAAATGTGTTAGTTAGTTAGTTAGTGTGTCTATTTTGTTGTAGTTGTTGCTTTTTTGCTGTTGTTCTTTGTTGTTGTTGTTGGTTAGTGGCGGCTTCAACATGCAAGTAGGCGGCATACAAGAGCTGAGTATCGATACCAAAATCCAAGTGAGTACTAAGTACTTAGAAACACAATACCTTGGTCTTGTGAACTCGGATGATAACGTCCATCATCATGTGCATGGTATTGCCCGTCGTTAGAATTAACCGTATACTTGCCATTGTTATCAACGGGCTTGCAGAGGCTGACTGCAATGAGACCCTGTAAATAAAGTAAAATCGTATTTGTAAGTAAGAATAGTTAAGGGACCTCTAAAAGTCTTTAAAAATTAGACTTTTCTATAGAGCTTTTATAAAGCTTCGACTGTTACGTCTCTATAAATGTGCTGTCTGCAAATTTCAGCACCTTAGCTCTTTACGTTTGGCTGCCACACTGATCAGCATCGACTGTTACTGCTCTATATATGTATTGTGTGCAAATTTCAGCACCGTAGCTCTTTACGTTTGGCTGCCACGCTGAACAGTGCAGTTAGTTAGCGCATCAGTTAGTCAGTGAGGGTCAAATATAAACTTTTTTTGTAAGCATGTTTTTGTTATGACACTCCAAAACAACAACAAGTCTCGTTTAACAGTGCAATTAGCCTGGCCGGAAGTGTAAAACGTAGCAGAAATCAAATTGCTCAAAGCCAATAAATGCCAAATGAGCACGCGTAGAGACCAGCAATGTGTATTGCTGTTGTTGCTGTTGTTTATGATACATTTGAATTTTGTTGGTTATTAATAACTTTGATTTTTGGGGTTCGTAAATATTTGAAGAATTGAGTTTTTGGTTTTGTTTTTTTAGTTTCGAGGCTTAGCAACGCCTGCATTGCCATGAAGTTAAATTGAATTTAAACTGTCTTGGCACGAATTGAAATCAAGTTACTAATTGATAGCGGCGCCAACTGGGCGTATGCGTAATCACTTTTTGCTTCATTGTTTTTTTAACACTTAGTGTCCTGTTCTTGTTTTTTTTTGCCGCTACTCACCACAATCACATAAACGCTTAACACTGATTTAGCAAACATTTTGCTCTTAATTTTTTTATGTATATAATTTGTTTTTGTTTTTAATTGTATATCCTTGGGATCCTTGAGTATGAAGCACTTGGTACTGGTTGATGCGACTGCTGCTGCAACAGGAATGGGAATGTTTGGTTTCCGATACGGTACACCGGATTTATATAGAAATTGTGCCAAGTACGCAACGCAGTGAGCGCATTTCGCATATCACAGTTCGCATCTCATATTCTCATCTTCTCACATTCTCATCTTCTCGCCATCTCACAGCGGCGCGCCTAAATTCTTTTTTGTTTTGTTTTGTTTTTGATTTGGGAGAGGTAGTTAGCCTCATTTGCTCCTCTCGAGAGCGAGATGAAGAGCGACAGAAAGAGATCGATTGTTCGATTGTTTCGGTTTCAGTTTAAGTTTCGGTTTTCGTTTCGTATCTTTTAGCTCGGTTCAACTCAGTTCAGTTCAATACCGAATTTTGAGTTTCGCTCCCTTTAAAATTTAGACACATGACAATCTCAGCAGCTGCTGCTTCTTCTACTTATTGTTGTTAATTTGGTTATTGTTTTTATTATTATTTGTATTATTTGTATACGTATCTGTGTTTTTATTTATGTATTAACTTTGTATCAATATTTGCAGCGCTTTATTCAAATAATGACTGCATATTTTTGCCAAATAATTTTAATTACTAATTAATTCAATTAAATAATTCGCCATATTTATTGTATTTCCAAGGCACATTGCACCTTGACATTCATCAGCATCAGCACATCAGCTTAGTCTTCTTATTCATCAATAATCTTATCACTTTGCTTGACGCATATCCTAAGAATGCCATATAAGTATAAGGACCTTAACACCTCAATTGACTCATCTTCGATTTCTTGTAATCTTATATTTTTTACACTTTATTTTTTTACAATTTAAATACGTCATTGGTATTCCTCAGCAGCAGTCGAAATAGTCAGCAACGAATCATTTTCCATTTAATTACTTGAATCAGCGTTAATCAAAGTTTACTTTATATTATATATAAATATATACATACATATATAAATTTGAACTAAAAGATATATATAAATTTGAACTAAACTAAATAAGTTGACTGACTTGATATGCAGTTCATATACCAAATTTGATTCTAGTCGTTGACTCTGACAGTCGGAAGAGCAGACGTAGATGGTTTGGTTTTGTCTCTAGCGTTTCCCAAACCAGAAATTTTCAGAGTTGCTACAGATTTAATTAGAATCTAATAAAACACAATGTATATTAGTATATTTTTTATTATAAACTATATTATCAAATAATTTTAGCTAAATTAATTAACACTTTGTGTTAAATTGAGCTTGACATTAGTGCAGAAATATTTATAGAAAGTATTAATAAATTTTGTGAAACATATAAGTAGAGCTTACTCTATTTGCCTGCTGTTTATGTATCCAATCTAGGGATAAGAATATATTGTTCAGTATTTCATTTTCTGTAGTTGGCTGGAAACTGTGTTGATGACAACACTGTTGTGGCAGAATGTAGCAAAAATCCAAGACAAAACTACATGACTGAGCCACTCGGAAGCGCCATAAATGTGCCGTAATGAAATCATAAATTAACAAAAAATCAACGGAAACAACAGCAAATAAAATAAATAAACAAAAAAAACATATTGCGCACGCCTGCCGCAATGCAAAATGCATTAATTTTAACTGAGTCTGAAGCTGAAGCTGAAGCTGGGGCTTGGTTCCCCCATCAGATCTTGTAGCATCGAGATCATGTATGTTTGTATAGTATGTGGGGAACCGGAATTAAAACACAAAATGTTGACAAAATTCAATTTAATTGTGTAGCCAAAGATTGACAACAACTTGGTATGTGTCCTTAACTTAAACTTCCAGTTAACGGTATTACAGATAGTGCTTAACTGTGAACATAACCTGCAATATGCCGTTGCTAAGCATAGTGAAGTTTATTATACTTGTTTGTGTAGCGATTAATTGCAACAATAAACATAAACAGTGATTAAAAAGCCAAAGTCTCAGCTATAATCCTGCTAAACGGCGTTTTTTTTTTGGGGGGAGATGAGTGGGAAGGAGTATGTTTTTATTGTTGTTGTTGCTAAAGCTATACAGTCACTGCACTGCCAAAGGTCGTACAGTGAACTCCGAGACCGACAGCCAAGCCGAACCGATTTGGTACGATCGTATGCAAAACCGACTGCCTAAAAAATAATATGGATACGAACGCACTGTGAATCACGTCGCGTGGCTGGAATTTTAGCGGTTTTTGTTTTGCATATATGCGTATATATAATATATATTTAATTTGTTGCACTTTTGAATCATACTCGTACCAAGTATATTCATAAAAAATATTTTAATATGTTGGCTTTTAATCAATTACAAGTCCAATTTGATTGGGCAGCCGGAATGCTGGCAGGCTTTGACTTTAAAACGGCTAAGGCTTCCCGCTGATTCAGATTCAGATGCCGATTGACAGAGTGTTGGCATTGACCTTGAATCAGCGATAATGTCCCAAAGAATTTCACACTTTCTTCAATGTGTTTCACGCTTAAAAGCAAATGTCTGATGCTGATGCTGACAGTGTGATATCAAATAACATATGTTCTGTACTATATAAACAGTGGGTATAAAAATAATTGTTTTGTTTTTTATTATTATGGTAGTTCAATGTAGTAATTATTGTAAAATCTGCTTAAAATTAATTAACGATTAGAGTACGGAATTGCTTGACTAATACTCAGAGTAAGTGATATTTCCTAGAAGATTAAATGTAAGCTGCTTAAGAGGAACCAAACATATAGCAGCTTGATCGGCTTGTTAAGATAGCTTCGTTCACTCGATGAATTGCACAAGTTGCCTCGACAATAGCAGTCTTCGATTTTTGTAGAGAGCACAGAGTTTTGGGAATTGCGTACAGTGCATCCCTCCTTGTAGGACTCGTCATCTATGATGGCAACATCTTCCCACACTTTTGATACATCCCTTTGCACAATCTTCACCTGATTGGCACAGTCTCGGGTCTCTGTGGTTCGTGTCTCTCCGTTTAGTAGATAAATGGTATGCACCACTCTAAGACACATTGTAGAATTGGGACACTGAACTTTAAACTCGGGTGCATCTTTCAATTGCCTACATTCTGCTGGTGCAATTGGACTATGATATCCATGTTCCTCTCGGCACTTGTAGCACTCCAATACCTTCGCTCCCAAACAGCAACTATGCCAAACAGTTGCCACTGCTGCGATTATCAATATCAGTTTACGGTCTAACATTATTATGTTGTAATTTGTATGAAGTAATTATTGTATTTAACATACATTAAGTACAAGTACGAGTACACAGCAAGAGGTCGGAATAAGAACTGTATTTAATAGCACTTAGTACTTAAGCATATCAAGAATTTCTAACGTACTTATGACTAAACCGGACGTTTAAAATTTATTTTTGTTTTCTGCTTTCTGCTTCACTTCGCTTGCTTCGACGGTAAAGCCACAAAATTATGTGTGTGACATAATAATAATATTTCTGTAATCTATATATAACTTTGGAGTATAATAAATATGCTTGTTTTCGAAGTCTAGCAACAGTTGAAAAATATGCTTTTCCCCTGCTGAGATCTTTTTGCAGCATAGACGAACCCAGTTGTTAGATTTGGTAGCTTTAGCTCTTAAAGTTGCTGAAATCGATTGTAGATGTTGTTTAAGCTTTATGTCGTTTTTCGAAGGGTTTTCTAACAAACTAAAGTACAGGCTCTACAAATATATATAAACTTTTGTAGGTTAACTCATATTTATTGGGAAATAATAAAACTTTAGAGCTACAAACTCAAATATATTGCTTAAAGCGATTATTCAACGATTCTGTAATCTATACATATATAACTTTGGAGTATAATAAATATGCTTGTTTTCTAGTTTCCCTAGTAAGATCGGTTTGCAGCATAGAGGAACCCAGTTGTCAGATTTGGTAGCTTTAGCTCTTAAAGCTGCTAAAATCGTTTGTAGTTGTAAATTAAGTTTTTTGTCTTTTTCCGAAGGGTTTTCCAACAAACTAAAGTACAGGCTCTACTAATATATATATAGGTTTACTCATACTTATTGGGAAATAATAAAACATTAAGCACAAATTCAAATATATTGCTTAAAGCGATTATTCAACAATTTCTGCTGTCATCGATTTGCAATTTGTTTTTGAAAAAGTGATATAAATTTGAGTGAATATACATTTCTTGTTTTATTTTATTTTTTTCACAAAAATTTTAAAAAAATTGTTTGACGACCTCGGAGACGTCAGTGTCAAGCGCATTGAGCGCACTTAATTCCCGGTTTCAGTATAGGTATGTATACATATTGAAACACTTATGATTTACGGGTATTTTCACCTGCCGTTTGACTGCAATTGAAATCTTTATAGGGCCAGGTATTGAGGTTTTACCCATAAATTGGCATCATTACTTTACGCGTGGGTTCTCGACTTCGATGACTGCATCTCAAACTGAAACTGAATCAAAAATCATTGTATATAAAATTGGTAATTTTGCCCGTTGAGAGTTCAACTAAGTTTACTTAATTATCACTTCGGTCTACACAATAATCAATTTGAATTTTAGCATGTAATTGCCTATAAATTATGGCCCAAAAAAAATAAAAGATTAGCTTGTTTTTGCAACCGTATATGAAGTTACTTGGTAGCCGAGTTTTTGAATAGATGGATGAGTTTGGGTAGCACTTGGTGTATGCACATTTAATTGTTTCAATTAAACGAAATGATTTGTGGCATTAATTGTACACATTTGTTGTGTTGCATGTGAGCAACAAATTAATTACCAAAAACGCAAAACACAAAAGTACAAAATACAATGTAAACGTTGATCTTAAATTTCATGAAAGTCGCACTTGAAAACAATACAACAAATTGCCAAACGCATTGGCGCTTAATTAGATATATGAGTAGTCTATATATTATAAGCCTATATATACACAGTGGGCGTAGATAATATCAGAGAGAGAGGGGGATCAAAAAGGTTCAAAGCACCGAGGTAATCCGATATTGTTATAAATTTTTGGGACAAGCTTTCGGTTGGCGGCTTTCGTCTGTTGCTTTTTGTTTTTTGGCATGATTTTTATCAGTAGGTGCTAAATAAATTCAATATTAATGTTTTATCTTGTCTTTAATGTTATCTGGTATTTTATGAGATAAAATGGAAAAATCCCATCTAAATAAATTCAGAATTCACAGCTTGCTTCAAGTGTGAAATGTTATTTTGTTTATTTTATATGCCTGTGTGTCAGCCCAAAGGAATTTCAATTTTATGGTGAAACCAAGTTCAAGGGTATACAGTATCATCGAGCCCAAGGGATTTTACATATGTCAGTACTGCCAATAATTACCGTCTAGGCCAATTGACGCCAACTGTAAAATATTTTGTGAATCAGTTGAGCGAAATTTTTATTTGGCGTCAGCTTATTTTTATATATATTTTTTCTTGCGGTTAATGAATGCTGTGAGCATTTGTCACTTTTAAGTTATATATATATATATGGAATTAAAATGAATTCACAGCAATTTGAAATTCATTAATTGCACAGCACCAAATTACGCACGATATTGTTTTGAAACACGGTGCTAAAACTCATCGGGTTTGCATACTAATATTTCTTAATCATTTATTTGTTTCATAAAAATTCCAGGCAGCCAGAATTTGCTTAAACAACAACCAGTTGTTTTTAATAGTATTTAAATAAACTTTAATATAAAATTGTTAGCTAAAACCAACGTAGTTTTCTAGTATCTTTTTTTATATTTGGAGCTTTTCAAGGCGTTTTTGTATAGAAGTAGTCAGCTTCTATTGATAGTGTATGATTCAAACTATTCTTTAGTATGCACTGCAAGGCAATAGGTTAAAGTTCCCTGAACATGTCTGAACTTGTCAGCTACTAACTTTCAGGGCGTCAACGCTTTCAGTTTTGACTGGTTTTCATCATATAATTGTTTTGTTGTTTTTCAAACTGAACTGAACTGTCTGATGATTGATGGAGTGATGACCACACGTTTTGATTGATCGTCGTCAGTTATTATGCTTATTAATGCCCATTAAGACAAACGATCGTTTTATTGTTTTTTATGAGCGTTAAATTTGATTTAAACAATTTAAACGACACTAATTGACTTTAATCCTATCAAATCCGTTGAAATGTTAACAAATTGCCAACACACTGCGGAAACTGAAACAGTTCTAATTCTTTCCAACTGCTTTCTAGAACTTCCGACATTTGTACATAAATAAATAAGATGATTATATGGATATTTTTTAGCTCTTTAGGTGTGGTTTTAAAATACAGTTTTCATTAGCTGCAATCGGATTTAAAAAATGGTTTAGAAAAGTCTAGAATACAATATAATGAATAACTATTTTAAAACAAATACTATGTCCTTCGTGTACTTGCATATCTGGTTTTTAACCCTAATGGAAGTAAGACTAAGATCTCGTATATTTATAGATCAAAAGCCAAAGTAATTTATTGCATTGTTAAAATGCTTTTATACCCTCTGAGGGGTATAATGGGTTTGTCAGAAGTATGAAACAGGCCGAAGGAGGCGTGGCAGACCCCATAAAGTATATGTATATATTCTTGATCAGCATCAACAGCCGAGTCGATATAGCCATGTCCGTCTGTCCGTCGAAAAACCAGACATGCCTCGGAAAAAATACAGGTTTTTGGCGAATATCTCAGAAACTATAATACCTAGGAACACCAATTTTGGCATACAGGTTGCTATTTGCAACATAAAAACAATGCCATCAAAATTTTTTGGATGCCACGCCTCCTTCGCCCACCAAAAACATAATTAAGTTGTAACTTTGCATGCCGCTGGCTCAATTATTTCTTAGCGTATAGTGTTGTAACTTAGTATATACCTGCAGACTAATAATATCAAACGATTGTGAAAATTTCATTAAAATCGGACGATAATTAAAAAAGTTTGTCATACAACGAAAATCGAGACTTTCAAGCAAGGCATAGCCACGTGCATTGCACTGAGCTGTGCACACAAGCAACGAAAACGAAAAACGTGTGAGCGAGATAGAGAGCAGCAGCTACTCCAATTCCAAATCATATAATTGGAAACGAAGCTCAGAGGGTATTACACGGTTGGCATGCCCGACTGACATTTTCTTTCTCGTTAATATTAATGGAAGTAAGACTAAGATCTAATTCTTAAATCTTAATTATTATTATTTACAGTGCAAGTACTATGTTTTGAAATAAAATAATGTTTTCAATATTTTAAGCCTTTCTGCCCAATGTTGATTACAGAGTTTTTTTAACTTTCATTCAAAAGGTCAAAGTGCAATTGAGTCCGCGTGTGCTATCAATGAAAACAAGTCTTTAAATTCACATTGTAGTTGGCTTGTTAGTATGCAAAGAATTTCAATTAGCATCCGTTACTAGTCCGACTACTAGTAATCGACTACTCCTACTACTAAGCTGGATAATTAAATAATTAAACGGTGACATCTTGCATAAAGTCGGACAATTAATTGGCTAACGCCAGCTGTTAATATGGCTAAAACAGCAACTAACCTGGCCAGTGAATTGGCTGAGCTGCACTTAAACGCATTCAACGTGTCGAAATGTACAGTAGCTTGATCATCGCACTGCTGCTCTTGCTGGCTCAGCAGCAAAAGGTTAAAGGATCAGAGGCGAATCTATCTGATGCTCCACTGCCTACGGTAAGACCACGACCCGGACACTATCAGCATCAGCAGTATGGCGCTGGCGGTTGGTATACGCCGGATAATAGCGGAAAATATCGACACGAACCCCGGCCGTACGACGGCGGCTACGGTGATCGTGGTCAGCCGTATGCCAACGATCTGCGGGGCATCTTCCGGCAGGCCGAAGAGCAACTCTCAGCCAGTGTACAGCAGGCCAACGATGAGTTTGCTCTGGGACCACGGGATCATCTACGCTTCATGATCGATTTCAATTATAATGGTACGGGTTGGCAAATCATTCAATTCGAATGGGTGAGAGATGCAGATGGCAGCAACGAGGAACAACAGCAGTACAAGTATATCAATGAGAATAAACTGTGGGATTCGGACACTGCACCCGCTCAAGATCCAGCTATTCAGTCCTATTCATACGAAGAGCCTCAAGTAGGCGAAGTAGTCCAGGAACAGCATCAATCTGATTACGCGCTCACCAACGAGCCACAAGCGAGCATCGACGCTGAACAGGATGTAAGTTAAAAAGAGCTATATATACTCTATAAGCTATCCCCTTCTATCTCTTTCTTTTGTCAGCCTGTCAAAGTGCAGTCCACAATCAACAATGTGCTGGAGTACATTCAACAACGCATCTTGCCAAATCTAAAGTGACGCGCTCTGAAAATACATATGTGGTCCTGAAACTATATAAATTTTAAGAGCAAAATAAATAAATGAATGTGAAACTTAAAAGTCTATAGTTATAATTATAAAAAAAAATTTTTTTCTAAAAAAAACTTGATTATAAATTATTCCAGTTGTATGTGGTCCTAAAATTATATAAATTTTAGAGCAAAATAAATAAATGAATGTAAAACTTAAAAGTCTATAGTTCTAATAATAAAAAAAAAACATTTTCCTAAGAAACCTTATAAATTATTCCAGTTGTAGCAGCTTTGAGTGACAGCTTCGTATGAATGTTAAATTCTTACTAAAATATTTGTTTTAAAAGCTTAACTTTAGCTTGTAACTTTTAATGCATGAATTCAGTAAGTATCTTTTATATAAAATCGAAAAATATATCTGAAATATTCAATTTAAGTACTAATTTCTAATTGATAAATATTTGTTTACTTCAAGTTGTTAAAATTTGAGTAACTTTTTACAGTTTCTAGCCTGTAAATCTGGTTTTTTATGCTCCGTATATAACATATAATACTCTACTAAATATTTTCAAGGACTCTGCAGAAACTTATATGTGTCATGCTTTCAGTTCCAAGTTTATACAAATCTAAAAAAAATATTCGGTATAATTTTTTTTTTATTTTCAGGTAAACACAATTCCATATAAATCTTGTATGTAAGCACTACAAAGCACCCTGCGACTTGAGATATTCCAAGAGCTTGGGAATGTGCGCTGGCACCTTGGGAATGTGTTCGCCAACAGGGACAAAACCATTTTCATCCGCCACGTAGTCCACGCGATAGAGCAGACCATCGTCTCCGGTGTAGTGATAGAAACCCGTTGTGCGTATAGCATCGCCCTCTGTTTGCTTCTCAATGCGTCCGCTCTCCTCGCCCAGAATGCCATTTTCAGTCTCGTAGCTAATAGAATAATAATAATAATTATAAAAAAAATAGTCTTATAGTCTAAAATGTATACTCCACTTACAGATAGTTATAGCCATCGGTTTCGACTGCTCCCTCCTGACGTAGAATGGCAAAGCCTCCTTTTCCTATGCCTGTGCCAGTGCCCTGGGGCAAATTGGGACGCAGATCGGCCACAGTGGGCACAACGCGTGGTGCAGTGGGTCGGGTTGTTCTAACACCACCATTGGCAGCACCACCAAAGGCAGCACCAGCACCACCACCTCCACCGCCGCCACCACCTCCTGCACCACCAAACTTGTCCTTGTTGCCCCTGTAAGGATCGTTTTTGCCGCTGTAATCGCCGCCAGGACGATGATCATGTTGGTACTTGTTGTCCTGATGCACATAACGTCCGTCGTTGCCACTGTAACGGCCATCGTTGCCGCCTGGCACATAGCGACCGTCGTTGCCGCCTCCTCCACCACCGCCACGAGCCCTAGCAATGGGCAACACTCTCGGTTCAGGACGATAGCGTCCATCGTTCTGGGCCAAAGCGACGGCGACGCAGATCAGCAGGAGTAACTAAAAAATAGAAGATGAGGATTCAATTAAAACTTCTACAAATTTACCAATGAAAACCAAAACTTACCGTTAGACGCAGCATCATGTTTATTCAAGAATGAACAGATCTAGCCAAGAGCTTAGCTTTTATATATGTGTGAGATCCACAACACCCACCTGACCACTTGGAAGATTCACTCGTTACTCTTTATATTTATATTTGTCTGTATGTGTGTTATGGCCAAGTGTCTGACCGGCTAAATGACAAAATGACCAAGTGGATAAATAGCTAAACCGCTAACTCGGAGCTGATCGAACAACTATGTATTTGCAATGCGCTCAAAACTAGATCTATTAATTGTGTTGATTTACGAGGCGTTTAACTTCATATTTTCTGGAAGGCAATGTGTATCCAAAACCAATGGATAGGCCATTCTTCTTATATTGATTAGTTGTGTTAATTTTTTACGAACCGACACGGAACCGACTAACAGTTTCATGTATTGATTGATACATTTTTTTCAATTTCGTTATTAATGCCACACAAAGCGTAGCCAAATAAAACCAAAAGTGAAAACCAGTTGATTTAAGAACTAAATCGCAAGCCTAAAAGTATGCAATGCTTTTTGTTTGGCAGCTTAAACATTAGATCATTTATAAATGCTATAAAAAAGGCATTGCTACAGCCATTTTTAGTAAAAGCAAAAATTATTATTAAAATTAAGTTAAACTATATTATAATACGAATTATGCCAGATATATGTGCTGCATAAAAATTTCTATAATTTTTTTATTTAATTATTTTATTAATTTTACTATAAGATTATTTAGAAAAGCTAAATTTTTTAGGTAAAATCGTCTATAAATAACAATCTAAAACGTAACAGCAAGTTTTTAAGTATACCAAGCTTTATAATAAACTACTAGTTCCCCCACTAACTATCTCATTAACTACTAACTAGGTTGTTGATTTACTGTTATGCATATGTAACTCGGCGTCCACTGCAAATGGTTAAAAAACTCAAAAATTCTAATTACTCGCTTTTATTTAGATTTTGAATTTAGTTGTATGTACAATGTGAGTGCAAGAGAGAGAGAAAGAGCATTTATTGTTTGTTTATTCCATTTCGCTTCAACCTCTGCGTGCGGTGTATGCACTTTGTTGGGGCTCAGCTGGTTGCGGTGGTGCAGTGGCTATATAATCCAAGGCCCTCTGTATGGCTGGTGGTATGGGCGGTGCGGTGGGCAAATGATCGCCCTGTGGCTGAAAACCGTTCTCATCTGCCACATAGGTAATCCGTATGGGAGTGCCATCTGGTGCGGTGTACGAGTAGAAGCCCTGAGCGACCTGAGCAAGAAAGAAAAAAAGTAGATAAAAAGAAGCGTCTTTCAGAGACATGAACAATTTGTCAGCCTCCTTGGGGGCAATTTCGTGAGACACTTGTAGCTTGTAGTGCATATATGCAAATGTCAAATTGAGATACCCACAAAATTTGCTTGATCGTTTTCTAAGTCACATATATCCTTGATCGATCTCAGAGTATGTTGATTGGTATAGACTATTATTTTCTTACCGGTCCTGCATTGTCGGTGCCTGCGTTCTTCAGATAACCCTCTTCCTCGACATTGATGCCATTTTCCGTCTCGTAGCCGTACTTGTAGGAACCATCAAAGTTCACCTCCTGTTCCTGCCTCAAGATCTTAATCGGCTCTGTGGCAGGTCCTTGTGGTCGGGCATTTGTTGTGCACAACAACAGCAGCAACGCTGCAGCACTCAACAGCTAACAGTTGGGGAATATGTGAATCAGGTGGTGTATATAAGTTGATTGGGAATTTACTTACTAGATATTGCATGAGCTAGTTGTATTAAATCCTTCGAGTGGAAGCCGTCGGTCTCTCAAACTGTTACTGTGGCTGCCAACCACAAAGGTTTGCATATTTATAGCAAAATCTTGAGTTTAAGTTTGAGTTTGAGTACTGAATGCAGCTTGAACTTTAGAGTTGCCGCTTGCCACGCTTGCAACTTGCAACAGTGCAGCCTGGCCATTGACGGGTGTTTAGCATTTGGCGGTTGCACAGATCAGAAGCCAAACTCACAGTCTGTCCAAATGATTAAATCTTCTGCAGCTTCGTCTTCGTCTTTGTCTGCTCTTGCTTCTTGGCTTTTTGGTGTCTTCTTCAAGTGCATTCATTGTTCATGTATTGCTGCTACGAGTCTATGAATAAATCAGCAATTTGTCGACTAAATTGTTTACAACTTAGACCAACATGCTTATAGTTTCACACTCAGACTGGCAATCAGATCTCTTACAATAAAATTCTAATTATAATTAAGCAAACTAAAGTCAATTAGCAGAGCTTTGCATTGCATTTACCGATACTCTGCATAAATTATTTACTTTTTGAAATTAATGTAGCTTAAATTATTTGTACACAACTTTAATTATTTTTCTTAAATTAATTAAGTAATAAATATTTGTTATTTTTTTTATATATTTAATAATAATATAAATATTTTTTCTTATTTTAAAATGGAATGAAAAAAGTTTCAATTCCATATAATAACGAATATAGTAACTGAAAATAGATTTATCACAGACATATAGATTAACTTTTTGAAATTAAAGTAGTTTAAATTATTTTTACACAACTTTAATTATTTTTCTTAAATTCTTTATAAGCATTTATTAAATAATAAATATTTGTTATTTATTTAATACATATAATAGTAATAATAATATTTGTTCTTGTTTTGAAATGGAAGGAAAAAAGCTTAAATTTTTTGAATAAATTTATTTCAGACTTATAGTTTCTAAAATGATTTAATAAACTATTATTATATAATTAGATATGTTTAGGTATTTTATGCATTTTTAGAGAAATATACTCTCAACTCATGTTGTTTATTTTTATCTACCACGAAGTGCTATATCTTAATGTTTTTGGTCAGTTTATGTGATGGAGTGCTTAACTTTGCATGATGGCATTCAAAACACACGTATTGCATTTCAAATCAATTTATCAGCTACATTTTCAGACATTTAACTTTAGCATTAGCTAGCGTTCTGATGTGAACACAACAACAGTAACAGCAACAACAACACATTGAATTGCGCAATCTAAAATATCTAAAGTCGAAACATCAATAGACATTACCAAGTAGAAGTTGGAGGCGGCAGCAGCAACATCATTATACGATTACCATTATACGATTACCTGCTCTATGCACTGTATTATACTTATACTTATACTTGATAGTTGCCACGCCACCTGACCATGATCATCATGTCTAGTGGCATCTCTCTGTGGCATGTCTGCTCGGCTGCTGACCTTTGTTGGTGGTGGCAGTTACGGTAACATCTCGAGGCAGTCGTGTTTTCAGGGCGGCACACAACAGCAACAAATTCAATACAATTTGACCAGAGGCGTTAATGAGCCCACATCTTCTGGGGTCAATCTAGGTACATCAACATTCACCCATATACACTCATATAAATGTCATATATCAAGCCTAATCGAAAGTAAAGAAGCTAAGTTGCACTAGCTATCAAACAATGTTACTGCCAGAGCTGTTAAAAAAAGCATTCGAATATATATTTTATTTATTTATTTATTTTATATTCGAATGCTTTTTTTTAACAGCTCTGGTTACTTCAAAGTGAATCCATTACTTCTTGTTATATTTTTATAGTTTCCAACTTAAATTATATTTTATATTTTTTAAAAATATTGTACAATATTTTGAAATCTTAAATCTTTCGTATAAATGTATTTATGTATTAATTTATGTTCAAAATTATTCAAACACAATTTTGTAACACAATTTTCCTGTAAGGTAATGCAATAAAATCTTTCTTTGTTGTTTTGTATGTTATTTTTTTTTTTATTGAAATAAATAATATTAGAAATTTTCACATTTTAACATATGTAGATATGAATGATGGATGTGTGGCTGGTATTCGTGTTAATCGCAAGTTAATCGTTCAGTCTCAATTGACATTATCCGGACTTTTTATTGAACAGCAGCGACATCAGTTGTTGCTTGAATGGAGCGGCTGTTGTTGATATGTAATCGGTGGAGGTGTAGTCGCTGTAGTAATAATCGGTGGGATAATCGTAGAGATAGTCATAATAGAAGTAATCGTCATATAAACCATCTTGGCTTATCTCTTCAGTAAGAGTTTGAATTTGGTCTTCAAGATCTGCAGTTGACTGAGCCTGAGCTGCAACCAGCATCGTCAGGGCCAGAAATAGAAACACGAAGAACTTCATTTTTTTTTAGAATATTTTTTTTTTTGGGCTATGAGCTTTCTCTGACTGATGCTTGGATTGAAGTGTGTACTTCATTGAGCCGAGGTACAACTTTTTATACATTTTGCTGTCAATGAAAAAGTACATGAGATGCATTCACAGCTTCAGCTAATAAAACAGCGCTGCAGTTTGTGTTTGCACAAATGTAACAAAACACAAGCAAACATTCTATTCAAACTGAAATGTTTGTTTGCAGCACACAATTATGAAATGGAACAGAAAACCTTTGTTTGTCTTTGTCTTTGGCTTTTCAGAAGATGGGCGCAATACCAAAAAAATGTAAACGTTGGTGGTAATATAGTACTGTTTTCTTTTTATACCCTCTGAGGGGTATAATGGGTTTGTCAGAGGCGATTTGTATGTAACAGGCAGAAGGAGGCGTGGCAGACCCCATAAAGTATATATATTCTTGATCAGCATCAACAGCCGAGTCGAAATAGCCATGTCCGTCTGTCTGTCTGTCCGTCTGTGCGTCTGTCCGTTTGAACAAACAGATCTCAGAGATGGTAAGAGCTACAAGTTCAAAGTTGGTCAGTATCGACCACATATTTAGTCAGTCAATACAAGTTTGTTTCCTTTTTTTGATGCCACGCCCCATTCGCCTACAATAAGCGAAAAACCAGACATACCTCGGAAAAAATACATGTTTTTGGCTAATATCTCAGTTAATATAACACCTAGGGACTCCAATTTTAGCATGCAGATTACTAGATGCAATATAAAGATAATACCATAAAAATTTTTTGGATGTCACGCCTCCTTCGCCCACAAAAATCACAATTACGTTATAACTTTGCCTGCTGCTGGCTCACTTATTTCTTAAAGTATAGTTTTGTAACTTAGCGTATACTTGCTGACAAATAATATCAAACGATTGTGAAAATTTTATCAAAATCTGACGATAATTAAAAAAGTTTGTCAAACAACGAAAATCGCTACTTTCAAGCACGTCATAGCCACGTGCATTGCACTGAACTGTGCACACAAGCAACGAAAACGAAAAACGTGCGAGCGAGATAGACATACAAATATGTGTGCAAGTTAAGTTCTTGCAGCAGCTCAACTCATATAATTAACAAGAAAGAAACTGTCAGTCGGGCATGCCGACCGTGTAATACCCTCTGAGCTTCGTTTCCAATTATATGAGTTCAAATTGGAGTAGCTGCTGCAAGAACTTTACATGCACACATATTTGTATGTCTATCTCGCTCGCACGTTACGATTTTCGTTCTTTCAGAAACTTTTTTAATTATAGTCCGATTTTGATGCAATTTTCACAATCGTTTAATATTAGTTGTCTCCCAGTATATCCTAAGTTACAAAACTATACGTTAAGATATAAGTGAGCCAGAGGCATTCGAAGTTTCAACGCAATTGTGGGCGAAGGGGGCGTGGCATCCAATAAATTTTGATGACATTATATTTATATTACAAAAAGCAACCTGCATGCCAAAATTGGTGTCCCTAGGTATTATAGTTACCGAGATATTCGCAAAAAACATGTATTTTTTCCGAGGTATGTCTGGTTTTTCGCTTATTGTGGGCGAACGGGGCGTGGCATCAAAAAAAGGAAACAAACTTGTATTGACTGACTAAATATGTGGTCGATACTGACTAAAACGGATATTGTAGCTCTTACCATCTCTGAGATCTGTTTGTTCATACGGACAGACAGACGGACAGACGGACAGACGGACAGACAGACGGACAGACGGACATGGCTATATCGACTCGGCTGTTGATGCTGATCAAGAATATATATACTTTATGGGGTCGGAAACGCCTCCTTCTGCCTGTTACATACTTCTGACAAACCCAATATACCCCTCAGAGGGTATAAAAACGAAGCTCAGAGGGTATTACACGGTCGGCGTGCCCGACTGACATTTTCTTTCTTGTTTATTAATATATGTAACGATCATAGGAGGCGGGCCATTCCATAGCATGCACAAAATCGGGTAAATCGGCTATGAACTGTTTACTCAAATCATCACGCTTGTGCACATTGCTCAAGTAGTGTCCCGATATACCGATTTCCATCACGGGTTCATTAAATTTGCCATCAGTCTTCTGAAATGCATAAGAAATTCTCTATGAGTATTTAACTGTTGTAAAGCTCAATTACATACCGCTAGTTCTAGATAAAAGTCTATGGGAGAGTCGTCAATGCCCCAGGCAAAGAATATATGATATGGTGGCTTGAATGTTCCCGGCTTATCGAGCATACCCCGTAAAAATGACCAATCCACCATTTTAACGCCATCCATCGGTTTCAGAAATATACTCATGCGTGCCGGTCCCGTCAATTTGAACTGATATCGCACATTATAGCCATCTGCCAGTACCGTTTTGTTGAGCAACTCTAGCGTTGTTGTGCCGGGCAGCTGAACGGTCTCTTTGCGAGGCAGCCAACGAGCCGCTTTACGTGCCTCGCACCACCGATGATTGAAGCACGGCACACCGCACATCATCTGGGTTTCGCACTCCTTCTCCAGGCTAACAATCTCACTTAGGTCCATTGTATCGCTCAAGGGCTGCTCCAGCCGACGATCCTGCAGATCGAAGTAATACCCGGAATCATCCAAACTAAGTGAGCCATCGTATTCATAGAATCTTCGATGTACTTGCTGAAAGTATCAAAAGTTTTACTTGAAAGAAAGTGATTTAGAGTCATTACGCTTACCAAAAAGTTAACTCGCATCACATTCGTCTTGGCGCGATAGGGAAAGCCGACTTCTGATACCGATATCATGCAGAATATGAACATTATAAGTGCCAGTCCGCCGATCATGGACTTGGGGCGTCTGAATATATTTATGAGTGGAGCCTGAGTGTAAAATAGTTCAATTTCAAGAATTTTTGACAGAGTTATAGTAGTTTAAAGCATGGGAAAAGTGTTAATTTTTGAAATGCTATAACAGTGTCAATACTGAACCAATTTCCACGAGGAATATCAATTTGTTCATTATTTTTCCTCTAAAATAATTCTGCATTTAACATTTTTCAATATGGAAAATTTGATTTTTCTTCAAAAAATCGACGATTTTGCATACTAACCCCTTTACGTTTTTTCAAAAATTTTGACAAAAATTAATTTTTTCAAAATCAAAAACTTTGACTGCAGCATTATTCTAGAAGACGAACCATGAACAAAACAGGTTTCCGTTTGGAAATCCGCTAAGTTTTGACCCTGATATGGCATTTCAAACATTTCGAAAATTGATTTTTATTTTTTTTCGATTTTATGTAAATTTTGAAATGCTATAACAGTGTCAATACTGAACCGATTTCCTCGAGGAATATCAATTTGTTCATTATTTTTCCTCTTAAATAATTCTGCATTTAACATTTTTCAATTTGGATGATTTAATTTTTTTTCAAAAAATCGACGATTTTGCATACTAACCCCTTTACGTTTTTTCAAAAATTTGGACAAAAATATATAGTAGTTCTACAACTTACTACAAATCCCATGGCAAGAATTGTGCCCATTGAACTGAGCAGAGCAATAAGCAAGTCCGGATTTACTTCAGTGCCTTTGCGAGCTGTCATGGGGATGCTGATCACCAAGAAAGCGTGGAAAACGTAGCTGAAGTAGAGAAATGGCATTATCTGGCACACGCACAGCAATAGTGACCAAAAGTAACCTAAAGAGAGTAGAAAGATAGAACTAGAAAAAAATTTTGTAATATACGAAATAAATGGCACCTCGATCATGCAGCTTGCTGAGCAGATTGATGACCAGTGAGCCCACATAGAAGAGCAGGGAGATCATGCAGAGATAGGCGCTACGAAGACTGGCGGCTGTAAGGATAATGCACAATAAAGCGAGTAGAGCACAATGTGCATGGGTAGCCATTTGCAGATGATACGCATGTGGAATCTTCTCCTATTAAAAATTAAACAACATTAAAACTGCTTTATAAAATATGATCGTAACTTACGCTGGGTCTGAGACTCAAGTATAGAGTAAAAGGCAGCACTAGACCAATAAGAGTGGGGCAAATGAAAAGACCTATTACAAGCCAGCTGTTGGTCAGATAGGTCAAAGTGCGATCACCGGCATCATAGAAGACGGCCATAAGCAGCGGTAAGCCCACGGCCAGCAGAAATCCAGCCAGTTCCAGAAGAAACATAATGCCAAAAGCACCGGCCACGGAGCCCACACTTAGCTCGGCTACCTTCATCATTCTCCACAGAGATAAACAGATGAGGATCAGACCGCCCAGCGAAAAGCTAAGATTCAAAGCAACACCCGTCGACTCCAGATAGTAGACAAAGAACAAACCGAGGAAATCAAAAAACACTGAATGACCCTCGGAGTGTGCCTATAATAATTAAAAGTAATAAAGATTTTGTTTATGCTTATCAATCTTGTTATAGATTAGCGAACCTACCTCAGTGTCATGCATCTCCTCAGCATTGGATATACTACGAGTGAGGGAGAGTAGATTCTCTCCAGTGTTTTGTATGGAATCTCGGGATATAACATCGAAGCGATCATACTTTGTGTGATACACAAAGCCATTGTATACTCCCGCCATATCCAGACCTGAAGATTTGAGAAATATATTCAAGATATTTAAGATTATAATATTAAAAATAAACAGTTATTTGTCATTCTTCCATATATATTAAGACAAAATTGGTTTTCTGGTTACCTGGCACTGGTCCAAAATCACGAAAGATACGAAAGTCCGTATCGGATGGTATAATGCCAGCTTGGAATACTTCCTCGGCCATTGTTGTGGCAAAGGGATGTTTGGCGGCTTCCCTATAATGCTATTCATAAATGAATAAAAGTAGCATAAATTAAACACGATAAGCAAAGTTTGATAAAAACAAAAGTGGATATATATATATCACAGTAATTAAAAACTATATATGATGTACGATAAGTTCAATACATTTGGACTACGTGAGTTCTCGTAAACTTACTCTCATTAGCCACGGATGATTGGGACCGCCTTGAAAGAGAAGCTCACGTCCACCGGCACCACAAGAGTCCAGATTAATCAGCGCTCTAATTGGAATAAGAACCCATTATAGACTTGTTTGGCATACTACTCAAATATTCTATCCTCCACTCACTTGCAGTTGGGAGACCATTTGTGCTGTGTTATGAAGCCATGAGAACCCTGTAGCGGTTGTTCCTCAGCTCCATTGAACAGAAAGACAATGGGATGCTCGAAAGTTTGCTCCGATGTGGCCAATATACGCATAACTTCTAGCATAGCAACAACCATAAAGCCAGCATCGCCAGTGCCTGTTAAAAACAAGAAAGAAAGTGTCAGTCGGGCATGCCAACCGTGTAATACCCTCTGAGCTTCGTTTCCAATTATATGAATTCGAATTGGAGTAGCTGCTGCAAGAACTTAACATGCTCACATATTTGTATGTCTATCTCGCTCACACGTTTTTCGTTTTCGTTGCTTGTGTGCACAGCTCAGTGCAATGCACGTGGCTTGAAAGGAACGATTTTCGTTGTATGACAAACTTTTTTAATTATAGTCCGATTTTGATGAAATTTTCACAATCGTTTGATATTATTTATCTGCAAATTAGTGCTTAGTTACAAAACTATACGTTAAGAAATAAGTGAGCCCACCGCTTGCAAAATTACAACGTAATTGTGCTTATGGTGGGCGAAGGAGGCGTGGCATCTAAAAAATTTTAATGGCATTGTCTTTATATTGCAAACAGCAACCTGTATGCCAAAATTGGAGTCCCTAGGTGCCGTAGTTACCAAGATATGCGCAAAAAAACCTGTATTTTTTACGAGGTATGTGCCACGCCTCCTTCTGCCTGTTACATACAAATCGCCTCTGACAAACCCATTATACTCCTCAGAGGGTATAGAAAAAGAATTATAATAAACCCATTTGTATAATATTTGTAACTTTCCAACTTACCCACACTTCCCGGCTTTGTATCGTAGTGGCTGTTGATCAGGAGATAGTTTGTGCTATTGGAACTCCTTGTGCTCAGCTTGACAATGACATTCTGAACAGCTTGATACATGTTGATCATCTCCCAATGCAAATAGGCACCCGATGCCCGTTGTACATCCACTTCCATATCATATAGATCCGTTCGCATGACATCACGCACGTCTTGAATTTTGTCGAGCATAAACTCGACCATTATCTTTTCGTTCATTTCATCGCCGACAATTTTGGGTCCCATACCATCCAGTTCCCGTAATATGTAATGAGCACGTTCCGCTATAAATTCTCCTGGTTTGCTGACTTCCTCCTCGATTCTCACGGCAGTGGGCAAATACTTGAAGAGCGGAAAAACTACGGCAAAGAATAATGCCACCCAGATGAGCAGATAACTTGGGCCATAATACCAGGGTAGCTGTTTGGAGCGTTTATCTCTTTCCGTGAGCTCTATGATGGTGTTTGTGGTATCCATATCTATTTCCTAATTTAACAAAATATTGATTTGATTAAAAATAGTTTTATAGAATTTTTACTATCAAAATTTTCTACATTTTTATCCTTTTCGCTCTCCATGTTCACTTCGGACCAACTGCATTTGACGACTAAGTAAGTCTCCCTGCTGTTTTCTCAATTTTAAAGCAAATTCTATATACCAGTACTGGCCATGTACAATATATATGCGGTCTTATCAGCTGTGATTTCATATCTTTAACTTTAACTACATAGTATAATTTGTATACTATATATTTAGCTGATATAGCTTTTAGATATTTATAACCCCAAACACGATATAACTTGTTTATGGCACTTCATATCAATTGGAGAAATATGTATATTTGGGAAAATCAATTGCAACGATACTTTGGAATTCGGTTCAAGTTCAATTGATCATCTCCATAATATCGGGTTTTATCGGTTCTCGTTCTTAATAAGGTGGATTTATTGACACAACTACTTGGTTTTTATAGTCGGTATTAGCTATAAACCATTTACCTCCAAGTTCGTTACCAACTTTTCGTTTTTATTGTGAGAGTTATATTCATAAATCGGTTATTATGAAATCATTATCGGTATATAGCGCAGACACCAGCAAGCCATATTAAGCACTGATATTACTGGATGGGGGTCAAGTTAATAAGATTTACTAAGGGATATTACTTCTGGAACTTGATAAGTTCACACAAAACACAAAAGAAATGAAACGTCGAATTTTGGTAATAGTATATAGTATATATTTTTATTTATTTTCAGACTAACACATTACAATATACAATATACAATTATAATATACAATCTATAGAATCTATAGATAGATCTATATGAATCTATAGATCTCTGTACACATTATAAATAATTCTTTTTAGAATACATAACGCTTATATAGAGTAGGCCACTCCATAACGTGTACAAAGCCTGGAAAGTCTGCGATAAACCTCATGCCAGCTGCATCCCGTTTAAAGTCAAAGCTGACATAATGCCAGGATACGCCCAATTCAAATATAGGCGCATCATAACTATAATCAGATTTCTAAGCAAAAAAATTAAAACAAATTATTAACTGAAGATTAAAATAACTTGTTAGCTTACGACAAAATCAATGTAAAACTTCAGCGGAGTAGGATCCTTGCCGTAGGAGAAGAATATTTGATAGGGTAGCGTATAGTCTTCCGGTGCATCTAGCATATTTCGTATGAAGGACCAATCTGTCACAGCAACGCCCTCTAGCGGTTGTATAAATAAAACCATATGTGGTGGACCGCTCAATTCAAATTCAAAGCGTGCGGTATAGTTATTTGGATAGACTGTTTTAGCCAAAAGTTTTAAAGATGATTCCCCTGGTATTTGGACCTTCTCCGTACGTGCCAACCAATGTCCGGTCTTGCGTGCCTTACACCAGCGATGATTAAAGCAGGGAACACCACACATAAGCAGCTTATCACAATCTTTCTCAATACTCTGCAGTCCACTCAAGTTAACCGTTGTATCCTCCAGCGGATAATAGAGACGTCTGTCCTGAAAATCAAAATAATAACCCGAATCGTCGAGACTTATGCTGCCATCATATTCATAGAAAATTCGACGCACATGCTATCAAAAAATTAATTATTTAGTTCCCAAGTTTAAAAAGAAATAAAAGTAATATTTTACCAAAAAATTAACACGCATAACACTCGTTTTGGGGCGATAGGGAAAGCCCACATCCGTTATGGCTATCATGCTAAATATCAAAGTTATAATGCCCAATGAGAGCATTACGAATTTCGACCAGCGAAACATGTTGATAAGTGGTGACTGTTTAGATAAGAAAAGAAATTGTACTACAGTAATTATTCCAAGTCTTACATACCCAAAACTTACCACAAATCCCATGGCGAAAAAAGTACCTAAAGCACATAATATAGCTACTAGAAGATCTGGATTTATGGAACTGCCATTGCGTCCCATCATGGCTATAAAAATTACAAGAAACATATAGAAGAGCGAGCAAAAGTAAAAGAACGGCATCAACTGAAATATTTGAATGATCAGCACCCAATAATACCCTGTAAAAAATAAAGAACTTATTAACTAAACTTATTTCTTAACTTTCTTAAACCCAAACTAACCTTTATCGTGTAAGCTGCTTAACAGGTTAATCAGCAAGGCAGCCGAGTAGAATAATGTGGAGATCATGCACAGATATGGTGTGCGCAGACTTATGGCAGTCAGTACAATCGCCATAAGTGAGAGTACAAAGCAGTGGGCGTGTAGGCTCATTTGGAGGTGGTAGGCGTGGCTTATGTCTAGCTAAAGAATGTATTAAAAAATTAATAACTTTTTTTTATGGGCACAAAGGGCTCAACAGACTCACACAGTTATTTTTCAGTACTTAATACTTACGTTTTTTCGAAAACTGTAGTACAAAGTTGTGGGTGAAGTGAGCCCTATTATAGCCGGACAGATGTAGAGCCCAATCATGAGCCAGATATTTGTGAAATAGGTTAACGATCGATTGCCAGCATCGAACATTACAGCCATTAGCAGAGGAAGACCTATACAAAGTATCATGCCCAGTACATGAAGAACCAATAGAATGCCGAACCAAATATAAACCCTACACACAGATTGTTCAGATACACGTGCCATGCGCCACAAGGAGGCGCAGATCAAGGCGAGACTTACGGCCGCAATGCAGCAGTTCAGAATCGTGCCCGTAGCTGCCCTATAATAGACAAAGAACAGTCCCAAAAAGTCAAAGAACACCGCATGGCCCTCTTCGTGTGCCTAAAATTGGGAGAAGTAGAACAGCTTAAAAATATTGTGTTAAATATAAATTTAGAACCCACCTCTATGTCGTACAGCTCACTGGCATTGGCAAAGGCCCGCACCAGGGGTAATACGTTCTCCCCCGTATTCTGCAGCGAATCCCTGGGTATCACTTCATAGTTATCAAATACGGTATGATAGACATATCCGTTGCTAACCTGCGCAATATCCAAACCTGGAACTTTGCCGTAGTCCCGAAATATGCGAAAATCCGTATCGGAGGGCAGCAGGCCGGACTGAAAGATTTCCTCAGCTGTTGTGGTGGCAAACGGATGCTTTGCATAGTTTTTATAATACTAAAAATTCAAAAAGTTTTAACAATTTGTTCGCGGAAAAAGGAAATATTAAATAACTTTTATTTTTTTAGTAAATAATTGTTTTGAAATTTTCAGTAAATATTATGTTACTATGAGGTCAGTTTGAAAAAAACTTGATCTGCGTGCACAAAAGAGAGAGAAAAATTTGATTGATGATCTGTGAACAGTATAAGGAACTTGGACACGCTTCCGAACTAGAAAATTAATAATCATAGTCCAATAAAAAGCTAAAAACAGTTTGAATGCGATTTTTACAGTGTGATAAACATCTAACAATTGCCGCCGCAGTTTCTACGTCAATTTAGTGATAAGGGTATTACGAATCGCGCGATAAATACATACCTCCATTAGCCAGGGATGATTTGGGCCACCCTGGAATAGTAGATCACGTCCACCGCTGCCCGCCACTTCCAGATTAACAAGAGCTCTAACAAAAGTAAAGATTATAAAAGAAATTTTAAATCGTAGCTCTTATAGTTTATTTCATACGGTGATTAGTGAGTTTACGAATATTTACCTGCAGTTCTTGGCCCACTTGTGTTGTGTGATAAAACCGTGGGATGCTTGTAGAGGATTTTCCTCGGCGCCATTAAATAGAAAGACAACCGGATGCTCGAAAGTCTGCTGAGATATAGCCAGTTGGCGTAGCACCTCGAGCATTACTATAACCATTGTACCGTCATCTCCAGTGCCGGGACTGCCGGGCTTCGAATCAAAGTGACTGTTGACCAACAAATAGTTCTCACTTCCCGAATTTCGAGTGCTTAACTTGACTACGACATTTTGTACTCCCTGGTACATATTTATCATATTCCAATGCATATATGCTCCTGACGCCTGCTGTACATCCACCTCCAGATGGTACAAATCCCCACGCATAGCCTTACGTATATTTTCGATTTCGGAAAGTAGAAAAGCAACGGTTAGCTCCTCGTTAGCAATACTGCCCACAACTTTGGGTCCAATGCGATCGAATTCATAGAGAATACGTTGAGCTCGTTCCGCTACAAATTCTCCGGGTTTCTTAGACTCCTCAGCGATCGTCACGCTATCCGGCAAACGTTCAAAAAGCGGTATTACCACAGCGAAGAACAGCGCCAGCCAGATTAAAAGAAAGACGGGTGCATAATACCAGGGCACCTTAGCTCTATTACTTTTTGGGGCTTTCAAAACACTGATCAAGGCTATGTCCGTCTTTACGGCGGAAGTGCTCTGTGGTAAAAAGAACAAAGGACCGTAGAATTCCAAAGAATCGATTTTTTTTAAACCCAAAAGCCAAATTTTATTTAATTTCTTGATAGATTCCTTTGAGAATCGTTGAAATATTTAATAATACTACTCACATTGAACTCTGTTTCTTTTTCTAGCATTATAATTTCCCCGAATCGGTTAAGTATAGCTGCGATGCCGGACTTTTGTTAACTAAAAATCGTCTTTCATTCAATAGTTTAACTTTCAGCTAGAATTGCACTCTGCAGTCTATAAAGATAATGATCTAGATATATAGATAATTGTAAAGATAAACCTGTAACAGGCTTACAAACTTTTTTGATCGCCTAACTGTTGCCGCAGAATAGCGGCTCGTGGTCAATCGGTATTAAATATATCCAAGGTGGAAATGGTATCTAAATTAATGGTGGTAAATAAACTGAATGCTTTGTTTCCTTTTAAAGCAATATAAATTTGTTGGTAATTCCCAGTTTAATTGCATATCGCACCAAAAATCGGATACCAACTGTGAGTAAGTGACAAGTACTTAATTGTTTTATCGCGGCAGGTTATTAAAATTGATTGATTCGTAATTATGACGTGAGAAATCTGCGATAAGTCCGTGGATCATAAACCCGATTGCGCAATAGATTTGACAAAAATTGATAGCAAATCTTAAATAATTTTAAATGGCTCCATTATAGTAAAAATCTAAATTGATTTCCTGCTGGCTTCAAAACATTTTAAATTTATGCGCGCTCAAAAGCCACTAATTATGTTTCGCAGCGCCGTTGTTTTGAAATATGTTAAAATAACACTGCCATTTTGAGTCTAACAGCGCGCTGTTAAATTACACATAGAGCATTTTGCGTTGGCTTTTATGCTCAGTTGCGCACTTTGCGCTCGCGCGTTTTAAGCTGCTGAAATTTTTTTCCGTTAAAATAAAAAAGTTTAGTTTATAATTTAATGATGGCAAAACAAATGAGTGCAAGTGCAATAAGCTTGTGCTACAGTTCAATAAATATATCTCTGATATAACACTGGCCAATCGGCGACAATCGCATACGAGGGAAACGAGGCTTTGAATTTGCGACTTTCGCTGTCTCCCTCATTGCCAATGTAATGTCGTGAGACTCCAAGCTGGAACAACGGTACGTTGAAGTCGCCATTGCGTTTCTAGAAGTTTAAGAAAAACATAATTAATACTTGCAATTAGTGATTGAAATACGAAAATTACTAACCGAGCACTCTATAAAGAAATTCAATGGTGAATCATCTATTCCATACGTGAAGTAGATATGATAGGCGAGCGGATGTGCTGGGGGATTCGCTAGATAGCTCCCTTCAAAGGACCAATTAGCGATTTTAACATCTTCGTAGGGTTGAACAAACAAACTCATGTGATGGGGTCCACTTAATTTATACTCAAAGCGACAAGTTGTCGAGTTAACAATCGTCTTGTTTACTAACTCCAATGGCAGTGATTCTGGCGTTATAATGGGCTCTGATCTGGGCAAAAATTTACTGCAATCACGATTTTTAACGAAACGGTAATCATACAGTGGCAATCCGCACATCATGTGATTCTCGCATCTCTTCTTTATGCTAACCATTCCAGTCACATTAACCTTTGTGCCCTTAAGTGTGGTTTCTTCAAGTCGATCCTGGAAGTTGAATAGATAACCAGATTCGTCCTTACTGACAGTTCCATCGTATTCGTAGAATATGGCACGGACTTGCTGAAATTTCAAGTGAAATTAGAAGGGGGAAGGTCATTCCATAGTTATATATGTAATATATCTACCAGGTATGCAAATCTTTGGACATTGGTTTTTGGTCTGAACGGAAATCCTAATTGGGTGCTGCTGGCCAAATAAAATGATAAAGCTGTGCCAGCTAATAGAGCATATATCACAAGGCTGGGTCTACGAAAAGTGTTGATTAGAGGTATCTAAAATAATAAAGATTCAATTACAACTCAGTTGATAAAATAGTTTGATAAACTTTACCAAGAATCCAAAGGAAAGAACCGTTCCCACAGCGGCTAAGACTGCAATGTACAAGTCCCGATTGGAACAACTGCCAGAACGACCTCCCATGGGGGTCAGCACCACAATGAATATGTAGATGACATAGCTGCTGTAAAGGAAAGGAGCAATCTGACTGGCTTTCACCAGAGCCGACCAGGAATAGCCACGATCGTGCAGTGTAGTCAACAGATTAAAGGCCAGGGATACGACATAGAAGAGCAGTGGGATCATAAAAATATATGCCGTTCGGAAGCCCAAATATTGAACAGCAATCACTAGAATTGCCATTATTACAGCCTGAGCATGCAGAGACAATTGGACGTGGTATGGAGTTGAAAGCTTGTTCTACAAAAAAGAAATAAAGAAAAACAAATTAACATATAACTCTGTAAACGAATTTGCAGAAAAACTTACATTCCGCTGTAAGTAATAGTAAAATACTGGCGGCAAACTGAGACCCAAGAGTGAGGGGAAGATATACAACCCGACTATTAGCAGTGGAACACTATAATAAGTCAGAGATAATCCCAAGGCATCCATTTCAAATGCAACCACTGCAGGAAGAGCTAAACCGAGAACAAACGAAATGAGCTGAATGACGAGCACCAGAATAAACGAACAGAAAACGTGACAGGTGGAAATTTCGGAAAAGGCTGCCATTCTCCACATTGAAATGAAAACCAAAATGACAGCTGCTCCAGCAACGCCAAAGTTCAAAGATTTTCCAGTAGCCTCGGTGTACTCGAAGAAGTAGAGTCCCAGGAAATCGAAGAAAACAACATGACCAGACTTGTAAGCCTGCAAAAAGATATAAATATTGATAAATAAAATAGCAATTAATTGGCATAGTTGAGTGATTACCTCGGTGTCATGCAATTCTGTTGCATTGGCCAAACCTCGAACCAGGCTGAGAATATTATCACCGGTGTTCTGCAGAGATCCACGGGGAATCACATCGACAAGATCGTATTTGGTGTGATATATAAAACCATTAGTAATTTGGGCCATGTCTAAGCCTACAATTAATAGTAAGATTTAGATCTGTTTGATAATAATTCTTGTTATAACGAAATACCTGGTATTTTGCCATACAAAACAAATTGCCGATAGTCCGTATCTGATGGTAATATACCCGATTGGAAAACTTCCTCCCCCATGGTAGTAGCAAAAGGGTGTTTAATGTATTTTTTGTAATACTGTAAAATTGAGACATAATTTAGCAATTGGTTTGGTTTGATATTAAATCAGATTACTCACTTTCATAAGCCATGGATGATTGGGACCACTCTGGTATAAAACTTCACGTCCGCCACTTCCACCAGCGTCTAGATTAACTACGGCCCTTTAAATAAAATCTTTATATATATGCTCAACAAAAAGAGATATACGAAATCTTACTTGCAGAATGGCGCCCATTTGTGTTGGGTGATAAAGCCATGAGAAGCTTGCATTGAACCTTCTTCGAGTCCATTGAAGAGAAAGACAATCGGATGATCGATGGGTTGTTTTGTGGTGGCAATTACCCGAAGGACCTCCAACATTGTGACAATCATAAATCCCGCATCTCCTGCAGACGGAGTGGCTGGCTTCGAATCGAAATGACTATTGACCAGCAGATAAGTCTGGCTGGTACTGCCTTTGGGTGATAGCTTTACGGCTATATTTTGAGCTCCCTGATACGTATTGAGCACAGTTTTGTATGGAAAACCACCCGAAACTTGTGATAAATCAATTTCAAAATCAAAGTACTCCTTTAGACAAGCTTCCTGAATCTGCTTCACTTCGTTCATTATGAAATTCACTGCCTCTATTTCGTTTTCCGGTGTGCCAGTCAACTTGGTACCAATATTGGTTAAAGTATTCAAGTTATTATAAGCACGTTCAGCAACGAACACATTTTTATTGGCATCTTCCATTGTCAGTGGCGTTGGTAAGCGATTAAATAATGGGATTACTACGGCGAAGAAAAGGAGTCCCCAGAATAGAAGGAATCCTCCAGAAAAATGCCACGGTAATTTAGCGGCATCTTTTTTGCAAACTGCATCCGATTCATTCGAGATCTAATTCAGAAGTTATATAACATATATTAACTACTTGTAGATTACCTAACCTCTATGTGGTCCTTACGAGTTTCTCCTTATCACTTGTGCTCATTTCCAAAGGATTCCTTTTTGTGCTGTAGTGAAAGCCAACTGCTTCAATTGGAAACTAATTTTTCAAGCCAATGTGGAGCTCTTTAAAAGCTGCACACACCCAAGGGTTGTATAGATAGTGCTTTAATATACCCATTAAAATAAAACATTTACGATGCAAGTTTATTAATTTTGCAATATAAATTTACGATATCATTTAGATTTGCCAAATTTTGTGAAATTTACTTTGATAATCAATTCATATCTTTGTCTGATTTCACTAAAAGGAAACAGATTGTGGAAAAATTTATCTTAATATAAATTTATCAAACTTATTGATAAAGATTATAACTTAAGCAGAACGTCATTGCTCGTTTCTTGTTATACTTTCTGAGGGGTGTATTGGTTTAGTGAAAAGTATTTAAAAGGCAGAAGAAGGCGTGGCAGACCTCATAAAGTACATATGTTCTTGATTAGCATCAACTGGCTGTCGATAAAGCATTGTCCGTCTGTCTGTCCGTATGAACAAAAGGATTTTAGAGATGATAATAGCTGCAAGTTCAAAGTTGGTCAGTTTCGACCACATATTTAGTCAGTCAATACAAGTTTGTATCCTTTTTTCGATGCCACGCCCCATTCGCCCACAATTAGCGAAAAACCAGACATACCTCGGAAAAAACATATGTTTTTGGTCAAAATCTCAGTTAATATAACACCTAGGGACACAAATTTTGGCATGCAGGATGCTAGATGCAATATAAAGATAATGCCATCAAGCCATTTTTTTGATGCCACGCCTCCTTCGCCAAAACAAAAGCACTATTGCGTTGAAGCTTTGCATGCCACTGGCTCACTTATTTCTTAACGCATAATTTCGTAACTTTGCGTATACTTGGAGACAAATAATACCAAACTATTCTGAAAATCTTATCAAAATCGTACTTTAATCAAGAAAGATAACATACATTAAAACTGTGCGGTGCATTGCACTGAACCCTGCTACAGCGGCAACGTCACACAAGCAGCGAAATCGAAAAACATTGTGCGAGCGAGACAGACATACAAATATGTATAGTGTCGCCCAATAATGTCTTCGTACAGATGAAAACTTAATTTTTAGAGTCGGAAAAAAGTAGTTTGCGGTTGATTTAAACAATTTTTTTAATGCAGTTCAGTAAACTCAATATTTTTCTTCAAATATCGAAAAAAAAAATTATTTTTTCCACTAATAGTCTAGAAACAAAAAAATAACATAAAAATGCCACCAATATGTATGTGTGTTAAGCAGCTGCTCCGTTCGGCATGCCCGACTGAAATTATCTTTCTTGTTTCTTAAATAAATTGGATGGACCTTTTATTGAATTCAGTATTTATTTATGCTTTGAGATAACAAATATATAAAACATTTTTAATTCACTTAGAAAATGTATCTCAAATATAAAGCAGGCCATTGGGCCACAATTGAATAGGAGGGGAAGGAAGCAGCAAACTTCTGAGCGGACGCATCGCCAGGACTCTTGATGAAATGTCCTGAGACTCCCAGTTGGAATGAGGGAACATTAAAGTCGCCATCGGCTTTCTGAAAAGTTATAAAAAAAGAAAACAGTATAACTTTAGATTTTTAGCACCGCTAATTACAGCTAACTTCTTACCGTGATTTCCAAGTAGAATTTAAGTGGAGAGTCATCAATGCCATAAGTAAACCAAATGTGATATGGCTGTTTTGTCTTTAGATGGCTCTTTAGGAACGACCAGTCGCTCACAACACAATCTTCCTCGGTTTGAATAAAGATACTCATATGGGATGGACCAGTTACCTGGAACTCAAACCTAGCAGTGGTGTCATTCACAGTTGTTTTGCTCAAAAGCTCCACTTTAAGTGTTCCTAGTATTTCAACAGGCTCGGCACGTGGCAAAAACTTGTTAGACTCACGATTAGCAACATAACGAAAATCATACAAAGGCATGCCACACATCATATGTTTTTCACAATCCTTCTTGAGATCAACCAGTCCAGTTTGGTTAACTCTAGTGCCCAAAAAGGCCCGCTCTGCTTTACGGTCTTGATAATTGAACAGATAGCCAGATATATCTTTGCTGAGAGTGCCATCGAACTCGTAGAACTTGATTCGAACTTGCTGAAATGTCAAATAATTAGTTGAAATACTGAAAGTGAAACTTAGAGAACAACTCACTATGTACGAAACTCGCTGTCCACTTGTCTTGGGACGATACGGGAATCCTAATTGTGTGTTGCTAGCCAAGTAGAAAGAGGCTGCAAAAGTTGCCAAAATTGCCAATATCACTAGGCTGGGTCTACGGAAAGTGTTGATCAGTGGTATCTAAAATAATATAGACCAATTAGTAATTGACTTCACCACAAAACTGAGTAGCTTACCAAGAAACCAAAGGAGAGAACAGTTCCTACGGCGGCTAAGACTGCAATGTACAAGTCCCGATTTGAACCACTGCCAGCACGACCTCCCATGGGGGTCAGCACCACAATGAATATGTAGATGACATAGCTGCAGTACAGGAAAGGAGCAATCTGACTAACTTTCACCAGACCCGACCAGGAATAGCCACGATCGTGCAGAGTGGTCAACAGATTAAAGGCCAGGGATACGACATAGAAAAGCAGTGGGATCATAAATATATATGCCGTTCGGAAGCCCAAATATTGAACAGCAATCACTAGAATTGCCATTATTACAGCCTGAGCATGCAGAGACAGTTGGACGTGGTATGGAGTTGAAATCTTTTTCTAAACGAAGGAAAATATATGAAAATCTTAGCTTGTATATATTCTTTAAGAAAAACTTACGTTTCGCTGGAAATAATAGTAGATTGCTGTGGGCAAACTAAGACCAAGGAGTGATGGGCAAACATACAACCCAATTACCAGCAATGGAACACTATAAAAGGTCATCGATAGCCCAACAACGTCCATGCCATAAGCGACTACTGCAGGGAGAGCTAAACCGAGCACAAATGAAATGAGCTGAATGACGAGCACCAGGATAAACCAACGGAAAACATGGCAGGTGGAAACTTCGGAAACGGCTGCCATTCTCCACATTGAAACGAAGACCAGAATGAGAGCTGCTCCAGCAACGCCAAAGTTCAAAGATTTTCCAGTAGCCTCGGTGTACTCGAAAAAGTAGAGTCCCAGGAAATCGAAGAATACAACATTACCGGACTTGTAAACCTACAAAAAGATACAAATATTGATAAATAAAACTCCAAATCATTGAAATAGTTGAGTGATTACCTCGATGTCATACAATTCTGTTGCATTGGACAAGCCTCGAACCAGACTCAGTACATTATCACCGGTATTCTGCAGGGATCCACGGGGAATCACATCGATCAGATCGTATTTGGTGTGATATACGAAACCATTAATAATTTGGGCCATGTCCAAACCTGCAAAGTAATTTCGACAGACAAATTATTTTTCTGTGAAGTCATTCGAAGCACTATTAAATACCTGGCATTTTGCCATAAGTTGTAAACTGTCTAAAGTCTGTGTCAGACGGGATAATGCCCGATTGGAAGATTTCTTCTGCCATGGTTGTGGCGAAGGGATGTTTGATGAACTTTTTGTAGTACTGTAAAAAAGCAATCATTGTAAAGAGTAAGACTCGCATTTGATCGTATTTGTCAGATTACTTACTTTCACTAGCCATGGATGTTTGGGACCACTCTGGAATAGAACATCACGTCCTCCAGCGCCAGCAGCATCAAGATTGACAACGGCCCTACGATCACAACGGTTAAGCATCTATAGTTTTCTTAGTTAAAATTAGTAATTTTAAAACCTACTTGCACAACGGTGCCCATCGGTGTGTTGTGATGAAGCCATGGGAAGCTTGCAGAGTTCCTTCCTCTGCTCCGTTGAACAAAAATACGATTGGATGTTCGATCGTTTGCTTTGTGGTAGCCATAACACGCAGAGTCTCCAACATGGTGACAATCATGAATCCAGCATCACCGGCAGCGTTGGTAGCTGGCTTCGAATCAAAGTGACTATTAACCAGCAGATAAGTTTTGCTCTCACTATTTTTGGGCGACAGTTTTGCAGCAATATTTTGAACTCCTTGATACATGTTCAGAACGGTGCTATATGGAAAGGCGCCAGAAGCATTAGATACATCGATTTCCAAATCAAAATAGTCGGTTAGTAGAACTTTCTGAATGCTTTCCAGTTCATCGACAATAAATTTGACTGCTTGTATCTCATTTTCGGGACTTCCTGCCAATTTAACGCCAATATTGGACAGAGTATATAGATTTTTGTAGGCACGTTCCGCAATAAAGACATTCTTGCCAGCGTCCTCCATTGTCATCGGCGTTGGTAGGCTATAGAATAATGGAATCACGACGGCGAAGAAGAGTAGAGCCCAGAACATCAAAAATCCACCTCCAAAATACCAGGGTAACTTTGCATCATCCTTTTTAGGGGCAGCATTGCAATGAGCCTCGACAGACTCATCCGAGATCTAAAGAAAAAATTAAATTGTTATTTAACGGTTGGATAACTATAGTTTTTTTTTCTGATCCTTACTAGCTTATCCTTGTCACCCATTTTCTCGTTTATTTCCTCCTGAAGTGAAATCAAAGTATTTCAAATCGGAACTACGACTCTTTAGCAAATTTAATACGCTTTTATTCAAAAATCGTTATCTCAAGTCCCAAAAATTTATCAAAATAGTAAAAATTAATATGACACTAATTTATGAATTGCCTAAAAATTAATTTGCAACATAAGTTAGATTTCTGGTATGACAATCAATTCAGTCAATCATAAAATGCTAAATACTGATTACACTCAGCAACAAAGTTCACATAATTTTGCCAGCTGATAAGGACTTATGTTGGGAAATCATTTACTTTTATCATTAGAATTGAAAAATATATTATAAGACAGAATGCGATAAGTACTGATTTTTGTGAATAAAGAAAAACTATTGAAATTTAGTTTAAAATTATTCACGAAATACGAAAGTTCAATACGTGTAGAATATCATTTTTTTTCTTATATAAATACTATACAACTGATTTTATTTTATGTTTAACAACACAAATCTTAAGCGTGTATTTGAGCATAATTGAATTTGAGATATCGAATATTGTCGATATAAAATTTTAAATCTAAATTTAAAGATAAGATTTATAGTTATGTTCAAATCTTTAGGAATTGCCGACGTTTTATTATTTACGCACGTTTTGTTTGGCAATTAATTCCAGACAGGTTATTTTATACTTACCAATTGAGGTCTAAGAATAAAAATAAATTGGCAATAAAGTTTTGCTTCTCCACCCCAATTTTGGTATCACTGTTTTATAATTTTTTCATTTATATATTTTTCAAGTTCCTTGCTAAATTTAGTTTTATTTTTGTAATCTAACATAATTACGTAATTAATGAAGCATTTGGAAAGTATTAGCCAGATCTTTGCATTGACAGTTCATGGTCGATTTTGTATAGAGCCACATGGGAATGTGTAAATATTGAAAATGTTTTGATTAAAATTTGTTGTGTGTATAAATAGAAACGTATTCGACGTATTAAAAGTGCTTTCAAAGTTTTACTGTCAACTATAATAGTTTTATAAATATATAGTGGAGCATTCCCGTTTTACCTTATTTCTTATTTATATTATAATCGTAAAAGACTTAAATTATAGTCGTATAATGATTTGGTTTTTAATTGGAAACACGTTTCACCACACATAATTAATAATATTGTAGTTAATAATGATAAGAAATGTTTGGCAGTTATCAGTAGTATGGTTTTATTACTTTTCAAAATAAATATATAACTTTATAGAGGGGTGTGTACGTACACTTGGGAATTAAAATCCCCATGGTTACTCCTAATACACACCTTGTTGTGCCAAGCATCAAAGCGATTTCGAACGGTGCGTAACATCTCAGCCAGACGGGAGCAATTCAACTGATCTCTCAGTCTGATAAGTTTTGTTATAACAGCACTCGCAGCATTCCATTTTTTAAAGATTATAAACATACTAATCTGCCGCTCTCTTTACTACTTGCGTTAAATGTTGTTCTATAGCTGTTCCGAACTCTTCTGGTCAATGCTAAGTACTTGTGGCGTTTAATTTGGTTGTGCTTTAACAAATTATAATAGCAGGAGTAACAAATTTGTTCCTAATGTGTCTGCTCATGGAACCTGTATTACCTTGGGGATATGTTAACAAGAATTCCCTAAGCATTGTGATTATAGTATTTATAGTGCAGAGTTCAACAAACAATTTTATTTGACCATCAGACTGACTGATTTCTATTAAAACTCCAAAGCTTATACACCTAAGTCTGTTTTTACACGGTAGATTGGTTCCAGAAGAAGCCGTGTAAAAAAAGACATTGATCGTATACAAAAATGGGTGATTTGTTCTCTGTTATGAGCCGTTGATATGAACATACTTCGCAAAAATTAAATTTGACAAAAAAAATTTTAAGTACATAAAATTTCAAATCGTGCTAAATGGAATAAAATCGTGTAAAAAAATTAAAAATATTCAATTTTCAAACCGTGTTATATCAAAGCCGTGTAAAAACAGACTTAGGTGTAATGTTGTTCATAAGATTATATTTGTATAAAAATTATATAAAATCAATTCATTTGACTTAAAATATAAATCGTTGGTAAAATGCAGGCCAGTTGTCTAATATGGCAAAGGAGGGAAATGTTGAGGCGAACTGTTTACTTTTAGCATCGCCCTCACTCGTCATATAATGGGCCGACACGCCCAGTTGGAATAGAGGTACTTCAAAATTTCCGTTTGGTTTCTGCAGTGAAGAAAATTTAAAATAAACTATAATAGAATACAAGTGAAGATTATATATATCATACCGAAGATTCTAAAAAGAAATTGATCGGTGCATCATCTAAACCATATAGAATCGTAACGCGTATGGGATTTGTAGGATTTTTAAGAAAACTTTTGGCAAATGACCAGTTACTTATTACGACATCTTCATAGGGTTGTATGTACAAAAACATTGGTGATGGTCCCGTTAAATTGAACTCAAAACGACAAGTAGTGGCATCAATAATCTTCTTGCTAAGTAACTCCAATTTGGTTTCATACGGCGGTTCGATGGGTTCCGATCGAGCCAACCATTTGGCAGTTAAGCCGTTGGTATAACTATGCAATGGCATACCACACATCATATGTTTTTCACAATTTGATTTCAGACTGACCATTCCAGTCAGATTAACCTTAGTGCCCAGCAGTGGTGAGTCGTCTCGTCGGTCGCCGAAACTCAGAAGATAACCAGATTCATCCTTACTGAGTGTACCATCGTATTCGAAAAACTTATTTCGCACATGCTAAAAATTTAGGGAAATATAAATAAGAAATAGAGCAGTTAAAAACTTACAAAAATACCTACCAAGCATGTAATACGTTGACCATTCGTTTTTGGTCTATAAGGGAATCCCAGTTGAGTGCTACTGGCCAAGAACAAGGAGATTGCTGTGGTAGCCAACAAAGCCAATATCACTAGGCTAGGTCTACGGAAAGTGTTGATCAGTGTTACCTAGAAATATGGAAATTAGGCTGAAAACTTAATTAGTAATACTAACACAACTTACCAATAAACCAAGGGAGAGAATTGTTCCTACAGCTGCCAAAACGGCAATATAAACGTCACGGTTTTCGGTAGTACCAGTACGACCTCCCATTGGAGTCAGCACAACAATCAGTATATAAGCGACATAGCTGCAGTACAGGAAAGGCCCAATCTGGCTTATTTTTAACAGTCCGGTCCAGGCATAGCCAATATCGTGCGCAATAGTCATGAGGTTGAGAGCCAAGGCAAGGACGTAACAAAGAAGTGGAATTACAAAAATATATGAAGAACGGTAGCCCATAATGGTACCAGCTATGGCCAAAAGAGCCAAAACAACAGCCTGACTGTGTAGAGCCAACTGCAGTTGATACGGTGAGGAAAGTTTGTTCTAGAAAATAAATAGAATTTTAATAGTGAGAAAATCAGCTGAAAGAAAATAAACTTACGTTGCACTGCACACTATAGAACATTGTTATAGGCACACTGAGTCCAATTAGCGCAGGACAAACATATAGACCGACTATTAGCAATGGGCAGCTATAGTAAGTCAATGACAATCCAAAAGAATCCATTACATTAGCGACAACCACTGGCAGCATGATTCCGAGTACAAGGGAAACTACTTGTACGACGATCACTAGAATAAACCTACAGATCACATAAGAAATTGACACTTTGGAATTTGTAGCCATTCGAGACATTGAAATCAGAACTAAAACTAAAGCAGTTCCAGCAACGCTAATGTTCAAAGATATTCCAAAATTCTCCGAGTAGTGAAAGAAGTAGAGTCCCAGGAAATCAAAGTAGACAGCATGTCCAGTTTTGTGAGCCTAAAAATTGATTTCATTAATTATGTAGTATTAACTAAAACTAGCAAGTAATTAAGTTTTTACCTCAGTATTACGTAATTCGGTTGCATTAGCCAAACCTCGAACTAGACCTAGAAGATTGTTACCGGTGTTCTGTAGAGATTCTCGAGGAATAACGTCGATGGTGTCATACTTAGTGTGATATACAAAACCATTAATACATTGAGCCATGTCCAAACCTACAGTTAAAGTTATAAATATTCGATGAAGCATTTAACATAATTTTTCAATACCTGGAATTTTTCCATAATCTCTAAACTGTCTGAAGTCTGTATCCGATGGTATAATGCCCGCTTGGAAAACTTCCTCAGCCAAGGTTGTTGCGAAAGGATGTTTAATATATTTCTTATAGTACTGTTGAATATGATATAAATGGAAAGTGATGCTGATTGGATAATTTTTATAAGATTTCTTACATCTACGAGCCAAGGATGATTGGGGCCTGTTTGAAATAGAACATCACGACCTCCACTGCCAGCAGCATCGAGATTAACCACAGCTCTGTTTGTACATAGATAATTAAATTAGGATAATACTTTAGTTTTATGTTCTATAAAGGAACTAACTTGCAGAATGGAGCCCATTTGTGCTGAGTGATAAACCCGTGCGAGGCTTGCAGTCCTCCTTCTTCAGCTCCATTAAAGAGAAATACAATGGGATGTTGGATGGGTTGCTTTGATGTTGCAATAACCCGTAGCACTTCCAGCATTGCAACAATCATGAATCCAGCATCTCCAGCACCTGGACCTGAGGCAGAGTCAAAATGACTGTTAACAAGAAGATAGGTCTCGCTGGTACTGTTCTTGGGCGAAAGCTTAACGGCAATATTTTGAACGCCTTGATATAGTCTGACAAAGGTTGCTCTGGCGAATGTACCAGACACTTGGGATAGATCAGTTTCTAAATCAAATAAGTCATCCTGAAGATCGTTCTTAATCTTTTCCACTTCGCCTAGTATAAAGTTTACAGCATGAACTTCATTATTTTTACTGCTGGTTATTTTGACACCGATATTGGCAAGTGTATATAGATTTTTGTAAGCACGTTCCGTAATAAACACGTTTTTCCCAGCATCCTCCATTGTCAGTGCCGTTGGTAAACGATAGAATAGTGGTATTACTACGGCAAAGAATAGTAGTCCCCAAAATACCAGAAATCCTCCAGCAAAGTACCAGGGTAGCTTTGCGTAGGTCTTCTTTGGAGTACCAGTTTTAGAGGACTCATCCCATTGCTCCGGTAGCTATAGAATGTCGATATTAATTATTATTTTTTAATAGTGTGTTTAATTTAGTTTCTTACAAGATTTTGTTCCATAATATCCATCTCTTTGCTTTTCAAACTATTACTATCGAGGTGATATCATAGCTATCCAAATAACAACTAAATAAACTAAGGTAAATTAAACCAACTAGTCACAAGTCAGTTATATAAAACTGTGTTATAAAGCGGTCAGCTGGATAATTTTCAAAGCTTGATTGGCCAATGAAAATAATTAAGATATCAAAATTATGATCACAAAATTTAGTACTTTGATTATCAAAAGGTAAAGCTGGAAGCCAACAACAATTTAAGTTCCGCGTATTGCAAAGCAAAAGCCAAAATGAATCAACACATGATTGATATGCTTATGTTATATGATTGAAACAATATCTAACAATTCCATAATTAAGATTTATTAAAACAAAACACGACAAAGGATGTGCACTGATTGATGACGATATGATAAGTGCAATGTTATGGATGAGAGTGTGAGTTTAATAGTTATCGAAATATCGATAAGCAAATACAATCTTGAAATAAGATCGGAACAGTGTTGACTAATTATGGTGATGCCAGATGTGTGAAAATGTATTGAAAGTGTTTAAATCATTTAGAGATGAGTTCCATTGCATTATAATTTATTGAGAAAATATAATTTTAAATCAATTAAAACATAGACACGCTTATAGTGCCACTACTGATAACAGAAGTGTTTTAACGTCATATTTGCTTTCCAACGAGTCAATGTTTGATAAAAGTTATCGCTAATCATTTTTTTTTTTTTTTTGATAAGCTATCAGGTGTCGCTGTTGGAAACAATCAAAAAGCAATTATGTTTTTGATATCCAAAAAATACACACCCATTTAAATTCCACTTGAAAGATGGATTTTATATTTATTAATTTTTTAAATAAAATTTTAAAATTTCATCAGTTTTAAAATATGAATCTTTGGTATAAAGCAGGCCAGTCGATAAGAATTGAATAGGAGGGAAATGCTGAAGCAAATTTCTTACTTTGAGCATCTCCCTCACTTGTTAGGTAATGAGCTGAAACACCCAATTGGAACAAGGGTACTTTGAAATCCCCATTTGGTTTCTAGAATGCAACAAAAGGAGAAATTAGTAACTAAACAGTAAATAGTAAATAAACTTAAAAGGCTTACCGAACATTCTATAAAGAAGTTCACTGGTGAGTCATCAATACCATATGTTATGCTGACGCGCAATGAATCTCTAGGTGGATTTTCCAAATAACTTCTTAAAAATGACCAGTTACTTATTTTGACATCATCATAGGGTTGTATGAACAAATTCATGTGGGAGGGTCCTGTTAAGCTAAACTCAAAACGACAAGTTGTGGAATTAATAATTTTTTTGCCCAATAACTCCAGTTTTGTAATGTGCGGTGGTTCAATGGGTTCCAAACGAGCCAACCATTTAGTCCTTAGACGGTTGTCCACATAACCATATTCATACATGGGCATACCGCACATCATGTGCTTCTCGCATCTCTTCTTTATACTGACCAAACCGGTGAGATTTAACTTTGTATTTAGCAGAGGGGTCTCTTCAAGTCGGTCTTGAAAGTTGAATAGATAGCCAGATTCATCCTTAACGAGAGTACCATCGTATTCATAGAACTTATTGCGAACATGCTAAAATTGAAAAGGGTGTTGAGTAGAATATATATTTAGTCATTAAGAGATAAACCTACCAAGAAAGCTATTCTCTGGCCGCTTGTCATGGGACGATATGGGAATCCCAATTGTGAGTAACTAGCCAAGAATAGAACGATTACTGTACTTGCTAACAGGGTGAATATGACTAGACTAGGTCTACGCAACGTATTGATCAATGGAACCTATATATACAATATAAGAGTTATATTAACGTATAGTTTATCTAGTAAAAATACATTTTACTTACCAAAAAACCAAAAGAGAGAATAGTTCCTACGGCTGCTATTAGGGCAATAAACAGATCTCGATTGGAGCCACTGCCAGCACGACCTCCCATGGGGGTCAGTACCACAATGAATATATAGAAGACATAGCTGTTATACAGAAAAGGTATAATCTGACTCGCTTTTAGTAGTCCAATCCAGGCATAGCCCTGATCATGCAAAGGGGTCATTAGGTTAAAAGCCATCGAAATGACATAACAAATTAGTGGAATAACAAAAAGATATGCCGAACGGTATCCCAATTCCGTGATTATAATAGTTAGAACTGCAAAGATTACAGCGTGACTATGTAACGCCAACTGCAGATGGTAAGAATTTGATAATTTATCCTAAAATATAAAAATAAATTTAAGTAGAAGGAACATTACTTGTTGTATGAAAATACTTACATTTTGTTGAAGACTATAATAGATAGTTAAAGGTAAACTGAGGCCAATTAGTGAAGGGAATACGTATAACCCAACTATCAGTAAAGGAGTACTATAGTAAGTAAGCGATAATCCAAAGGAGTCCATTCCAAAAGCGACTGCTGCTGGAAAAATAAGTCCAAGTACAAAACCAATAACTTGTATGACGATCACTGGAATAAACCAAATGATCACATAACAAATTGAGACTTGTGAAATTGTTGACATTCGCCATATTGAAATCAGAACTAAAACTAGAGCAGTTCCAGCAACGCTAAAGTTCAAAGACTCTCCAAAAGATTCCGAGTAGTGGACGAAGTAGAGTCCCAGGAAATCAAAGTAGACAGCATGTCCAATTGCATGGGCCTATAAAATGATTTCATAAGTAATTAAGTGTAAATAAAATGAACTAAACTTTTTACCTCAGTATTACGCAATTCAGTTGCATTGGTTAAACCTCGAACTAGACTCAGAACATTTTCCCCGGTGTTCTGTAGAGATTCACGAGGAATAACATCAATGGTGTCATATTTGGTGTGATATACAAAGCCATTAATACATTGAGCCATGTCCAAACCTACAATTAAAGTTATAACACATATTTCGATGAAGCATTTAACAGAATTATTATTAAATACCTGGAATTTTTCCATAATCCCTAAACTGTCTGAAGTCTGTATCCGATGGTATAATGCCTGCTTGGAAAACTTCCTCAGCCAAGGTTGTTGCGAAAGGATGTTTAATATATTTCTTATAGTACTGTTAATAGTAGAGTGATTTATTGTGTGATTTGGATAATTGAAATCTTACTACTCACATCAACTAGCCATGGATGATTGGGACCAGTTTGAAATAGAACATCACGTCCTCCACTGCCAGCAGCATCAAGATTAACCACAGCTCTGTATGTACAAAGATAATCAAATTAAAATAATACTTCATTTTTATATTCTATGACGACTAACTTGCAGAATGGTGCCCATTTGTGTTGCGTGATAAAGCCATGAGAAGCCAACAGTTCTCCCTCTTCTTCACCATTAAAGAGAAATACGATTGGATGTTCGATGGGTTGATTTGTTGTTGCAATAACCCGTAAGACTTCCAACATGGTAACAATCATGAAACCTGCATCACCCGCGGATGGAGTAGCTGGTTTAGAGTCGAAGTGACTGTTTACAAGCAGATAGGTATCACTAGTACTATTCTTGCTAGATAATTTAACAACAACATTTTGAATTCCCTGATACATGGCTACTCTTGAACCCATTTGGAAAGAACCAGACACTCGGGATAAATCAACTTCCAAGTCATAGAGGTCCTCCAAATATTCTTTCTGAATTTCAGTCACTTCTTTCAGAATAAAATTAACTGCTTGAATTTCATTTTCTGGACTTCCCGTCAATTTGGTACCAATGTTAGAAAGAGTGTATAGATTTTTGTATGCTCGCTCCGCTACAAACACATTTTTTCCAGAATCCTCCATTGTCAGTGCCGTAGGTAGTCGATAGAATAGGGGTATTACCACGGCGAAGAACAGTAGTCCCCAGAACAGCAAGAAACCGCCTGCAAAGTACCAGGGAAATTTTGCTTGCTGCTTCCCTGAGGAAACATTTCTGCAAGATTCCAATGATTGGTCCGATAGCTATAATGCAAGCATGATTAAGTATACTATGCATTATTAAATATTACTTAATTGAATTCCTTACAAGTTTTTCCTTAACATTCATTTTCTTCGCTCTGTAAGAAGTGACTTAAAAGCTTTCCGAGTAACAACTGATTTCATAAGCCAAATGTTATTATTTGTTAGTAGTCGGAGCTAGAATGCCAATACTTAATTGGCCAATGAAGATAACTTTGATATAAACTACTATGATAAATTCTTCGATAAGTCAATTGTAAAATGCTTAAGTATACAATAATTTATGTTCCGAAAATAGAAATTTAAGTAATACATTTTGTGCGGAGAAGGAATATTTAAAGATATTAATAATATAGAATAATGATAAAGATTTATTTAAACTATTTTGAATTTTAGGAAAGAATTTAACAAATAGATGAAACAAATTAATTACAAACACGTTTTGAGTTAACAATTACATGTACTGATAACAGCTGTGCTTACAAAACAGTTATCGCTTAATAATAATTATTATGGTCAATAATTTATTGTGATGTTTGTTCAGTGGCGACTTTTGAAAAAAATTAATAATGCTTTGTATTTCTGATATCCAAAAGTCAAACTAAGCTACAAATATTTTTAAAAATTTGAATGCTGCCTTTTTATTTATCGCAAATAAATAAAACATATTTTTAATCAATTATTAAAATATGAATCTTTGGTATAAAGCAGGCCAGTCGTTCAGAATTGAATAGCTGGGAAATGATGAAGACAATTTCTTACTTTGAGCATCTCCCTCACTCGTAATGTAATGAGCAGACACTCCCAGTTGGAATATAGGTACGTTGAAGTCCCCATTTGGTTTCTGGAATTGAGCAAAAAGAGAAATTAGTAACCTAACAACAAAGGAACTCAAATATCATACCCAATATTCTATAAAGAAGTTCACAGGAGAGTCATCTATACCATATGCGATTGAAATGCTAAATGGTTGTGATGTACTTTTAAGAAAACTCTTTGAGAAAGACCAGTTACTAATTATGACATCATCATAGGCTTGTATGTTCAAATTCATGTGTGCGGGTCCAGTTAAATTGAACTCAAAACGACAAGTAGAGGAATCAACCATCTTCTTGCTGAGTAACTCCAATTTTGTTACATGTGGTGGTTCAATGGGTTCCAAACGAGCCAACCATTTAGCAGTTAAACCACTCATATAGTACAGCGGCAAACCGCACATCATATGTTTCTCGCATCTTGATTTTATGCTTGTCAGTCCGGTCAAATTTAACGTGGTGCCCAGAAGTGTGGTCTCTTTACGTCGGTCTTGAAAGTTAAACAAATAGCCAGATTCATCTTTACTGAGAGTACCGTCGTACTCATAGAACTTATTTCGAACATGCTAAAATTTTAAGAGATTTTTATAAAAACCAGACCAAAATATTACTGAGTTAAACCTACCAAGAAAGTTACTCGCTGACCATTTGTCTTAGGACGATATGGGAATCCCAATTGTGTGCTGCTGGCCAAGAACAGGGAGAGTAATGTACTTGCTAACAGAGCAAATATTACTAGGCTCGGTCTACGGAAAGTGTTGATTAGTGGAACCTAAAAATAAGAAAAGTAAATTAAGGATTTAGTAAGAACACATATTACTTACCAAGAAACCAAAGGAAAGCACTGTGCCTACAGCTGCCAATAACGGCAATATATAAATCCCGCTTAGAAGTACTGCCGGCACGACCTCCCATGGGGGTAAGCACCACAATGAATATATAGACGACATAGCTGCTATAAAGGAAGGGAACAATCTGACATATTTTTAACAGGACAGTCCAGGCATAACCCTGATCATGTAGAGGTGTCATCAGATTGAAAGCCAAGGAAATGACATAGAAAATAAGTGGAACCACAAGAATATATGTAGAACGGAAGCCTAGAACGGTACCAGCTATAGCCAGAAGAGCCAAGATTACAGCCTGACTATGTAGTGCCAATTGGAGATGGCAAGGAGTTGATAATTTAATCTGAAAATTAATTAAAAATTAGGAAATATCAACTTATTATTTGTTTTTTTTTTAAAGACATACGTTACGTTGAAGACTATAATAGATAGTTATAGGTAAACTGAGGCCAATTAGTGAAGGAAATACGTATAAGCCGACTATCAGTAAAGGAGTACTATAATAAGTCAGCGATAATCCAAAGGAGTCCATTCCAAAAGCGACTGCTGCTGGAAAGACAAGTCCAAGTACAAAAGCAATAACTTGTATGACGATTACTGGAATAAACCAACTAATCACATAACAAATTGAAACTTCTGAAATTGTTGACATCCGCCACATTGAAACTAAAACTAAAACCATAACAGATCCAGCAATTCCAAAGTTCAATGATTTTCCAGTAGATTCTGAGTAGTGAAAAAAGTAGAGTCCTAGGAAATCAAAGTAGACCGCATTTCCAGTCTTGTGAGCCTATAAAATGATTAGCAAAACGTGTAAGAGTGATAAAAACTTATCAATCTATTAAGTGTTTACCTCAGTATTACTCAATTGAGTTGCATTAGCCAATCCTCGAACTAGACCTAGAAGATTGTCACCGGTATTCTGTAGAGATTCTCGGGGAATGACATCAATGGTGTCGTACTTGGTGTGATATACAAAGCCATTAAAACATTGAGCCATATCCAAGCCTACAGTTAAAGTTTTAAATATTCGATAAAGCATTTAACATCATTTTTCAATACCCGGAATGTTTCCATAATCCCTAAACTGTCTGAAGTCTGTATCCGATGGTATAATACCCGATTGGAAAATTTCCTCCGCCATGGAAGTACCAAAGGGATGTTTTATATATTTCTTATAGTACTGTCGAATATATTAAATGGAAGTGTGCTGTTGGGTAATTTTTATTAGATTTCTTACATCTACGAGCCAAGGATGATTGGGGCCTGTTTGAAATAAAACATCACGTCCTCCACTGCCAGCAGCATCTAAATTGACCACGGCCCTAAGGAAAATATAGTTAGATGGGTAGTATTTATCTTAAAGTTTATTGTTATTGCAACTCACTTGCAGAAGGGTGCCCATTTGTGCTGTGTGATAAAGCCGTGAGAAGCTAACAGTCCCAATTCTTCAGCTCCATTAAAAAGAAATACGATTGGATGTTCGATGGGTTGATTTGTTGTTGCAATAACCCGTAAGACTTCCAACATGGTAACAATCATGAATCCTGCATCACCCGCGGATGGAGTAGCTGGTTTAGAGTCAAAGTGACTGTTTACAAGGAGATAGCTATCACTAGTACTATTCTTGCTAGATAATTTAACAACAACATTCTGAATTCCCTGATACATGGCTACTCTTGAACCCATTTGGAAAGAACCAGACACTCGGGATAAATCCACTTCCAGGTCATATAGCTCCGCCAAGTATTCTTTCTGAATTTCAGCCACTTCTTTCATAATAAAATTAACTGCTTGAATTTCATTTTCTGGACTTCCCGTCAATTTTGTGCCAATATTAGAAAGAGTGTATAGATTTCTGTATGCTCGCTCTGCTACAAACACATTTTTTCCTGAATCCTCCATTGTGAGTGCCGTAGGTAGTCGATAGAATAGTGGTATTACCACGGCGAAGAACAGTAGTCCCCAAAAGAGCAGAAATCCGCCTGCTATATACCAGGGTAACTTGGCATGATTCTCCTTTGGATGAACCTTTTGAGTGTATTCAATTGGCTTGTCCGATAACTAATAATATGTATTCTTTAAGTTTAAGAATATGATTATTATTTAATAATTAAGGTGCTTACAAGCCTCTCCTTAATATCCATTGCTTTTTCTTGGTAATCAACCATGAACGAAGTAACTGTTTGGCTATCCAAATAACAACTGATTTCATATTGAAAATGAAACCAAAATTTGTTAACGTAGCCAGAAATATGATGATATAAAGTATGCTGTAAACAGTCTAGTTGGATAAAATAAAATCTTAGTGCCAGTACTTAATTGGCCAATGAAGATCATTAAGATAAAACAACACTGAAAAAAATACCCAAATACTATAATCAAATAATACTGAAGAGTTAAAAGCATTTAATGTTCAGGGTTTATTAAGCTCAATAACCTTTAGACATATTCAAGGAAAGTATTAGGGGAAACCTATCGGTACTGATAACATAACAGTTTTACAATAAGCTTGACTAAGATATGAATTTCATTCAATCGTTAAATTTGTCATGCAATCAGTTGTGATAGCTAAAAATCAAACAAGTAACTGATATCCATAACTAGATTTTTCTTGATTCGATACGTTAGATAAGTAAGTCGAAATTTGGTAAAAATTTAGCATATTTCGAGGGTTGTTCGAAACATATATCTTTTTTTGTATGGTATAAGTCAGTTATCAAAATTTATATCTATCATATGAGGCTGGCCAATCGGCCATAATAGCATAAGAGGGGAATGTGGATGCGAATTTTACACTCTCCGCATCGTGTTTATATCCGATATAATGTCCAGACACGCCCAGTTGAAATAGCGGTACCTTAAAGTCGCCATTAGCTTTCTGCATATAGAAGAATGGAATGTTAAATTTGTTTTGTAAATTAAGAGTATGCTATCGTACCGTTAACTCCACAAAGAAATTCAAGGGTGAGCTGTCGATGCCGTAGTTAATGTATATATGATAGGCCAATGGATGAGGAGGCGGATTCTTCAGATAGGACATTAGGAATGACCAATTTGTTATTTCGGCGTCTTCGTAAGCTTTTAGGAATAAACTCATTTGAGCTGGTCCCGTCAGATTGAATTCAAAACGACAGTGAGTGGAGTTAAGAATCGTTTTGCCTAGTAACTCCAGTTGGGTTTGTCCTGGCGGTACAACGGGAATCGATCGTGGCATAAATTTGCTTTCACAACGTTGCTCTACGTAACGGTAATCATATAGTGGCACTCCGCACATCATGTACTTCTCACACCTCGGTATTAAACTGACGAGACCAGTTAGGTTGACGTCGGTGTCGTCAAGTAATGTTTCCTTGCGTCGATCCTGGTACAGAAACAGATAACCGGATTCATCTTTACTCAAAGTCCCATCGTATTCGTAAAATCGATTTCTCGCGTGCTAAAAATAACAGTAAAATTCTATTGATTATTATAAAACTAATAGCTGTAGAATACCTACAATATAGGCGACTCTCTGGCCACTCGTCTTGGCTCGAAAGGGGAATCCCAATTGTGTGCTGCTGGCCAAGAACAGGGAGAGTAATGTACTTGCCAACAGGGCGAATATCACTAGGCTTGGTCTACGGAAAGTGTTGATCAGCGGTACCTACGGATAAAGTATAAATACAAGAATACGCATTTTTTAAAATCAAGAACTTTATATTAATAAAACGACTTACCAGAAATCCGAAACAGAGAATAGTTCCTATAGCGGCCAGGCCTGCTGTAATGAGGTCCCGATTCGAGGCACTTCCCGCCCGAGCTCCCATAGGAGTTAGCACCGTAATGAATAGATAGATGACATAGCTGCTGTTTAACATAGGTATAATCTGGCCCAACTTTAGCAGAAATGTCCAAGCATAACCTCGATCGTGCAAAGGTGTAAGCAAATTAAGAGTCAGAGAAGCGGCGTAGAATAGAAGGGGAATAAGGAAAATATATGTGGATCGTATACCCAATACTGTAAGACTAATAACTATTATGGCAAGAACGATAGCCTGACTATGTAATGCTAATTGCAGATGGTAAGCAGTTGATATTTTAATCTAAAAAATAAAAAATAGAATTTAAATAGTCAGTTATTATATGAACCAGTAAAAGAAACTTACATTACGATGCTGACTGTAGTACATAGTTGTTGGTAAGATGAGGCCAATAAGTGAGGGGCAAATATATAAACCCATTACAAGCATTGGGGTGCTATAATAGGTTAAAGATAATCCCACCGAGTCCATTACGTATGCCATCGCCAGTGGAAAAAAAAGAGCAAGTACAATGGCAGTGATTTGAATCATGATTACGAGAATAAATCGGACGATCACGTGACAAATGGAAACTTTAGAAATTGTTGCCATGCGCCACATGGAAATCAGCACCAGGAGAAGAGTAGTGATAGCTACGCCAAAGTTCAAAGTTTCTCCAGTCGACTGCGAGTAGTGTATAAAGTAGATTCCTAGGAAGTCGAAGAATACTGAATGTCCATTGTCGTAAGCCTATATTTCGAGAAATTTCCATTTATATAAGTATAAGTAATCAGTTTATTTTGGAAACAAGTTACCTGTGGATCCCTTAACTCAGTTGCATTTGACAAGCCGCGTACCAGACTCAAAACATTATCGCCTGTGCTTTGTAGGGATTCGTGGGATATCAGTTCAATGGTGTCGTATTTTGTGTGATAAATGTAACCGTTGATCATCTCAGCCATGCCCAAACCTATGTAAAATTCGATATATTATTAAGAAACAAATTACTCGATAATTTCCCACCTGGCATATACTCCTTAAAGATTGTAAAATCTGAATCGGATGGTATAAGACCAGACTCGAACACTTCGGCAGCCAATATGGTGGCAAAGGGATGCTTTGCATACTTGCTGTAATACTTTAAAGAAAGAAATAGGTTTTAAATATTTTTATAATAGTAGTTATTATAATACAATTACATCTAGAAGCCAGCCATGGCTGGGTCCGCTCTGAGCTAGCAGTTCTTTGCTATTGGTACCGCCAGAATCTAGATTAACAAAGGCCCTGAAATGATATTATATGTCAATACATTTGTCAGTTATCTAAAAGATAAACTCACTTTAAGTGTGGCGCCCATTTGTGCTGATTCATAAATCCGTGAGCGGCCAGAAGATAACTTTCCTCAGCTCCATTAAAGAGAAATACAATGGGATGCTCAAAGGTTTGTTTCGTAGTTGACATCACCCGAAGAACCTCCATCATGACGACAATCATAGCACCAGCATCACCAGCTGATGGCGTATATGGCTTGGAATCAAAGTGACTATTAACCAATAGATAGTTTTCACTCGTACAATTCTTGGGTGTTAATTTCACAGCTATATTTTGAACTCCTTGATACAAGAGTACCAAGTGCGAGTATGTGAATTGTCCCGAGGCTTGTGATAGATCAATTTCTATATCAAAATAGTCCTTTAGTGACTCATCCTTAATCTGATTGAGTTGCTTTAGTAGAAACTGCACGGCTTCCACTTCGTTTTCCTTGCTGCCCACCATTTTGGTACCGATTTTCGATAGGGTATACAGATCTTTATAAGCACGTTCGGCAATAAATACATCACGATCTGAGTCCTCCATAGTCATGGCCTTGGGTAACCGATAGAAGACTGGTATTACAATGGCAAAGAAGAGAATTACCCAAAACGACATTAAGCCAGTTGCCAAATACCAAGGAACTTTTTTCTCATCCTTCTTTCCATTTTTACAACAACCCACATTCCTCAATCTAAATAAAATTTGTGATTAATTTGGAAATTTATTAAAGCTTTGGACTATTTCCTTTGCTTACAAGCTTTTCCGTATCCATTGTGTTGCCGTGAAGTGAAACCGACGCTTTCCAAATATCAACTACTGATCAAAACCAAAATGGAGACTGCTTTTATAGTTCTATGGAAACTAAATAATAAATTTTTGGATAAACAAAATTATGATAGCAATTCATTTATCGATACAAATAAATTTTTGGCACGATCATAAAATATTTGAAGGCTGATAATATCAAATTTCGGCGGTAGTTCGACATTAATAAACACAATTCTGGCTTCGCAATAATGTTAAAATAATACAAAAATATAAAAAAAAAATTTGGTTTAATGTATGAAGAAATATATGATATATATATATTGAAATATATCTCAATAATATATATAAAAATATATATATATAAATAAATATATACATAATATGAAGATATGAACCAGCAAAATATATATCTTTTAAGCTTTTTAGAAAATTTTTACTCTTGGTTTAGAAAAATGAGTATAAACTCTACAAATGAAATGATCCACTGCTATATGCCCAATTCCCGAATAATTTAACATATTTATTAAAACTCAAAACTGATAATAAGTCAAGATTAATAATCACATTAGCATCAACTTATAAATCTATGTTTGGGCTACAAATTTTAGTTAATATTGTTACCATATGTCAAAGCACTAAATAGCTAAAAAGAAGTGAACATATCATACCATGAAATAAGTATATTGTTTTGTGTTGGAGAGCATAACATATCGTAAAATTTAATGATATAGCAATAAATAAATTAATTTCATATCATGTGTATTTCAATTTGTGATTCAGTCTTGAATCTACTTGGGAATTTCCATTAATCATAGCAAACATATGGGTCGTTTATCAGGTAGTTTTGATCACTAATCATTACAATAGATTACTTTAGAAACTTTAGAAACATGCGTAAAAATGTATAGTCGAAATTTCATAACATGTGTATTGATTCAACGATTGAACCAATTGCTAATATTAAACACTTTTTGAATACCCACTCCCAAGAACTATTTCCAGACCAAAACTCATATACCAATAATATAAATAAATATTTTATTATTATTAAATAACTAAATATAAATATCTTCATTAATATGCTATAGACTAAAATTTATATCTGTCATATGAGGATGTCCAATCGGCTAATATAGCATAAGAGGGAAATGTGGATGCAAACTTTTCACTTTCCACATCGTGTTTATAGCCGATATAATGTCCCGATACGCCCAGTTGAAATAGCGGTACCTTAAAGTTGCCATTCGATTTCTGCAAATATAAAGAATTTTATAATCGAGCTGATTTTATAATTCTATAAATAAAAGCTTACTGTAATTTCAAGGAAAAAGTGCAGAGGTGAGCTATCAATGCCGTAGTTAAAACAAATATGATAGGATAATGGAAATTTGGGGGGATTATCCAGATATTCTTTTAGGAACGACCAGTTGGAAATCTTCACATCTTCGTAGGCTTGTATAAACAAATTCATTTGAGCAGGACCCTCCAGTTTGAACTCAAAGCGAATTGTCGTAGTGTTAATAATGGTTCTGCTCAGTAAATCCAGTTTGGTAACTCCCGGTGGTTCAATAGGTATCGCTCGTGGTAGAAATTTACTTTGATCTCGATTATCAACGAAACGGAAATCAAACAAGGGCATACCGCACATCATTTGGGTATAACACCTATTTTTAATGCTAAACATGCCTGCTAGGTCAACATCTGAGTCCTTCAGAGCCTGTTCCTCTTGCCGATCTTGGTAACTGAACATATAACCAGACTCATCCTTAGATAGTGAACCATCGTATTCGTAGAACTTATTGCGCACATGCTAGAACATATTGGAATATTAGAGTATGTATTAGAAGGTTAGAACTATTTGACTAACCAGGTACGAAACTCGGTGACCGCTTGTTTTTGCTCTATATGGAAAGCCAATTTGGGTGCCACAAGCCAAATAAATAGCGAGTGCTGTTGTAGCGATCAGAGAGAATATAACTAGACTAGGTCTGCGGAAAGTGTAGATAAGCGGCACCTAAAGTAGCAATGGATTAGTCAAGTATTTAATTAGTGTAGTACTAAGTGAACTTACCAAAAAGCCAAAGGATAAAACCGTGCCAAGAGCAGCAAGCACAGCTATATATGTATCTTGATTTACTGCACTGCCCGATCGGCCAGTCATTGGTGTTAATACCACAATGAACATGCAAAAGAGATAGCTGCTCGAAAGAAAGGGAATTATCTGACTCACTTTAACCAAACCCGTCCAGGCGTAACCAAGATCATGTAGTATAGTCATTAGATTGAAAGCCAGGGAAAGTAGATAGAAAACCAAAGGAATTACGAATATATATGTCGATCTTATACCCATTGAGGTCAACATAATAACTACAACAGCCAGAATAACAGACTGACTATGCAGAGCCATTTGTACATGGTAAGGTGTTGAGATTTTTGTCTATAAAATAATGTATAATAAGTAAAATTATATTTAAGGAAATTAATACGCTAAACTTACATTCCGATGCAGACTGTAGTAGATAGTTAGAGGTAGGCCGAGACCAATTAGTGAGGGGCATACATATAAGCCGATAACGAGCAAAAGATTGCTAAAATAAGACATAGACAGTCCAAAGGCATCCATTGTACTTGCCACCATCATTGGCAAAGTAAATGCCATTACAAAAGATATTAACTGCATTATAAGAACCAATATAAAAGTACACAGCACTTGACAAATTGAAACTTGGGAAACTGCCGACATTCGCCACATGGAAATCAACACCAGCAGCAAAGTAGTGAAAGCTACGCCAAAGTTCAGGGATTCTCCCGTAGATTCGGAGTACTGGAAGAAGTATAGTCCGAGGAAATCAAAGTACACGGCATGTCCAGTTTTGTGGGACTGTAAATTGTTAATTGGTTATAGCAAAGTTTATGATTTAGTTAGAAATTTTGTTTTTATCTATACCTCTATATCGCGCAGTTCCGTTGCATTTGATAGACCACGAAGTAGGCTAAGAACATTATCGCCGGAATTCTGAAATGATTCACGGGGAATCACATCGATAGTGTCGTACTTGGTATGATAAATATAACCATTCATAACCTGGCCCATATCCAAACCTATAAGTATTCAGAAATTAGGTATAGTACGGTTGGCATATTGAGTTTATTACCTGGCATATGTTGTTTAAAAGTACGGAAATCCGAATCAGAAGGCAGCGCATCCGACTGAAAGATTTCCTCACCCAATGTGGTACCAAACGGATGTTTGGCATATTTTTGATAATACTAGTAAACCAAAATAAAGTTGATTACTATAATATAAGCGTCATATATATGAGTTTGGCTTACCTTCACCAGCCAAGGGTGATTGGGTCCACTCTGAAAGAGAAGTTCACGTCCTCCGCTGCCAGCTGCATCAAGATTGACAAAGGCTCTGGAATAGGGATAGTATTATTATATAGAGCATAGAGCAAAGAGTTTTTTTAGCAACTTACTTAAGATAGGGCGCCCATTTGTGCTGATTTATAAAGCCGTGAGATGCTAGCAGAAAGGGTTCCTCAGCTCCATTGAAGAGAAAGACGATGGGATGCTCAAAGGTTTGCTTTGTAGTTGACATCACCCGAAGAACTTCCATCATGACGACAATCATAAAGCCAGCATCACCCGCAGATGGCGTATATGGCTTGGAATCAAAGTGACTGTTAACTAGCAGATAATTTTGGCTCGTACTATTCTTGGGACTCAGTTTCACTGCAATATTTTGAACGCCTTGGTACATATTTAGAAGATCCGAGTAAATAAATGCACCAGAGGCTTGCGATAGATCAATTTCTATATCGAAATAATCCTTAAGCGAATCTTCCTTGATTTGATTGAGTCGTTTGAGTATGAATTCCACAGCATCGATCTCATTTTCCCGGCTGCCAACCATTTTGGTGCCAATATTCGATAGAGTATACAGATCTCTATAAGCACGTTCTGCAATAAATTCATTTCGGTCTGCGTCCTCCATGGTTAGAGCGGTGGGTAATCGATATAGGAAGGGTATTACAACGGCAAAGAAGAGGAGCAGCCAAAAGAGTAGAAAACCACTGGCAAAATACCAGGGTAACTTGACTTTATTATCCTTTCTGCAGTCGTTTTTTGGAGGCTCTACACATGGTGAGCCGCATTCCTGGCTGATCTGTTAAGTAGATTGGTTAGTAATGCTAAAACTAAGTTCTTTATTTGTTATTTATCTTTACAAGTCTCTCCTTGTCACTCATTTTGGATGGACTGGGACGAGTTGCGAGTCCGATGCTTGGTAAATGGGAACTACTTTGCTTAGGTGAATGTTAAGGTATTTTATAGCATCTAAATACAATAGTAAAATGAATTTCTTGTGTAAAACTGACGAAATTGGGTAATAATAAAATCATATAATGTAGACTTTTCGATTGTAAATTCTGCGAGGGCGGTAAATACAATAACTAAAGTCAGTCATATACATATAATCTAGTTTAACAGCTAAAACTTTTTTAGGTTTTTTATACCATAAAAGCTGAAATATTTTCAAGTCATTTTATTTTAGAACCCATGAACTTTACTAACAACCCTCTAACTTAGAATAGCACATTTTATTGTGTGTATTTATCGGGAGCTCTCTTATTATAGGCGGCATTCTGTTTATATATTGATAATACTCCGATATAAATTGACGTTATCGAATATCAGTTGGCATTATATGACTTCTGACTGGCTACTTTTTGTGCAAATGTATCTTGTTTTTCTGGACATCGGTTACGTATGAATGTTATTATCGAACTTGACTACGATTTATTATTTTATTAATAAGACACACGCTTTACGAGCTTAGTACACAGATCAATAAATTAGTAATACCTTTTAAATAACTATATATGCTTAATCGGAATTTTTGTGTAGCAGTCGTCAAGCGAATGATATGTCTATATTCTTATCGCATCGTATCGATAAAGCAAAAATATACACGATTTTATTAGTACACTGAATTGGATTTTAAAAAGCTAAGCTTTGTTTTGTTTGTGGTTTTTTGAAAAGCCGTTTGCATATCTAATACTACTTAAAACCACTAACCAGATCGATCAATCAAGCATGTCTAAAGTTAATAAAGGTTTTTTGAAGCCAAGCCCCTATCGAGATATTTCCCCTTATAAAAGTCGCTGGGAACATTTAGGGAAGTAATTTTTTTAAGTAATTTATTCGCTACTGATCTATTTTCGTATTGCTTATTAGTTACCCTATCAATAACTATAAAATAAACACCACTATTTCCTTAATTGAGTAAATGAAATCACCCCTTTATTATATTTTGATATGACTCTGTATAAAATCCAAATTAATAATTTAATAATCTTTTAGAAAAACACACCCTCATATGTTTTTTTTACACATTACTATATATTTTATATTATACATTAATACAAAAACCACTAATTAGATTTATTTATCAGATTCTGTTCAAGTATATTACAGTTAGTGGGAAAAGTGTAGTGAGACTATTATCAAATAACAATTTAGTCAACTACAATTAGTAAACAAATATCAATATAACTTAAATTAATTGCTCTCTCGGTTCTCTTTCAGAAATACCAACTCTCGTAGGTGCCAACCCAGGCCTGAACATAGGCGTAAGATGGGAAATTGTTGATATGGTCACTTAAGCCCTTTGATCTGCTGTCCTCATGATGGACCCAATGTCCGCCTATGCCGATCTCCAATGTGGGTGTGTCAAAGGAGGATGTGGTCTTCTGAAATGGTTATTAGCTGTGAGTACAAACGAATAAATAACATTTCAAATAAGAAAACGAACCTCTACATCTATGGAAAACTCGAGAGCACTGCTGTCCAGTCCATAGGAAAAGTAGATAAAATGAGGAGGTTCTATTTTATCCCTTATGAGTGTCTCATTGAATGACCAATCCAAGAGTTTAGCCTCATTTTTGACATTCACAAAGATGGTCATGTGATCAGGACCGGTTAGTGAAAAGTTAAAGCGCCTCTGATTTGAATTCTGCAGCTCTGTGGTTTCCTGTAGTGTTAGACTGGGATACTCAGTGGGTATCTGGGGCCTCTCATTAATGGGTATCCACAGGCTATATTCTCTTGCCTTGTGCCAACGATGATTATACAATGGCATGCCGCAAAACATTTCCTCACTGCAGTAGTCACTGACCTTATGTGCAGTACCCAGTCTTTTAATTTCGTCTGGGAAAATAAAGATTAATTAAATTGTCATTAGAATATATATGCTTTGCAGACCTTCGGCTATATGTATGCGTCGATCCTGTGGGTATATATAAATACCGCTCTCATCGGTGCGCGTTTTGCCATCAGCATTGTGAAGAACTCTCCGAGCATGCTAAAGTATTAGGAATATTGTGATTAGAGCGAGAGAAAATTACAATAATAGTTCTACTAATATTCTCTTAAGCTTCATTAGCGTAACTTAAAGTTAACTCACAATTAAAGAGTAGCGTTGAGTTGAAGTTTTGGGTTCATAAGGAAAACCGGCAGGTGTGACCGCAATAATAATAAACAAAATGGTGCCGACCAGAAAGCAGAGTACTATAGTTCTAGTTTTGCGGAAAAACATTATAAGCGGCACCTAGAAAATAAAATAAAAATTGTAAAATATATATAACTTTAATATAGCTATGTTACTCACGATAAAGCCCGCAAACATCAAGAAAAAAAGCCAGGTGGCCAAGGCTATGCCCATATCGGGATTGGAATCGGCGCCTGATCGTCCGATCATCGGTATTATGGTCATATAAAAGACTGTGAGCACGTACGTGAAGTAGGTAAAGGGCAATATCTGACAAATCATAACAGCAATGGCAAACCAATAAGCTAGGCAAGAAATTAAAAAGATATATATTATATATATAATTGAGAAATTTGACTGCTGTTTATAAATCTCTATATACCTTTACGATGCCATTTGGTAACCAGGTTGATAATTAGTGCTATAATATCAAAGAACACGCAGATCATCAGATAAAACGCTGAACGTATTTCGAGGGCAGTCAGAGTAATTAGCAGAATTATTAAACACACACAATGGGTGTGCATAAAGAGCTGTACTCGAAATCCTAGACTCAGCAGATCCTTCTTGGTCTTCTCCAGATATAGGGCCGGCAATATGCTAAGGCCAAAGATCATGGGAAAAATATATAGACCGATTATCAGCCAAATTTGAGTATACCAACTCATCGAACGATCCACGCCGTCCATGAACAGTGCCACAAGTAGAGCCAGACCCAAGGAAAGACCTATGGAAACTAGTTGTATGCCAAAGATAATGCCAAATCGCATCAAAACACCCGACAAACTGCAACCCGAACGCACAGACATAAAATAAACAGAGACTCCAATGGCCAGAAGAGCCACAACACTGATGACCACGTTTATAATAACACTTGTGGTTGATGTGTAGAAAATGATAAACCAGCCCAGAAAATCATAAAAGACATTATGACCCTCGGCATGGGCCTGTAAATGAAATTTGAGTTTAGTTTAAAGGGTATTAAGGTGTTTTTTTTACTCTGACTTACCGCAGTATCGTCAAGTTCCGGAGCATTTGCCAGGGATCTGGTTAAGGATAGCACGTTGTCTCCGGTGTTTTGAAAGGACGAACGTGGAAAGACATTGGCCCGATCGAACTTTGTATGATAGACATAGCCATTGAATATATATGCCATATCCAGACCAGGAACTCTGCCAAAGTCACGAAAGATTCGAAAATCTGTATCGGATGGAATGTAGCCAGCTTGAAAGAGTTCTTCGGCCAATGTGTTGGCAAACGGATGAGGGACTTTTTTATAATATTTCATGAGCCACGGATGATCGGGACCCGATTGAAACAAGATCTCACGACCACCGCTGCCAGCCGAATCCAGGTTAATAAGAGCTCTACAAAACCAGGAATTCATTACAATCAAAGTCTTCTTAAATTTAGTAAGAAATTCTACTCACTTGCAGTTCTTGGCCCACTTGTGCTGTGTGATGAAGCCGTGTGAAGCCTGCAAAGGATTCTCCTCAGCTCCATTGAACAGAAAGACAATGGGATGAGCCAGGGAATCATTTGATTTGACAATAACCCTCATCACCTCTAACATGGTGGCAACCATGGATCCATCATCACCAGCTCCTGGAGTGTCGGGCTTTGAGTCATAGTGACTGTTGATCAACAAATAGTTTTCGTTCGTATTTCCCTTCTCAGTCAATTTGACGACCACGTTTTGTACTCCCTGATACATGTTGATCATTACCCAGTGCATATAAGCGCCCGATGCCTGTTGCACATCAATTTCCATTTCGTAGCGATCGCTGGCCAAGGCTTGAACCTTCGCGATTTCATCCCGAAGGAACTGCACAGTGGTCACCTCGTTTTCAACACTGCCCACCACTCGAGGACCGATGCGGCTTAGTTCAATCAACGTTTCCTCGGCTCGTTGGGCGATGAATTCATGGGGATGGGAAGCCTCATCGGCACGCGTTAGTCCTTTGGGTATGTGATTGACTTGGGTGTTGACCAGCGTCACATAGATAATAAACCAGAAGCCAAAGAAAGCCGGAGCATAGTACCATTGCAATTTCTTGGGCACCTCGAAATCCACATCAATGTGATATTTGGAATTGAACTGTATAAAAGAGTGTGTGTGAAAAGGGGAAATATTTTAATGATTATTGCCTATTACTAAATTAGAATTGGGCAATTAACTATAATTGTATAGAGTCCAAACAACAGTCCGTCTGTCGGTAGATATCTAATCAAAAGTACCGCTGAAAAGAGGGGACATCGCACACTGATTGCTGACAATGAACCAATGAGCTAATGTCATGAGCTAATCAGAGAATTGACCGGACTAATTACGGTTTGTACTTTATTACGATACATAATATTTACTCGGAAGCAAAACAAAAGGCAACAACATATATAAACATTATTCCCTAGTCGATAAAGACAGTAAATTAAATTGAAATCATATATTTTTTGATAAGAGCTACTTTTGCAAAACAAATATACTAATTTGTAACTACTAGTACACTGCAAAAAACGGAGTACAAACGGGAAATACATTTTTGTTTTTAAGCATGAGATTAGCATTAGATTCAGCCAGCTAAGAAATAAAAAAAATATTCTAAAATACTTAATTCAGTACTAAAACATAAATTATATTTCCAACTAATTTCTTCAGGTGTAGAAAACTGAGCTTCTTAGTCGCGTGTCTTTGAATTCTCAGTGATTCACTGGGCGTGTGGACTAAGTACCTGAATAAGTAGTATATTGGGTATTGCAATAAATCGATAAGAAACTTGGAAATCGAGCAGTCACCTCACATTGGCAACAGTTGTGGCTTTAAAAATTAGCAAATCCATTGTCGGAACAATGTCTTTGATCATATACAGTATTCGCATTATTGCCTGTTATCTAATAATATAATGATTAGCTCTTTTTAGTTTTTTTTTTGTCGATTAATCGATTGGCAATGTTGATTAAAGCGATAAGCATTTTAGTGTCAGCACACGTTGAAAACGTGCTTGGCACTTGAGTCTTTCGCCAATTAAAAAAAAATATTTCGGATCGATCGATATGCAAGTATAGATTGAGTTTTTGATAAGAGATTAAAATAAACTGAAAGTTGGCCAGATAATCTAGAATAAAATAATAAAAATTAAAACTTTTTGTCTAAATTTCTTGCTTTGTTTGCACTTATTTAGATAAAGTCATTAATATACACTTTGTATGTTTTAATTTATTTTTCCATAAAAATGTCCAATTAGTAAATTGAGCGATTTAATTGTCTAATTCACTTTTAATTATATGCAAATAAATTTTCTTATATTTGTCACTGAGTAAATTTAATTTTCAAAAGCACATAATCGCTATAACATTGCAGATTTAATATTTATAGATTGGTTTAATACATACACCCATGATGTTGAATATGTTTTCTTCACAACACTAGCACTCGAGTGGTTTGGGTTAATAAAAACCAACCCGAAACACAAAACCCGTTAAGATCGATCACGTCCGTTAGCCGCTACCTAAACTGTAGAATTGAGGACCCGAATTGCGGATCGGCGTTTAAATATGGCATATACACACACGGAGGGCTCTTGATACCGAAATAGCACTATGAACGTCAGAATTATCGGGGGAAATTCAATATCGAATGTGTGTATGCGATAAACATGGGCAATTATTATTGTACTACTTGCCGAAACACTTGGAATTTTTAGCTTGATTTTTGTCTTATTGGATGTTATTGTACTATCAGAAGTTATTGTATTATAGATACGGTAGTTAGTGCCTCAACAACTGTGTGGTATAGTATCCATTGGGTAAAACTTGTTTTATCTTTATAATGGATAAATGTGTTTTTCTTTTCGGCACGAAACTTATGAAGTTATCAACGCACTTTAGACGCGTCTATAGTATCTAAAAGTTGAAAATTGTATACTACGTATATATAAATATCTCAGGTTGAGTCTAGGCCCTAGCTATATGTCGCGACGAGACTCTCTTACTGACTGACTAACTGTCTGAGTGTATGTACTACATCTATCTATCCAGAAACGCGCCCCAGCCCAGAGATACTGACTGACTGACTGATGGTTGTGCCTGACTGCCTATGTCACTTGTCTGTCTGTTTGTCTGCGTGTCTGTCTGTCTGTATGTCTCCCTGTCTGGTTTTGTAATACCATGTTCCTCCTCCTACAGAGTTAACTAATTAATTTTTGCGTCGTTTTGTTTGATTCCATTTCATTTTCAGTTTATGTGTCATTGCATTCTTTTGTTTACCATAAACAACAAACATACACACATATAGCTTTTATCTCGATTTTGCTTTATTTTGCAAATTCTCAATTTGAGTGCGCATCAAGTTACTTTGATTTCGCTTGATTAACAAATTGTTTGCATTATTTAAATAGCATTTTTTTAGTGTCGCTGTACATACACTTGTACAGTTTTCCGATTTATTTTGTTTGGTCATGCTCAAATGCACTCAGTGCTGGGAAATTGATTCGTTTACTGGATGTTTATCCGAAAATTATGTCAACTATTTACTCGTATTTTCGCGCTCGACTGCACGACATTCGAAATTGTAGAGCTTTCGATTTCTCATATACTCCACCACTTTCCAAATTGGTTAGAAATACAGCAAAGTCTTAATAAATCTGTTAAAATCTAATTTTATGCTTCGCAGCCTAGATTTACATAAGATAAATACAAAGTTCTTTGCATAGTTTTGAAAAGAAATGAAATAAAAATATATTTTTTCGCTTGGGTACTCAGTACTCAAGTGCTTAACAACTTATCGGCTCGGTCAATAAATTATAATCATTATTGACTACTTGAAAATGCTTGTTTTTAGATACATTCAATATCAACAATCTCGAGAACAAAAAAAATAGCACTCGTCAGCCAATTCTCAGCACAATGTTGGCCACAATCTCAATTGCTCTTAAATGCCATATAGATATTAATATAAGTACTTATAGACATGATGCACATAAGCAGGAATGCTATGATAATTAAGCTAGACAAAAAGATACCCTGCGTACCGGCTACAATTTTTATTTTTATAATTTCATATTATTGGACTATTGTTTTAGTAGAATGCCAATCTCGCCAATCTAAAAATAAAATTTCTTGGCTATAAAGGTAAACAATATTGAAATTTAAAAACTGATTGCGTCAAACCATTTCCTTTACCAGTAAAAGTGTTGCGTTGTAAGAGTGTAGTAAATCAGTGTAAAAGCAATCTACCAAAGGGAGACGAGCAGTAGACAATCAATAAATACAGAGACTTTAAGCTTAATCCAAAACATTCGAGAATTAATCTAAGCACTTATCAATTATATTGGCAATTATGGCTAATTATTGGTGAAGTCACAGGCTTATCAATCAAAGATTAACTATGTATTTACCATTTATATATTGATTAGGATTTATTGATAACCCTAACATACCTTTGAGCCAGGCCCCGGGAACTGTTTCAATACTAGCATAGTAACGAGTTTGTAAAGGTTTTTAATAAAAATAAAGGAAAATATTTTAGTACCCAAAAAATCTTTTGTTATACATATATAAAAGGTTTTATACAATTAGTAATATATATAATAATATAATATTTATTTTAATATTATGTGATCAAATGAGAATTTTCCATCAATAATTTGACTGAATTATAAACATTTTTCAGGATTATGTATGACAATATATAGTGATAAATATCATTATTAAAATTGCCCTCATATAATTGTAGACGACTCGTGTCGGTGCTTAATGCTTTTTATACCAATACTGATAGGAGTCGTCTATAGGGTCTGTTGTGGACGCCCGATTGATAAGCACTTGGCCTGGCTGCTCTAACGGCTTAACTAGTGCAAATCCAATAAATTGGAAGATGGCTATATAATTGTAATACCAATTGGCTAACAAATTAGTAAACGTTGTTCGCTCGGTGCACGTACGAGAACATATATAGGTGTCAGCTGTAGTGGTCTAACAGGATTTTGGATTAGCTACAGAACTGTTGTCTCTTCTACTCGATCAAGTATCAAGTGCAGTTGCATTTTCATGTTAAGAATGAACAACGGTGCCGAGTGAGTTCCTATTGGACAGCAACAGCAACAACAACAACAACAACGACAAGTTCTCTCTTTTCACTCCGGTGTTCGTGTGTGTGTTTGTGTTGATTATGTTGATCTCTTGCTCTTGTGTCGGCTGCTCTTCGGCTCTTTGACGTCTCCTGCTGTGTGCTGTGTTTGTTTGGTTCGCAGCCCAGAAGATCGGCGACCGTTGAAGGCGACAGTTGTGGTTTTTCATACGTTCGGATTTTGTTAGTGCGTGTGCTCGTGTGTCTCGTGCAGATCGTGCTGATCGTGTCTCGTGCTGTTCGTGTCAGCTGATGGCACATGTTGCTGCTGCTGTTGACCGAGTTTGATCATTTTGTCATCGCATCTTTAAATAAGCAAAGTAGCCAAAAAGTATAATAAAGCAAACAGCGTTTATTTTCGGCAAACGAACAGATCAAATTGTGAGTGTGTGTGTTTAAGAAAGCGAATACTTTAGTGAGTGTCGCTTCTACTATTCACTATTCATAACATAACATAACATAAACTTTGTTTGGCTTCTTGCCTCTGTGACTCGGTGAGTTCTTTTGCTTTCTTTCAACACAAAAAAGCAACAACCGCAACTTCCTTTACTTCTTCTTTCTTCTTCCTCCGCCTTCTCGTCTGCTGCTGCTGTTGTTGTGTGTGGCAAGTTGTTGGCGTCGCAGTGTTGCAGGTTATTGACTTTCTATTGTGCAGCATGTCGCATCTGTAGCTGTATCTGTATCTGTATCTAACAGATACTTTGATTGGTTTACTCTTTCCGCTTCAAGACCCAAACAAATGTGAATGTTGCTGTTGTCACAGTTGATTGCCGTCGTCGTCGTCGTCGTCGGCTGTTTTGGATTTTCTTCTTTCCATTTAGATGCTCTCTTTAAATAGCACATTTTCTTTTTTTATACTCTCCCCACACACAATTTGAGATTTCCGATATGTTGTTTTTTGTTTGTTTGATAGTGTAGGCGTGAAGTGCACACAAAAACAAAAAAAAAAAAAAAAACAAAACAGAAAGTTTATTCATGAAATACAGAAATAATTACAATCGCTTTAGCCGCAACTGATTAAGGCACTTGCTTGTTTTTTAATCGATTAACAACACTTGCCGCCCTAATGAATATGAATACACTCACTCTCACATTCGCTCTCACACTCACACATGCTCCACTTACACTCACATCGCATTGTGTCCGTAATGCGAATTTGTTTTTTTCCCCGTCTCGTTTTGAAGGCCTCATTTAATCGCGACATCGAAGTTGGCCTCTGGGGGTCACCAGACATGGAAATGGGTCGATGTCGTAGGGACCCCAATTGCATTCTGCATGCACTTTAATCATTAGCTTTGCCACAAGTACAGAATTTCATTTTACACTTGCCACACACACTCACATTTCGCACTCAAAGCACTTTGCTTCTCTCTCTCTCTCTCTCTTGGTCTCTATTCTTGTTGCCTGTCTGTAACCATTTGGGAAAAACATTTTGCATTTGTTTTTCTAGACCCTGTACATAGAGTATGTGCAATGGTGCATCAAGTTAGTTGCAGAACAGGCAGAAAGTTTAATTTAACATGCAAATATTATCATATTACCGTGTCATATAGCAACTGAAGGAATCAAGTTTGAGATTGAAAGCTATATTAATTAGTACAGGGTCTTTTGCAGTCGGCTTGCTTGACTGTGGCATTTTCTACTGTTCTTTTTTTCCAGCCCCCCCCAAACATAATTCCCCCCCCCCCCCCCCCCCCCCCCCCCCCCCCCCCCCCCCCCCCCCCACCCACCCCCCCCCCACCCCCCTCCCCTTCATTTTTTTTTTTTTTCCCCCCCCCCCCCCCCCCCCCCCACACAACCCCCCCCACCCAAAAAACACATTTTTTCCCCCCCCCCCCCCCCCCACACCCCAAAATTTTTCCCCCCCCCCCCCCCCCCCACCCCACATTCCCCCCCTTTTTCTTTAAAAAAAAAAAAAATTTTTTTTTATTACCACCACAAATTTTTTTTTTTCCCCTTTTTTTAATTTTTAAATTTACCCCAATTAACCATATAATGAAACGAACCCAAGGGTATTACACGTCGGCATGCTCGACAGACATTTTCTTACTTGTTTTGTTCTTTAGTTTGCGTCTCATTAAAATTTTTAGCGTAAACATATTTCTATTCTATTTGTATTTCAGCCCCTAACTTGTGGGGCTATTCCCCTAGCTTGGTAGAGTGCATACCTTATCGAGTACTCAACTATTTGTGAGCACTCACTAGCTTTGCTCTGATGAGCATTAAGTTATTATAGGGTATCATACACTCGTATATACTCTAAACCATTAATTTTCCCAACACACACATTATTTATACATGCAAAACGTATCAGATCATTAGGCCAAAAAAGAAAAGTTATGGCCCAAATTGCTATAAATATATAAACAAATTTTGCATTAAAATTTACAAATGTGTCCCGTTTTATTTACGGTCGGTCGATTCTTATAGCCTCAGATCGAGAGAATTATTTTAGAAATGAATGAATGAAAGAAGAAAAAACAATGTTTGCTTAAATTTAATTTGTTATTCTGCATTGTTTGCATTGTATTATTTTTGTTTGCTGTTTATTAGCCAATTCGTCAGCTAGCTATTTGAAAATTTGAAATTTTCTTGACGTCTTTGTGGTGGAAAACACATGTTTTGCAGCTTACACTGGTGACGAAACTGAAATAAACTATGACAAATTATCAAATGATGAGTTCACCACTGTTAGAATTCGCTCAGATCTCATTTTTAATTTTGGTAGAACAACAGAACTTGTATAGATTGGGGAACTAGCATTGATTATCAAACAAATTGACTTGCTATAGTGTTTAATGACAGTTATTAACATATGTATTACCGATTGAAACGCAATTTGGTTCAGCCCTAACAGTTGTGATTGGGTCGATTAAGAGCAATTATGATTGATTCGACTAATCTATCACTGCTGTCAGCTTTCCGAACACTTTATTATCGTTTAGTTATCTCTAATCAGAGTAGAATGTTTGTTGCTTCCGCCCTTCAACAAGTGCACGTATTAACAAACTGAATCAGATTGTTGTTCATCAATTGAATTAGTGAATCATTTTGATATTTACAGCATTACAATGAACTCCAAATATGAGAACATGAAGATCATTTACAATCGCAGCAAGATCGGTTGGTACTGGGCACCGCTCTTTGTGTCCTTTTGGTTTCTGCTCTACTATTTGGTTGTGATGCCCAGTTTTCATCGCATGCCACCGCTGAAGACCCTGGAGGATGAGATCCAGGAGCCAGGACAGTTTATAGGAGAACGAGCGGAGAACACTCTTTTGAAGCTTTCGAAGATCGGTCCCAAAGTGGTCGGTAGTGCGGCAAATGAACAGGTGGCCGTACAGTTTTTACTCGGACAGATTAGTGATATTATTGATGGAGCTCGCTTGGATCTCTTTGAGATTCAGAGGGATGTACAGATCGCTTCGGGAAATTATTTGCTCTGGTCAATGGTGAATGTCTATCAGAATATTCAGAATGTGATTGTGAAAGTTTCACCTCGGAATGCAAGCAGTGAAGCGGCTCTACTGATCAACAGCCATTTTGATACAGTTCCTGCCAGTCCCGGTGCCGGAGATTCTGGCATGATGTGTGTCATTATGCTAGAAGTTCTACGTGTTATTACCAAATACGAGACGCCGCTCAGCTACTCGCTGATCTTCCTCTTCAATGGCGCCGAGGAGAATCCGCTACAAGGTTCGCATGCCTTCATTACCCAACATCCCTGGGCACAGAATGTGCGGTAAGTTATCTATAATATTTTTATAGTATTTTTCATAAATTACTAACTAATTTAACTACACTCCTTACAGAGCTGTTGTCAATCTGGATTCAGCTGGCAGTGGCGGACGTGAAATTCTGTTTCAATCTGGCCCAGATCATCCCTGGCTCATGAAGGTATTCCATATACACCTAAGTCTGTTTTTACACGGTCTTTTTTTACACGGTTCTGATATAACACGGTTTGAAAATTGAATATTTTTAATTTTTTTACACGATTTTATTACATTTAGCACGATTTGAAATTTTATGTACTTAAAATTTTTTGTCAAATTTAATTTTGAGAAGTATGTTCATATCAACGGCTCATAACAGAGAACAAATCACCCATTTTTGTATACGATCAATGTCTTTTTTTTACACGGCTTCTTCTGGAACCAATCTACCGTGTAAAAACAGACTTAGGTGCAATTTAATCTCCTAATTTGCACAACTAAACTATGTTTTTTTCCCCCATTTTAGTACTATGGCAAACACATTGAACATCCGTTTGCATCCACAATAGCCGAAGAATTGTTCCAAAATGGTTTCATTCCCTCGGAAACAGATTATCGCATATTTCGTGACTTTGGCAAAATACCTGGTAAATTTTAATCAGATATATACTAAGAACTTAACAACTTAACATAGCACTCTACCTAACTTCTGTACCTCATTTAGGTCTCGATATGGCTCAAGTATACAACGGGTATGTTTATCATACACAGTACGATCGGTTCAATATAATACCCAGACGTACTTATCAATTGACTGGCGATAATCTGCTGGCCTTGATCAAAGCTTTGGGTAATGCTCCTGAACTGGAGGATCCTGCAGTAAGTATTCTACCAAAAGTTTAAAAGATTTATAAATTGAAAGTATTTTTCCTTTTTTTAGAAATACGCCGAGGGTCATATGATATTTTTCGATGTGCTTGGCTGGTTCTTCATCTATTATCCAGAGCATGTGGGTCTCATAATCAACATATGCGTCTGTGTGTTGGTTTTGATTACGATCGTGGCCTATATCTGGAGTATGGCCAGTAATACGGGAATGTTTAGACGTCGCATCTTTGCCAAGTTTGGTATTTTGGCAGCTCTACAGGTGTGCGGAGTTTGCCTGAGTCTGGGACTGGTTATAGCCATAGCCTTCTTTCTGGATGCTGTGGGTTTGTCCATGTCCTGGTTCTCACAGACCTGGATGATATTTGGGTTGTACTTTTGCCCCATGTTCTTTGGACTGGGTATTTTGCCGGCTATTTACTTTAGTCGCACCAAGGAGGTAAGTTAAATAGCAAATTATAATTTGATATATATATATATACATATATTCATGATCCTCACAATATGGCAAATCAATTTAAAAAAGTTTCAAAACTTTCAAAAACTTTAAAATCTTTATTTTTATCTTTATCTTTAGCATGGTTTACCACTTGGCTATGGCATTCAGCTATTGATGCACTCGCACTGCTTAATACTGACTGTGATCACCATACTGATGATATCTTTTAATATACGATCTGCGTTTATATTACTCATCTGCATTGGTTTCTATACGATTTCAGTGCTTTTAAATATGCTCACATGTGCCCACAAATCCAGTAAGTTTTAAGCAACAAATCTATAAATTTTTTAACTAATTCTTCTGAAATTTTTCTTGTAGATTTCCTGTGGCTTATACCGCATTGTATTTGCCAGATTTTACCCTTTATGTTCTACGCCTACTGCTGTTATGCCTTCTACATAGTATTCGCTCCGATGCAGGGTCGGGAGAGTGATTCAAATCCTGAGCTGCTGATCGGTGGTTATACGGCAGTCTTCTGTTTGCTCTTGTCTCCATTTCTGGTTCCGCTGCTCTGTCTATTCCGCAAGTCAAAGACCATTATCTCATTATTTGGCATCTGTTCGCTGATCTTTATTATTTTGGCTGCCACGCCCGTTGGTTTTCCCTATGTGGAGAAGACAGCCGTTCAACGTTTCTTCTCTGTGGTAAGTTGGCAATTTGCTTTCTAAAATAGTCCCATATTAAATCTTTCTTTTTTTTGTAGCACACAACACGCACTTTTCACAATGGCGATGCCATTGGCTCTATTAATCGTACCGATTCCGGCTTTTACGTAATGCCCGTGGATCGCCATCCCAAATCTGTGGATAATCTACTCTTTGAGCATACGGGTTATAGCAAAGCGAATCGCAGTGATTGCGATACGGAAATCATGTGCGGTTTCCCCATTTACGGCACACGCTGGATAAAAGCTATGTAAACTATACAACTGTTGGCCAGTTAAAATTTAGCTCTTATAAATATTTTTTGCTTTTTCTTTAGACCAAATGCTTACTGGGTACCCGGTCCTGAGCCAAATCGGGACATTTTGCCTACTTTGAGAATTGAAAGCAAAGAAAGAACCACGGATACGAATGTTTTGTTTACTTTGGAGGTTGCTGGACCTGATCATGTAAGCATATTTATAGAACCAATGGCTGGTGTCAAGCTGGTGGATTGGTCCTTCACCAAGGAGCCACTGGAGCAAGGATTGCCGTCTCCGCACTACATTTACTGGTCCTATGCCTTAGATCCGGCTGCACTGCGCTTCTATTTGGAATTCGAGGTAAGTTTTTGGTATATTAAAAAAATGGGAAATATATTTTAAATGATTAATGTTTTCTTGTAGCATGACAATGTCGATTGGTCGGGATCTACCTTTAGAATTGCTATAATGGGACATAGAGTACACGATGACATGTTCATAGAGGAGGACTATAGGAAATTTCTAGCCAAATTCCCAAATTGGGCACATGTGAATTACTGGATGGGTTCCTATACCAGCTGGCAGCTCTAAGATATTATTAACCAGTATCCATTAACTATTCTCACTACTCAGTACTCATTTATCGAGTGTTTGCCATGATGTCTGAACTGTTGTTAAGTTTTCAGAAATTCATAAAACCAACGAACAAAGTGTTATGTGTATTTTAATTTAATAACTAGAATTTAAAACTGAACTATTGCGCAAATCCAAAACTAAATTACGTTTAATTTTTATTCGTATTAAAATATATGTATTGTATAATTTATTATATATAATATGTGTTGTTTGATAATTAGATTCTGAATCTGAATTGGTGTTCAGATTTCGATTACTACACCTACGGAAACTACAGCAACATAGAACACAATAGCAATGTATTCTTAAATTAATATTATTTTATTTTATTATAGTGTTTTTTTCTTAATTCTAATTTACACGCAACTCTGTCCTTAAAACACCCAACTTTCGTATGAAGCAAACCAATCTGTGGTATAAGTCCAACGCGGAAAAGTGCTCAAGAAGTCCCGAAAGTCGGACGTATAGTATTCCGGATGGTACAGAAAGTGTACGCTTACAGACATTTTGAAATACGGTCCATTTGTATTTGCACCATCGTGCTCAAACTCTAGCCAAAAGTTAAAGCGTTCCTTAACCATGGAATACACATGATATATGAAATATGGAGGTTTACGTCCATCCCTCAATATAGTTTCATCCACCGACCAGTTGGTGATCTTCACATTTGACTTGGGATCGATATAGATGACAATGCGATCACCTGCCTTTATGCTGTACTCGTAACGCTTTTTATTTACGCCTATAGATTGTCTAGAGACTTCTTCCAGCTCCGTTTTCAACGGTAATACTGGCGGCGTACTGTAAATCCAACGAGCAGAATCCCTAGATAAATATATGAAATTCAATTAAATAGAGTTAAAGAGATTAAAAGTTCAACTAACTTCCAATCCAACCATCTGCCACTATATAGGGGCAGTCCACAATATGGTTCCGCATCGCAGTTCTCCTTGAGCCAACTGGCGGGTTCCACATTCTTCAGCGTCGTATCATACAACTCCGAGTAACGGGTATCAACGGGTTGTATATAGAAACCAGTTTCCGTCTTCGTTGTATTATCCTCGTTGTGAAGTGTGCGTTGAGTGTGCTATAGAAAGTAAAGTTCATTAAAAGTATTACTTAAAATATTGGTTTTTTTTTTTTTTTTTTTAAAAAAAAAAAAAAAAATTTAAAAAAAAAAAAAAAAAAAAAAAAAAAAAAAAAAAAAAAAAAAAAATAAAAAAAAAAAAAAAATAATAATTAAAAAAAAAAAAAAAAAAAAAAAAAAAACTAAATATTTTTAAAAAAAAAAAAAATTTTTTTATTTTTTTTTTATATTTTTTTTTTTTTTTATAAATTAAAAAAATATTTTTTATTTTTTTTTTTTTTTTTTTTTTAAAGATTTTTTTAACAGCTCTGAATATTGGATAGTGAAATCTTACCAGAACATAATATCGCTGAGCGGCAACTTCCTCTTTAAAGGGGAAACCCACGGGAGTTGCAGCAAATATAATAAATAGTATGGTTATAACGCCAAACATGGAGATAAACAACTTTGACTTGCGGAATTTAAACAACAAGGGTATCTGCAAAGAAAGTGTTGAAAATAAACTGTTTGAGTCTTGTAAGCCAAGTAAGCCACTTACAATAAAACCGGCAAAATGCATGGCCATCAGGGCAATGAATAGAGCCAGCAGCATATCGGGTTTGCTGTCGGGACCATCTCGTCCCTGCATCGGTACAAAGACCAGAAGGAACTCAAAGTTCAGGAACGTGTAGAAAAGGAAGGGCGCTATCTGGCAGATCAAATGAACGGGCACAAAGAAGCTCTCTGCAGGAAAGACAACAGATTTATGTAAATTACTTTAAGTAAAACTTAATAAATACCTACTCTTAAAGATCGTCTTGAAGATCAGCTGAAGAATAACAGATATGGTGTAGAAGAAGAGTCCGACCATGGGGAAGAATGCAGAACGTATACCCATGCCCATTAGGGTGACACAAATCAACACAATCAGTATGCAATGAGAATGCATAAAACAGGCAATAGTTTCATTCAGTTTCATGTTCGTCTTGTGCTTGGTCCAACCAATGTAGAAAGCCGGCAGAAGACCCAGTCCCAAGAACATTGGGCAGAAGTACAAGCCAAAGGTCATCCAAATACCATAATACCAGGATTCACTCAAGCCCACAGCATGCATAAATACAGCCACAATGATGGTTAAGGCCCAACCTATCACTACAGCTCCCAACTGGACCACAAAGATGATGCAAAAGCGCAAGAGAATTGTCTGGAGTCCATCCGCCCCGTTGTCCCGGCTCATCAAGTAAATAGCGATGGCAATGGAGATCAGTGCAGCTACAGATACCACTGTATTAATGGCAATACTTGCTGCTTCTGTGTAGACCACCATAAACCAGCCCAGATAGTCAAAGAAGACCGTGTGCCCCTCCTCGTGGGCTTTAATGTCATCCAGCTCCGGCGCATTGGCCAGGGCCCAGGTTAAGGCCAAGACATTCTCACCCGTCGATTGGTAAGTGCCTCTGGCCAGATTCTTAAAGTTATCGTACTTTGTGTGATAGACATAACCATTGAGTGCATGGGCCATATCCAATCCGGGCACATTACCATAGTCCCGGAAGATACGAAAGTCCGTATCGGAGGGTATGAAATTATTCTGAAACAGCTCTTCGGCTAGCGTTACGGAAAACGGATGTTTGGCATGCTTCTGATAGTAGTTCATGAGCCACGGATGATTGGGACCCGTTTGGAACAACACTTCGCGTCCACCCGAGCCCGTAGAATCCAGATTGATTAGCGCCCTGAAGAGAATTTTATGTACATTTTAGTTAAAGTGCTTTTTATATCGATTTAAACAGTCACAAGTCTATAGCTTTATTAGTTTGATAGTTATCGTACCAAGATCATGTTGACTTAGAACCGGTTTGCAGCCTTATAACAAACTATACTCACCTACAGTTCTTAGCCCATTTGTGCTTTGTGATGAATCCATGAGAACCCAGCATATTGGCTTCCTCGGCACCGTTGAAGAGAAAAACGACGGGATGATCGAGGGGACGATCCGAACGCGCTATAACACGAAGCGTTTCCAGCATTATGACAACCATAACACCATCATCACCGGAGGCCGGAGTTTTAACCTCTGAATCATAGTGAGAATTCACAAGTAAATAATTGTCATTGGGAGAGTCCTTTCGGCTGATTCGAACAACAATGTTGGATATATTGTCGTAACTGGTGGCAGCTTCCCACAAATAAAAGGCACCCGATACATATTGTACCTCCGATTGGATGTCGTATAGATCGGTTCGTGATTGCTCCACAATTTTGGCAATTTCTCTATTGATAAAATTAACCGTATGCTCCTCATTATTAACCGATCCCACCATTTTATTACCTATGGCCGAATACTCGGCCAGCTGGATTTTAGCCCGTTCACCGATAAACTCATCTGGATGATTAGCCTCATCGCGTACGTATAGCATTTTCGGATACGAATAGAAACTCGGAATTACCGCCACATAATAAAGAGTGAACCAAATCACACAAAATATCGGAGCGCCATACCAGGGCCACTTTTTGCCACCCCTTCTCGGTTCCTTTTGGTCGGAAGTTAGATCAACGCTGGAGAATGACATCTGGAAGAAGTAAATGCAGAGATAACGCAGGTTAATGCTTTAGAAAAGCGATTACGGGACCAAAACTGATCATAAAAAGTCAAACACTCATTTGCGACCCTATAAAGTACCCTATATCAGGTCAAAAAAACGAAAAAAAATAAAAATCAATTTTCGAAATTTTTGAAATGCCACATCAGGGTCAAAACTTAGCGGATTTCCAAACGGAAACCTGTTTTGTTCATGGTTCGTTTTCTAGAATAATGCTGCATTCAAAGTTTTAGATTTTGAAAAAATTAATTTTTGTCTAAATTTTTAAAAAAAAACGTAAAGGGGTAAGTATGCAAAATCGACGATTTTTTGAAGAAAATTTAAATTTTCCATATTGAAAAATTTTAAATGCAGAAATAATTTTAGAGAAAAAATAATGAACAAATTGATTTTCCTCGTGGAAATCGGTTCAGTATTGACACTGTTATAGCATTTCAAAAATTGCATAAAAACGGGAAAAAATTAAAATTTTCGAAATTTTTCGTTTATTTTAATAAAATCCTGTCCAAACACCAACCTTTTTTTCCCTTCTTTTATATTGTAATGAACATTTCACACAACGAAACCTCTTTCAAAGAATTTTCGATACATTTACTCACAAATATATATATATGAAAATAAAAAACTGTTAAGACAGCGATAAGCTAATCCCAATCTAAATGTCTGGTTTTCGATATGGGTCATATAGTAATTGAAGGCAATTCAAGAGACACTTTGTATTTGGCTCACTTTACACATGTTTACACATGTCTCACTTAATTTTTTTCTTTTTTAGCTTTAAAAAGAACCCGAAGATTATATAATTGAAGGTAGAGTTTTGGGTATTACCTTGCACCAATGTCACATTCACGTTTAGGCTTTCACGCCACCGAAATTCTAAACTCGACCGATTCGCGACACGGTTGTTGAGAAACTGATATTGGAAACCAACCAAAAGCAATCCATAGGGGTGTTTGCTCCCAACTTTTGGGGGCTTATCATTCAATAATATGGTTATGCCTCAGAGATTACGATTTGGCGATAGCTTGCGGCAACTTGGGTGGTATTTTTTTATGATCTAATTGACGGCTAATGGTAAGATTAAGCTTTATGTCGGCATATGTATATCTGAATGTTGAGCAAAAAAGAAGCCAAATAAAAATTTATAGTGCTCGTTAACTTGCATAAACTGCAGAAAGTTGGCTAAAAATAATACAATTAGTGGACAAAGTAATTCAAGTAGCAAAGTTTAAACCTAAACGTTTAAATGACAAAGTCTAAAGAAGCAAGTAATCCGCTGACTTAGAAAACTTCTATAATCCAAGTTTAGGTATTATTAATTTTGGTATGTGATTTTCCTGAGCATCGTTTGCAATTCCTTAACAATGTTCTATAGAAATCTTAGCTTTTCTTTTCAATAGGCTCTATTAAAAATTTCATAGATTTTTTTGCAGCATTTTTGACTAAGAGAAATTAATTTTATAGATAATTTTAAGCTCCCACAAAATTTATATTTGTTTTTTTTTTAACTAAAAAAACCAAAAAATTACAAAGTCTATGCTTAATATTTTTATTTTTTTTAAAAAAAAAAAAAAAACTAAAAAATTTACAAATGTCCATTTAACTTTTAATCAGTTTGAAGCTTGAGTACCAAACACTTTGCTCTATCAGATATAAAGTTATTTTTGATTAAACAAAGCGGAAATCCAATTAAACAGTTTCTGGCTAAAAAGTACTACAGTTCTGTTTTTACTGATTAGGTAAAATAGTTAAGAGTACGCCGCGCTTGAGAATTCTCTTTATAAAATAATCTTAAGCGATTACTAATTACCAATCTAAAGGTCGTACATATACAGTATACCTTGAGTTTAAACAAGAAACTATGTAGATTAGGCCAAAATTATGTATATATGGGTACAAAATGTAGTTAATATATTTCTGATTAGTTTAACAAATTCTTAATATAACCAGGTTTCATAGGATGCTGGCCAAGGCACTGCATCTACGTAGTTGGGAAAACTTTTGATGAACTGTCTAAAATCGGATGTGAGCATCTCCTTGTGATGAATCCAAAAGCCACTGACTCCCAGCTCAAATGTTGGAGATTTCCAGTCTCCTTGGGGTTTCTGCAAAGTACAGAAAATTGATTAAAAAAACTATAATAAATTTTAAAAGAGTTATTTACTAGAATTACCTCTAGTTCCAGCCAAAAGTTCAGTGGAGCTGCATTGACGCCGTAGGAGAAATATATATAATACGGCGGCTTAAATGCTAGACGTATGGGTGCCTCATGGAACGACCAAGCCTCTACTCGTGAATTATTCAATGGCTGTATATATAGACCCATATGATCTGGACCCGACAGCTGCATTTCGTAACGCATCTTTGTAGCTGTGAGTTGTTTCTTCGAAATCACTTTGACTACAGGAACTGTGCCCAGCACCGGCTGTGAGGCAGGAATCCATAAACCTCTGGCCCTGGTCTTGTGCCAGCGCATGTTGTAGAGCGGAAAACCACAGAGCATTTCCTTTTTGCATTCCTCCTTGACATCTCTGGCCAGCGTCATATTGATAACCTTGTCTGTAAAATGAAAAAAAGTTATAGAATTATATATTTATAATCCACACAAATTTTTTTTTCCACAAAGAGAGAACAAAAAAAAAATGGAAAAAAAAAACAAAAAAAAAAAAAAAATTTTAAAATAAAAAAAATACGCAAAAAAAAAATTTGACAACAAAAAATAAATGCTCATAAAATTTTAAGGGAAAAAAATCGTGTAAAAATATTCAATTTTCAAACCGTGTTATATAAAAACCGTGTAAAAAAAGACCGTGTAAAAACAGACTTAGGTGTATATTGTAGTTTAAGTAGATACTCACTCTTCACAGCATAGGTGCGTCTGTCCTGTGGCATGATAAAGTATCCCGATTCCAAGCGACGCACATTGTTGCTGGCATCGTGGAAGGTGCGCTTAGCATGCTATAAGAAGGTATAAAAAATCCAAAAGTTAGCTAGAACTTAATGTTGTAATCAGTCTAATAACTTACCAATATATTGAAACGCTGCACACTCGTCTCGGGTCTGTAGGGGAAACCCATGGGAGTAGCCGCAAGAATGATGCAGATCAAGGTAATGCCCATGAGTGAGCAGATGATGGTCTTCGATTTGCGGAACATGTGCAGCAGCGGTATGACAAATCCACAGGTAAGCAGACCTATAGCTATACTAAAGACGCCCACAACCAGTTCCGGATTGGCAGTGTCGCCAAAGCGTCCAAGCATGGGAAAGAAGGTGACCAGAAAGCCATGACAGAAGTAGGCAAAGAACACAAACGGAAACATGTAGCAAACAACATGGGGAATAATCCAGATAACATCTAAAAATGAAAAATAGAAAGACAAGTTAGTTGCGTAAACAAGTGTTTAGCTAAAAAGAAAAACCTACTGCGACTATGCAGACTGGTGGACATATTGAAGACCACGCCCACCGTATAAAAGAGGCAGGTGAGCATCAGCACAAAGGCCGAGCGAATGCTGCAAATTGTAAAGACGATGGTCAACAGGGCCAGGAACAGGCAATGGCAGTGCATCAGCAGCTGCACACGTTGTCCAATGGGAAAACGATGCTGTAAAGAAAATGTATAAAATATTAATTAAATATAGTTAATAGGAACAAATTGTTATTTAAAAAAAAAAAATAATTATAAAACCCACACACCCCCCCCCCCCCCCCCCACCCACAAACCCCCCCCCCCCCCCAATTTCCCCCCCCCCCCCCCCCCCCCCCACACCCCACACCCCCAAAAAATTCCCCCCCCCCCCTTTTTTCCCCCCCCCCCCCCCCCCTTCCCCCCCCCCCCCCCCCTCCAAAACAAAAAAAACACAAAAACCAAAAAAAAAAAAATCAACACCAAACCCCCCCCCCCCCCCCCCCCCCCCCCCCCCAAAAAACAACACAAAAATTTCTTTTCCCCCCCCCCACAAAAACCCCAGGGTTTCACCGCACCCGCTACAGTTTCTTTCTTGTTTAATTGAACTACTTGCCGAGTCACAAGTCTAACTCGTAGATTCCAGACTTTCTGCAAAACAAATCCAACTAAAATATCAACTTACATTCAAGGTGTAGTGAAAGTACATGGCTGGCACAATGGCCAGGCCAAAGAAGAAGGGACAGAAATACAGTCCCAGGACGAGCCAATTGTGTGAGAACCAGGACAACGGCATGTGCATCACATCCATGAGGAATCCTAGGAAAAGGGTGATCAGAGCACCAGCAACCACACCGAGAATCAATGCCGCAAACGTGTGTAGAGTGTGTTTTAGCATTTTCTTGAGTTCAATGCCGGTGTTGTTGGACATTAGCTTGATGGCCAACACACAGGCCACAATTGCAGCGACGGCCACAACCACATTCAGAATAATGCCTTCCGTTTCGGTGTAGAAAACCAAAAACCAACCCATTACATCATAGTAAACAGTGTGACCCTCAGCGTGTTTCTAAAAGGAAATTAAATAGATTAATAGAAGCTCCAAATTTCCTACTTTCCTTCTCCCTACCGATGTATTCTCCAGTTCGGGTGCACTGGAAATCTCCCAGACGAGCGCCAATAGATTATCGCCAGTGTTTTGGAAACTGCCGCGTGGAAAGATTTCAGCACGATCATATTTCGTATGATAGACATAGCCATTGTATTGATAGGCCATATCCAGACCGGGCACAGCGCCATGATCACGGAAAATGCGAAAGTCCGTATCGGATGGAATGAAATTATGCTGGAACATCTCCTCCGCCATCGTTGAGGCATAGGGATGCTTGATGGCACGACGATAGCTCTTCATTAGCCAGGGATGATTGGGACCGGACTGAAAAAGAATCTCCCGTCCACCATTACCAGCCGAATCCAGATTGATCAGAGCTCTATGGAAAATAGATTAAATAAATTACAGTACAGGGTCTAATAAGGGGAGACTCTTCAACCTACTTGCAGTTCTTGGCCCACTTGTGTTGTGTGATAAAGGCGTGTGAAGCCTGCAGAGGATTCTCCTCGGCGCCATTGAACAGAAAGACAACCGGATGTTTGAGTGTTCGCTTCGATTTGTGGAGCACTCGAATGGTTTCCATCATAATGGCCACCATGGACCCGTCATCGCCAGCACCGGGACCCGCTGGCACCGTGTCGTAGTGACTGTTGACCAGCAACCAGGTCTTGCTTGTCGAATTCTTCGGACTGACCTTGACAACAATATTCTGAATGCTCTGATACATGTTGACGGCATCCCAATGAACATAGCTGCCGGATGCAACCTGTATATCAACTTCGATGTCATGCACAGAACCGAGATCAGCTCGTAGAGTTCTCATGCGGGAGGCAATCACACCAACCGCTTCCAGTTCATTCTCCCGACTGCCCACAACACGTGGGCCCAGTGCCACCAGACTCTGTAGATTCATCTCGGCCCGCTCGGCAATGAAACGTTCCGGATACTTGGCCTCATCCTTGATGTTTAGGGGACGTGGCAGATGATTTGAGGCGGGTATGGAGATGGCACAATAGATCAGCAGCCAGAAACCAATGAATACTGGCGCCCAGTACCATTCAATCTTCTCGCCTCTAATGAAAACCCGTTCACAGCCATTGGGTTTCTGCGGAAGCAAAGAGGAACATATAAATTAGAATCTTTTAAAAATCTTTGCATGACGTCATTAATAAATAAATTTCTGAAAAATTTAAAGTTTATTTCTGCGAAAGCAAATAAGAATATAAGTTAGAATCTTTTAAAAATCTTGCATGACGTCATTAATAGTTAAATTTCTAAAAAATGTAAAGTTTGCTAATCGTTCGTTATGAGATTTTACGAATACAATCTTTAGTTATGATTGTACTCAAGGGAATTTTAAAAATTCTTAATTCTTCTAGATTCCAGCAATTATAATTTTAAAATAAATAGGCTAAACTGCTACGAAACTATATTAATCTTTAGTTCTAATTGGTAACTAATCTAGGTTCTCCGCAAATATGCTGAAGCTACTTTACTGATGATCAAAAGGAATACATTAGCTCTTATTTCTCTTTGGAAAACTGCATGTCAATGGGTTAATAGTAGTATTACGTATAGTTATAATTGCAGATATTTTTTGGCTAGTGAATCACATTTTAATTAAAACACCTTCGATCGAGCAACTTGTGTTAACAAATACAAACGTTTAGACTCGTCGATTTAATCCATCATGAAGTTATCTTATCGCTTGTCCAACACAGCCAGGTGTCTACTGTGGCACACAGTTGCTACCGACAGTGCCTGTACCTCTCCCTCTCCCACTCCCTTCTCCTCATGCCGATAAACAATGAAGGTTACTTGTTTGATAGTTGTTAGTTGCTAGTTGCAACATGGGGGAGAATCGGCAAAAACTTGTGTTTAATCAGCACTCGATACACAAATTCAAAGCAGCTTACACACAACAACACAGCAACCCAAAAGAGTTGACTAATCTAATCTAATAGTATCTACAAGTTATACGCACTCACAGAACTTACACTAGACTAATTGATAACTCTCATTCACTCTCACCTTATCCACCAATTCAGTGAACTCTTCTCTCTGTCGCAACAGTGGATCTGTATTATTTGCATCTTCGATCGGCGGCAGAACACGACGTCGCATCGAATCGACGTTGTGTGGACTTTTTACCGGCTCCAGTGTGAATGATTTTATGTATACGGTAATAGAAAGAAAAACAACAACAGCAGTATGCCGCTCTCTGCGATCACTGCTCTCTTACGCACGCTCGCTCTCTCTCGCGATCTCTTGGCGAACTAGCACGAATCGTTCGGCTCAAATGAACGTGCTCTGCTCAATAATCGTGTGACTCGTGTTGAGAGCTCACGATGTTTAACGCGCGACGTTTGGACTTCGACTGAATCAATCGTCCAGCTGGAAGCTCTCTGTTAGCATTTTGCGACAATAACCAGACGATATCGATATGTGCGTATCTTATCAGCAAACTGCTTTAGCGTCACAGTCAGTGTCAGCTGCGTTCCCGGTTTCCCAAAATATTACACTACTGCCCTACAATGCAACGGCATTTGGATTGCTACAACTTCCGTTACAATTTACAAGGTTGCCCTAGGTCAATTCAATCAATTACTGCATCGCTTATTGCCTTTATCTAAACTTTAAAATGGTATAACTTTGTCAAATACTAAGCGATTTCCTAGCGAAAAAGCATTTTAAACAAATTTTTAATTTACCCACATAATAAATTCTGCATTAAAATTTTAAAATTTTCTAAAATTGTATGTTTTTCAAATTTGTGAAAATTTTGCATAGGTACCCCTTATAATTTGTTCAACAAATTTATTGAAAAATTTTTTTTTATAAATTGTTAATTCTGCATTAAAATTTTAAAATTTTCTAAAATTGGATTTTTTTTAAATTTATGAAAACTTTGCATAGGTACCCCTTAAAATTTTTGAAATTTTTTTTTTATAAACTATCCCAATTGATTCGACAGTTTTTGCTGCCCATGAATATATACACTATATAGGGTCGTAAAAGCGTATTTAGCGTGTTACGATCAGTTTTGTTCCCATAATAACCTTTCATAAAACTTTGAACTTAGATATTCATGCCAAAAGTGCAGTGATTCTGAAACGGTACAGCACTTTAAGCATTTAAATAATAAATTATTCTAAGCACGTGAAAAAGAAACAATCTTTACAGATTCACTGTTTCAAACTCGTGTTTGTAGTGAATAATTTTTGTGAAAGCAAAACCAAAGCAAAACCAAAGCAAAGGTTAGAACTCATTTGCCGTAACTTTAATTGTATTTTGTTTTAGAGTTTGCTGCTTTTTCGGTCAACTAAAAGACCTTTTGAAACATAAATCGAGTAACTGAAAAACTAGTTGGAAGCTGGAAGCGTATCACATAAATCCAAACGGCATGTCAAAGTTGAGTAAAGTAAAGTTTGTGCAAACTGCATTGCTGCAACTTGTGATGTGGCACGTCCTGAGCGAACGACGGGGATTACAGCAAAAAGCAACAAACAACAAAAAAACAAAAGGCAAAAGTTTTGATTGTTTATAATTTTATAGTCGTACCTTGTTAACCTTTTCCTCCGTTTCACTGCTCATTTTAAGTCACTGTGTAAGCCCGTTTCTGTTGCCGTCTGAAACGAAAGTGCGACGTTGACTAACTGTGGCTTCAATATTAAATTCGCTGTTTGCGACAAGCGACAAGACAAACATCGGTTAATGGCCAAGATGACAGGGCGGCTTTTTTCAATATTATTCACTTTACTTTTGCCGTTAATAAGCCGCTTGCTGGGTTTCTTACTTAAGCAGCAATTTATGCCTAAATAAATAATAGCATAAATTAAATATTTGATGGATGAATCAATGGCAATTGGCCTAGGCAACAAGCAATTGAGATTATCGACTGATATTGCATATACTAAGCAACCACATAAGTATGCAACGATTTGTTAGACGTGGCTGAAAAGTGTGGCCTACTTTTGCGCTTGCTTTAAACTAGCAAGCAACTTTAACTATAATGTTGCATACGTTGAGGCGGCAGCTATAATTGAGACATTTAAATCAGTGCCATGCTTTGAGGCGTCTGTTACAAATTTACCGTTACTCAAGTAATTGCTTTAGCATGCAAAGTATTTTAATTATAAATATTTATATTTTTAAAAATAGTTTCAGCTTGAACATTTATAAGGTTTTTGTATAAAAATGTTGCTCTTTTTTTGTGAAACTCAAATATGTGCATGTTTTATCATGTCAAACGCGTTGCTATATGCTTATTTATGAATATTTATAAACGTTCTTGATTCGCCGCACATAAACATTGCTCCAATTTAGTCAGCAATCCGTAGAACTGTGTCACGCCCTTCCAACTCCCAGTGCAAATACAAACTGATGTTGTCACTGTGCACACACGCAGGGCCTAGTACACACGCACACACACACACGCACACATACACAGATAAGTGTTGAAAGAGTCCCGCTTGGAATTGAGGGCATTTAGCAGCAATTGGGGGGTAGGGGAAAATATAAAAGCGGATGCCAAGCCACTTGCCAGTGTCATTCAACTTGAGTGCGACAGAGACAGAAAAACCGCACACACACACACAAACATGCAGGGAGAGCAAGTATATAGTTAGTTGTAGCTATACTATTTCATATATATATCGCCTGTATTCATTCATTCATCTCTTTTGTGCGTCGCACTGCAATTCGTAAACAAAACGGTTCACCGGAATATTGGTCGAAAGTGAAATCGATAAAATGAATTTGTGAATATTTAAACAAAACGCATAAAAGACACAATTAGTGTGTAAGCTACAAGTTCTATTACTTAAAACAAAATAAAGTATTTTTGAATTTTTTAAATCAAAACTTTTAACTTAAAAATCTTGTGTTTGAAGCACAAAAACATAAAATAAACAAAAATACGCAATGCAAATACTGCGCAGGCGTTGCCTCTCAGCAATCGAAAGAGAGAGAGAGAGGCAAAGAAAAGAGAGAGGCAGAGAGAGAGAGCGTAAAGCAAAATGCCGGCTCCTATAGTCTGCTTGTACTCGTAGTCGTCGTACTCCCCTCGTTTAACTCGTAAACTCTGCTCACTTTATACAACCAAAACAAAGCCAAAATATGTGTCAGCTGCTTTGCTTTTGCTTTCGTATGCTTTCGTATCTCTATTCTATGCTATCCTGCTGGGCTTTCCACTCAAATTCGCGCTGTTTTGTACGCTGCCTGCTGGGCACTCACACAGACACGCTTACACTACACTTGGCTTACGCTTTTCCATTTGATTTTCAGTCAGTCGTAGTTGAACGGTCGTCGCTTCTGGTTCGCTTCTCGTTTGAACAGCTCCGAGAAAAGTTGTGTTAACTGTTTAAAAATGTGCTACTGTGAAGCCTCATACCAAGTGGCAACTTGAAAGTAAGCCAGCTACCAGTGTTCGTGCGTGTGTGTGCTCGTTCTTGTGCTAGTTTCTGTTTATTGCCAAAGCCCAAAAGCATGGGCATAGAATGCTGTTTGCTGTTTGCTGCCTAGCTAACACACCACAAAATTATATAAGTTTTGAATCTAACAAGAATTGTGAAAAATGTGCTAAACAATACACAAAGAGACCACAAAACAAACAAACAAAAAAAAACAAATCGGAAACGGAAACTCGCATAAATCAAACCACATTCAAGCCATTAACAAAACGCATTGCACACTTTCGTGCGGCGGCAAAAAAGCATGTGAGTTCGCCTTTCGGGTTGTTGTCTTGGCTAAACGCTGCTCAAATTTCGCATTGTTTTGTTAATTTAACGCTTTTGTTTATATTTCTAACGAAATGCGATATGCTGTAACCTAAGCACACAGCAGCTGTGCTGCAATTTACAACTCTTACAAGTCTTTTACAGAGTATTCTGCCTTTGCTGTATAATATTACTGAAATACAATTGAATTATGCGCCCAACTGTATGCTACATTTTTTGTACATGTTCTATGTAAATTTCTAGGCAACTTATGAAAGGGTTTTAAAGGTTTGTTAAGCATTATAGAGTTAAGCTTGAATTTCAGTTTAATACAAAAATAATGCTTTTATTTTTGCTCGAGTTAAATAGTAGTTTGATGGGATAAATATATCGAGTGCGTCACACAAGTTAAATAAAAATATGTTAAAGCACTATAAAAGCAGGGCTACACTAGATTTGATTTTAAATGATATTTGAAGCATATTAATTTACCTCTTTGCAGTTTGTTTAAGAACTTTGTTTATTTTGGCCCTTATTAGCCGCTCATCAGCTTTATATTCAACACAAAATAGTAGACAATTTACTTATTTAAGCCTATAAAAACCTGAAGCATATTTTGCAGAAATAGGCTTACGGAAATCAAGTGAACGTAAGGGTATTAGACGCGTCAGCAGTTATCGTCAATGGCAACGCAGCTGTCGAATTTTGAGTGTCAGCCATTGTTGTCGTCCTCAGTCCTCTGATATTACGCATACGCATTGTGGCACAGACTCATCTTGTAGGTGAAGGCTGTTCATGTGGGTTTGGGTTTGGGTTTGGTTTTTTTTGTGTTTTTGCTGCTTTTTAATGAAGTCATGTCAAGCATTTGCTGATTTGCCTGTGATTTATGAGCAGCTGCTTCGTTCAGGTGTTTCCCTCTCCCTCTCCCTCTCCCTCTCCCTTACCTCCTCCCTCGCTAGACAGCGATAGACAGCATCAATCAGTTTGCTTTTGGCATGCACCAGTTATCACAGTAATTGCTGCAAAATTCCCAGCATACATAGAAGCTAACACGATTAACCTGATTGGCTGCCTAGCAACGATTTTGTAAGCTACAATTTTCAATGTAAAAGCTTTAAAATTAAACGCTTTTTTTAATTAAAAAAGGTCCGTTGCTCCAAGTACTTTTTTCTTGGCTCGCTTGCTGAATTTAAATGCCGTTTTTGCAGCTGACCACCGAAGAGTAAGCAGAAAAGTACACACATTTTTCCGCAGGTTTCTTTCTTCGTTTTTTTCTGGCACTATGGCATTTAATTAATTGCCGTTAGTTAATCAGCCATATAAAAGTCTGAATTTCATTTAAAATTCCATTAACATTCATTGAGCTTTGGTAGCATAAAAATATATATATCTATACATATAGAGGTTTGACTAAATGGGATCAGTGACTTTAGTTTAGCAGCCAAAACAAACAACAAGAAAACTACTATGGCACAGTATAAAATATGAGCGAATAATGAACATTTTATATGCACTCTGCACTCACAAGCCTTTAAACTAGGACAATGAACTCGAACTCAGTTCAACTTGGCAAATTTTAAAGTTTTTGGCCAATGCAAATATGCATAGTTTATGGCCTTTTAGAGGCCATGTGAGCCAAATGAGTCTGGGAATTGGAGCAGCGTAGCTTATATGCTTTCCTGTCTATGTATGTTTATGCTGCTGCTGCCATAAACTGCGCTTCAATGTTGCTTAATGGCGCAGCTTAACCCATAAACTGACCTCCAATCACAAGTGTACTATCTCTCCAGCCCTCTTCTCTCTCTTTCTCTCTCTCTCTCTCTCTCTCTCTCTCAATATACACATGTACTGGTCAGTGCTTCGAGTCCTTTTTGCAATTGAGTCGTAGAAAAAACTAAGCCGTAGTGGGTAGAAAACGGCTTTTTATCTAGCCATGAAAGGGCAACAAACATTCAACATTGATTGACAGCCTCATTCAATTTGTGACTCATAGGTTTTGGCTCCCCGTTTTCTACGCTCTTTCTTTCCTCTCTTCTCTTCTCGATTTAGCTTGTTGGAATTGTTTGAAGCAGCTTTTTGTGTTTGGCTAAAAGGCAAGTTTGGTCGGCAAAGTCAGTCCATGTAGCGCTTAGAAATTGGGAATTGCAAAATAAAGGAACCAAGAACTAATGCGCTATTTATGCAACGTGTTGCGAATCCTTGAGGCGAGCACAGGCGAGTGTGCTAGACTCTGCAGTACCCTATAAACATTTAAATAAAATTAAAACACATTTACTGCGCTTTAATCATAGTAAATTAAAGCTACGTATACTTGATTTTGAATCTTAAAGAAATTGCTTTTGTTTTCGCTACAAAACCACACAACAGCAGAGTATATGCGACTGACTTTTGTAACAATTGTAGCCATTGTGTCTTTGTGGGTCTCTGGTGTGTCTGACAGTTCAGTTGTTCAGTGTCAATGACACTGCGAATTCAGCTATTGATACTGAACTATTCACTGAACTGGAAATGAATGTTTCAATGAAAGCCAGAACGTGTGTGCGTGCGTGTGTGTGTGTGTGTGTGTGTGTGCGTATTTGATCCTTGAGCATCCTGCCACAATGCAAACAGAGCCCAAATAAACTAGTTAACTCGCATATCAAAGAAGGCCAAACCAAATTAAGGGCAATGCTTTAGTAGCGAGAGAGAGAGAAGTCTCTTAATGAAGTCTCTATTAAGCGGTCATAAGGTAAAACAAGCCAAGCACTCAGCAGCTCACTGGCCTTTTGGGCATATTTTGGCCAAATCACTGACACTTTAAATTACACTCCACTCATATAGCGTAAGCACTTAGCTGAGTGTGTGTGTGAAATTGTATTGAAATCCTTTTAACGCCATATCTAAAATTTATGTGCTTGCCAAATTGAATTATTGTGCAAACTCAATTTTGCAACAAATGGCGCCCCCTAGCGACGGCGACTCTTGCCTACAATTACTACGCCCACAAAATTAAATGGCCTTCCACACACACACACACACACTTTATGGGCGTGTCGCCGTACACTAATTTCATTTGATTACATTAAAAGTGTGTCGCAAAAGCACTAAAGTATTGCAAAAACTGAAATGCACAGGGCTGAAATTTCAGTGCTAAAGTTTATGATTTACAGTTAATTATTATGTAATACAAACTAACTAAATTCCAATAAATTGCTGAGTAGTTGCTGGAAATTTGCTTGTAATTAAAAGCATATTTATTTATTTTACAAAATTTGATTCGAAATTTCCATTCTCACTTTTGGTAACTTTCTATAATGAAGCTGCACTAATTGGCAAAACCCAAAGCTAATTAAAGCTAGTCGTACAATATGCTTTATACACTGAATATATCTAAATCTGATTGAACCTAACGAGCTCTTCCAATCGATCGAATCGAGCATGTCAGCTGATGCAGAAAGGAAATAAACTTTTATATATCTGCTATGCTCTGCTATACTGTCGGTCTGTCTGTCTGTCGTTACTAAATTTTTGATTTATGAGCCCACATCGCTGCGTTATATTGTGGTTTACCTGATGAAACCCATTTGTTGCCAGCAACAATAAAAAAAAGACATGTGTATGTGAGGAAAGCAAAATGGATTCAGTAATGAGTCAAACATCAATCAAATCTGCATTGTCGAAAGCTCTAAATAATAATCATAATCATAATCAAAATGCTGATACTACGCAATGAATACATAATTTATGCAACAATAATATTATTATTATTGTGGGCATAACACATGTGGCGTATACGTGATATTTGCATACGCTGATTGTTAAGCTGTGAATTATATATGAATTTTCAAAAATATTATTTCAATAAAATCCATAAACACGCATATAACTTTGAAGGTTTTAAAACGAAAATGAAAAATATATGATGAACAAAACGGAAACGGAAACAACGACGCGTCGACGCTGCCTTTGGGGCACAATTTTGATTATAGAAGCGTTACAAATTTTGCAATCATATCACTTGAAGAGAGACGGAGCGAAAGAGAGAGAGGGGAAAGTTCTGTAGGACTTTGCCACTTGATTTCCAAGTTAATTTGACGCACTGAGAAATAATGATAATATTTGCTGGACTCAAGCACTTGAGTAGCGACGCTCACAGCAATTGTGGCCGACAATTTGTGGCTTCTTTTTTGTTTTCGGCTTAAATATACGAAAAGTCATGCAACAAAGCCGAAAAGGAAAAGAAATTGTAAACGAAAATTGTATGTGCGAGTGAGACAGAGCGTTGTAAATCTGTAAACACTGAATTGGGCACGCGCTACATTGCGTATACGTAATATGAGAAAATAATTGCTGCGTAGCAAAACAGCGACAACAATGCGAGTAAATTGCTTTTGGAACGAGCCCCTCAAACACACACACACACACTTAGACACACACACACACACACACACACACACACACACACACACACACACACACACACACACACATACAGCGACATAATAGCTATGATGAATTTGCGAAAAAGATTTTAGAAAATAGCCACAAAATGATTTCATTTAACATTGTTTCGTCTTTTGCTTACTTATTTTCACTTACTGCCTTTTTGCTCATTTTGGCCTTGGTAATAAATTGACATTAAATGGCCAGACTTGACTTATCTTGACTTGGCCACAAGTCATTGCCAAATAACCAGTTTAAAGCCGGCCATAAATCATGTTCAAACACGTTGCTGGCTTTAAGCTGACATTGGCAGCTGGCAAATGTAAGTAATTCCATAAAAAATATCAAAGTTTTGAGCAATAAGTATCATAGTTATAACAAGAAACGGATGTGTGTGTGTGTGTGTGTGTGTCGGTAATAAGAGCATCCTTTTTAGCCAGTCAACCAGTCAAACAAAGCGTGCAACTGCTTTCTTTTATAGCTTTTACAGCCGCAAAAAAACAACAAAAAAACCACCAAACAAAAAAAAAAAAAAAAAAAAAAAAAAAAAAAAACCAAAACAACCCAACCCCTCAGAGGGTATACACAACACACACAAGTTTGGTAGTAAAGCCACGAGCACTGTGTGTGTGTGTGGGTGTGTGTGTGTGTGTGTGTGTGTTTGTGTGTGTTTTTGTGTGGGTGTATGACAGGTGTATCTTGTTTGCATATGAGACATTTGTCAACCTTGCTTGTGTTACTCGCCTGTTTTGTCACTTGCCACCTTGCTACCCCTTTACCATCTTCCTTCCTTTCGGCCCCTTCCTGTCCCTTCATGCCTGCGGTTGCATATACATATAGACAACAGCTGTCACTTTGCATAATTCATGCCCTTTAGCTACTCTGGGTAGCTGGGCCGCCCCGTCAAAGACAATTCTCAATTCTCAGCTGACTCATTCAGCATACAAATTAGTTTAAATAGTTTGCGAAAAAAATTGACCAACTCGAAACTTGTAATTTATATCATTTTAAATATGTTTAAATATGTGCTTTTCGCAAGCGACTAAGAAATTAACAGGAGGAGCTAAGATGGGGAATCTAATAATAATATTTATAAATAATAATAAATATAATTTTAATATTTAAAGAGTCTAGATTGCAGATTTAGTGTATCAAGCTCTTACTCTGAGATTATATCACTCTTATATATTTTTATAAGAATATTAAAACAACTTGCGATAAAAAAGGACTCAGATTTATTTTACAAATTTATTTTACTCCCTTTAAAGATCTTTAAAGCAACTGAAAACTGTGCGAGAATGTGGGAAAAACTTTGTATGAAATTCTAGCCTTTTCTAACTTTTAGATTGCCAGCATTGCAGCCATTTTAGCTAGATGGCTCTACACAATTCTCCTCCCAATTAATTGGAGTTTTTTTATTGTTTGTTTTACGAAGCTATTTACATTTTATAATTGGCTGCAAAAGTGACCATGAAACATGAAACAATTGAATTTGAGTGCAAATATTTAAACTAACCTAAAACAAATTAAACTCTCTTTTTCATTACAGTTCAATTTGAAAATGGACAAATACAACATTGCATGCATTTTTAATGCAAGTTTCTAAAGATGTTTAACAATAGTTGTGTGTTTGAATATCGCATAAATTGAGTGGTAAAAGTGTGCAAAACAATTGTGTGGGTTTGGAGACACTTTTAAGCCGTGAATTTGTTGAGAATTGCGGCTGAAAGTGCTCTGCGGATGCATTTCATTTGGAAAGGGGCGCCACAAACACAATACGGAGGGATTACGGAGTGCATTGGCCCGTTTACGCAACAGAACGGGCCCCTCAAATCCAAATCCAACACCACCAACTCCAACAGCACAACCACAATCCACACCACCCGCCTCTCCATCGCCATCCAACGCCAGTGGCTCACATCCTCAACCACAACAGCAGCAGCAGCAGCAGCAGCAGCAGCATCCACATTCGCACACAAAGCCAACAGCAGACAGCAGATTAGCAAATAGAGCGAGGGGAGGCAGAGGAGTTGCAGCAGTAGCAGCAGCTTCTGATGGAAACCACGTCAATGGTTTGCACCACCACCAACAACAACACGTGAGTACAATTTAATCGCTGTAACTTTGTAGCTTCACTCTTGCAACTCTTGTGTGTGGCATGTATTTTAATACCTGCAATTGCCTTCAAATATTCTAGACAAACAAACAAACAAACCAGCTTTAAGCTGGCAAGTGTTTGACCTGCTAAACAATAGAGCACTACACGCTTAACACTAGTATAATATAACATATAAGTATCTGCTAAGCTAAAAGTCTATACATGCTTTATTAGCAGCTAATTAGAAGCACTAACTTGTTTAAAATAAAAATATTTTGAAATATTTTCATTGTGCCCCAAAAAGTATGCTACAAAATGTTTGGTAGTGTTTCACATGCAGAGTTGTTAAAAAAAAGCATTCGAATATAAAATATATATTCGAATGCTTTTTTTAACAGCTCTGTTCACATGCCAACAAAACTCACATATTACAAAACTTACAGCAATTTCTCAATTATTGATACAAAGTCCATGCCAATTAAAAGTAGTTAAGTAAAGTACAAATTGTTAAGGGAGCCATTAAATAATTAATAGTAAAATTTGTAGCAGAGTTTTTATTAAAATGGATTTTCAGTGCTGCTGTAATTTGATTTGCGCAGACAATGATTTTATTATATATATATATATATATATATATATATATATATATAGGTATGTATAGGTATTATGGGTGCGAGAATATTGCGTAGCGGAAATGGAAAAAAATAAAGCGGCAGAAACAAAAGCAATTTAATTGCTTAACAACATTTTACCATTAGACTTAATTGAATCGCTGAGTCAAATAATAACGATAAGTGATAGAAGAGGCAAGGGTAGATTGGGGAGGAATACACCTGAGCTGCTAAACAGGTGAATATTAAACGCCAGACATAACATGTTAATGAGTTTTAATGAGAAATAATGTGGATTACGTTCCAAAACTCACATACATTGTAATAGAAAAGACCACTTCAAATGCGGTGAGGGCGGAACATAATTGTGCGGTGACATATTAGATTTGTGACTTAATTAAGATGCTGTGCTGCTTGCCACAATTTACCGTTACCTTGGCGCATCAATAGCAGACATACAGCAGAAAGAGAGAGAGAAAGAAAGAGAGAGGGAAGTATTCTGTGTGTATGCCACTTGCAGAGTTCTCAAACAATAGAAAAACTAAGAAATCTTGTATATGCCATATATCTAATATCTATATATGCTGCTTAACAACTTGTAAAAGTGTTCAACTAGCTAAGAATTGAGTGCATTTGAATGTTTGCCATAAAAGTTTAAATTAAAACTTACACTTTAACAAAATTTAACTACAGTTTTGCAAATTTTTTTCGGCTGCCAGAAACTAAGTTTTCTACATTGCTGCTGCTGCCTCAATTTTGCTAAATAATTCTTGCAATTTACTTATTCAGCACTTTAGCTTTTAGCACTTTTAGGAACACTTACATACTCACTTAAATGGAGCACACTTTTGGCTAAACAGTGTTGATGAAGAGCCTGCCATGAAATTCATTACGAGTTGAGCACCTACAACTCGTCTACAAAGTTTTTAATGAGGGGCCAAGAGTACAGCAAGTCAAGGCTGAATGGCAACATATAAATAATAAATTTAAAAACATTCAAATTGTTGGAAAAAAACAACAAATAAATTAGTAAGCTGCTGTTAATAATAGCATAAATTTAATTACATTTTTGCGCACTTTAAAAAGCTATTTGCAATCTGAAAGAAATTGTGGAAAAACATATAAACATGAATATTTTAGGGTAAAATTTATTGTATTTCGTGTCACGTTTTCACTGCAACGGAAATTGTCAGCAGCCGTTGCGTTGAGTGCGGCAAATGGAAATGGAATTAAAAAGAAATTGCAAAAATTTGCAAAGTGTGCAGAGAGAGAAAAGAGAGAGAGGAGACAGGGGAGACAGGGAAGAAAAGCACTGATTATAATTACAGGTGCTGGTGAGAATTTCGCCAGTGAATGTAATCAGATTAAGGTATTGAGTTGCGTGTGTGTTGAGTAAGTGTGATTTAATGAAGCCAATTGAATCAATATATCAATAAATATCTGTGTGTGTATGTGTGTGTGTCAATCGATTGCCCTGTAAATCTGTCAATGCATTATTTATGACTGTGCGACAATGAGAATCAACCTTGACAGCTGCCTTAAATAAGCACCAATAACTGTTTTGTATTTTGTACTTATACTTGTCTCTCATTTCCCTCGAGTTCACACACAATTTGTTGCTCATACGCCAAGTGTTGCCACCCACACACACACACTAAATCACTACATCAAGACGAAGCATAGCAGCAACTCATTGAATAACATAAACAAGTTATTTGAAGTAATAGAGTGTCAGTGGCAGGACGTAAACTTAAATTGCCCTCGCTTTACGCAGGATAAAAAATGTAGCGAGACCTTAGACCTTAGACCCTGCTGACAGCTTGCTTTGATCCTGCTCCGCCTACTGCTCCTACTCCTGCTCCGACTCCTGCTTCACCTTAAGTGACTAGAGTCGGGAAACTCTTTGATTTATTTGATTGACAGTTGCAATGCAAACTGTTGACATCTTTGCTGCGAAATTCAACCCATTTTACTCACTTTGATTCGGAAATTTATTGAATTTATTTATTTATTCAACGGTCGCGCATCCTTCACTATACCTTTCTTACTTGTTTAGTCTTAAATTGAATTTACAAACGATCCACTGGGTTTTTATCAGCCCATATATATTATAAATGTACTTATTTACCGGAAATGAAACTGAATATTTACAGCTGTTCTGCTGGACTTGCCTCTCCATACATTCTATAGTCATAAAATGAAAGAGTAGAGCATGATAATCAGAGCAGCGCTAAGATAATTGACAGCACATTAAAGTGTAATATACAAAATTGATTTCAGAGGCTCAGCAGACAGACCAGTCGCGTAATTTGTGACTTAAAACGGAAATTGAATTCCATAAACTTTGGCCAGACCAAAACCAGAGCCATTACTATCAAGGGGTGCAATTAGTGAAGGGAGCTGTTCAGGGCCCAACACAAAAAAAAAAGAAAAAGGCTTGTTCCCTACCAAAACTTGGCCTAATGTTGGGGTTCGATATCATCATCATCATCGATGCGTCGTCAGCTGGGGAAAAAACCCAGAACCTAAAACTTTGAAGGGAGGGCAAAATGTTGTTGCTGCCGCTGCTGCTGCTGTTGCTGGTGATGATGTTTCTTTTGGTTGTCATTCAAGTGTTTTAATCAATTCTGATTTAATTTTATGCCCAATTAAGTGTGAAAAGCGTTTGATGTTCAGAGCACAGAAGACAGGAGACAGGCGACAGGAGGCATGGAAGTCACGTCCTCGGGAAACTGTTACTGTTACTGCTGCTACTCCCGCTTTAACTGCCTGAACTCCCCCTCTATTTCTCACAGTGTGTGTCGAGGCACGCAAGCGTGAGCATTGAATATGCTACATATACACACACAAAGATATATATATGTATATATATATAGACCCTAACAAGATGTGGCAAGTGATATGAATGCCACCAACTGTGCTTACACACTCCTCGGGTCGCTTCGCTTGTTTGCCTTTGAACTCTTTTCCCCTTACACACAATTCACACTGCTTATAATAATAATTCACCCACTCACTTAATACATATTTTAGGCTTTTAGTAGTTATTATTGCTAAATAACTACCTGGTATTGTGCACCTTTCACCGCTGCTGCTTCTTTATTGCTTGGCTTCGTCTAATTGTATTTGATTTCGAGTATTTTAACTGGTTCAACTCTCTTCCTATGACAGAACCGAACATTTGCTGGCGAAGCGTTATCCAATAAACTTTATCACAACAGCAGGAACACCTACAACAACAACAAAAACAGCAAGCTACTACTTATCTGAACTCAGATTCTACGCCAGATATTTCTGAAGCTTTAGTCTATATGACTGCCGATCCCATCTCCCTATGTTTTTGGATATGTCTACAGGTAAACAACACTCAACACAAACCACTTAAATTTCAATCCAATCAAATTTCGATCCTATATAGCATCAAATATGCTCGATAAAAGACACACGTTTAAATTAAAGTAATATTTAATAGCACGACGCTTCGTTTCTAACTATTCACAACTAATTGAAGTTGGCTGCGATTCTCTACTCGAGCAGTGTTGAGCAATTGCTGTGTGACAGCGTTGCCACACTAGCTTATAAAAATGTCTTCAAATCTTATTGCCTATTTTGTGGCGCAGCAACTTTTGTGATTTGAGGCAAAAGGTTTCGGGTTCCCCGGGGCGTGGTTAGGTATATGGTGTACTATACATATATATATATGTAAGTATAGCAGTAAGTTTCTTGGAGAATTTACGAGCCCCTGACTCACATAATTGCTATGGGAATCTTTAAGAACTTATAACAATCAGCTTGAAAGTTTATTTAATACAAAAAGACTATGAAACTTTTATCCGAATAAATTTTGTTTATAGACTTAAACAATTTCTTAAAAGTCACATTCAATACATCATTTTTTTTTATTGATTTAGATACATACATAAATTTCGTTATACATGCTTTTAAATTTGGGGTTGTTGGAGATTGTTGTAAGGCTTGTATAACTCGAATAACTTGGCTAAAACTTCAACAATTAGCCAAGTTTTAGTTAAGTAACGATGTTTGTGTATCAATGTGTGACTGTAGTGTGAATTCATGCGGATTTCGGCACAAGTGTGAACATGTTTTTGTGTTTGTATGTATGTTTGCATGTGGGTAACTTAATATGTACTTGATCTGTATTGAAATACTTTGTGTTTAGTTACTTTTCTCACTTTTCTAGTGTTCCACTTCTGTATACTAACACTTATATGTAAATTCGCAGTGTATATAATTTGTGTACACTTTGAATTTCATATTCTTAATGTAATAATTATACAGTGTTATATATATTTATCACTTTGTTTTGTTGGGTTAAGTGTGTGGTTGGATGAACAGTTTGGAGGATTGCAAAAAACTACAAACTAATCTTAACATTAACGTCTTTAAACTAGAATCATCACTGGCGCTGTCACTGTTACTGTTACTGTTAAGCCCACTGTTAATAGTATACCGTATACCGGTTAACAGTGCAGCGCTCAGAGGGACAGCCACTTCTTAAGACCACTGCCTACTAATTGTTGAACACACGTACGTACACGTACGTACACGTACACCCAACTTCTCGTCATGTCTTACAATTTTGTTAGCATGTGAAAAATTTTTAAGGCTTTCGCTTTTTCTTATGTATCCAATTTTCACTTATGTTTTATTTTATTATTATTATTATTTTTTTTTTTACTTTTTTGTTCTTTCAATAAAATTTGTAATTTTTTGATTCCCAAATAGTTCAATTTAGCCTTAAAAATTAAAACGCCAGCACACTGAAATAAGCCAAAAATTGGACCAGCGTTTTCAAGCAGTAGGCAGGGCAGTGGATAATGCGCCCCAAAGTTATTTACTATTTTTTTTTCTCACTGATATCAAAAACGTTCGAGTATGAAAATTTAACTAAAAACTAATTCCTTTTTTAGTTGCGTTGCGCCTACGTCGAGTAACGCGTCGTACAGACATCCGTAATAGAATTTCTAGCGTTAATCCGGATGTCTTTGAACCGTTTCTCGCGCCCTTTTTGAGCCTTTCTTTTTTACCTTCTTGTTAGTATTTTTTTACTTTTTTTTTAGTGATTATCCCTCTCTGAAAGCTAGGCCAGCGTAACGGTCCCTAAAAACAGCATTGCATGTACATATGTCTGTCTGTGTATGTATGTGTACAGGGAGTGGGGTGTGCGGTGTGGCTATGTATCATTTTGTGTGTTTCTTGATCGTTTCGAGTTAGTACACAATCAGCAGGTTGTTCTCATTAAATCCAGCCGAGTGCCCGGCATTACGCACTATGAAGTTGGATCCATCGAAATGCATGCGTTTCTCATTGCGACTGCAAAGTGTTAGTAGGGGGAAATAAAAGCGGGAAAATAAATAAAAAATAAAATGAAAAATAAAACATAAAATATAAATAAATAAAAAAAACAGTCAACAAATTATAAAATATAAAAAAAATGTATATAAAATTGAAAACTTCAGCCTCGAAGCTATTTCTATTTGGCCACTACGATGATCAGTCAGTAGTAAGTCAGTCAGTTTGCAAAAAAACTATATATACACCTAAGTCTGTTTTTACACGGTAGATTGGTTTCAGAAGAAGCCGTGTAAAAAAAGACATTGATCGTATACAAAAATGGGTGATTTGTTCCCTGTTATGAGCCGTTGATATGAACATACTTCGCAAAAATTAAATTTGACACAAACATTTTAAGTACATAAAATTTCAAATCGTGCTAAATGGAATAAAATCGTGTAAAAAAATTAAAAATAATCAATTTTCAAACCGTGTTATATCAAAACCGTGTAAAAACAGACTTAGGTGTACTCGCAGTTTATTAAGAAACTTTTCGACTGGGTGATAATATTTAAACAAAAAAAATAATGACTGGGTGATAATATTTAAACAAAAAAAATAATTAAAAATAAAATATTATAAATAAAAAACACAGTCAAGAAATTATAAAACATAAAATAAAATATATAAATTTGAAAAATTTCAGCCTCGTAGCTATTTCTATTTAGCCCCTACGATGATCAGTCAGTAGTAAGTCAGTCAGTTTGTAAAAACTATATATACTAGCAGTTTATTAAGATACTTTTCCACTGGGTAATAATATTTAAGCTTGGACTTACCGCAAAAACAGATGCGATGTCTTGCCCAACGAGGCGGTGCAGTGAATGCCCAGAGTGGTTAGAGTAACGGAACCATTGCCAGGGCTAGTGCGTATGAGGCCCTTATTGTGCTGACGTGTGACCTTGACAAGACCGTCAGCGGCCTGAATGATACGAAAACCGTTAATATCGTACATCTCGGTGCCGTCATCGGCACAGCTATACGATGATTTGGCAATCACTTCCTGTGCCTCGGGCACAAAAGCGGGACCGTGACGTGAGTCGCTATAGAAAAAAGGTAACAAATATAATAACTATCTAAATTATAAATTCATTTCACTTACTCATAGAACACTGCCAGAGTATAGTCCTTGGTTAGGTCAGTAAAAGTGTCGGTTGTGGTGCGTGTGCCAGCGGTATCAACCAGATATATCAAGGCGCAAGATTCGCTCGTAAAGCTCACACCCTTGTACCACATTTTGGCGTAACGCCTGGAAGATTCCAAAAAGAATTCTCAACACAATTTAACATTCATTTTGCTAGCTAAACACACTCTCCCTTGCTTATATTATATAGTTATAGAAAGCTTTTAAAGAAATTTTTCTTTTTCTTAACTTACACAAAATTGTTGGTCTTCATGCCGTCATATGTGACGATCTCCACCTTGGAGCCGCTCTGCAGAATTCGTCCATTGGGATGAATCAGAGCTGAGTTAGTACCGTTACGGGACAACGAGACAGCGACCATGCTACGTTGATTCAGCACACGCACCGCCTTATCCAAGGTCATGTCAATGCTACAACGAGTATAATGATGGGTTCTTCAGTTTCCTAAATTTCCAGAGCTAACTTACCGTATTCCCTCGCGTAAACGCAGCTGAATAGTGCCATTGGACATGGCGATCGGTCCGGAACCGGGACAAGGTGGCGGTGGTGGTGGTGGGCTGTTCTCAAACTCAAAGGTACGCGAACTGACGCGTCCCAAGGCATGTGGTGGCGGTGGCATCGGCGATGGATACTGCTGCGTGTGGTGCATTTGTGGTTGCGGTGGCTACAAAATCGAAAATCAATCTCAATTTGAATTAATTTATTTATGTACAAAGAATGGAACTTTACCGGACAATAGGCGCCGCCACTCTCATAGCCATAGGGCGTGGCATAGCGAGCCGTTAATGACTTTGTGCCATGGACAATTGGCTCCAAATCGGGTGCAATGGCCGTTAGCAGCGGTTGCGAGTGGTGCATGGCCATGCCCATGCTGCGATACGAACCAGATCCAGCCCCTCCAACTCCAACTCCAGTTCCACCGACCCCGCCACTGGCATTAGTTTGGCTGGAACACTCCTTAGCCAACACGGCGGTGTTTGTGCCGACACTAGCACTACCGCTATTCAGCGACATGCTGCTCAACCGCGATGATAGCGAAGCAGCTGTTCCAGACAAGCGCATCGAGGATTGCTAAAAGATATAGAAACAAGCATCATATTTCAATCACATATAAATATTAAAATTCAATTTAATTATAAAAAAAAAAACAAGAAAGAAAATGTCAGTCGGGCATGAGCCAGAGGCATTCGAAGTTTCAACGCAATTGTGGGCGAATGGGGCGTGGCATCCAATAAATTTTGATGGCATTATATTTATATTGCAAATAGCAACCTGCATGTCAAAATTGGTGTCCCTAGATATTATAGTTACCGAGATATTCGCAAAAAAAAAAAACTGTAATTTTTCCGAGGTTTTTCAGGTTTTACGCTTTTTGTGGGCGAATGGGGCGTGGCATCGAAAAAAAAAAAACGATTCTTGTATTGACTGACTAAATATGTGGTCGATACTGACGAAAACGGAACTCTTACCATCTCAGAGTTCTGTTTGTTCATACGGACAGACGGACGGACATGGTTATATCGACTCGGCTTGTGATGCTGATCAAGAATATATATACTTTATGGGGTCTGCCACGCCTCCTTCTGCTTGTTACATACTTTTCACAAACCTAGTATGCTCCTCAGAGGGTATAAAAATATATAGGAAACAAATTATGGCTCATTGTAAAACAAGCTTAGATTGCAGTACGTCTGAAACAAGCTAAGACAAACTGACAGCAGTATCACTACCAATATTCATACTGTCATTATCAGAAGAACAATAATTTGTAGGTTATGTGTGTCTGGTACTTACAGGCGATGGATTGTTGTTGGTGTAGACGGAGCGTTGACGCACTCCATTTGGAGCCTTGGTGGGGGATCGCAAGATGTTATTGATCTTGTCGTTCATCTGGGCACGCGAGAGAAAGTCTTCGGCATTGAAGATGCCCACACGACCGCTTTTCGGTGTCAGAATGGCATCGGGTTGCTGCTGCTGCTGCTGCGGCTGTTGTGGCTTTGATTCCTCTGGTGTGGCGAGCTGGCACTGCACCTCCTTGGTGTTTGGTTTGGTAACTGGAACCATTCTACTATTGGATTCTGTCTTCCTGTGGCTATAACTGAATTGAACAGTTACGAGTTACGAAGTTACGGAGTTACGGAGTTACAGAGTTACAAGGTTTTTTGTTTGCTGAAACGACTTTTTATAGCACGCACTGAGTTGGGGATTTGCGAAATGAAAACCAAAGATTGCTCGACACACAACGACTCAAAGAGAGGAATTTAATTTTTACTTTTTTTTATTTTCTACTTTCAAGAGCTCTGCTCACTGCGAAAATTTGTGAAAGAATGACTTGCCACAACTGCTGCAGCTTTGGCAAGTCATCTGTTTGATATCTTTTTGTTTCGACAATTTGACATTAGGCCTACTATATATTGTATGAACAGTTAGTGCTGCAAAGCGCACAAATGTTGCCAGATAATTACACTTTTAATTCAAGTCCTGAGCACTATTCAACACTGTTAATTGTAACAGGTACAACGAACATTGCCAAGGCACGTAGAGTTGCCAACCCAATTGTCAAAATAGAAATGAGAGCACGCTCGACTGTTTAAAATACCCTCTGTCTCTCATTCCTAGCTAAACTAATTTTTAGTTTTAAAACTATGCGATAAGAAATACGTTTAATAAATGTTTAAAAATTTTAAAATTGTGAGTAGCATATTTAGAGATAGAACACACTTTATTCCGATATATTTTTATAGGTATTTAGTTATCGGTTTCCAAGTTTAATGGACTTGGCCATAAGGCGTCCTTGCCCATGGCAAAATCATCATTAGTTGTGTTGCCAAATTTGACAAATTTGTCGCTGTGGGTCTCTTTGGGCCACTTCCGTGACAAGTGAAAGTGTTCAATGGAAATTAGCTCAGGAAACGAGACAGAGAGAAGGGGCGGGAGGAAAGGAATAGACGTCAATTAGCCATAGAGACTGAAGTCTCCTTCAATTTGTTTATTTAACTTTGTGTGTGAGTTTAGAAGCCCCTTGAACTTCTACAGCAACAAATTGTCTGACAATTGTCACAATAATTTGTATTGTCTTTTTTGCCATTTTGCCAATTGCAATTGTCATCGAATTGAGTGAGTTTTATTTTGTTTGTGACAAGTTTTCGCTGATTTATTGTGTGTCTTTTGGCCTGGCTAATGAGCGCATTGACTCCTTGCAGCATTTGGCCATCGGCCTACGCACAATTCAGTTTAGTTTTGCAAACGATTTTCATTTTCATTTTCATTTCCATATCGGCAGAGCATAGAATATATGTTACTAATGTGTATATATATATCTGTATACCCGTTTATTTTTATGTTAAATATTTGATATTTTTAGTGCAAGAGCTGCACACTAAAATGCTGTTGCAATTTAAGTTGTTTTTTTTGTTTTTTTTTTTGTTGAGACGCCCACACATTGCATTGACTCAGTTTAAAGAATCTTAAAATAAAATCAGCATGCAATGTGCAGCATATATATATACACAAAAATATATATGTATATATAGACATATGGGGGACACAGTGAGTGCCAGTGAAATACGGAAATTCATGCGAAACAAATTGCTTAACCTCCCAAAAAACACATGTAAACATCATACATATATTTATATTTTTTTTGGTAAATACAAATTTGTTGACAGCCTTTTAGGTTTTGCGAGTTTTTTGCTTAAAATTTATTTATACTTGTAAGCATAACTCGCAAATAAAGTGTTCTTCATTGAAACTTTAAGCAAATAATAGTCAAAGCAATAATAGTTTTTTAAAACAAAGGCAAAAGAAATCATTTTCAACTGCTCATTGCAAGCTAAAAATTATATAGCGGTTATTAATTTAATCTTTATATAATTTAATTTTATATTTATTAATTTCAGTATTTCAACAATTCTATTTATTATCATATTCTATAGCAACTTACTGCCTTTCTATGGTACACTTTGGTAGACCGAACTGTCGGCATACACATTTTTTAATTACCCAGTCGCAAAAAGTGGCAGCGAGTGCCTTTTTGCACCCAACAAAAAAACAAACAAAACATAAAAAAACAATAACCTCCATTGTCACATAGAAATGCTGTAGGGGAAAAGAACAACGGAAAGTCTGTCACAAAACATAAATAGCTTTGTTTTGCGACGAGATATGTGACACATAGTAGACCAAATGGCAGAGGTAGAAACAGAAACCATTATGAAACACAGTACTTATTATATTGGACTTATATATGGCAAAAACACAAAACACAAGTAACAAAAAACTGTTTAAACAAAGAACAGTTAGCCAATGAAAACTGTAAGTAATTAAGCTGATATTTTGTTGGAAAAACAATTCATTACCACAAACTAAAATGGAATGAAAAACCAAACATTTAATTTATGCAAAACTTAATATCAAATAGTTTAGTTTAGATGCTGAAATTGGCTTTTTACACATTCATATTTGATGTGAAAATTCATAATAACAAACCTATAAAAGTTATATGTTCTGCAGTTGGATCATAAGCACGTGCATGACGTCATAAAAAAGCGAAATAAAAAATAAGTTATGTTTTTATTTAGCAATCGTGATGCAATTTGTAGCATACGTTCTTAAATTAAGGTGAATTTTGTTTAGTTTTCAAGGCAGCGAAAATTTTGTGTGATATTTGCACAACAAACTTGATCTGCGTGCACAACGTGTAGAGTTGTGTCTATAAATTTGGTAGCTCTACCTCTTAACTCGGACGAAACTCAATTTTTTGCTACGCATTGGTTTAAAAATTATATCATTAAAAACTTTTATATAAAAGAAAACTTGATCTGCGTGCACAATATGAAAGGGAAAGAAGTGTCAGTAAATTTGGTAGCTCTAGCTCTTAAATTATACCATTAAGAACTTTTATAAAAAAGAAAACTTGATTTGCGTGCACAACATTTAAGTGAGAATTAGACTAAAAGTCAAATACTACTTTAAAGGGTATCTTCTAGTCAATTAGACATTCCACGCAGTGTGTTCGATTAGTTTTGCTGGTAATATGAAAACCACAAAATTGTGCAACAGCTCGGAAAATAGCGCAGTTGGAAAGTGTGAGGAAAACACAAAAGAAAATGGAAAGAAAAACTATTTTCGTGGCGACAAAATTTATAGTCATGTCAATGAACTGTGCACTGTGCATGTTGCTACACAGCAGCAGCAGAGAGAGATGGAGAGAATGGGGATGAAGTGAGAGGGTGAGAGGCTGCTAAACAGATCGAGTCATGGTTTAATAATGGAAACCATAGGACATGAAGAGTCTGCTCTGCTGACGTCACTCGTTGGATTGTGGCATAATTGAAACTGTAATGTGTTGGACAGCTTTAAGCCAATTTCTTTTATTTTTTTTTGTAAAAATTTTCCTATTAATGAATGGCATTTATATTTATATTTATGCAATTTATACATTAAAAACAATTAACAGAGACGACTGTTGCTTTTGTTGTTGTTTGTGGGCAATCTGAAATTAATTGGTTGTCAACATCATCAGCAGCGTATAAATATAGCATATATGTATATATCGAGATATTCATATGAATCCATGAGTAAATAATTGTGTATAGGGTATAGTTCCATTCATTGGCAATTCTTTTGTTTTTGTTGCCTCATGCTGACATCCGCAAATATACTCAGCTTTATATTCATTCATACATTTGTTATTAAGGTACACATACTACTCTTAGGTCCAATCTTTCCCAGTTCATTTCTGATATATCTTTTTTTTCGAAAATTCCTTAAATTTTCTTCAGTCAGTTATTGTCACTCCGCTTTTGAGGCATTACAATTTGAGTGACTTTTGTTTACACAGACGTCCCAATGGACGTGTGCCGTACAAATCCCACAAAAATTAAGGCTTGTCGGTTTGATTCGAATGATTCATTGGGATTTCCTGGAAGTGCGACCCACAATGGGTATTATGACCCAGACAGACCAACGCACTGCCTCTGATTCTCTAAATCTCTATTCACAATCTGAGTTCATTAAAATAGCGCAAAAGTGTGCCCAAGATACATACTATATATACATATAATCTATATAGGTGTATATTTTGTGGGTTTGACGTCATCAAAACGCTACGTTTGCCAAATGTGGCACAGTGGCGCCCTCATGCGAACATTGGCCAATTGTGACGCTTGCCGAACGCCTAGGTGTGCTACGAATTGAAGGAGCAGAAGGGGAATGGGGTATGGAGAAGGAAGGTGAAACAGCAAATCTTTCGTAAGATTTAATGTCTATCTGGCGCATTGCCCGTTCGCTTTTATTTTTTTTGTCAAAACTCACAAATTTTACGCTTAATTTAAGCGGCAAACATCTGAAGTGACGTTTGGTCGTATCTACTTTTCATTTCTTATTTAAATAGGCCAAAGTATTCATCAATAATTATTACACATCAAGAAAATTAACGAGTTGTGTGTATGTGAGCAATTGCCAACACTAAAGATACACTGCTCAAAACAAATTGTATTTAATTGTGTTCCTTAAACTAAGAATTACTTAAATAAAACTAAGTTCTTATGATAACTTAATGTTAAGTATACACATGTTCTGACTTTTTTTAAACCATATTAACGTAAGACGTTTCTGAGTGCTGCTTGTTCATACGGACACACAGACGAAAGGACGAATGGACGGACGTACGTACAGACAACCTAAGCTTTTTCGACTCAGCTTGCGATGTTGCTCACAAAAATATAAATTCAATAAAAACTTTATTATATTTAAAGTGCTTTAAGCACTAGAGTACAAATATAAAGCTGTCTTAACTTGACTTTTTTTCAGTGTACTTCAGTACATAAATTTCGTATAGATTTTTATTTTGGTAAGCTGTCTAATTAGTTTACAAAGGTCGCAAGCGTTGAATGTCTGTCTATAAATAAGTCAAAGCAATCAATTAAAACATATCCTTCAGACTTCACAGACTTCCAGACTTTACTTTTATCCAGGGTTATGTATGCTATATATATGTATAGATATATATTTGTATAGACTATATATTTTTGAATATGTAATGAATTGAATTTTGTTCCTGAATTCTCAAAGAGCTTTCAAAAAATTTATTGGTTTCAGCGTTCACCTTTCTTGACTTTTTGAAGCAAATTTTGTATATTTGGCGAACGTGCCTCTTGGGTGTATCCACGCCACGCCACGGCATGCCACGCCCACAATTTCTGCGTTCCAGTTTGGTGTTGGGGATGGGCGGGCAGGGCGGCAGTCAGTCTGCTCTGTTCTGTGTGTCTGTTGAACGGTTGCAAAGGCATAAATCACGCGACTTTTAGTCGAATTTTCCGCCTTCTTTGAATTTTCCTTAATCTTTTGTTGTTGCCGCTTGTCGTTCACATGCTTAATTTTTATGTGTTTTGTGTTTTTTGTTATACAATATTAATATGGTTCATATTTTTTATTTTCCTTAAATTTATAACACATGCACTGCGATTGTGCAATTTGTGACTTGTCTTTCCGCTTTTTTGATTTTCCTTTTTTGCTTTTTTCGATATAAAATGCATTTACTTGGAAAGCTCAACGGCGGAAAGAGAGTAAAAGGTGTGAAAGGGGAGCTGCATTAAATTAACAATGGTTTTTGGGTGTGTGCAATCAACAGAGAAATGACTTAAAGACTTTATAAAATGGCTGCATAGTTTCCGGTTGCAATGGCCAAAGGCAGACAGGGGAAAGGAAGAGCCGAAGACTAGACTGAGACGCAGTGGAATTCGTATTGCGCTCTGAATACAAACAGACAGACAAACAGACAGCTGGGAAAAGTTCAATGAACGGCAAATTCCATTGGCGACAGCCATTGTAATGCCAATTGGGCATTAAACACAGCCAACTATTGTCAGTCTGGCAACACTCTGCCAACTGCTCCCTCAGGCTGCTCCAGTCCCTCTAGTTAGTCACAAATTGCGGTCGTCAATGGATGAATTTAGTGCACGCAGCGACAACTAAATGGAAATAATGTCGACGCAGTAATTGAACATTAACTTCTGATATTTCCCTCTCTCTCTCTGTCTCTCTCTTGCCCTCTACCTCTTTTCTCTTGGGTAATGTCTTGGCACACAGAGAGCTGTCAGTTGCAGTCATTTATACATTTATCTGAGTAGAAGACAAACGAAGTAAATTTATAATGTAGGCAACATACACACACACATACACACCTTACAGGCAGTCTGTTAAAGTCAGATTCTTCCTTTGAAAAAAGAGGGCTGGGCAGTTTCCAAAATAAATAACTCGTACAACAGTTGAACAATTGCTGTCCCATATACATATATTTCTTGTATACTTTACCTGATATACTCTGCTTTTGATGCATTACAGGAGTATATAACAAATAATAATAATACCATCAATAATATAAATAATACCTTCTTCATCTAATATAGATTTAAATAGTACAACAGAAGATAGTTAGAAAAGTTCATTTGCTAAAGAATTCTATACTAAAGTTCAATATTTTCATCGAAAAAATCAAATATAATATTTCAATTCATATTGAAAAGTACGGGTGTTTTATAGTCGGGTAACGTTAAACAGTTTTCTGGAGATTTGTTTATTGTAATTGTCACTTGTGGATTTCCATTTGATAAAGAATTCTGTACTAAAGTTCAACATTCTCTTCTAAAGCATCAAAGATAGTATCCCAATTCAAATTAAAAAGTACGGGTGTTTTCTAGTCGCGTAACGTTAAACAGTTTTCTTCAGATTTGTTTATTGTAATTGTCACTTGTGGATTTCCTTTTTTGTGGCTACTGTCAAGTAAATATTTCAGCTAGGTATATAGTATATATGTTCGTAACACAGCCATCTGAAATTTCAACAGCACAACTCTGACGTCTACTCAGCAATTGGGCACAAGAATGTATATATCTATTATACTATATAGTATTGTGTTAACTGTAAATTATTTCCGCAATGAAATGAAAGAGATTCTTTTCGAGGCACTTCTACCTTAATGTTATTTGCCATATAAAATTTATTGTTTATCAACTTTGTGGTGTATACTGCAGACTGTATACCATAATCAGGTAATGAGGCCAACAAAAAAAAAACAGAAATTAATAAAAGAGAGCTGCAAAATTGAGCAAAAGTTTTTAAGCAGCCTTATGAAATGGAGGAAAAACAGGATAATAAAACAAAGTGGTGAAAAGTGAGCAGCAGAAACTTTAAAGAATTTCATTTTTGGTTTTTCATTTAAGCTTTGAGGTTTGTTTCTACCCCACAAAAGAAAAACAATCGCTTACACAAAAGTTATTCAATCAGTTAATCTCTGTTGTATTTTATATGTTGTAAAAATTGCAAGTCTTTGTTGTTTATATAGCATAACATACTGCTACTGATAACTGATAGATTTGGCGTTGAAGTGTCAGTTTCGCCAAATGTCAAAATGCCGCTCTGAACGATTTTCAATCACAAATGGCAACAATTTTTGCTGTCCGAACCCAAGAAAATCACGCTAAAAACAGAAAAGGGGCGTGGCGCGGGCTGCGAGGGGAGGAACTGAGGGCTGGAGAGGTGATGGGTGACAGCGAGTTGTGTTTGCTATGCAAACATTTTTCGTGTTTTTCCAAAGTGCCAAAAAGCATGTCAAGGGAGCGAAAAAGCAAAAGCAACAAAAAAACAGCAAAGCAACATCAAAATGTCAGCGAGAAATATGTTCTTGTTCTCGTTGTTGTTGTTGTTATTACTGCTGTTAGTTTAATGCGTAAAGTTGACAAGCACAGACATGCACACATTTGTATATAGGTAGATACATATGTATGTCCAATATCAGCAAATGAAGTCCAATGTTACAAAAAAAAGTTATGAATAATTTGTAGGCAATATTCAAATAGACGTGTTCATGAATCACCCCAACAAAATAGTGAAGCACCCTAATAAATAATCGATTTATTTTGCAAAGTGCTTTAGATTGGGAGTAGTAACTGGGAGTATTTTTGGGACCATAATGAGGCATGACTAACTACATACAATTGCCGCACTTAAATATACATAAGCACTTAAGGGATGAGCGATGAGTGAAGTGACAAATGGGAAATTGGGGAATGAGTGGCAGGTATTTGCTAAGCTTGAGTACACTGAAAGAAAACTAAAGTATTAAACTTGATACACCACTTAGAAAGTTAAATTTATATAAATCAATAATCTAAATAAATGAAAAACAAATTTTAAGAGACTATTTTGGGGCTTGAAAACATGCTAAGTACACTGCGAGAAAACTAAAGTATTACACTTGATACATTACTCAGTAAGTTCAATTTACATAAATCCATAATCTAAATTAAATGAAGAACAAATTTAAGTGACTATTTTGGCGCTCGAAAACATGCTAAGTACACTGAAAGAAAACTAAAGTATTAAGCTTGATACACCACTTAGAAAGTTAAATTTATATAAATCGATTAAGTGACTATTTTTGGGCCTTGAAAACAAGTTTGCTACTAAGTTAGATGGTAATTTCTCTCTGTGTAGTCTGAAGTGCTTTGCCTAAGGACACAGTGCGAAGCTCTTCCTCTCTGTCTGTGCTGGTCAACAACTTGTACAAATACCACAGAAACCGAGTGTCGAGTTTATCTTTAACTTAATCAGCAGAGTTGAGTTTGTATTGGGGTTGTTTATAAGTACGAATTAGAACAATTAAAAGGATATATATAGAGAGAGACAGAGATACTATGCCTATTTGCTTGCTGTCAACTGCTGATTGCTCTGAGCACTTGTTTTTGTTAGCTGTTTTTGTGGATTTTGTTGCCTTGGGCAACATTTACATGCATAACATAAAAGTGTCATCAAAATCATTTGAAAATTTGCTGGAATTTATGTTTGCTTTTAACGCGTATTTAATTTGCTTTAATTAGCTGGCAAATTGTCGACCAACATGGCCAACATGTGGGCGTCTCTGTTAACGGAAGTTGAGACTGTCAGACAGAGTCTACTAGACTGACCTCGCTGAACTCCTTGGCGAAATGTAAAAATAAAACACGGGTTTTCTTTTTTTTTGTCTTGTTTTTGGGGTCACTTTACTGGCATGGTTGTGCACTCCCTTCTGCTTGTCTTTAAAAAGCGTTTTAATTGGATGCTGGCGGCATTTCAGTTTTTATTGTTAGCATATGAAGTGGAGAGTCTTGTCCTTTTAGCCATGTCTCATGGCATGCATTTGATGCTAATTACTGTTACCAACAACATGGCGAGCATGCAAAGGATGCTTGTCCTTGCCCCACAGCAACCACTTTTGCCCGGCATAACGGCATTGTGATTGCCAGCTGCCACCACACTGCCTGCAGACAGTACAGCACCACCTGCTGCAGTGCCTCCACTTGCATTATATACACGTCCGTTGTGTCCGTTGCACAGATTCTCTTGGCAGCTGCGATAGTAAGTGCGATATGAGGCATCCGTTTTGACTCCGTCCCGATACTGTACAACGAAAATTTTAAAAGTCACTTTTTAGATACAATCAATCCCTCTAGCAATTGAGGTTTCTTTCCCTTCCAACTACTCATACTTACAGGTGGCTTATCCACACAGTCACGTAGAAAGAAATTGACTCTGTTCGGATTGCGCTAAAGGCGACGCAGATAAAAAGGGAAGCGAATAAGAAAGAAAGAGAAAGGAAACAAGGAATGAGAGAGGTTGGGAGCATGAGAAGTGTATGCAAAAGATACATCCGCAAAATTTCACAATTTTACTCAACGGATGTGCTTTTTTAATGTTATTAAAATTGTTCACATTTTTCTATCGACTTCTTTAGTAACATAAAACTTTTTTAATGCTTTGCAAGTAGGGAAAAATATATGAACGGACGTACGTATATGCTTAAAGTTAGGAAATATCAATATATATAGTAGAGAATTTACTTATTTACTCACATGCTGAAAATATTACTTGTTCTATTTTAAAACGTTAAGCTAAAATATCTTTAACTTGTTACGATCTTTCTTACTTAATCCCGTAATCACCTTTTTTTAACACTTTAAGCTTTCCTAACTTTTCCAAAAATCTAGCGATTTTGAAACGGATTACCATTTTAAATAGAATTTTAACACATATTTAATACTGCAAATAAATTTTGTAATTTTCTAAAATTTGATTTTCTTTTAAAATTTACCAAATTTTGCATACCTACCCCTTGACATTTTTTCAAAAAATTATAAATTTTTTTTTTAATTTTATTTTTAAAAACTATGCAAATTGGTTGGAAAATTTGTGTTGATTATAAATATATAAACTTTATGGGGTCGGAAATAAGTTTTAAGCTTTTTATGGTCAGATAAAATACCATTATTAGCTTTTGGAATAATTTTTTTAGGTATGCTAAAAACCATAAAAAGTACCGAAAGTTTACTGCTACTTATTCCCTTAGCAAAACTAAAAAATGTCTAGATTTGTAGCTACTAAACTTTCACTTTATATTATAGCTTTAATCAAGTGGCATTTGTTAACTTAAGAAATCATAAGCCTTTTACTTGTTGCTAAAATTATGGATATGTATTTAGTAGCTGGTTGAATTGAATTGAATGGAATTTAATTTTTGCTCGACAGAAAAGAGAAGATAAAGTTTTAATTGCATTATGTTGAGCTCTTTGTGACTCTTAGCTGAAGCACAGACTCTTAGAGTCTGTGAGTAGCTGAGATACTAGATACTTTTGTATTTTTTCTGTTCACTTTCATGCAGGCTTAAAGTAACTTTGATCCGGCCAAATTCAATAACAAAGAGTTCAAGGCTTTTGTGACTAATGAAGCACTGGCAAATGTTTACCCAACTCTTTACTCTTTATTCAAAATGAAAATAAATATAGAATAAATCTGTAGAAGACTAAGGAACGAACGATAAAGTTAAAGTTAACTTTGAGCCAAAGGGGAAAAGCCAGCGGAAAATTCAGTGACACTGCTGCTGTATCCTCAGCATTCTACAAGCGGCTTTTGTGGTCTTATACGCCTTTTTGGCTTTCCATTAAATTATGGTAATGGACTTTTTTTCTTCTTCATCTCTGGCAGTTCTATTTTTTGTGTGTGATTCGAAATTAAAACACAAAAGCCGCAATGTCAACAGACGTGCTTGCTTTTTTATAAAGAACAATCGGCTGATTACATGACAACAGACTAGAGACGAAAGACTACAGGCTACAGACTAGAGAGAGAGAGTTTATTTCAGCGACAGCTGCGTCTGATAATATTAAAGTGTACAAATGCTTCTCTACCGACCTTCGAGTACTTTCAAGCACTTGACTCTGGCCATTTGCATGCCAAGTTTTTATTGCAAATTGCAGCTTTGTGCTTTTGGGCCAAGACTTTACATTTGCTATGGCAAAATGGCGCATAAGTTAAGCATGGAAAATGACACAATCTTTTGCCAGCAGCAAGCCCAACTTGGGCTCACCGTGCTCACGAAGCACGCTCTGCTAGTTCGCTAAATTTTATTCTCTAACTGATCAGCGCAATTAAAGCCAAAAACGTAAGTATGTAATTTAAACCGCCACTCGAGAAAGCTGCAGTCTTTATTCACGTATTACTCATACGCCACATGTACCAAAGAGTGGCACAAAATATATTCAATTACTTTGTACGCTTAAGAGTTTAGTTTTATAGCCATCTCTCGTACTCGTCGTCGTCGCCTACGTGAGACTCGCTAATTTGCTGGCAAAAACTAAAGTTTTTGGCTACAAAGTTGCCACATACAAAAACCCCAATTGCCACTTGTCCAATAGAAAATGGGGAGACGAAAGGAGAGAAATGGGAAGAGTGAATGAAAAACTAAAAGTAAAATTCGTGTGGCAAATGCAACTTTGTTGCTCCACACACAATTCAGTAGCAGCAACAGCAGCAGCTGCGGCTCAGTCCAAGCGTACGTGTAGAGTTAAACGGGAAATGAGCATAAGTAGTTCATGCCATGATTATAACTGTGGGTGGATGGTACTTGCAACATTTCATGAGGATACATACATGTCGAAAAGTCTACAGTCGATAGATTACAGCCGACTGCAAGAGAGAGGGTCTGTAAAAGGATAATAATTTATAAACTATATAAGATAGTTGTACGATTCCAACTAAAGTAGGTCAAGATTTACACACAACAAACTGTAAACTTTTATAGCTATGGAGTTTTTTATACGATCGAGCCGAAATTGGTAGGATCCATTTGAAGCACATTATATATTAAGTATGCCAACTTTCAAAGCAATAGCTTTAGACATGTAGAAATTAAGTGTTCCTACGATTAATGACAGATATACTCAAGAACTACAAAAAAGGTAGAGTGCTTACACAATATAAGATTGTTACCGCCAAATTGAGTTGCTCTATCACTTAGAGTACCAGAGATCTAGATCTAAATTCCCTTCATAGGTATAACTACTATCCATAAGAGTCTATTTAACTTCTGTTTAAAGTACAGGTAACACTCACAATTGACTCTTTCCTCACCGTGAGGCAATACTTCTTGGTGCAGTTAATGGCTGGTATGGCGCTGGTATTCGTGATGCAGGTGGCATCGCTCTGGTTCAACGCGTAGCTGCAAATGTAGCACTGGAAAGCTGCAAGTCCAGAAAGATCATGAGTTTGCTATAGAGAGGGGAAAACTACTTAAAATACTATATAGTATGTGTATGTGAACTGAAAAGCACTGTAAATACGAAAATAAGCATATCACAATAATTGAACGAGGTCATGACGTTGCCTTTCATTTTCATTTTGAATTTGATTTTCATTTTCAGTTGCTGATGATGATGATCATGTTCATGTTGCTGCTGTTGATGCTGATGATGTTGTGCTTTTCTTAGATTTTATTTATAGCTAAACGCAGCGAAGCGACAACATCAAAATCTATAAAAACACAATTCTTTTTTTCTCTGTTCTTTTTTTTCTTTCCTTTGCTTTCTACTATTTTTAATGTATTTTTATTCAAATTAATTGCATTAAAGTGAGAATTTTGGCAACAGACTTTCTGTCTATTTGCCAAGTGGCACGACAACGTCCTCGACATGTATCTATCTATTTTCTATATATATATATAGATATATGCTTTTTCTTTCATTTTCTGTTTTGTGTAATAACAATGACGTCAATAGACAACATCAACATCAACATCAACGAGAATAGCAACAGGCACACAAAAGTATTGCTGTAAGCAAAATCATGACACGAGACTTTGGCGGCCTCATAAAACTGATCATCAGCAGCAGACCAGTTTATAATACTCTTTGGTATTACTAATTATACAAATTTTACATAGAAATTGAAATGCCCTTTGGTTAGGGTATATAGACCTCATATGACCCTGTAAACACTACGATTGTCCAACAGCTGGCACAACAAACAAATCTCTCTGTAATCTTCGCTCCAAAACACGTTTCTACGATCTTTTAATAGTTCATTTGCAGTTCTAGTTTTCATCGTAAAATCAGTGTATAGAAAATTTTATGATTTTAACGCGCATAATTTGTGTTTATTTTTAAAAAAAATTAAACACTGCAATTTCTGCATAAAACGCTCAACGAGTAGATAGCCATTCACTTCGGCGTATTTGTACATCAGTCAGAGTGTACACTCAGTCATTCATTCGTGCGAAATTATAACACCACAAGCATCAAAATTATCACTAAGCACAGTGGTAATTGGTACAATGATAATGTGTTCAAAATTAAATGGAAATTTTTATTAGAGAATATTAAAAAAATATTTTTAAGGAAGTTTAAAGGAAAAACATTATAAACATCTATAAGCAATCGAAAAATATTCAAGCCTGATCATCGTGCAGACTAAATAGCACCAGCTGCGATGGTATAATTTTACTATAAAGCTATAATTTTACTAAAAACTTTATAAACATCTTAAAGCAATCAAAAAATATTCAAGCCTGATCATCGTACAGACGAAATAGTAACAGCTGCTTTGCTATAATTTTTCCATATCATAATAAAATTCAAACAGAACTTTTGAAACATTATTTTAATTATGCAAGCCAATTTACAATTATATTTCATCTGCTGTATATTCAAAAAGCTGTGAATTTTCTTGTAATTATAATAAAAATTAAATTCTGCTTAATTTTGTTTCACGGTTTGCCGCCAGATCTAAAAATATGGCATTATGCAGCGTGTGTGTGTGAAATCTTTTTGAGAAATGATTTGTATCATCTTTTGTGTAGCAATCAATAAATTAAATGCGGTCATTGGAGAGTGGCATCAACAGCTGAACCAAAGATGGGTTATTATATGGTTAATAGACTCATTTAATAAACACATAAACAGACAAACATACCCAGATATATAGTAGATGTATACGAAAAATACGTAAGCAGAGCAAAGTTCTTGGAATCGCGTGGAGGTCTCCTGCTGAATTAGCCAAAGAACGTGCCAAAACAACCGAAAAAAAACGTTTCAAAATTTACCTGTCATAAATTTGTTTTGCAGATTTGACAAGTTGCGAAATAAAACAGCTAATTTAGTTAAGTGGCAAAGTAATTCATAAGTACACTTAGTACACAAATACATGTCTCAATTTGTTTAATAATAGATTTGTTGCTTTTGTGACAGTCACATACGCAATGGTAATTTATTAATAACAAAGTACTTACCAATTGTTTGAGCTGCAGCTGCCAAGATGACGGCGAATGCGACATGAAAACGACAAATTTCGAGGGTTTGCGACATTTTAGCAGTCACAACTTGTCGTCTGCCGTTGATATCTGATATTGACAGTTAATAGTTGCTGCGATGTTCCGAAGTTTTGCTCTGCAATTGAAGTGTAGATGAGTTTTATAATGAAGTAACAACTTTAAACTATCCGTTATAAATAGTTTGAAATTTTAAAGAGTGTAATTTAACATTTAACACATTTATTTAATGTGTAACGGGTGCTTTAAAGTCGCTCAATTGACTGTCTTTTTATGCATCATATCTTATCATGCTTTGAGACTGTTTGATAAGGTCTGTGTGCTGCCATTATTTACATAGAACCCCATTTTATTTGTGTGATAATTAATGACTGTTTGCATTTATAACTTGTTGCCCACAATATAAATATATATGTTCATATATTTGCAGCCTGAACGCTATGTGCCTGGTTCGCCCATCTTTCGCGATAGCAGTCCCACGCCCAATGCCACGCCTACAGCACCTATAACAGTACCGCCCACCGCAGCAGCAGCCGCAGCCGCAGCAGCAGCGTCGTCAAAAGTGACAGGCGCTTCTCCAACCGCCAGGAGTCGTGGTCAAGGTAACATAAAAAAGGAAATAAAAATGAATAATAAATGTATTCATACAACCCTCGCTAGCCATACCTCATGCCTCATTCCTTTCCCTTTGCTGCACATGTTTCAGTTGCCTCAAAAGTTGACATAGTTTTCGTTGACATTTGTGTAAATAAAGCTGGAAAAACATGCTACAACAAAGTTGGCTCGTAATGCTTTTGGCTCCACGGGGCGTATGCGCGATATTGTGCATATGAAAATATTCGTCATGTTGCGAATATATATTTTGGGTCAAAGATGTTCAAGATATTTCCCCGAGTGCGCAGCAGTGAGGGGGGAGGGGGGCAAGACATTTTCCGCATAATTGATTGCTCTGTGCAGCTATTTAAAACTTATTGGGAAATTTCATTGAGCTACAGGTAAACAACAACAAGAAGCACAATAGAATTGTCGAGCATTATCGAGTGTACAGCCAGACATTGGTTAGACATTCTCGTTATTTGTGGAATGGTATGGAATGGAATGGAATTCGAATTATACGTTTACGTTTACGTTTGTGGTATTATTACTATATAGTATAGTATAGGTATGTATTATTATTATCTCAATGCTCTATGCACTGCTGCTTTGGTTTGTTTTCCTTGCTGTTTTTCCTCGAAATCTCAATTCTGTTTACGTGCTTCCGTGCGCGATTCGGTAAAGTACCCGTAGAATATAGAGAGCGTCCCCAAAACCGCCAGCCCATCGCACACCACCCCAATTCCATTCATAATGACCCCTCTCACCACATTCTCTATCACAAAAATTCCCATATATTGTCTGAGTCATTTGATGCGTAAGAGTGTGAGCCTCTGTCTCTCCCTCTTTCCGCTCCTCTCTCTCCCTCTCTCTCTCTCTGTCTCTTTGTATGAACTGCGTGTGTCACGCTAGTATTTATCGATTTTATTTGCTGATTTAGAACGTGTGATTGCCCAACCCGATTCAACTGAATCCATTGATCAGCCGCACAGTGTTGATGAACTGTTAGTTCCCAGTGTCCAGGGAGTGGGAGCAGCTCAGAGCCAACTCGATAATTTATGAAGCTAAGACACTGGCTTACAGCAGCTTCAAGCTTTCAAGTAGCCTAAGTGTGCTCGAAATCAAACATCTTTTTATACCCTCTAAAGGGGTATATTGGGTTTGTGAAAAGTATGTAACAGGCTGAAGGAGGCGTGGCAGACCCCATAAAGTATATATATCCTTTATCATCATCAACAGCCGAGTCGAAATAGCCATGTCCGTCTGTCTGTCCGTCTGTACGTCTGTCTGTCCGTATAAACAAACAGATCTCAGAGATGGTAATATCCGTTTTAGTCAGTATCGACCACATATTCAGTCAAGCAATACAAGAATCTTTTTTTTTTTCGATGCCACGCCCCATTCACCCACAATACAGACATACCTCGGAAAATATACATGTTTTTTGCGAATATCTCGATAGCTGTAACACCTAGGGACATCAATTTTGGCATGCAGGTTGCTTGATGCAAAATAAAGATAATGCCATCAACATTTTTTGGATGCCACGCCTCCTTCGCCCACCAAAAGCTTAATTTCGTTGTAAATTTGCATGCCGCTGACTCACTTATTTCTTAACGTACAGTTTTGTAACTCAGCATATACTTGGAGACATATAATATCAAACGATAGTGAAAATTTCATCAAAATCGGACTATAATTAAAAAAGTTAATCATACAACGAAAATCGTTACTTTCAAGCAAGGCATAACCACGTGCATTGCACTGAGCTGTGCACACAAGCAACGAAAACGAAAAACGTGCGAGCGAGATAGACATACAGCTACTTCAATTTGAACTCATATAAATGAAAACGAAGCTCAGAGGGTATTACACGGTCGGCATGCCCGACTGACATTTTCTTTCTTGTTTTAATTGAAATTTTGTACCATATTAAATTCAAAGGCTTAACTCTACTTTCTACCTCACTTCTTCTTCCCTCTCCACACACACCCACACTAGCAATGACAATTTCTGTTTCACATGCAGCACACGGCAATGCAACCACTTCCAATAGCACCACCACCACCAGCAGCAACAGCAACAACAACGTCAACAGCTACAACAATAACAATAGTAAAACAACAAAATCAAAGCAACTGCCCAGCTGCTACATAAGCACTCGGTCAGCGGCAATGATGGCTCTAGCTCTTGGCCAACAGTCCACCACCACCACCAACAAAAGTGAGAAGTCATCAAACGCTTCCAGTTCCAATTCCAATACCCAAACCAATTCCCACTCAAATTCATCTTCAAATGCCTCGCCACGCACTCACAATCGCAGCGTGTCTACAGTGCGACCTTTTAACCGAGCCACGCCCTCCCCTGCAGCCATAGGTACGCCTACTACAGCCACGCCCACCACAACAAAAACGACGCCCAACTCAAAGCCCACAACGCCCACGACAGCAGCTCGAGCAGCCGCCCAATTGAACGGCATGGGAATCCTTTCGGGCGGCAGCAACTCAAGTGGTTCGGATAATGATGGATTCAGCACTTCCGGTTCCTCAACAGCAACCGCTTTGCGTCGCCTCTACTTCAAGAGCGGTCGCAGCATCAAGAACAAGCTCAATTCATCAACCACTACGGCTGCTCCACTCAACAGTTTGCCCATGAATCCCGTGTCCAGTGCCTATCACAATTCGGTGAGTGGTGCGACAGCAATGCATTCTATGGGAGTCGGCGGAGTGCCCAAGGTGAGTGGGAAAAGAACCCTTTTTCAGCAGTTAGTCAGGCAAGAGTTCAGTGGTAATCCATGAATTGATAGAAGTTTAGATTGAACGCACTGGAAGAATTGGTTTAGAGTTGGTTTTGAATGAAGTTTTCTTTATAAACCTTCTTCTTTGCTGACTGACTTACTGATCAACGTTCAGACGCAACCGAAAAACCTACGAAATTGATATTTTGTCCATGAATAAATAAAATATTAGATTGAACGAACTTGAATAATTTGTTTAGAGTTGGTTTTGAATGAAGTCTTCTTTGTTCATCTATATAAACCTGATCAACGTTCAGACGCAACCGAAAAACCTACAAAATTGATATTTTGTCCATGAATTAATAAAGCATTAGATTGAACGACCTTGAACAATTGGTTTAGAGTTAGTTTTGAATAAAGTCTTCTTTATAAACCTGCTTTTTTGCTGACTGGCTTACTGATCAACGTTCAGACTCACCCATAAGAACTACAAACTTGAAATTTTCTCTACTAATTACTACTACTACCCACCCCATAGCTTGTTGTGATGGGCGCCTCTTCGGCCTCCATACCGGATACAAATATCAACACATCCACAGATTCGGCCTGTACGCTCATCACGAATGTGACGCACACGGATACATCGGAGACCTGCGATTCTCTCGACTTGGGTAAGTCAGCCAGTTTACTTTGATTAATTGATTTGCAATTAATGGCAATTTTAATTAATCACTGGTTTATACAGGCGACAATTCGTGTCCCAGCGAGCCGTTGTTTAGTTCGTTGGAGGAGCCGCTTCTCACGGCCATACAAATCGATTCGGAGCATGAGACGGGGGGCACTGAAATGGAGCTAACAAGTTGTACACGTTATGCCCAACAACGACACGACATGAATCTACAGGATAGCACAGAGGTAAGTAGTAGAAGCCAGTCTGCGACTTAATCCTAATTAACAGAGCCAATTAACAGAGTCAGGAGTCCTGTTTGTCCATATTGACGGGCGAGCCGTCATCGACAACACCGTTGTTGTCCTGCCGTCAGCCCAGCACGGCGCCACCGCCGACACGAGCACGTGAGCACTTCACATTCGATCCCCCGCAGTCGCCGAAATCCGCACGGAGTAGTGAAAAGACACGACCGCATTTTACCTTCAAGGATGAAGAGCAGGAAAAGGAGTCGGAGCCGGACCGTTTACCGGCTGGTCGAAATAAAAAAATACGGTCTCGTGAGCGAGACAATGGCACACAGTCGTCGCGTAATCGCATTTCACCTAACGTATCGCCCTGTTCCAGTAATCGAACCAGTCCCAAGCGTGAACGTAAACGATCGACGCCTTCGGCTTCAACTGGGGCTATAACCAAAATCAATTCGGCACCGCCCACCACCATGAAGGAGGGCAACTTTAACTTTAAACAACGTCAACAACAGCTGTCTCCCTCTGCCTCTGCCTCCGCCTCGCAACGCAAATATTCCTCGAGTTCCTCGAGCGGCAGCAGTGAACGTTGCTTACGGGATTTGAGTACGGCGGGCACAATGTTTCCCTTCGATCGCGAAGCAATCGATTATGAACGCATTCAGCGGGAATGTTTTGCTCCAAGTTCGGCAACGGCGAGCACCAGTTCCGATTCGGATGACGCGGAGCATTGTTCGGTCTACGAGCGTAAACTAACCACGGACATCTTTCAGCAGTACTCACGGCTCTCGCAGCAGGAGCAACAACAGCAGCAGCAGCAGCTTCATGATCGGGAGCGACCGCCGTCGCGCAAGAATTCCAAACGTATACGTCCCGATTCCGTGATACACACGACCATACGGGAGAATCAACAATATGTGCCCCAATCGGATGCCTTCTATCCGCAACCCAAGTCTTCCTCCTCGCCCAGTGATCACTCCTATGCCGAGTTGAATAAGTTCGACGATATAGCCAGCAAATTTGAACAGATTCCACCCAAACATGGCTCCAATTCGACGCTAAATCTACAGCTACTGCATATGCATAGTCCGGGCAGTGAATCGTTGGCCTCCACGTCGCTCAGTCCCACCACGGATGCGACTAGAAAGCGGTCCTTTAAAAGCAAATCGAAAGCAAAGGCACAACAGCAGCAACAATTGGAGGAGACTCTGCTGGGTTCCAGTTCCATCAATGTGACGGCGAATCCACTGGAAACCGCTGCCGTCTGCAAGCAGCCGCGTGCCACCATTGTAGTCCAGCAGGTAAGTGTTGTAGAGCCTTGATCAGTAAGGGTCTTCTGTAGAAGAGTAGATAGTTAGGAAAAGGTCCTCCTTTTTCGTTTTTCCTACCGCTCTACTCTTCTTTATGTCAACTCCCTCTCAACCATCTTTTCTCCGGTGAACCATCTCCTTTAACACTTTATTTTCCTACTCTCTTCCGCACTCCTTACTTATTTCTGTCGCTCTCTGTTCAGTCTACGTATCTCTCTTTGTGCCACATTTCGCGCGTGCGCCTTTAACACCCTGTACTCTACAAGCATAAAGAGTCCACTAAGTTAGGGCTACAAAATATCTTAGATAACAAGAGCTACAGCTACCAAAAACTATAGAAAAACAAGAAAGAAATGTCAGTCGGGCATGCCGACCGTATAATACCCCCTGAGCTTCGTTTCCAATTATATGAGTTCAAATTGGAGTAGCTGCTGCAAGAACTTAACATGCACACATATTTGTATGTCTATCTCGCTCACACGTTTTTCGTTTTCGTTGCTTGTGTGCACAGTTCAGTGCAATGCACGTGGCTATGCCTTGCTTGAAAGTAACGATTTTCGTTGTATGACAAACTTTTTTATTTATAGTCCGACTTTGATCAAATTTTCACAATCGTTTGAAACTATTTGTCTTCAGGTATATACTAAGTTGCAACACTATGCGTTAAGAAATAAGTGAGCCAGCCGCTTGCAAAGTTACAAAGAAATGGTGCTTTGGGTGGACGAAGGAGGCGTGGCATGCAAAAAATTTTGATGGCATTGTCTTTATATTGCATCTAGCAACTTGCATGCCATGTCCCTAGGTGCCGTAGTTACCGTGATATTTGCAAAAAACATGTATTTTTTTTTTTCGAGGTATGTCTGGTCAAGAAAAGGAAACAAACTTGTATTGACTGACTAAATATGTGGTCGATACTGACTAAAGCGGATATTGTAGCTCTTACCATCTCTGAGTTCTGTTCATACGGACAGACATGGCTATATCGACTCGGCTGTTGATGCTGATCAAGAATATATATACTTTATGGGGTCTGCCACGCCTCCTTCTGCCTGTTACATACAAATCGCCTCTGACAAACCCAATATACTCCTCAGAGGGTATAAATATAGGAAAATAATAAATACATTTCCTGTTTCGTATAAAATATACAAGTACTGGGTCTCACATATTCGCTACAATAATTTCGCTGTCTAGCAGCCGCGCTGTCTCTCATTGTCTCTCATTATCTCTCTCTGTCTCTCTATCTCTGTGTGTCTGGTGAGTGCTTTTGTTGTGCCGCCTGTGCGGCAGCTCATAAAAAGCCTCGCACCGCTTGTGGATCGATTCATTCGAATGTTTACGATCCGCCAGAGAGCAACACTTGGCACAGCAATCCATAAGATACATATAACAAAAACAAAAACAAAACCACTGCGCAAAACAGCAAGAACGTTCTTAACTGGAAAATCAGAAAAACACAAAATTCGAAAATAATTATAAACAGAAACAAATCTATTTGAGAAATTATCTGTGTTGTGTGTGACGCGTTTTGATTCGGGAAAATTAAAGTCTGCCAGACATGTAAACTGAGTGATTTAAAAACCGATTTCCCATCAAATTTTCTACAAATTTGAGTCTAGCGTCTTTTGAATTATTGAAGCTATAATATTGAAAAGTTTTCAAGTGCTACAAATTGAATTGAATTGAAGTGAAATGGCGCCTTTCTACAAACGCATTTGCCGCAGTCTTTCCAAGCGTTACAAGGAGGTAGGTGTAAACCCTTTTCCCTTTCTCTTTCCCTTGCCCTTTCGTATAATTGATATTGAGATATGCAGTTGGGCGATAGGAGACGAAACAGTTCATTGTTTGGCAATGAGTGTGGCCTGACTATTTTTTATATGGCCAGCAGTAACAGTATCAATATATATCTCCATATGCTGATTTATTGTCTCTGACGTCAATTTGACAAACTGCCGACCAGAGATAATGCCATGGTGAAGGGCGAAAATTGAACCGCTATATAGGATTACATATAGCAAAAGGGCCGTGAAACTACACTATGGAGGTCGTAGATTAATTAATCAAAAAATAGAATATTTTTCTTAAAGCGAAATTTAAAACTTAAGCAAAACTCTATACGCTTTAACTTTAAAAGATAAATGAGAGTTTTATGGCAAACATAAATCATTTTTTATATTTTTTTAATTGTTGCAAAATGTTGCAACTGTCACTGGCACAAGTAACTGTAAACATATATCTGAGATATATATTGTATATTTAACATATATATTGTGTTTTCCACATCTCATGCCGACTGATGACAGCTGTCAAAATAAACTAGCAGACAACAAAAACAAATTGAATACGAAATCATGCCAAGGCGCAGGTTGTAAATACACATACACTGTAAACATATACATATACATATGTATATAGTATTTATTTACTTTGAAAATAAAAACATGTAATCTAGTGTGCCTCCAGAGGGAATACTGCGAACCATATATGTAGTACAATTTCCACAATTTTCCTGACTCACACGTCGCGTCGTTTTCCCTTTTTACGATTTCATTGTAGTTCGCTTTTCTTCTTGTTTTATTAATACCCCATTGAAGCAATAAATACATAATTCTACTTATTAACGGGAATGAGATACGCTTTATGCAGACGAGTACTGCGAATATATATAGAGAGTTTTGCTCATTTCCTTGTAACAATAACAAAAAACGGGTCACAAGTAGCCATACATATACTTTTAAGGCATACTATATAAATATATGCTTCCTTTTCTACAGTTCACTGTTAAATTTATTAAGCATTTCCTTCATGAACATTTCCAAAACAGAAAACAAGTATTCATTATATCCGCCTGGGATTATTTCTTAGAATTGTGCTGTACCAACGATGTCGTCAGTCTTAAGAATATGAAATGTATAATGGAAATAGATATTATATACCAAATATTACTGTGTGTCAAGTACAGAATGGTAACTAAAGGCTTTTAGAGTTAAAACTTCATTCAAAAGTATTCTCAAAGTAAATATCTAAGCATTAAGAGCTGAAAAACCTTTTAGAAATTATGTGTTACAAAATGAAAGTAGATTTTTTTAAATGTATATTAAAGCAACTCATTTCAACACTTTGCGTTAAAACTTCCTTCAAAAATATTCTAAAAGTTAAGATCTTACCGCTAAGAACTGAAAAACACTTTAAAAACTATATGTTATGGTATAAAATTAAAGTAGATTTTTTAAATGCATTTTAAAGCAACTCATTTCAACACTTTGCTTTTTTTCATAGTTTTCATTTATCAATTTTGCGAATCATTAGCCAAGAAGCAAAAATGCAACCAACTGCAACCTTGGTGGTCTAACTAACTCAGTCACTGCCCGCTGCCCTTCCTTCGCTCCACCCCTCCATATGTCATGTAAACAACAAATGTTTTTGCTGCTCCCCACAGTTTTCCCTGTGCTCTGCAGTTTTCGCTGGAAAACACACGTTGAAAATATCAAAAACAGGCATGCAAATAACATATTTGCTTGACTGCAGTTCTTTGTTGTTCTTGTGTTTCCCGCTATTGATTTTACATTGAAACAAAAGGGAGGCGTGGCTGATAGTGGGGGGGACTTCAAAGCGTTAACGTGCCATATGCATTGGTTTAGGCCTTGGTGTCAAAAGCAGGCAACACATTTAAGGCCATCTCGAATGCAACTCAACTTTTCAACGTTTTTCATTTTCCTAAAAACACTTTCCTCAAAGGTAACAAAATATACGTAAATTTAAAATACATATACACTCTATCTCTAGGGAAACTTGACGTCTTTTTTTGTTGGCGAATATTTAATGAGCGCAATTTTAATTTGGCCACGTCTCCAGGGAATATGTTTGCTAAATTATTCAAAGGAAAGAGTTGAATGGGTTCATTATACTTGAGCATACTTTTTGGAGGTCAATCTAACAATCAAAGGGTCACACTTGCTGGCTCACGAGTTCACCCAAAAATGATATAATTGAAAGCCATTAATATTAACAATAACATTAACAAATGGCAGCATATTTCTCGAATCATTCGCTAAATGCGGTTATTGACTTGGTTTCTATTCGGTTTCTTCTTCTATTTTTTTTATGCTGTGCTTCTGTCAAGGCCGCACACGAATTACCGCTAATTATAGAACTAGACATTGCCAAAAAAAAAGAAAAAACACAAAACGAAAAAAAAACTAAAGCACCAAAAGTTCACAGGCCTCTCGCATTTCACGCGGCGTATACTTAATGACATTGCGTATACGTGTCAGCTGTGCGCTTAGTTTGAGTTTCTTTTACTGTTCTTTTCGCCTTTTTGTTGGCGAATTAAATTTGTATACATTTAATTCATACTGTTGCCTTTGTGGCCCACTAAGTATAGCAGGCAGTGTGTTAACTTGTTGTGCGTGCCATTTAATTGCCATTAATTAACTGATTTATGCTGCTACACAGTCTCCACAGTCTTGGACTCCATTGACCCCATTAGTTGCACTTTTTCTGCTGCTGCAACCAAAAGCAAACAAGGCTATAAATAAATATATATACTTAAAGATGCAAGCTGCAAGATGTATCTGCAAAATGCCTGCAGTTCATTGTTCAACATCTGTAAATAGCCGCAATACACGGAAATGCGAAACCGAATAGTTGAGCTGGATAATAGAGTGAGACAGCATGAGGGATATAGACTTGTGATGAGTTGAATTGTGTGGCATGCAACCAACCCACACCTTTCTACCATTTAGACTTTGCACCCTTCGCTCGTCGTCAGCCATCAAGCATCAGGCATCAGGCATTTGGCGTGTGGCCAAATTACAAACACTACACTACAAGAAATAAATCCCCCACAGCGCTCTTAATGATACCAATGTAATCAACTGACAGAGACGTCCTAGCTGCCTACACAGCGGGTGGCTGGAGGATTATCATTGGACATGTAATGATAGTTACAAGAAATAGTAGATGAAGCAAGAGAAACCAAACCAATAACAATTAAGCTAATTACTAAACACTAAATGAATTCTCTGCAGCTTAAACAATTAGCTGTTCGATTCATATGCACATGTATTCTACACTATAAGGTTCTTAGAAATGGGTCTAATTTTTAGTAACATTTTTCTGTAACAAATTTAGAGCTACAAAATATTTAAAATAATTTTTTCAAGCCGTCAAATAGTTCACTTATTATAACTGCTGTAAGCATAGCAACTGTTTTCCAATCACTTTTAATATCTCTCGCAGAAGACGTGCAAATTACTTAAAAAACATAAAAACTTCTTCACTCCTAGTTCACTGGAGCACATAAAAATAAAACGCATTGAAAAACTACAGCTATAAACATCGGTTCAGCACATGGCAGCACTTTTTTAATGTCTTAACTAAGCACAAAAAAAAAATGCTTGTAATTTAATTGTTGGCTACAAATTTTACAGGCGATTAAACAAAGAGAGAGCAAAGGAAAAAAAAATAGAGAATCAAATAATTTTCTACACTTATTTTTATCGAAAGCAAAACGAAATGTATTTTTAAATATCGTAACGCGGAAAATATACAATTGTTAGGAGGGGATTAAAGATGGGGGAGGTGGGAAAGTGGCAGTATGGAATACAGAACACGAGGTGTGAAATGAAGCCAGACAGACGCTATTCAAATCAAACAGCTTTTAGTGCAAATTTATGCACATATTCGGCATAGTTTAGCTATTAAACAAACACACACACACAAAAAAAGTGCATAAACATTTAAATTAAAATGCAATTCTATAAACATAAGCTAATTTGACAAAAACAATATATATGCATATGTATTTATATGCGAAATGATAACAAGATTTCTCACACCCAATTTTATTAGTCGATTTTTTGTTGAGTTTCTTTTGCCTTAATTTGTCTATTTAAAAAACGCTATAGAAATTTTCTCACACTCTGGCGAACATTTTCATTTAATGCCCAATTGCAAATTGATGGAAAACAGACAGCAGCGCAAAACAACAGAGCTTGCACAGCTAAGTGATACCCTTTGAAGGAAAACTCAATTAGTTTCGCTGCAAAACCTATTAATATTTTTATTTAGCAGTTTTTTTTTTAAAGCTAAAGCTAAGCATACCTCTCTTAGACTTTAGCTACAGTTCCTATAGCTAAGCCAAATTGCCGCTGGTTTTTTGGACGTGCCAGCAATCGCATACATAAGTACGTGTACCACGGGGCGTATGGAAAAAAAAACGTTGTTTGAAAATAGACGCGTAGAAAAGTTGTCTAGCTCTATCTCTTTCATTTATGAGGCACACACTCCACACTTCACACACACAATACACGCAATTACTCATACGCCGCATTGTCAATCATAAAACTTGATGTCTTCATCAACATTTCCACACTGCGGGCGATCATTTTCCCCTTTTTTCCCCACCACACCGTGCCCGCAAAAGTGCTCCCCAGTGTGCATTTTGGCAAAACCAAAAAGTTACCACTGTGGCCACTTGAAGCATTTTCGGTTGAACTTGCCATGCGGCTGGCAACTCATCAAAGGTGTAACACGCACACACACACACAAACACACACACACACACACACACACACACACACGCACACACACACACAGGTAATATATGTGTTATTAATTAGGCTGGCAAAAGTTTGTATTTGGTTTTCTTTCTACTTCGTATTTTGTCATGCCAGCCAATAAAATATACAAATTAATTTCAACATTTTGCTAAATAAATACCAAGTAATTTACGACGAGTTGTGTTTAGATGTGTGTGTGTCGGTTCAACCTAACCTGTAATTTATGGCAAAACTTTTGTTGTTTGCGGAAATTTGTTGAAAAATTTCAATTTGCTGCAATTTATGCGTTTAACTTGGGAGAGGAAGTGTATAGAAAGTTAAGGGGATTCCTTCAGATATAATTCCTGGAATTAAAACACAGTAACAATCTCCACCTGCTAGATACTTAAGCTAACAAGGCACATTAGCATGTAATGTAGGCCATGATTGCTAACTGTTAGCTGCCTTGTTTAGTTAAGTGAGAGTTTTGTTTAAAAAGTGTTTTGCCTCGACACCAATTGCAAAAATATATACGCGGCCTTATAGTTGTTTTTTGTGCACGCGATGGCAAACTAATGGCGGCAACTGTGACTCTTCAAGGTGTAGATAAAAAGCTGAAAGTTATGGTGCCAAACTGTGGCCTAAAGCAGCCGTTAGTTAAGTGGAGCATAGCCCTGAGCCACTCAAAACGAAGGTCTCGGAATGGCGCAAAAAACAGCAGATGGACATGAAAAGAAATCTGCTTAATGTATATAGCGATAAAGTAAGCGGGAAAGTACACTGCAAACAAGAAAGAAATGTCAGTCGGGCATGCCGACCGTGTAATACCCTCTGAGCTTCGTTTCCAATTAGATGAGTTCGAATTGGAGTAGCTGCTGCAAGAATTTAACATGCACACATATTGTATGTCTATCTCGCTCACACGTTTTTCGTTTTCGTTGCTTGCACGTGGCCATGCCTTGCTTGAAAGTAACGATTTTCGTTATATGGAAAACTTTTTTAATTATAGTCCGATTTTGATGAAACTTCCACAATCGATTGATATTATTTGTCTGCAAGTATGTGCTAAGTAGAAAAACTATGCGTTAAGAAATAAGTGAGCCAGCGACATGCAATGTTACAATGAAATAGTGATTTTGGTGGGCGAAGGAGGCGTGGCATCCAAAAAATTTTGATGGCATTATCTATATATTGTATCTAGCAACCTGCATGCCAAAATTGGTGTCCCTTGGTGTTATAGTTACCGAAATATTTTATAAAAAACCTGCATTTTTTTCCGAGGTATGTCTGGTTTTTCGCTTATTGTGGGCGAATGGGGCGTGGCATCGAAAAAAAAAAAGATTCTTGTATTGACTGACTAAATATGTGGTCGATACTGACTAAAACGGATATTGTAGCTCTTACCATCTCTGAGATCTGTTTGTTCATACGGACAAACGGACAGACAGACAGACGGACATGGCTATATCGACTCGGCTTGTGATGCTGATCAAGAATATATATACTTTATGGGGTCTGCCACGCCTCCTTCTGCCTGTTACATACTTTTCACAAACCCAATATACCCCTCAGAGGGTATAAAACCATAACCAATTAGCTTAACTTTACTTTCACATTCGAAACTGTAATATAAATATAATATTTTTGCTGCTGTGTAGCAGCTAGAAGTAAGCCATTCAATTGTGACAATCCGCTTAAATCAAACCCTCTGCTTATTTCTATATATATTTCTATATAGCCCTCCTTAAGCATGGACAACACGGTGGAAACGCTGCTCATCAAAAACGAGGGGGATTTCATCAGTGTGGAGCAGGGCAAGGAATTGAATGCAAGAAAGCGACACTCACAGCAGCTGGCACATCCGCCACATGCCACCGCCTCTCAGTTGCAGCATCATCATCATCATCATACCCATTCACAACATCATCATCAACAGCAGCAGCAGCAACAGCAACAACAACAACAACATAGACGAGATGAGAATATGCGACAATTGTTGGATGTTACCAATACTCTTACCATTGAGGAACTGCGCGACTTTGAAATGCGGTAAGTCATAAATTTCGTAGATCTTATTATTTGATAGCCTGGCCATTAAAAAGGAAAAGCGCTGCAGATTTCAGCTTACTCGATATTACTGATAAGTTCATTGCTCCATCTTGAATGGCTTTCACAAAAAAGAAGCTATCAAAATACTGTTAACGTGGCTAAGAGTCGCATATGAGCAAATAAAATGCAGCGCATAAAAACGCTGCAATCATGGCTGTGATTTTCGGCTACATTATAGCTAGATTCAGCAATAATTATAAGCCCAGACGAATTAAGCATATTTAATAAATACTTAACTCTTTTTATAAATATTTTAAATATTTCAAAGATTTAATTTTTTATCTTTTTTTAACTAGTTATTTTACGCTTTGAAATGCAGTAGAAACTGATTTAAGCTACAATTTCCCAGAAATTTGTATTGCATACTTTCAGGCTGAGAGTTAGAAAATGGCTGACATTGCAGCTAAATTCCAATTAAATTCCCATAAATACTAACACTCAAAACAAGACTCAAAAGCATTCCAACTGCAAATTAAATTTTCTCACATTTGTCGTACGATTCTTGCATTTGGTTTTTCTCAGAGATTCCAATTAAAATACTTATATTTAAAAAAAAATGCATATGCAGCTTTATAGAAATTTTGAATTCGAAATTGGTATTTTCATTTTAAATTGTTTGTCTGTTGTGTTGTGAAACAACTGCTACTAAAATCAACTGTTAGTTAGCAGTTGCAGCTGTGCAAAACTTGTGCTTAAATTGACATAGACATGGCTTAACCCCATAAAGCCGAAATGTTATGAACAGTTGAGCTTTGGCAGTTGTTGATTTAAGGAAAGTTTTTTTATAATATTTAAATAATTCATAATTTTCAGCTATGGATCACCACATCACAGTCGCTCACAGTCGGTTAAGATGCCCGGCAGTCGTGCCTCCGGGCGTCCAAATCAATTGTGTCTGCCACAGCAAAGATCACGGTAAGTGCAGAACAGAAAGAACTACGAAACTTTATAGATAGTATCTAAATTTCCTGATATTCTTTACTTAAATTACTTTACTTTCTTTCCCTTTTCCTCTGCACAGTGTGGCCTCGATGCCCAACACTGGCGTTGAGGAGGAATATTATAGATTGCGACACTTTTCCATCACTGGCAAAGGTGTTGTGAATCGCGGTGATTCCCTAAAGAGTCGACGCAGTCGCTCCAACAACAGTGTGGCCAGCTCCAACTCTAGCACCGAGCACTTGACTGCCCAACAACAACAACAACAACAGCAGCAACAACAACAACAACAACAGCAACAACAATTACAACAACAACAGCTTCCTGCGCCCACTTCGTCCTCGGCACGCACCTCGTTGGCCTCGAGCCGAGAGAGCAGCACTTCAAATCCAGGCAATGGACCCTACAGGTATGACAGCGTTGCCAGAAATTTTTATTGCATACTTTCAGGCTGAGAGTTAGAAAATGGCTGACATTGCAGCTAAATTCAAATTAAATTCATATAAATACAGACATTCAAAATAAGACTCAAAAATATCTAAAATATTTATGATCTGCTACATCACTGTGTAGAGTTGCCACCCAGTTAACTCAAATCGAATGTATGCTAATCCTATTATATTTTTTTGTCTTTACAGAGTTTTGATGCTTGGCGGTCCGGCAGTGGGCAAAAGTTCGCTGGTCTCACAGTTCATGACCTCAGAGTATTTGCATGCATATGACACTAGTATTGGTGAGTATTGCTGTCTCTCTCTCCCTCTCTCTATCATTCTGTTTGTCCCACTGTCTCTGTGCGCCACTTGAAACTCCAGCAGCGACTGCTTAAACTTTGCTTTAGTGTGTGTCTTTTTTTTTGCGTTTTGTTTAAACATTAGTGCTTTGTCATTGTGTGTGTGTGTGTCAGTCTGGTCCTCAACCCTTGACCCTTAAATGTGTGTGACTAGTTTTATGTTGTGCCCTTTGTTTTGTATCTTTTTTTGTGTGTCGTTGTTTTCCTTGGCATTTGCCTTCACAAATTTATTTTACAAGTATCTTGATTTGATTTTTTGTTTTCCGACTTTTTTGTTGGCTTTGTTTTTTGTTTTTGGTATTTTGGATTTTGATTTTGATGCTGTTTGTTTATCTGTTGAATTTTGTGTGTGTCGTTTGTGCTTTTGCCCTTGACAACGAATATTTACGACCATCTCACATGAAAACAAAAACAAAAACAAAACAAACATATTTATATATTGTATATTGTATATTGTGTATATTTTATATAATATATACATTTTTATGTTGGTTGACTTTTTACGAGCCGCCTTGTACATATGCTCCACTGCGATTTGAACGCACAATTGGCATCAACGGCAAATATCTATAAAATATAAATATTTTGCTGGAAAATTTTTGGACATAACGGAAAAATACGCGAAAAAGGAAAAAAAATTAAACATAATGTCATAAAAAGAAAATTGTTGCAGCAGATGTACAGTGCGGAAAAATCCATGCTTTTTACATGCAGGAATTTTGTGGGAGAGCTTGCAAGTGTATAGCACTGTAGATACCCTGTACTCAACACATATTTTGTGTTAAATACAGGTTATCTAAATTTCTGTAATTTAATTTGCTAATAATTTTATTTTTTATATGTAATTTGTCTAACATCAATACATATTGATATTTTGTTCTGTTCTCTCTCGTCTTTCAACATCGTAATAAATCTCTCATTAAACAATCCATAAACAATAACAAACAAAAACAAATACAAACAAATTGTCAATGCTCAAATTTGTTTATAACTCTATAACTTTAACTTTATAACCCCCCAAAACTCAGATCTAGGCAACTGTGATATCCGCATACATATTGAAAAAGCCGCTGACGGTAATAGCAACAATAAAAAGTTCAACAAATCTATCCAAAAATACAATTATTATATTCCAACTATTTATTCCTAACCTAACATATAAATACTACTACTTAAAATGCTTCTCCAACAATATTTTATAAACAATCTTTTGCCGACAATCAAAAACTAATTTTACTTATTTTCGTCACTTGTTTAACGTTTTTCAGCTGCATTTTTGCGTTGAGTTTTCCAATTGAATTCCAATTAACTAACTTAACTTGTAGTAGCTCTTAAGTTTAAGTCTTATCTAATACTTAGTACACTGGACACGCCCCCACCAACACCAACACCACACGCCTCTCCTTAATTAGGCCAACAGCTTAGCCCAAAAGTAGTTTTCTTTTACACACCCACACACACACACTGCCACACAAAAGTCTATTCCTCTGACCTTGCTTAATCAATTGATTGTCCAATAAATGCGGCTTTTGTTTGCTCAAGAGTTCTGATTTATGATAATGCTCAAGTTATTATAATGGATAAACGTGAATGTGAATGGGAATGAAACTATAACTGTCAACTTGTAAGATATGGTTAAGAGTGTTGGCACTTTAGCTAGTTAACAGCTAGTTTTAGTAAGTTTAAAGCTTTCTGGCTAGTTATGAGCTGAAATGATATGTGAAATAAAATATCTTTGCTACAATACTACTTTTTATAGCTATGAAGTATATGATAACTGAAAATAACTGTTTACTTTGAAGATATGGCCAAAAGTGTTGGCAGCTTAGCTAGTTAACAGCTAGATTTAGTAAGTTTAAACCAGACAGCTGGCTAGTTATGAGCTTAAATGATAGACAATACTAGTTTTTATAGCTATACAGTATATGATCACTGTAAATAACAGTCTACTTTGAAGATATGGCCAAAAGTGTTGGCAGTTTAGCTAGTTAACAGCTAGATTTAGTAAGGTTAATGCTTTCTGGCTAGTTATGAGCTAAAATGATATTTGAAATAAAATATCTTTGCTACTGTACTAGTTTTTATAGCTATAAAGTATATAATTACTGTAAATAACTATCAACTTGTAAGATATGACCAAGAGTGTTGGCAATTTAGCTAGTTAACAGCTAGATTTAGAAAGTTTTAAGCTTTTACTTGAATGTTTTAAGCTAGTTATGAGTTAAAATGATATAAGACATAAAATATACTTGCTACAAAACAAGTTTTTATAGGTTTTAGGCTAGTTATGAGTTTAAATTATATAAGAGATAAAATTTATTTTCTAAAAAAATACTTTTTATAGCTATAAAGTAAATGCTTACTGTAATTAAGTCAAAATATTTAAAACAACATAAAATATTAGCTAAAAAACTAGCTAATTTATGTGAATACTCACAATCCAGTTTCAAAAGTTTAAGTGTTGAACAACGTCTGTCGTTTGTATGACATTTAAACTACACGGATTCAATTAAAGCATTTCGCATTTTCGCTATAATGTCAGGCAATAAATGTCAATGAAATTTTATATAGACGCTATCATTAAAAGCCATAAATACTTCAATATGTCAATTACAGCGGTTGATTTATGCGTTGCGCCACAGTCACATTTGAGGCGCATACAAATGGTGGGCAGTGTCAGTCACTCAGATGCAACATCAATTTTCAATGTGAGCTCTAAAAGCAATCAATTCAATTCAGGCGCAATTAAATAAAGCATCAACAACAACAACAAAATGTTAATATAAAACTCGACAGCAACAACAAAATTATCTACTTAAAACACATAGATACACATGGGCACATAGATACACACTAACACACACACAGTCAGCCAGCAACATTGACGATTCATTGCATACCTTTGGGCGTTCAATTTAAAGCATTCATTTGTATTATTCAGTTATCTGAATATATGTTTGATACTATATCATTCTTCTTCTTCTACTATCACGCTATATATATGTAGAGTCCCTAAAATGTTATGAAAACTTCGAATCGCACACACACAACTACTAAAAACCAAAACCATAGTTTAAATTGTATATATCAAATATTGTAAATCTACCTTATGTACATATATATAATTACTATCTGAATGAATTCACACGTTTCTTGCACCTTTCATTTGTAGCTTAACATTTGATTTTCCAATTACATTTATTGCGTATTTGCTTTATATAAATATTTATCAAGCATAATCATTAATATGCAAATTTAAATTAATCGATTTTATTTCTACAAACAGATGATGAATCGGGCGAGAAGGCCGTATCAGTATTACTAAGCGGTGAGGAATCAGAGCTGATATTCATTGATCATGGATATACTGAAATGACGGTAAATATCATTACAGCTATAAGCATTTTCTTTTAAGCATAACCAGGCATTCAAGCCAAAAGATACTTTATCTGTGTGACATTTCATTATGCCATTAACATTCACAATCAACCCACACACACTGAGAGCTTAGCATACTCTCTCTTTCTGTTCCTCCTCTGGCACCTCTAGAACCTCACTCAATGTCAGTTGCAATACTCTCTAGCGAGGGTATAAGCAGCTTGAGAAAAGCTAAGTAAAACTGTTTGTCTGTTAAAAACACTTTCAAAACTTTGCGCCTTTAAAAGTGCTTAAAATTAGAATCCTGTAATCCTGTAATTTTCATAAAACTTAAGCTATAAACAATCGCTGATTTAGCCACAGCTTATATTACAGTCGGTTGAACTCAGAGCTGAAATTTTCTATTTATTTCTTGCTTGTACTAAAAATCAGCAACGATTCTGTAATTTTCATAAAAGTTAACCCATAAACAATCGCTGATTTAGCCACAGCGTATTTAACAGTCTGTTAAGCCCTGACCTAAACTATTTCTATACATTTGCACCTTTAAAAGTGCTTAAAATTAGAATTCTGTAATTCTGTAATTTTCATAAAACTTAACCCATAAACAATCGCTGATTTAGCCACACACACACAGCCACAGCGTATTTAACAGTCTGTTAAGCCCTGACCTGAACTTTTCTATACATTTCTTGCTTGTTGTTTATTTCATTTTATTTAACACGTACTTTAAAAGGTACTAAATTAGAGACTATCCTGTAATTTTCATAAAACTTAACCTATAAACAATCGCTGATTTAGCCACACACATACAGCCACAGCGTATTTAACAGTCTGTTAAGCCCTGACCTCCTGAACTTTTCTATACATTTCTTGCTTGTTGTTTATTTCATTCTCGTTTTATTGTGATTTTTGTGTCATTTTGCTTTCACAGCCGGATGAATGCTTGACCAACTATGATCCACATGGTTACTGCGTCATCTATTCAGCAGCGGACCGCAGCAGCTTTAATATTGCCGAGCAGGTGCTTCAGGTGTTATGGACCAATCAGAATATCGCACAGAAAGCCGTCATACTGGTATCCAATAAAGCCGATTTGGCCAGGAGTCGACTCGTTACGTCCGAAGGTAAATACATATACAGACATAAATGTCGTACACATGCACATCACTAAACGATTTCATTAACACTTCAAAATCCGCTCGATTGGATTTCGCTATAAAAATAGCTACAGCAAAAAAAAAGAGAAGAAGAAGAACAATAACAAGACTATCAGGGTTTATTTTTGTGTGTTGCTGTTGAGGACAGCACAAAAGCTGTCCACAGACAGCTGCAGTCGCTTTAATTTTGGTTTTTCAATGAAAGTTGATCAAGCGGAAGTTGATTATCACACAGACATACAGACATACGTACACACCATGGTTTATAGAAATAAATATACACATTGATGAAGCAACGAGGCATCGTTAAATGTAAAGCAGTTGAAGGTCACTCGCCTGCTGAGCTCTTGTCCACCCGATGTCCTTTCCATTTTATCAACAACAACAAGCACTTAAAATACTCTACACTGAGGGTTATTACACTATTAGCATACTTAACAGCTGTTATTTTATGTTAACATAGTATGTTAAGTGTTAATTATAGCAGCAACTGTAAAGAGTGCAGTTTTAACAGCTGTTAATGAAAGCGAAAATGTTAGAAGTTCACTTAACAAGTGTTTTTTAATTTAACATAGTATGCTAAGAGTTAATTATAGCAGCAACTGTAAAGAAAGCAGTTTTAACAGCTGTTAATAAAACCGAAAATGTTAGCAGCTCACTTAACAGCTGTTATTTAGTTAACATAGTGTGTTAACAGGTAATTATAGCAACAACTGTAAAAAAAAGCAGTTTTAACAGCTGTTAATGAAAAGGAAAATGTTAGCAATTCACTTAACAGCTGTTAGCGCAAGCGAAAATGATTATTGCGGACAAGAAGTTCGTAAATAATACTGTAAACGATAGATAAGCGATTACTTTCAGATCCGAAAATGATAACTTATAACTCAATCGCATTAGATTCGCAATAACAAGTAACAAACAGTTTTTTAAAGGGTATTTTAGGTGTTACCCAATGTGCGCTTGTTTTGATATGAATTTAAATGGCCAGAACAGATTTGTAAATCGTTAGCATCCCCTATAAAAACTTTTACCGCCAGGCTTTCATGGCTTTCATCTAAGATATTCAATATTTTCATAAATTACATTTGTCTTTAATGGTTGCTTACGGAAGTATTTCACTTTCCCCTCACCTCAACAAAAAAAGAAAACGAAAAAAAAACTGAAGCAAATTTAGGTCAAAGGTAGGAGAAGGTTTTGGAGTGGAGCAGTACGTACGTTTAGCCGGCAACAAGTACACATTGGACCTCACTTAGTGCCGGAAAATTGTTTAAGCGCAAAATTGATTACATTTCATTCCTGCGGCTTACGAACAAATAAGCTCATTGCTATTGTTGTCAATGCACAAAAAGAATGAAGAGGAAAAAAAGCGGTTGCCTGCGTAAATTCCAGGTCCCTAATTTCATCAAATATTTATAGAATCATAAGACCCAACAAGCGCCAAACCTACAGGCTTTTATTAATACCACAAAATTGAAATTAATTTCTCAAATTTTATAAGAAATACAAATCGTTGAGCTCAAGTGGTGATCAACGTTGCGCTCAAGTGTAAAGGGCTAGCAGACTGAAATTTCTACAGCAACAAATCGCTAGTAAAATTTTACTACTTTAAAATTGAATATATAATTTAGATATATGCATAAGAAGTACAGTTTTGCAGTTTGCCATTTAGCTAGCAAGTAGTTTGTGTTTTTTGTTTGCTTTTAATTAAGCAATGCTTCGAGAATTCTACCAACTTAATCCCACCCACGGGAAGGGAATGCAAATTAGCAAATACTTTAGCTACCAAGGCTTTAAAAGTTGCCCTTAACAGCTGAATGTTTAATAAAAAAAAAGGGGCCATATTAAGCTGTTGGTGGCGTTTAAGACAGAATGAGAACATCCTATCAAAATCTAATAAAACGTCGCCAACTTTTTCGCACATCGTTAATAAAATTGTATATATATGACGTGTATGTGTTGTCATAAAAGCGCACAGTGCCTACAAAACACATTCACACACATGTTTAGCTACTTATTGTACTCATAGCTTCAGATTTAACGACAGAAGCAGACAGCAAAAGGGACAGGCATAGCTAGAGTGCGAGAGAGACAGGTAGTGCTTCATAGGTTAATGGGCAAACGTGTTTGTATATAAATGCTCCAAGTTTTGGGTTTTTATTACCCACCTTAAGAGTTTAACTAAGCGACGCAATTTAATTTGATTAACTTTGTCGCATAACTGAGATTCATCTAACCGACACTAAAAATTTCCCAACTTGTTTTTGCAGATGGCAAAGCTATGGCCACCGCCTATGATTGCAAATTCATTGAGACATCGGTGGGCATTAATCATAATGTGGATGAACTGCTGGTCGGTCTATTATCCCAGATACGTCTCAAGCTCGAGAATCCAGAGAAATCCAGGTGAGCTATATAGACCCCCATAATTATCTAGGTAAACTTTGCTAATTTACTTTTTTTTCATCTTGGTATAGAGATCTATTTCGCAAGCGTTCCATTCGCAAGTCCAAGCGTCGCGCTTGCTCGCCGCTCAGTGCCGGTTGCCTCAACGCGAATACACCGCTCGGTCCACAAGGTACGGCTCTAGGTGATGCCGCTGGCACACCGCCCGGTAGCGCACACAGCAGGTGAGTCGTCAAAACATTTACTATATAGTTTACACTGCCACAAAAACAATGGTCTTAAGATTTCAATGTAAAAACATGTGTTTTTATACTCATGTTTTGGCCAATATCTCAGTTAATATAACACCAAGGGACTCCAATTTTGGCATGCAGGTTACTAGATGCAATATAAAGATAATGCCATAAACAATTTTTGGATGCCACGCCGCCTTCGCCCACCAAAAGCACAATTTCTTTGCAACTTTGCAAGCGGCTGGCTCACTTATTTCTTAACGTATAGTTTTGTAACTTAGCGTATACTTGGAGACAAATAATATCAAACGATTGTGAAAATTTCATCAAAATCGGACTATAATTAAAAAAGTTGGTCATACAACAAAAATCGTTACTTTCAAGCAAAGCATAACTACATGCACTGTGTGAGCGAGATGGACATAGAAACATGTGTGCATATTAAGTTCTTGCAGCAGCTACTCCAATTTGAACTTACCTAATTGGAAACAAAGCTCAGAGGGTATTAAACGGTCGGCATGCCCGACTGACATTGTCTTTCTTGTTTTCAAGTAATTTTTTTTTCAATCTTGACTTTCACACATTTTTCATCAGTGTAAATTCATGCAGTTAATTACAATAATGTATTTTTTTTCTCTGTTTTCTTTTACAGTCCACGTAAATATCGCGGTTCCCGTACCTCTACCAGTTTAAAGGTCAAGGGTCTGCTCGGACGTGTCTGGACACGCGATTCCAAATCGAAGAGCTGCGAGAATCTGCACGTGCTCTAAGAAGACTCCCACACACACACACACATCCAAAATAACACACAACGACTGAGCAGGGACAGAATTGGGGAAGGGAGACTTTCAGTTATTACCCAATTAGCTACTTTTGGTTACTCCCAAGCAAAAAATCGGTGCATAAAAAGAATCCAAAGGATTATAGCTCCCTAAAATAATTTGCCTAAGTTTTGAAACGTACAAGCTACAAAATAGACTCATAACTCCTAGTTGTATTACTGCATTGTATATATATGTATCATTTACTATTTACTACTTAGTTATATACATTTCATTTTGTACAAATCGTGTACCGAAACTTTTGTATATATTTCCACATTATTCATCAAATAAAATATTAATTTAATTTCAAATTGTTTTGTTTTTTTCCTATATATTTTCTTTATAGAATTATAAAGTAAAATTAGTTTACAGGGCTTGAGAAAGTTAATTATTATATAATTAAATTACGCAAACCGAATCAAAAGCAATAATTTTATGTAATTTTTAAATCAAATTTAAATTGTAACCCATATTGAGATATTACTTAATAAATTGTACTGATTTTTTGGAATATATATATATATATAAATAATGCTAATTAAATTGCATTTTATAGTTCATTAATATTCGTATTGTATTCAAATTGATTATTCAATATTCAATGTTCATTAATGAAAAACTAAATATATATACGGTATATTTGTATTATTCAAATTCAATTTGCATTATGTAGTTGTTAAGTAATTTGCTAGTTTTTTTTTTATTTTTAATGCAAACAAATTGTTTTTATTGCAGAAACCAGGTGCACAGCATTTTGCACCGATTATATAGGTTTCTTACATTAGTCGGGACCATTTTGAAATTAAACTAGAGCTACCACACACAATACTATATGTTAACTCCAATTGGGAAATGTAGTAATTCAGAAACGGGGAATCCCGTAGTGTTGAACATTAGTTTTTACATGCGATTTACATTAAAGATTGGAATTTAAAAACAATATAAATTACCAAGCCTAAAATAACACATGGACCGTCTGTATCAGATTTTGAAATGTCCTGCACCACAATTTTAAATAAAATTATCAATGTCACAATTAATATTTATATTTATATGTAGGTACAGAAAGCATTCCAAAATGTTTAAAAATTATTATATTCATATACTACTATGTGTGAAATTGTATGTATGTATATCAGAACTATTGCAGCACAATGGAATTTAAAAGCAAAATTACTTATAGCAACTTAAACTATTCTCTTTTTAAATACAAGCAACACATAAATGTAAAATTTGCAAAATTTAAATAACTATAACTTGTCTATGAATTTATTAGAACAAATCTATATATATATATATTTAGATGTATTTTTTGGTCCAGTAACAAGATTTAAATGAATTCGAGCCGTGGATAAGAAAGTTAATGGCCAGATGAGAATCTAACGAAACTGGTGAAACATTTTGAATGTATAAAGCTATGTAGAATCGCAAAAGTCAGCCATAAAATTGTAGTTTGTCATGAGGTATGTATGTATCAGAGAACCCATAGAATGTTTAAGTCAGACAGACGAATATACTCCATTTACTATTATTAAAAACAGAAAAACTATATGTGAAATGAGTGTATAATAAATGTGTAAACTTTCAACTTTAATAAAGTGTCTGGTGTTTTATTTATTTTAAATCGTTTCTATTAAAATAAAGACCCTAAAATGTCTGAATTAATATATGCGTTACGTTAAGCGTTTCAAACTGCGCGCCAGTTCAGTTGAGCGAGTTCCGGTTCCAGAGAACTGAAAATGTCAAACAGCTGTTAAACATGTGAGAATGGCAAAAACTCAGTTAAACAGCTGTTCACACACAGAATAAAGTGAATGGCAAAACTAATATTTTGGCCAGTTGTCTAAAAATTCACGGCCAAACGTACAAAATTCGCGGTCATCTTTTCGGCTACGCGGAAATGCGGCAACGCTAGTGCTTTATGTAATACTATGTTAAGCTGACCCCATCAAGCAAAAAATAGTCCCAACTAGCGTACAAAAATATATAATTAAGGCAATTTGAAAATGTTACCCTATCAAGTGGGCGTGGCTGCGGTGCGCGGCACATTGCAGAGCCAAGTGAAGCTGCTGCTGCGATGCCAAGTATCTGCCGTAATCTTGCAATGCCGTAACTTGTCTCCGATGTCGGAGTATGAGAAACGTGTTAGTTCCGGTCAACTGATGGTGGATGTGAAGCAGAAGGAAACCATGCAGCAACTGGATGAACTCTATACACGCATCAAGGGTTATCAGCCAATGACACAGGAGACACCAGGTGAAGGTTTCTTTAGCCGCATGTTTGGCAGTAAATCAGCAGAGGATTCGGAGGCGGAGGATGATTTAAATGCAGGCAGCCATGCGCCCAAGGGTCTCTATATCTACGGTAGTGTGGGTGTGGGCAAGACCACACTAATGGATCTGTTCTATGATTGCTGTGAGGTGGGTTTAATATCAACATTTCCAACTCTTTGTAACCCTCCCTTCTCCTGCAGATCAATCACAAGCGACGTGTACACTTTACCGCCTTCATGACCGATGTTCATGCCCAAATACACGAGGCCAAAGAGCGTCAGGGTCCGGCGGATCGAGCCTTTAATTCGGAGAAACCGACTCCCTTTGATCCAACGAAACCCGTAGCCGATAGCATTGCACGCCAGTCGTGGCTCATTTGCTTTGATGAATTCCAAGTCACGGACATTGCGGACGCCATGATACTTAAGCGCCTCTTTACCCATCTCTTTCGCAAGGGTATTGTGGTGGTTGCCACCAGCAATCGACATCCGGAGGATCTATATAAAAATGGACTGCAAAGCGTCAACTTTCTGCCTTTCATTGGATTACTGCAGAATCGTTGTCTATTATCGAAATTGGATTCGATTGATTATCGGCGTATTGCTCAGTCGGGAGATACCAACTATTTTGTGATAGGACAGACGGACGCGGAGGGCAACATGAATCGCATGTTTAAGATTTTGTGCGCCGAGGAGAATGATATCATTAGACCACGTACTATAACCCATTTTGGACGCGATTTGACGTTTAAGCGCACCTGCGGACAGATCTTGGATAGCAGCTTTGAAGAGCTATGTGATCGGGTAAGTTGAACGACTAATATATATTGAATGTTTTTATACAGTGGCTCACAGCTTATTTCGTGCAGAGGTTTAGGAAATTTTAAAAACTGAAGAACTTCAAAACTATAAAAGATATTAGAAAAACTTAAACGCAATTTATTTCAATATTTAGTAGAAAAAATTTAACTAACATAATTTTTTTTTAAAATATTGATAACACCACTAATGGAAATAATGCAAATAATACTCCAATTTTTAGGTCACAGCTTATTTCGTGCAAAAAATTTAAGTGGTTTTAAATCTTGGATTAAAAGCTCTTTTTCAGTAGTTTTTGTTTTTTTTTTTTAGTTGTAAGTGTTATTTGGAAAAAATTAACACTTTTGAAGTTACTAATTAAATAAAAAAAAAGACTGATGAATTGAATTTCGTTTAAATAAATTTGATACCATTAATAGTTTAGCCAATTTTGGACTTTGAAATTTCACAGCTTATTTCGTGCAGAGGTTTTGGGAAATTTTAAAAACTAAAGAACTTCAAAACTATAGAAGATATCAGCAAAATTGAAATGCAATTTATTTCAATATTTAGTAGACAAATATTATCCAACATAATTTTTTTAAAAATATTGATAACAACACCACTAATGGATATAATGCAAGTAATACTCCAATTTTTAGCTCACAGCTTATTTCGTGCAAAAAATTTAAATAGCTTTAAACCTTGGATTAAGAGCTCAATAGTTTTTGTTTTTTTAGTTGTAAGTGTTATTATGAAAAATTAATACTTTTGAAGTTACTAATTAAATAAAAAAAAGACTGATGAATTGAACTCCGTTTAAATAAATTTGTTACCATTAATAGTTTAGCCAATTTTGGACTTTGAAATTTCCCGTTTGCCTCTGCACGAAATAAGCTGTGAGCCACTGTAAATATATTACTATATATATTTCTTTTAGCCCTTGGCTGGTAGCGACTATCTGCAAATTGCACAATTCTTTCACACGGTGCTTATACGCAACGTTCCTCAACTCAATTTAAATGTCAAATCACAAATGCGACGATTTATTACACTCATTGATACGCTATACGACAACCGCGTCAGAGTTGTCATATCGGCCCATGAATCCCTGGATAATCTATTCCATGTGAGCGACGACGACGAATCGTCCATATCCGATTCGGATCGTATACTAATGGATGATCTTAAGATTACACATGGTTCGGTAAGTAAAAAGCTTTAAATATGCTCTACTCTATTTTCTAAAATTTGTATTTCTTTTAGAAAGCGTCCAAATCGAGTGTTTTTACTGGAGAGGAGGAACTGTTTGCATTTGAACGCACAATATCGCGTCTATACGAAATGCAGAAGAGCGACTATTGGGAACAATGGGCAAAACATCGATAGTAGTAGTAGTGTTGATATAAGATCAGTTCCTTAGCTAAAGTACCTAAAAGCAATAATGTAATTAGCGCTATTAAATTTCCACCTCCCGCAAAAAAAGCGAAAGCTAGTCGAAATACAATTTAACAAACCTCTCGTTTTATTTATTTAATATATTACGTGAGCTTATAATTGATTATAGAGCTCTTATCTGCTCTGCTATCAATCATTTAGTAAAGTCAATGGCATGGAAATCATTATCTGACAAATTTTTGCATTGTCTCTCATATAATTTGCTTAGTTTGAGGGTGTGTCAAGGGCTCAGTGATTAGAGATTGTTACGATCTGGTTTTAACCCCATCAACAGGATTTCCTTAACTTTGAACTTTAATAACTTTGTTAAAAATGCAGCGATTTTGAAATGGAATACCATTTTAATCATGGTTTTACCATATACACTAGTCGGCATATTTATTTTGACAAACCTTAAAGTGAAATCTACTTAAAATTTAAACTTACTTCGAAAGAAGTTTTGGTATCAATGGATAGGTCACTTCAATTTCGTTTTAATAATATATAATGCTTCTTAACCCATTGAGTACACGTGAAATATTTTCAATTCTTGCAAAGGTTTAGTTTTTAAATTTTTTCCCCCGGGCTAAAACAAAAAATGTTTCAATGCGCAAAGATTCTCCAAAAGAATCTATTAGTGATGGAAAAAGAAATTTTTCAAAAATCTCTTCGCATGTATTTTTTATGATTTTTTGAAAACTAAACTTTAATTGTTGTCAAAATAAATATGCCGACTAGTGTAATTAAAACTCAAATTATTTTTGAAAATTTCTAAAATTCGATATTTTTTAAAAATTTTCCATACCTACCCCTTGTAATTTTTTTCTAAAAATGAAGAAAAAAATAATTTTTTAGATTTTTATTCTAAAAACTATAAAAACTGATTAGCCATTTTGTGTAGGTTATAAATATATATACTTTATAGGGTCGCAAATAGGTTTTTAGCTTGTTAAGAGCAAAAATACAATATTTCCGAATATTTCAGGATGAAGAATATATATACATCATTTCGACGTAGAACTACTTTCTATATAGACAGAACCTAACAACATAACTGTAGATAAAGAATATATATACAATATTTCGACGTAGAACTACTTTCTATAAATGTAGACGGAGCCTAACAAGTTGTTAAAAAAAAGCATTCAAATATAAAATGGAAAGGGTTTTAATGGTTTTAAAACCATTTCCATTTTATATTCGAATGCTTTTTTTAACATCTCTGCTAACAACACAACCTATGCTATTTTAGCTATAGAAATTTATCAGTAATAGTTTCAGTTTTCAAACAAATTTGAACACAAATATTTTGTAATATAATTTTACACTACAATCTTACATTAAAGCTAATTATATAGATTTTGGATAGTAGGAAATCAAAATAGTTTGGTAGACAGCATGGATTTAAGAACATTGGTGGTGAATAAAACGTTGCCTTTCGGTAAGAAAACAGAGAGTGTAGACTTACCTGTTCCATAAATATATGTTATATATACTATCTTAGATGATTCCCTGCTGAATGTACAGATCTCATTGCGTCAGGTGGAGGAGATAGCCATGAACTTATCGAAACGTTGTATGGTCTCTGGTGTGAATGAAATTGCCTGGGCATTGAGAGCTCTAATGCTAACAGACTTGACCACTTTGGCTGGCGATGATACCTGTGCCAATGTACGCCGGATGTGCGTACGTGCCTGTTATCCATTTGAGCCGCAGTTCTTTGACAAGTACTTTGAGCGTACACTGCTCCAGGATATCCATTGTGCTGCCGTTTGTGTGTATCCGGCGAGAGTTAAGGATGCTTATGCCACAATACGACAGTTTAATCAACTGGAAACGGTGGCTATTGCAGCGGTGGCCAGCGGTTTTCCCACCGGGCAGTATGGATTGCAGACGCGTCTGCAGGAGATTAGTCATGCCATTCTAGCTGGCGCCACAGAGATTGATATTGTTATCAACCGGCAGTTGGCTATCGTGGGTGACTGGATAGGGCTCTATAATGAGATTGTGCTCATGCGGAGCGCTTGTGGAGATCACGCGCTATTAAAGACCATTCTGGCCATTGGTGAACTGGGCACTATGGAGAATGTGAGTGGAAATTGAGTCAAAAGTTCACTGTACACTGATAGCTTACTTTACTTACCCAGGTCTACAAGGCGGCCATGGTGTGCATGATGGCGGGTGCGGATTTCCTAAAGACCTCCACGGGCATGGAGGCGGTGAATGCCACACTACCCGTGGGACTTGTAATGATCTTTGCCATACAGGAGTTTAAGCGGCGCACTTGCCAAATTGTGGGTCTCAAGCCGGCGGGAGGGGTGCGCACAGTGCGTGACGCCATTGCTTGGATGACTATGGTTTCCGAAACGTTGGGAAATCGTTGGTTGACGCCACAGCGTTTTCGATTTGGCGCCTCAACACTGCTAAACGATATTGAGAAAGTGGTGCGCGATGGCGTCGCCAAGTTGGAGCGGGAGGCTCAAGAAAAAGCAAATCAGCAGAAGACGCACGAAACGGAGCTGGGCAGTGAGGAGGCCATGTGCAAGGAGTTGCGCAAAAAGCAGCAGGATAAGAAAACTACTGGCAAATAAAATTTTCAAAATTATGATTCCAATTAGAGCTGCTGTTTGAGTGTGACCAAGCGTTACGCAGCTACGCTTTAGTATTTAAATTATATTAGCAGCTGTTGCAGTGCAGTATGCATTATGTCGCTAAGCGCCTCTGGTCACACCGAGTACAAAAACTATTGTTGAAAAAAAAGAATTACATTAATTTAAGAGCATTTTTTATTGCATCCTCGCTCCGCCCCACTTAACACTTAACTGTGCTGTTATGGTAAGTGTGGATATTGTGCTTATCAACTGTAACTGTGTATGCAACGAGTGCCATACATACAATATTAAGTTTATGAAAGTTACTGCGCCCTCTGCCGCTCACCCCCACAAGTAGTGCAATTTGCGGGCGCTGCTAGCATAAAACCAGGATTGCAACACATATAAAATACCACACATATACCAAAAGCACCAAACAACCAACCAACTCTCTCCAACCTACCTACCTACAAAGCGAGTTATGTATCCCTGGAGCTCGGCCACAGCGTATAGCGGTGATGCGGCTAATGGTGCTGCACCAAACAGGGTAAATACGCCACGCCACAGGCATATTTAACACGCACACAGTACACTACACTCCACGCCCTCCATTCTACTATCTACACTCATTTGTTATCTCTTAACAAATTGCACGCCCCAAAGCCGACAGGGGGCGCAGTTGATACTATGTGTGTATGTTTTAAACTTCCGATTGCATTTCCCCAAAATAAGCTGGCAACGCTAAGCACATCTCTCATCTCGCTCTATCTCTCATGTCATGAACAGTGATTCATGACAGTCTGTTGACAAATTAATATAAATTGCTAGATTACATACGTTTGAAACTGTGTGTGTCAACATAATTATTTTAGCAACTGTAACACTCAGATGGCGCATACTTTTAACGACACTGTCTGCTATGTTTCGTTTCAGACAATGCCCAACGGTTTGGATGACCAGGAGAAACTGCTGGCCGAGGCTGTCGGTGCGGCACGCAAACAGGCATTCCAAATGAACCATTTTCTGGACAAGGAGCGCATGCTGGACGCTCTGAAGTGTGCGAGCACAATGTTAAGTGAGCTGCGCACCTCCACGTTATCGCCAAAGAGCTACTACGAGTTGTGTGAGTTATCGATAGACTTAACGAAACAATGTATATGCTAAACGCTTTCACTTCACAGACATGGCCGTTACCAACGAACTGTGCCACCTCGAGTTGTATCTGAGCGAAAAGAGCCACAAGGAAACGGATTTGTATGAACTCGTCCAGTACTCGCATACGATAGCGCCACGCCTCTATTTGCTAATCACCGTGGGCATTGTTTACATCAAAAACGATTCGACGCTGAAGCGCAGCATACTCAAGGATCTGGTGGAAATGTGTCGCGGTGTTCAGCATCCATTGCGTGGACTCTTTCTGCGCAACTATTTGCTGCAGTGTACCCGTAACATTCTACCGGATGTTTTGGTGGCCGAAAATGAACACGAGGGCAATGTCTATGATGCCATTGATTTTGTGCTCACAAACTTTGCGGAGATGAATAAATTGTGGGTGCGTATGCAGCATCAGGGGCATTCCAGCGAAAAGACACGGCGAGAAAAGGAGCGAGAGGAATTGAAAATCTTGGTGGGCACAAATCTGGTGCGTCTCTCCCAACTCGAATCGGCTACGTTGGAAACTTACAAACGTTTGATTCTACCTGGCATATTGGAGCAGGTGGTTAGCTGTCGTGATGCCATTGCTCAGGAGTATTTAATGGAGTGCATCATTCAAGTGTTCCCCGATGAATTTCATCTGCAGACTCTGGATCCCTTTCTCAAGTCCTGCGCCCAGCTGGAGACGGGTGTGAATGTGAAGAACATCATCATATCGCTGATCGAACGTCTGGCGGCCTACAATCAACGCAGCGGCAAGGTGACAAGCTTAATCTTCTACAGAATTTCATTACTACTATTAATCTTTTATTTTTACAGACTAGTGGTAATGCCATTGATGCCATCATACCCGCTGAAGTGGAGCTGTTTGAGGTGTTTAGCGTACAGGTGGCTAACATTGTGCAGACACGCACGGACATGCCGCTGGAGGACACCATATCGCTGCAAGTGGCATTGCTCAGTCTGGCCCAGAAGGTCTATGCCGATCGTGTGGATTATGTGGACAAAGTGCTTGGCACAACGGCACAAATACTCGATCGCATGAACATGCACAAGTAATTTCAACATAAACATATTTTTATACCCTCTGAGGGGGGTATATTGGGTTTGTCAAAAGTATGTAACAGGCAGAAAGAGGCGTGGCAGACCCCATAAAGTATATATATTCTTGATCAGCATCAACAGGCGAGTCGATATAGCCATGTCCGTCTGTCCGTCTGTCTGTCTGTCCGTATGAACGAAACGATCTCAGAGATGGTAAGAGCTACAAGTTCAAACTTCAGTATCGACCACATGTTTAGTCAGTCAATACAAGTTTGTTTCCTTTTTTTGATGCCACGCCCCATTCGCACACAATAAGCGAAAAACCAGACATACCGAAAAAAAAATACATGTTTTTGGCTAATATCTCGGTAACTATACCACTTAGGGTCACCAATTTTGGCATGCAGGTTGCTATTTGCAATATAAAGACAATGCCATCAAAATTTTTTGGATGCCATGCCTCCTTTGCCCACCAAAAGCACCATTTCCTTGTAACTTTGCAAGCGGCTGGCTCACTTATTTCTTAACGTCTAGTTTTGTAACTTAGCAAATACTTGCAGACAAATAATATCAAACGGTTGTGAAAATTTCATCAAAATCGGACTATAATTAAAAAAGTTTGTCATACAACGAAAATCGTTACTTTAAAGCAAGGCATAGCCAAGTGCATTGCACTGTGTGAGCGAGATAGACATACAAATATGTGTGCAGCAGCTACTCCAATTCAAACTCATATAATTGGAAACGAAGCTCAGAGGGTATTATACGGTCGGCATGCCCGACTGACATTTTCTTTCTTGTTTAACAGTATATTTATTTAATGTTTTCAAAACTCTAATCCTTAGCATTTCGCATCTGTTGTCTGTGAATCAGGAATTGTCGCGTCTGTTGCGCATCTGCATTGATTTCTATAACAATGCTTTGACTATTATACAGTTGAACAACTTTTGTCCGCTGCTCGAAAAGTTTGATTACACCTCAAGGAAATCTTTGGCATTGTATCTAGTGATGAACATACTGGAGAATGAGACGCAGGTCACAACAGCGGAGCAAGCGGATAGTTTACTAACGATTATAGCACCGTTGATTAAGGATGATGATACGAACACACAAGCGGCAACCAATAATAGCACAGATGCCGAGGAGTTTGCCGAGGAACAAGGCGTTGTGGCACGGTAAGTGTGCAGCTCGATTGAGGGATTTAGTCACCTACAGTGGCTCACAGCTTATTTCGTGCAGAGGCAAACGGGAAATTTCAAAGTCCAAAATTGGCTAAACTATTAATGGTATCAAATTTATTTAAACGTAGTTTAATTCATCAGTCTTTTTTTATTTAATTAGTTACTTCAAAAGTATTAATTTTTTTCCAAATAACACTTACAACTAAAAAAAAAAAAAAAAAACTATTGAAAAAGAGCTCTTAATCCAAGGTTTAAAGCCACTTAAAGTTGTTGACCGAAATAAGCTGTGACCCAAAAATTGGAGTATTACTTGCATTAATTCCATTAGTGGTGTTGTTAACAATATTTTTAAAAAAAATTATGTTGGTTACATTTTTTCTACTAAATATGGAAATAAATTGCGTTTCAATTTTTCTGATTTCTTCTATAGTTTTAAAGTTCTTTAGTTTTTAAAATTTTGTAAACCTCTGCACGAAATAAGCTGTAAAATTTCAAAGTCCAAAATTGGCTAAACTATTAATAGTATCAAATTTATTTAAACGGAGTTTAATTCATCAGTCTTTTTTTTTATTTAATTAGTAACTTCAAAAGTATTAATTTTTTCCAAATAACACTTACAACTAAAAAAAAAAAACAAAAACTATTGCAAAAGAGCTCTTAATCCAAGGTTTAAAACCACTTAAATTTTTTGCATGAAATTAGCTGTGACCTAAAAATTGGAGTATTACTTGCATTATATCCATTAGTGGTGTTGTTAACAATATTTTTAAAAAAAATTATGTTGGTTACATTTTTTCTACTAAATATGGAAATAAATTGCGTTTCAATTTTGCTGATTTCTTCTATAGTTTTAAAGTTCTTTAGTTTTTAAAATTTTGTAAACCTCTGCACGAAATAAGCTGTGAGCCACTGTAATAACCCTTTTCCCCTTTTTCCCTTTCAGTTTTATACACCTCCTAAAGTCGGAGGAGCCGGACATGCAATATAAAATGCTACAAACAGCGCGTAAACATTTTGGCAGCGGAGGTGGCCAGAGATTAAAGCATGTACTTCCCCCGCTTGTGTTTGCCGCCTATCAGCTGGCCTTTAAATATAAAGCAATTGCCGAACAGGATGAGAATTGGGATAAAAAGTGCCAGAAGATTGTGCAATATTGTCATAGCACAATTAGTGCATTGGCCAAAGCCGATTTACCCGATTTGGCACTGCGTTTATATCTGCAGGGTGCTTTGGTTATTGGTGAGATAAGCTATACGAATCACGAGACTGTTGCCTATGAGTTTATGACACAAGCATTCTCACTGTACGAGGATGAAATATCCGATTCAAAGGCACAATTGGCAGCCATTACTTTGATCATGTCCACGTTTGAGCAAATGTCCTGCTTTGGTGAGGAGAATGCAGAACCTCTGCGCACCAATTGTGCATTAGCTGCATCCAAATTACTCAAGAAACCCGATCAATGTCGCGGTGTAGTCGCCTGTGCAGCGCTCTTCTGGAGTGGCAAGTAAGTGGAGGCTTTTTATACCCTCTGAGGGGTATAATGGGTTTGTCAGAAGTATGTAACAGGCAGAAGGAGGCGTGGCAAACCCCATAAAGTATATATATTCTTGATCAGCGTCAAAAGCCGAGTCGATATAGCCATCTCCGTCTGTCTGTCTGTCTGTCCGTCTGTCTGTCCGTCTGCCGTATAAACAAACAGATCTCAGAGATGGTAAGAGCTACAAGTTCAAACTTGGTCAGTATCGACCACATATTTAGTCAGTCAATACAAGTTTGTTTCCTTTTTTTTTGATGCCACGCCCCATTCGCTCACAATTAGCGAAAAACCAAACATACCTCGGAAAAAAATACATGTTTTTGGCGAATATCTCGGTAGCTATAACACTTAGGGTCACCAATTTTGACATGCAGGTTACTAAATGCAATATAAAGACAATGCCATCACAATTTTTTGGATGCCACGCCTTCTTCGCTTACCAAAAGCACCATTTCCTTGTAACTTTGCATGCCGCTGACTCACTTATTTCTTAACGTATAGTTTTGTAACTTAGCATATACTTGCAGACAAATAATATCAAACGATTGTGAAAATTTCATTAAAATCGGACTATAATTAAAAAAGTTTGTCATACAAACTTATATTTTTATCGCAATAGCAGTGCACTGCTTTCGTTTACGCTGCAGTGTTGACAAGCAGTGCTTGTGTATTTAAAACTTACTCAGTGCACTGCTTGTGTGTATAAAATTTAAGCAGTGCACTGCTTGTAAGCAGTCCAAAATGAACTCATATAATTGATAACGAAGCTCAGAGGGTATTACACGGTCGGCATGCCCGACTGACATTTTCTTTCTTGTTAAATTTTGCATAACACTAGCTAAAAGATATTTTCTGACTCTTCCTTTAGGCAAAACGGTGAGGAAATGCGCGATGAGAAGCGTACGCTGGATTGCTTAAAGAAGGGCGCACGCATTGCATCACAGTGTCTGGACACTGGCGTTCAGGTGCAACTATATGTGGAGCTATTGAATCATTATCTCTTTTACTTTGAACGTGGCAATTCGTTGATTACGGTGGCCATGTTAAATCAGGTAAGAGGGAGAGCTGATAGCTTAGCTAGAAACTAGCTGCTAAACTGTTCTTCCAATCACTTTTGCAGCTCATTGCCAAGGTTAACGAAGAGCTGCCCAATCTGGAGCCAAGCGAGGAAACCAAACAGATCGAAAGTCATTATAAAAATACATTGGCGCATTTACGCAGTCGCATGGAATCGAATGACACCACGTTGGAAGTATCTTTTGCTGGCATAACACTGCAGTAGAATTCTCTCTCTGTCTCTGAAGATTCTAGAGTACTACGAGAGTACTACTATCCCCCTACACATTGGCTCGATCACGAATATTTTTGTAACGCTTAAATTAGCACAGTCAAAACAAAACAAAACAGTTAGCTAAAAACTTAAACCACTCTTCAAAAGGCTGGACAAATGAAAAGGATATATGCAGACAGGATCAACAGAAAACAGACAACAAAAAACATAAAACTGTGTGTAAACTTTGTGTTTTCTTCAAGAAACCAATTCCATGATAAATTGTAGATTGTTTAGTGTAGAATGACTTTTGATTTTTGGCCCCTCAATCGATTGATCGATCGATCGATAATTATAAGTGCAAAGTAACAACAACATTCTCTATGATTTTTCCCCGTATTTAGTTATTTAATAACAATTTATTATTATTATAATTATTCAAACCTCTAAAGCAAAAAGCATTGTATTTTATTTCAATCGCACACTTGTGAAATATTGTTAAACAAAAATGTAATGAAAGAAAATTATTAAATAGAAAAATGCGAAAGTGAAAAACTTACCATTATCAAATATGAAACTACTATAGTTGCAGAGCTGTTAAAAAAACGCATTCTAATATAAAATGGAAATGGTTTTAAAACCATTAAAACCATTTCCATTTTATATTCGAATGCTTTTTTTAACAGCTCTGTATAATTTTCAAGAACAAATTGTTTTTAGCTAGATTATCGATTTGAAAGACAGAGAAATAACATGAAATACAATTGCTTTATTAAAAATATACATATATAGTACATATACATTATAAGCCGAAGACGTTAGATCGGTTTATGAATCAGTTAACATTACAGGAGTAGTAATAGTTAAGCATTCGTCAATACATATATAAAGCCCTAATTGTTCCTACACTTGATACCACACTTTTTCTTCTTTCTAGATATGTTATGGCAGTTTTATCGAATTTTTTTTTTAGAGGACGGTGCAGTTAATGCAGGCAGTATCGTGTTACGAATCGATATAGTATAGCAGTTCCTATTCAATAATAAAATATGTATGTATTTTCTGGGCAGGCAAATGTTTTGATAGAATTCGTTGGGTAGTTTTTATGCGTTCGTTTGAAGGATTGAGGAAGTTCTGGGGGGCAGCTTATAATGTTCTCTTGCATCGTCTCTCGCACGTTTTAAAGCTAATCATTTTGTTTAGTACATACTAACATAAGTTCTAGCATAAATTTTTAAATTTTTACAATTAGCGAAGCGCCTAATTCTCACACTTTATGGAAAATTTTGAAACATGAGATAAATTGTTCGTCACAAAAGCTCGAGATTACGACAATTTGTATACAGATCGGCTCTATTTAGCTCTCTGTATTACACCGACTTGGTATTGTAATAGTTATACACATGTGGCCACGATGCCAAGACATATTCCTCGATTCCACACTCATTGCTGCCGCGCTCTATGCGGAAATAGCCATGCTCTCCCCACCAGGGACCCCACGAATTGGCTGCAACCTGGAAACAAATGTAGATAACATATGTATGTTAAGTTAACAGCTCTGAAAAGTACAACAAGAAAGAAAATAACAGTCGGGCATGCCGACCGTGTAATACCCTTTAAGCTTCGTTTCCAAATATATGAGTTCATTTTGGACTGCTTACAAGCAGTGCACTGCTAAATTTTATACACACAAGCAGTGCACTGCGTAAACTGCAGCGCAAACGAAAGCAGTGCACTGCTATTGCGATAAAAGTTTATGTTTGTATGACAAACTTTTTTAATTATTGTCCGATTTTAATGAAATTTTTACAATCGTTTGATATTATTTGTCCCCGTTTATATGCTGAGTTACAAAACTATACGTTAAGAAATAAATGAGCCAGCCGCTTGCAAAGTTACAATACAATTGTGCTTTTGGTGTGTGAAGAAGGCGTGGCATCCAAAAAATTGTGATGGCATTATCTTTATATTGCATCAGGCAACCTGCATACCAAAATTGGTGTTCCTAGGTGCTATAGTTACCGAGATATTTTCCAAAAACATGTATTTTTTACAAGGTATGTCTGGTTTTTCGCTAATTGTGGGCGAATGGGGCGTGGCATCAAAAAAAGGAAACAAACTTGTATTGACTGACTAAATATGTGGTCGATACTAACTAAAACGGATATTGTAGCTCTTACCATCTCTGAGATCTGTTTGTTCATACGGACAGACAGACAGACGGACATGGCTATATCGACTGGGCTGTTGACGCTGATCAAGAATATATATACTTTATGGGGTCTGTCACGCCTTCTTCTGCCTGTTACATACTTCTGACAAACCAAATATACTCCTTAGAGGGTATTAAAATTGGAATCGCTATTTACCCAGAACTTGACGCCGTCGTGCTCCTCTCCCCAGCCCACCAGTTTGACGGAATGGAAACCAGTGGAGGCGCCACGATTGGCTGCCGTCTGGCGATATACGCCTCCCGAGTACGAAAAGAAGTCTCGATAGATGCGCATGGTGGCCTGAACGGGTCCCGAATGATAGATCTCAGCCATAATGTCCGCCTCGCGACTCAAACTATACGCCGGACCCACTGTGTAGAAGCTATCGCGATTCACACCGGCTGCGGGCCGACAACCGTTGGCCTTCAGCGAGCGACTGTTATGTCCTCGAATCTTGCAAGTGTCTCTGTGCTGCGTGTACGGATAACACTGCTCATCGACGACGCCCTTCTTGTGCAGATAACGCCAGGCGGCATCCAGATGTCCACCCTCGCAACCCTGCTGGCGACGCGTGCAGGAGAGAATATTTTGGGGAGAAAGTTGAACGACTTCCTTGCCCTGACTCTGGATGGCAAAACGATCGGAGGCCACCGATGTGGTGGACAGCACCCAGGAGGAACCGCACCAGCCCTGATCTGGCACTTCGGATATAAAACTGGACCACTTTTCGACGGCATTGAAATTCCGTGGCAGATTATTCGCCGGATTGGTAAGACGTGTCATGGCCTTGACACGATATGTGGGCTCCTTGGTGCCCAGCCGTAGACGCAATCCCTCACTGTACTTATGGCCCCACCACTCATCATATTTGCGTGCCTGCCAGCCCAACTGGTGTATGGAGTTCACACTGTGTATGAGCTCATCGTCTGTCAGACACAAATCCTGATCGCACTGCACGTGTCCGCCTTCCAAACAACGACATTCGTTGCAGTTATCCCACGTGGTGTTGTACTTGTGGAAATAGATGCCGTTGTGAAGACAACTCAACACCGGATCCGGCTCATTGAAACAAAAGGAACGATAGTCCGGACAACAGTCGCCGGCATCATCGCGATCACAGAACTCATCACAGTAGCACAAGGTAGCTGTTGGGGAGGGGAAGAGCATTAGTTAGAGGGAGCACGAGAGAGAGAGAGCGATTTTAAAGAGCTAGACGCACTGGAAATGGGCAGCGAGCAGCCGTCGCGTCGATCCTTGCAACAGGTGTTCTGTTGCGCGCAATACGGTCCTGGAAAATCCAGTTTCAGTGTGTGATCATAGCCATGGGCGTAGTCTAGACCCACTAGCAGCAGCATTAGCGCCATCACAGCGCACTTCAAGGCCATGATTTGAGTGTTCTGCAGTGACGTACGTCTGGAAAAGATATAGCACACATAAGTATAGCTAGTATAACAAGAAATCGAATGTCAGTCGGGCATGCCGACCGTGTAATACCCTCTGAGCTTCGCTTCCAATTATATGAGTTCAAATTTGTATGTCTATCTCGCTCGCACAGTGCAATGCACATGGCTATGCCTTGCTTGAAAGTAACGATTTTTGTTGTATGACAAACTTTTTAAATTATAGTCCGATTTTGTTGAAATTTTCACAATCGTTTGATATTAGTTGTCCCCGATTATATGCTAAGTTACAAAACTATACGTTAAGAAATAAGTGAGCCAGCGGCATGCAAAGTAACAACGCAATTGTGCTTTTGGTGGGCGAAGAAGGCGTGGCTTTCAAAAAATATTAATAACATTATCTTTATATTGCATCAGGCAACCTGCATGCCAAAATAGGTGTTCCTAGTTGTTATAGTTTCTGAGATGTGACTGGTTTTTCGCTCATTGTGCGCGAATGGGGCGTGGCATCGAAAAAAAAAGATTCTTCTATTGACTGACTGAATTTGTGGTCGATACTGACTAAAACGGATATTGTAGCTCTTACCATCTCTGAGTTCTGTTTGTTCATACGGACAGACAGACGGACATGGCTATATTGACTCGGCTTTACAAACTTTATGAATGTTTTATGTGACTGGTGCTGTAAATATATATACTATATGTAAGTTTCAGCGCTACGCTATAATATTAAACTTCAATCTGCAATACTTTGTACTATATATCTAATCTGTTTTAGATACTTAATATTTGCATTTAGTGAGCTCATCGTTTTTGCACAAAATATTTTTGATGCTGCTTAGATTAGATAAGGTGTATTAATATATATATTGTTGTTTTTCTATTTTCATTGTTTTTTGCAATTTGTCAACAAATTAGCATACACGGCGTCTTATCAGGCACTTTTAATATGCGAAAGCTACTTGTTTTTTTTTTCTCGAAAATATTTGCGTATTACGCATACGCGCCGTGCAACGATAAATATTCGACATCAAACTCTAATTAAGACTCTATGAATTTCAATTATGCATGCCAAAGTTTGCCAACAAATTGTTGTTGTTGTTGTTGTAGTTGTTGTTGTTTTTTTTTAACGGTTTTGAAGCGGCTATAAACTGGTTTCATTAGCTTCCTAATTTTTATAGCTACTGCGTAGCACTTAAAGGTATTAAGTTTTATTTGGATTGTTAATAACTAGAGCTTGAGACTTGCGGCAGAGAAAGAGAGTGGAAGCGAGGAAGAATGACAAACACGACATTCTTAGAAGACACGCACCACTCACACATACCAACACACACACACAGCCCTTTCGGAAATTTTGAAACGCTCATCAAAAATTCGCTTCGTGCATTGTCAAATGAAATTTTTAGTAAATAAACGGAAGGTGATGGACAGCCAAATACCCATTAAAAAATACTTAAGCATAGAAATTATATTTAAAACTATTATACGCCGTCGACTGTATAATAAGTCTCCTAAAAATGTGTAACAGGTGAAAAGAAACCCCATAAAATATACATATCCTCGATGTAAAGCGTTGAATGTACGTCTGTCCGTATGTAGCAACTAAAAGATCTCTGAGAAGCTCGGAGATAGAAGCAAAAAATCGCTTAAAGAGTCTATATACAGTAGAACTTTGTTTTCATTTATAGCTAAAAAGATTTCTTTTCCTTTATATAGCAATATTAACAAGTAAACCTACTCATATTAAGTTTAAACTTAGCACAATCGCTCAAAATACAATGCTTCAACGATTCTGAAAATTTCATCAAGATCCGTTAAGTATAGCTAGTTAATTGGCATACCCTCAAACAGTCGCAATTAATATTCACCATATTAAAACTGAGCCCAAGACGCCAACCCATCATATAACCGTAAAAACTTCTAAAAAAAAAAAATAAAAAAAAAACGAAATTCTGATGACGTCAGCTTTAAAAAGCATTTTAATCACGAAAGTTTATTTGGCTTCGATTCAGCAACAAATTCAAATTTACGCCAAGACTGCAAAAAAAGGAGCTATAAAAAGCCAAACGGCTAGAAGCGCCCCTTTTTTTTATTGGGTTCCGGACTTTGGGACTTGGAAGAGTTATGACAGAGCATTAAACTTGTTTGAAACTTGCAGAACAAATGATTATCCGAAAATAATAGTAGATAGAATAGCAGCATATAATAATAATAAAGAATGTTTATTATTTATTTAAATGCAAATGCCAAATCGATTTTCCTGTTTCGCCTGTCGAGTGATTAGTGTTTTATTGAGTGCTACGAAATGTATTCAATTATAGCAATGGATTCATAAATAGCATCTGAATCATGCGGGGTCTTCAAACATTTGTCAAAAGGTTCGCAACTCTTTCTTTTATTTTTTATCCGCATTGTTAGCGTTTTTTGGCTAGTTTTCTGTTTTGTTTTCGTTGATGAACTCGTTTATAATTTTGTGCTAATTTATTTGAAAGTTTTGATTCGACTAATTAATTAGAAAAAAATTAATGAGTTGATGTTTGCGTTAATTGTTGTAACAAAACCAAATTCAAAGCTGGCGCCAAATTGAAAGATTTTTCATTTCATAATTGCATACTAAGCACTTTGTTAAATCATTTGTTATTAATGGTTTTTAAAAGCTTTACGTAAAAAATAATTTATAAAATTTAATTAGCGTTGACACTGCATTTTAAATTATCGAATTTTTTAAGCAACTTTTTTTAATATTTATTAGAAAAATAAATTTGAATTAAATAGCTAATTCATTTGACATTAATGGTTTTTAATAGCTTAACACTTTATTAAAAATTTTAAACTTTACTTGAGTTCCTTATATAGAAATTAATATTAAAATTTAAATCAAAAAGCAAATTTTCAAATTGTTTTTTGGCACTTTTTACACAGTCTCTTTATTGAAGCATATATTTATGGTTAATTGCTTTTATTAACTGTTTATCGTTTTGTTCATAATTTATTTTTATTAATTCGTAAATTGTAGTACAGCTAAGCGTTGCAATAAATTATACTAACTTTTATAAACTTGCACAATTTATAACGTTTAGCTTCGTAGAGATAAAGTTAAACACTTAATAGCCAATTTGTTCTTAGGCCAATTACAAAATTTTGCCCACACTACTACTTGACACGTTGTTAACACGATCGCGGCTGACCGTTGACTAAATTCAATGAAAGTTATTGGCTACCATTAAAGCGCAGTCGCTGTCGCTGTTAAGTCAGCCCACTGTTGTAGTGTGTAGGTGGAGGCAGCGCTGTTAAACTAAAACATGTTAACTCGCGCTGTTGTTGTAAGCAAACGAGAGAGCGACTGCGTGAGAGAGAGCGTGTGTAACGATCTCGCTCAGCAACAGCGCAGCCAAAGTTAACAGTAGCAGTTACAGTGGTTCTGAGCGCAGACAGTTGCGCTCTCACTGTAACAGCTGCTGTTAGCAGTGTTACTGCATATACATAATTGCTTTATATGGCAATTCTTAAGAAGCTGCAAAGACACCTCCAAGGTATGTGCGTCTGTGTTTTTCTCGTTAGTATCACGTAGTATTCCTCGCCAGATTTGAACCTGTGATATGTAATACAAAGTCTTTTTTGGTAAAATTCCTTAAATTGTTTGCCAAGACCTTTGACTGGGGGACGTGCGTTTCGTTTTTTTGCTTTCTTCTGCGCAGTATAGAATATTTTGAATATTTTGTTTGTTTGTATTTATTATCAAATCGAATTGATATAATATCTACGTACATATGTACATACACACTTAATTGCACTCAATTTAAGTTCAAGGTTATAACAAAATAAAACAAAATCAAACAATAGACTTATTGTCGATATGAGAGCTGCTCTATATAGTATTTGTATTTATCATATGGACGTACAAACGTACATTTGCCAAATTCGTAGACAAGTTCTGATACAATCTAACGCATACGTAATATTGTGCTTTTATCTGAGTCTCTCTTTTCGTCTGTCATTTCGCTTGGCATCATTTCTGCGAATTTGCTTCTGTTTTCCACATAATTCCACTGCTGAAATTTGCATACATATCAACAATCCATAAATGAAAAATGCGGCAACTTCTGCTATATTAATTTTGGCAAAACTGCTAATTTCTTATGTGTTCCCAAAATGCGCATTAAAATTTGATTATTTCAATCGAAACTTTAAGTGTGTTTAAAGTTTCTGAAAAGCTGTGTCAGTAAATTAAATTTTTGTAAACATTTCAGAAACATAAAGAAGAAAAAGCGTAGAGAAACCAAAGAGAAACAACACGACACACTTAAGAAAGGCTGATTAAAAACAAGTCCCCTGATACAGACCTCATATCATGACCATAGCCGTAGAGCATAATAAGCTATCATCAGCCCAAAATAAAGCCATCAGACAGACTCGAACTCAGACGTCGTCGTCGCTTATTGCTAATTCCCAGTGTCGCCATTAGCATGACATTAAACTTTAATTTTATGACCGATTTCTGTCGCAGTAATGCCAAATTATGGACATTGCTTTTGGGCAAACAAACAACAAATACAAAAGAATGGCAATTGAGAAACCGGAGATGTTTGAGAGACCCCATAATACAACACTATTATAGAGCAAACATTGTAAAGTTTGAAGAATAGCTGCAGTTTTCTATATAAACAATAGATATGTTTGAGAAACTCCATAATACAAACCTATTATAGAGCAAACATTATTAAGTTTTGCTGCAGTTTTCTTAGTTGTGTATTAAATCCAAATGAAGGAAGTTTTCGGATGAACTTCCGTTTGAATTCCGGACTGAAATGGTAACCCAATAATTTCAAAAATGATCTCGGATTCCGTCTACTCTCTTTGTTGATGAATTACACACGTATTTCCTATTAATTTTGCAGTTATATATTTACATAAAGATGACTGCTAGCCCAAAAAGTAATAACAAATAAGTTATTCTATAGTTTACATTAAAAATATATGTATTTTATGAATCACTCCCAATATAAGTATGAGTTTTAAATGTGCGTTGGTAACGCTGCGAATGAGTAATATTATTAATTTGCAATATTTCAAAAGGGTTGTGTGAAATTGTTATTAATGAATGAATAACACTATCAATATTTGTCATGTAGCGTTGATAAAGCTACTTGGATTTTCTTATAATAGAGTGCTATTGAACTTGAATACTTTGTGTCTATTCGGAATGATGATGACAGCATGTCCGCGTTGTGTTGTCTCTCTCTCTCTCTACTTATGTTTCTAAAGTTAGTAATTGAAACGTCATATATGATAATGATTTATGAATGAACGAATGGATAACGAATATAATATATAACCACAACAAACATCTGGCACGCTTCTTGGGGTCTTGGGATTTTTATCGTTAGTTATATATATTATATTGTATAGAGTATCAATATTTTCTTGACCATATGTCCAAAAATTTGGCAGTTTAATTGGTTCGATAGATTCGATGATTAGGCATTCAATTAGCAGACATTTTATGCTTTATTCGGTACTTAACTGATTATTATTACCAATTCCGTGCACACGTATGTACGTATAAATACGTACGTATTGATATTCCGGCAATAGTCAGACACATTCCAATGGCTTTAAGTCATTTGATAAAATTAATTTAGAAACTGTAGAGCAAAAACAAAAACAAAAAACAAACCAGGTTTCTAAAGTTCCAATTTGTTAATTGTCATCGTTCAAAATGTTGTGTGGAGAAAGCAGAGTTTCAAATCTAATCGGTTAGAAAACTAGTTCAAGGACAAATGTAATCAATTTTATTGATTAACTTACAAGTGTATTTATATAGTACATATAGTGTTTGATTTATGTACTGCTCATAAGCTGTCCACTTGAAGCCGTCATCGTTCAAACTCAATAATAGTCAATGGTGTTGGATTGTAATTTGTGACTTGTGATTTGTGGAATGCCAAGCATGATATCGACTAATCGACAAATGATCAATACTATCGTCTGCCTTGGGTATCGACATTTTCCACGATTGCATCAGCAAAGTTCCTTATTCGCATTAGAACAGTAAACTGTTTGTTTAGGAAAACTATATGTGCTACATAGAGACTTCAATTGCTTTGACTTATCTAAGTTGTAAGTAATACCCTAGCTGCATAGAGTGCAAGGGGTATACGCAACTGGTAGAGTGGGAGTGTAAGCGTTTTTTGTTTAAAATTAATTGTATATTCTAAAAGATTAGTAAAAACTTCATATCAGATGTTTTTTAATCTCAGAAAATTTAGTTTTTTCTATTATATAATTTTACAGAGCATCTGTTAGTCGCTCCATATTAACTGCAGCACTCTAAACCTCTATCTGCTTGCCTTGACAGAGTTTAGTATAAGAATTCGGTCATTGCCATCAAACTGTTGATTAATGTGATGAGAAATGTCACATATAGTATCTTGTTTTTCCAACCCTAAGAAATTTGTTATGTTTACGTGAAATTTGCAAACAAATTTACGTAGACTTTTGTATTTTTTTTTATGGCAGGTTGTAAACGCGCTGACATTAACTGTGGCCAACAAGAGATATAAAATAAATAAATAAATAAATTTGGGATTGGAATTGGGAATTGAGAATTGGGCAATACGCAAAATAGACGTTAACACCTTATATACAACTCATTAAAATGTTTCGATTTTGTTGATAATCAATTCCATGGGCGTACAATGTTTATTTTGGAGGTTCTTTATCGTGTACATATCTACATATATATATGTGTTTGTGTTTGTAATTGAAATCGATAAGAAAATTCTTCCAGTTCTCAAAATACATTAAGGTCAATCATCCTCATCATCATCATTAACTAACCTTGGCTAAATTGTGTTTAGCTAAAAGTGCAATTCTTACGAAACGTAACAAAATACCAAATTCGCATTCTTTTCTCTTTGTTTTTGGTATGCAAAAATTTCTATTCAATTGATTGAAACTCAATTTCAAGTGCAATCCAGTATAGCATCATTAGTATATAGTATCATCAATATGTCTTCAAGGTTGCACGCGATATTCGCATCATGTCAGAACTCCCTTCCCAATGGGTGTTCAGGGTCTTACCTCATATCATTTCATATCATATCGTATATACACTCACACACACACGTACGTCAGGTTATGACGAAATCGATTTGGCTTTTGATCGTCGCTGTCGTCGCTGGAAGTGTGACCAAAAATTTCAATTGAATTAAATTCTAGTTCAATTTTGGTAACGACATTTTAACGATACTCAACAAAAACAATCATCAAAATCAGACAATTAATGCTTATGGACTAGCAGTTACCCTGGGAACAGTTTTAAAAACAAATGAAGGCTTTTAAAAATACTAAATTATATAATATTTAGTTAGATTACTAATGTTTATAAGCTACTTGTTGGCCTAGAAATTGTTCTTAAAACCTATAACCAAAATTGTAACATCTTTTTAGTCTCTTGGATTGTTTTACCTGGTAGAAAATTTAAGGTATTTCGTTAAATTTACCTTATCTTATTATGTTCAAACTTAGCAAAGACCTGCAAAATATAATTACTAAACGATCCAAAAAGTTTCCTAAAGATCGCTTAAACATATAAGCCATCAATAAAAGAAATTAAATCTCTTAAAGTTTGTCAACTGAAGAACTAGTCTATTCAATTTCTTAATATTTAATAATAATTATATTTTATTATATATAATTTTTTTAATAATATTTTTGTGAAGCTTAATAAATGCTTTATAAATTTCCTTTATGTTTCCCCCCCTTTTTATAGGGTATCTAAATTGAGCGGCAGCAACAAACGCTTCTTTCTGTCAGCTGCTTAAACCGTGGCCGAGCAATAAAAATATTTTTATTTGTATATTTTTTATGTGTGTTTCTTAAATATGTGTTTAAATGGTTTCATTTGTTTCCATTTTGGTTTCGGCGGCGGTTTCAAGTGCAAGTTCAAAATCCCCTAACGGCCCGTAACACTCCACTGATCCCCCCGATCAGATCGAGTTATGTATATGCTGAAATTCTGCACGCTATGCGATTTTTGAATGCAATTTCAGAGACAAATTGCCCGACATTGAACGCTTCTAATTAATACAATTTTTAAACTTGTACATAAAAATAAATTATAATAATATCAAAGAATAAATAAATGTGATGACAGACAGAGTAACATAGACATTTAAGTTGTTGTTTCTTATTGTGTAAAGTGTTTTTATGTTTGTGACATTTATGAGACGAAGGAATTTCAAAAACGATCGCTGACAATTTATTGGAATTTGACATTTTGGCCTTTTGTGTGTAAAGTTTCCGGTACTCAGACATTTCCATAACACAGTTCAATTGATTCCAAATAAAATTGTAAATGTTCCAATGCAAATTCCTTTAATTCCACATGTTACTTGACTTTTTCGTTCATTTACTATTTATAATGGCCTGACTGATAAGCCGCTTAAGTGTTTAGCGAAATCGTAGCTATTTTTAGCAAATTATTTCATAAATAAAACGATTTAGTTTTGCTGGAAAATTAGCAACAGCATGAAAATGCCTTTTGACGTCATTAATTGTGGTGGGTTCTGAAAGAAAATTTGCGCGCGGTTTTTTGTTAATTGAAAAATTAGCGCCAGCATTTTTCTTTTAGCCAATTAAGTGGAAATGAAGCTATCACTAAATAAGTATTGACAGCTCTTTGTATATGCTTTCTTTTTTAAGAATTACTCAATTTCTAAGTATAAATAACTTTATGGGTTTGATAGTGTGTTTGTACAGATAAACTACGGTTTGTTTTTAGAAATTCCGCCAGGGAACATAGCAAATTTTTATAGCGTTTCGTCACGTGTGCTTGTTGTATACCCTGTAAAATTGTTGGAATCGAGGGGCATACCTGAAGCTAGCTGATTTTGTATTGAATAATTCATTAGAGGGTAGCACATAGACGATTTACTTTTGCAAAAAAACAAAAAGAGTTCTTGTTTTTGAATGAAAATACCATGACTCGCCATACGCTTTAGTAATTCTGAAATATTTTCTGATATTATGCTGTTTATATTAAATTTGCACTGGGTGGAAGATCATGGCCTTTGGGGGTGGATAACAGCAGCGTCATAAACATTTTTGTATACACAATTATTTACGCATGTTTCCATTATACTAAATATATATCCGAAATAGATGTGTATTGTTGATAATTCATAATTTACGTTTTATTGGCAACAATATTCAAGTTGCAAAGTCATTCGTAAGTGTCTATTTTTAGCCAGAATTAGCAGTGCACCTTTTTGTTTTCAATAACCCAGAGGTACTTATCGTGTTAATATACTACTATATATATAGTAGTCTATACATATAAAATGCTTGAAATGTTGACGTCTTGAATGCACTCAACGCCCCCGGAGCGTACTACAACACAGTACAAAAAGCAGGCACTTTTTGGCTTGTATAGTTAGTAATAATTATGGGAACTTGACAGCACTGAGATAGAATTAAGCAGGCACTAACCAAATTAGGTATGCTGTCAATCAAAAATTAATAACAATTTGCTGAAATGCAAAGCGACAATTGACACCTGACCAAAAATACAGATAAATATAGATATGCAATTGAAAAATCATTCAATATATAATATATAAAAGCGAGATCAGATGTTCTCAAGGCTGTTCCGTAAGTCGTAACGTTTGAGTTGGGCGAACAAAACCATCAAGCACTGTTAAACGCAAGATCGAACCCAATCCTCACCTCTCGCAAGTGTACTGAAATATCTTACGCCTTAGCTACTTGCCAGCGCTAGAACTGTTTGGGAATTATTAAGCGCTAACAGCACAAGAGTGCTAGACTATCTGTGCTTTGCGCTACAGCTAGCAGCCGACTGTTATGTTAAGTGCTGCTGCAGAGCAGACTGTTATGTTAAGTGCTGCTGCTGCGCTGAGTGCTGCTGCTCTCATTTACTGCTGTTATGTTAATGTTAAGCGTGTTATATTTAAAGCCCTTAAGTGCCAAACGGTTAATTTAAATGCTATTTTATTAAGTGGTTATATTGATTTACAATAAACTGCATATTAAAGTTTCTAAAGTTTATACAAACAATGCCATTCAGGCCATTCACCGCAGTCGACGCAGTTTTGAATCATCATAGCCAAACAGACTGTGATTTATATTCATTTATGGTTAATTATAATGCTTGACGAGCATGACAAATGTTTTAATTATATTCCCATTGGTTTAAACAAAAGCGCTGCCAGATCTACACAGATAGATAGCCAATGTAAATTGTTTTTTGCGGTTCGGTCCGTGTGTCCCATTTTGTAACGCCCACAGCAGTTTGGTCTAAACGCCTTTATATCGGCCACTGGGCCAGCATTTTTTTACTATTTGCGGTTCTCCCCCTGCTCACCCAGTTGTCTGTCTGTGCCAGCTTTATACCTGTATTTATTTCATTACATATATGTATATGTATAATATGGGCCTACATACGTATCATTTTGGAATGTATTTATTGGTCTCGTATTCCGTCTGCGAAACAAATAACACTCGACTCTGTTTTTTTTTGATATGCATGGCAAAATATTTATTACCACCTGCTTGATAATTGTAACGGGTATATACACTCGTCATGTATTACAATATTTACTAAAGATTTAAGCAGTTTGCTGAGAAATATGCAATATGCTATATAGTACAATAGCACAAAGTCTGTTAACCTCTGTTAATGATATGTTATAAAGATTTAGTGGTTTATAATGTAAGGTTTCTAAATATTTACCTCACGTCATACCCAAATTACCGTATGTACCTCAAATGCCTGTCTATTATAGTTCCCACATACCTTTTGCACTATATATTATATATCGCTTTTAATTGTTAATAAAGAGCACAAATATTTGCACTTGCAGGTAATTAAATTGTTAGAATTACAAGAATTCTTCTCGTTTATAGCAAACATCTGCAAACACTTTGCAATTTCTATGAAATGTTGTGAATTTTCTTCTCTTTTGTTTTGTTTATCTTGTGTGAAAGTTGTGGTAACTATATGTAGTATATAAGACCTTGACTGTGCTTACAGAATTAGAACACTTCGCTTTCATCGAGCAAAAGCCCAGTGATTGTTATTATACCCTTACCAGAGGGTACTATAACTTATACACTATAAATGCTTCATTTACTTGAACATAGCAGCTACGGTTTACGGTTTACAGCGTAAGCTAGTGACGAAAGCAGCTTACTAGCTTACTATATTAAACGGTAACTTAAGAACACATTAGTTTAAGTACCACGCTAGTGCCGAAAGTAGCTTACTAGCATTAGTAAAGCAGTTAAGTCCTTTACAACAGGGATTTGTAGTAAGTAACATTAAAACCATTAGTTTAGGAACTATAGAGTATCTACTGCAGATCAAGCTAGTGACGAAATCAGTTTACTAGCTCAAGTCAAGCAGTAAATTCATTTACAAAAAGGAATTGTACATAGTTGAGAGAACTATATTAAATATTATCTTTAAAACCATTAGTTTAAGAACTATAGAGTATCTACTGCAGATCAAGCTAGTGACGAAAGCAGCTTATTAGCTCAATTCAAGCAGTTAATTCATTTTCAAAAAGGAATTATACATAATAGAGAAAACTTTATCAAAAAGTAATTTTAAAACCATTAATTTAAGAACTATAGAGTATCTACTGCAGATCAAGCTAGTGACGAAAGCAGCAAATTCATTTAAAAAATAAATTGTACATTAATGAGACTGTTAATTACAGTCAAAACATTGTTTTAAGTAAATTGCATATTTATTTAAAACTATAAAAGCATCTGTAAGCGTATTAATTTATCGTCACTTTAAGTTTGACTGTTCTTTCTCAATTTTAATTGTTTATTTCTTATATTCTTGGCTCTGTCTGCATTTTTTTTTTTTTTTTGTGCCGATTTATTTAAGCTTTTTGGTTAAAAGTCATTGTCAATGCCAAATGCGAATCATTTCGTCTACAAATGACTACAAATGTTGTTGTCCATATATCTACATAAACATATGTAGATACATATATATACATATAGTGTGTATATGTTGGCCCCATCTGATGTCAGTGACATCCAGAGTTAGAGATATCTGTGTGTTGTGCATGACAAGCAATTCTGAATCCCTTCTGAGTTAATGATATAAATAGGAAATGTGCTATGGCTTCGAAAAACATACATTGTTCAGAGATGTCAAGTCACAGATAATGATATAGGTAAGACGCGCCTCCCTCTGTCTCTCCATCTATATGTTATGTATGTGTCTTTGGAATGCTTGCTTGTAATAAGAATTAGATCATTTTTATTATTATTTATTTATTACTATTTTTAACTTATTTGTTAGAGGCATTTCCTTGCGAATTTTTTTGTCAAAATAGTAGTTAGTCTTTGTTCATCAAGACTAACTGATCATCGTGGGGTCTAAACTGTCAGAGTTGCTTTTTTTTCATATGTTTAAATTATGAATTTATGCTTCTTTGTTCACAATAATTAGATCATTTTTATTATTATTTATTTAGTACTATTTTTGTACTACCTTTTTAGACTAATTTCTTTTTTTTTTTGTTTTTCAAAACTAACTGATCATCGTGGCGTCTAAACTGTCAGAGTTGCTATTTATTCATATGTTTAAATTATGAATTTAAGCAATTTTCTTTGTTCTTAGTAATTAGATCATTTTTATTATTATTTAAATTAATAAATTATACAATTTTACAGAGCCAAAGATTAATTACACTCAACAAAGCGCAAAACTGAATTTGGCGCTTTTCGTCATCGCATTGTGTTCAAACATGTGTCATCATTAATTAATTACAGTGTAGCATATGACCGAACAGTATATAGTATACAAATCAACGCTGTTTAATCTGTCAAAAGGGGTTTATATAGACTCATTCTTAAATAATCTATATTTATACAATGCTGACTAATTCAATATTTACAAGAATTTATTAAATCGCAAACACTTTGTTGCATCCACAATTAATTGCAAACGTATTATTCATGAATATAAACGGGTACTCGTTATTGTACATGCAAACGGCGTTCTTGACATTTCATCAAAGTTATGTTATAGTTCTTTGAATAAATAACAATTATTACATAGCAAACAAGTTTATTAGTGATATATTTTATATATGTACATATGTCTTAAACACCCCCAAGTTTTATGGGTTTATTTCAATTAGCACTTAGGTTATAAGTGAACAGACAACATCTCCAATTTCCATACGTCTAGCTCCCGTGTCTATAGCGCCACTTTAACGGTTAAAGCGAGGTGTGAACCGTTAATTAGACACGCTCGCACCTCTTACAGGCACTGAAGACTCTAAAAAGTCAAATAAAAGGGGTTCGGGTTCGGTTTCAGGTTCAAATTTTGAGCTCTATTTGTGCTGTAACAACAGTGGGATAAGTGACGTCACTGGTACGCATCTCAAAACGTAGATCCGTGTTTGTACGTCCGATTAGAGAGCACTAAGTAATGCCCTCAATGGCAAACAAGCAAATAAATAAACGGGTACTCACTAACAAATACCTGAGTGTCTAGTCAGAGTACTCATACACTCGTACTCGTATTTGTTTACACTTTCAATGGGCCGTGAGACAAGAGCAGTGACGTCATTTGTCAATTTACTGATTTGTTGACAGCACACTGACTCTGAGATAGTTAATTGCATTTTGTACAAGTATTTAGCATTACATGCACTTCAATTGCGATATTCGCTAAAATGAAAAAAAAAGCTAAAAGTTTGCAATGCAATTTCATAATCATAATAAATGCATTTTTATCTACGCTGACTACGTCACACTTTGTGGGGGGCGTTTTGTATAGAGTGCAGTGTGACCAGAGTTTACAGACAATCAACGCACATAATGGAGTGTGTGTGTTTGTGGAAAGATTAGAAAAACACAGGAATTGCATTACAATTTGAGTATGTTAAGTATGTAAAGAATTTGTAGAAAAAGTGAAAATCGAGTGAACGAGTATAGAAAACCGTGAGCTTAGTTGTGAGTCACTTTCGACAGATCTTTTCTATGATAACTATTCGATATAGTTGTCTAATTTTGAGGAAATTTGGTGAAGATTTAGATTAAGATAGTTTTGTAGCATTCCTATTCCTTGTCAAACGTATCTACCTTTCAATTCTCATAGCTCTAGCTCTTAAAGTCTAGAAAACCGTAAGCTTAGTTATGAGTCACTTTCGACTGATCTTTTCTATAAGAACTATTCGATATAGTTGTCTAATTTTGAACAAATTTGGTAGAGATTCAGATAACGATGCGCTACAAATTATGTGTAAGTTTTCTACCAACACTTTTGAAACGTATCTACCTTTCAATTCTCATAGCTCTAGCTCTTAAAACCTCTAAACTACCTTCCTTTGTTTTTAATCACCAAATTCAATATATTTCTCACATTTGATTGAACATAACTGGGTGTGTTTTAATAGTTTTGAATGCAAATTAAATATATATACAATCGACAATTTATAATACAAATAATAATAATCATTATTTTGAATCAATTACAGAAACGTGTCAATTTCTGTTCAAAATACTTGACAATAACCTTAAGCCAACGCTGCGTATGAGCAATGCAATAACAATTTTTCTTTTTTAACACTCTTGGTATTCAGAATATTGGATAGGTTATAGCATGTTAGGATTATGAGCTGCAATATTTTAACTGACACGCCACAGGCACAAATGAAAACGAATCGCAATTTGTGCAATTTACATTTTAATTGCCGCATATATTGAATATCAGACGTACAACAGCACACATTTATTTTGTCTGATGATGTCGTCACGCTTTTTATAGCCAAGTATCTAACCAATGGTTCCACAACCCCACACCCCTTTAAATCGGGCCTCATAAATATGCAAGTACAACAATCAAAGCAGCTGACAAATGTATGTAGTAACATGATACTACAAGCGATTTCTGAGGATTATGCCAAAAAAAACTTAAAACGTTGTCAAAACAAAATGGGTTTGGTTTGCGTACATAGTCCAAGTTTTCAAAACGATGACGCATCTATTCAGAATCCTAACTAATCTGCAATTAATTATATAGATTCAAGAGTCTAGACTCTAGGCTGAAACTTTTTACTAGGACTATTCCTTATAGGAATAAGAATGATATTTTTAACTAGAGCGCGAATTTCTCATGTTATTATTTGAATTTAAATATGTTATACTTTTATATGGAAATCGAAAATTTTGTTGATTATTTTACTAACTGAAACTCCGAATTATACATAGATAAAGTGGTCAAACGTTTGACTCTAAAATATACATAATTTTTAAAAAAGTTAATAACAATTTCTGCCTAATCTGCATTTTAAATTGACTCAAGAGTCTAGACTCTAGATTAAAACTTTTTACTAGGACTATTCCTTATAGGGATAAGAATGATACTTTTAATTAAAGTTCAAATTTATCAAGTTTTTTGTATGAAAATCGATACGTTTTTTGACTATTTTACTAACTGAAACTTCGAATTTTACATAGCCAATGTGGCTAAAAGTATAAGGCTAAAATATATATAAATTTTACAAAAATTAAGAACAATTTCCACAAATTACGCATAAGCCCACTGACTGGCTTTCAGACTCAGTGATCAGCGTATAGTCAAAGTCACAAGAGCTACGATGCTGAAATTTACACAAGACTTTGTGTTACTTAAAATTGTGCCAACTAATTACATTTCTAGCTCTACAGAAAAGCAAACTTTTACTTTTAAAAATCACATTTACATAAGACTCAATAGAGTTACAGAGAAAATAAAACTGTTTAGCGACAGTTTTAAAAGTGCGACAAATGCGAGACGAATGTGGTAAGTGTTTTTTGTATAATTACAAAGCATCTTTTAATGTTTATCAAGCAGTTGGCGAATGACGAAAAGTTCAACTCTGAGATGAGATGCGATGAGATGACATCAGCGGATTGGCGGAGTAAGCCAAGACCAGTAGCGCCCCAGTGTCGGTTAAATGGGGCTTACGAACGCCGCAGCAACTCACCTTCATTTTGGAATGGGAGTTTTTATTTTTTGCCGGAACTGTGCTGTCAACATGATTGCGTGCTTTGTGGTTTGTTTTTGTGTTTAGTTTAAATAAAAAACAAGAAAACAAACACTAATTTATGGGATTAATGGGCATATAGTAGTGGTACTCTGTAATATGCATATGTTTTGCATATTGTTACAATTTGCCAGCTCAAAAAATTAGTTTTCCTGTTTGTCTTTTGTTTTTTTTTGTATCTGGTTAACCTTAACAAATATCGAAAAATGTTACAAAAACAAAGGCGCAGACTTGTCTCTCATATTTACATTTCGTATTTAAAAATGTTTACAAAATGTGTAGCCAAAGTTTATTGTCATGTGAATATTTATTGTTCTTTAATCCGAAACCATACTTTTTGCGCAGTCTAAATAGAGAAAGATTAGACAATCGAATTGCATTCAAATCGCATTTTACATAAATAAATAACAGAAACAGAAATTAGAAAAAAAAAATGAATTAAAGGTGGATAAATACGGAAATCATTTATAAATAAACCAAACAGACAACAGACAACAGTTTTTGCTGTAATAAATTGACGAAATTGTTTGGATTATGGCAGCCAAATAAAACCGGAACAGTTCCACGGGCAAGTTATGATTAGCAGTGACTGTAAACTCGAAGATTAAGCTATTAAAATATTTTCACAAGTTTTTAAGTATCCACAGATAGCAGTGAGGAATTTTAAGATAAGATAGAACATACTAGGTAGTACTACATTTAAGTATAAAGAAAACCAGACAGACAGTTACAGTATAACGTCGACTCGTATTACCATCTGAAAGCAATTTCTTAATTGATTAATCAATATAATTATACCCGCTGAAATGGGTTTATTAAGTTTGTGGAAGGTAGTGTGCAACAGTTAGTGGCAGGCAGACTGTCTAACAGTCTATTTCACGGTCTCTTACGCCTGCCCGTCTGTTTGTCCGCCTGTCCGTTTGAAGTATTTCAGAGCTGGTAAGCGCTACAAGTGTCAAATTTGGTATATGAATAATACGAGTTTGATTAGCTTACCCCATTAATTTTCTAGCAAGCGCTAGCGGGTATTATACAGTTGAGTGTGCTCCATCATACGTTTGCTTGCTTGTTTGTAATGCGTAATGCTCAAGTTCAAGGTCGATCGAAGCCGTAGAAATATAAATTCCAATTCCAAATCAAATTCAAATGCAACGCGTGTGTGTATCTTTGAGATACGAAATGTGTTAACAAGCGTATAAATAATAATAAATACAGTGAGAAATAGCTTAACTGATAGATTGCACTCGTCTATACATTTATTTGTATCTTTGAGCTGCTAACAACAACAGCAAACAGTTGCACAAATAAACAGTATTGAAGAGTATCTGATGGATTGCACCAGTTTTCTAGATGCATCTAGTGCATCGTGTAGATATTATTAGCCCACATTTTGAGTGTTGTTTTTCGCTCTCTCTCTCTCTCTCTATCTCTCACTCTCTGTGCCGTGACTCGGCTCAGTTTCAAGCCGTTTTATCATGCTGAATTTATCTACACCCACGAAATGCCAGCAGCATTTAAGCCAGACCACAAATCCACATCTTCCCCAAAAAAAAAAGTGGAAAAAAAAGTGGGAGAAAAATACAAAACGTCAGCTTCAGTTTGCCACCAATTTGAGGCTGGCTTTTACCAGGAACATGATATGACCATCAACAATGGCAACAACAGCAGCCAAGTGCTGCTCGAATTTAATAGCTAGTTTGTCTACAAAGGAATTCCTAAAAAAGCTAAATTTGTTTAATGCAAATTTCTTCAAAATATTTTCATATCAATGCTTTCAAATTCATATGGAAAACTAGCTAGATTCTGTAGACCAAATTCTTAGCTAGTTTAAAATTTTTAAAACTAGCTTTTAAATCGCTAAAACAGCAACACTTGCAACAGTAAGTAGCACAAACAACTTGCTCACAAAAATACGTACAAACTTTTTTGTTTTTCTGCCTTTTGCGATTTACTTTCTATGAAAAATGCGAGCAGATTTCGGGATAAATATAAATAAATAGTTGCGGTAACTGAAAGTTTACTTTCCAAAGTTCAAGCTATGTGTCTGTGAGTCCCTGGTTTAATGGGTTTATTCCAGAGCTAAACAAACAAGAGACTTTACCACCAGAGACATATGACAGTAAAACTGGTAAGCAAACCATTAAATATATATATTATATTTTAATAGTACTTTAAGCACATTACTTAAAAAGCCTATAAACCACACAGACACGTACGTACGTATCACCTGTGCTTGTGCGGTTAACTAGCTATAGCTCTAGCTCTTGGCTCATACAAAAAACCTAATACCCAAAACACCTCTGTACTGTAACAGTCAGTTTATCTGTGCTAACCGCAACTCAATCAAATTCACTACTTGTCTTATTAAATCTGATATTTGACGCTTGATTTCCCGTCTCGCAACAAATTCTCCAATTCTCCAATTCCCAAACTCAATTCTCGCAGCTTAGCTTTGTATTGATTGTTTATAAACACATTAACAGCTGTTTATTTTTCAGGGCAGAAAAGTTTTCACTATTTTTTAAAGTGTTAGCTTTAGTAGATATTGTAATTTTAGTATATGTAGGAAAAATTTTGTTAAAACTAAGAATTTTCTTTTAAACTGTATTTAACTAGCTAAAAACTCATTTGCGACCCTATAAAGTATGTATATTCATAATCGGGAAAAAATGCCTAATCGATTCGGGTAGTTTTTAGGGAAAAATAATTTTTAAATTTTTTTTTCATTTTTTAAAAAAATGTCAAGGGGTAGGTATGCAAAATTTTGGAAAAAAATAAAATTTCAGAAAATTTCAAAATTTAGTTGCAGAATTAATTATGTGATCAATTATAATTATTATGATCAAATACTGCTTAAAATAGCATTCCGTTCCAAAATCGCTCAATTTTTAGCAAAGATATCAAAGTTCAAAGTTTAAATAGAGGTGATATCGGGACTAGAACTGTTCGTAGGAAGTTTTAAACTTATTTTCGACCCCATAAAGTATATATAATTATAACCAGCATAAAAAAGATATTTTAAGGGCTAGGTATGTATGGCAAAAAACATTTTCTAGAACATTTTTAATGCAATTGTAGATTGCTTTATGGTGTAATATATAGTTTAAAGAGCTATTCGGCTCAACAATCGCTTCAGCTTAGACAAAATTATGCGCTTGCAGAGTTACCACTTGTTAGTGACTACATTTCGATTACCCATCTATCGATACAACATAAAATTGATAGGCAGCCGCACGCCGTTGACACTTACCTGTACCGTAAAAGAAAAAACAATTGAATAGCCAATTAACGTATGCACTAAATAAGTAATGAGTACAATTTAAATATGTGCTCAATAATTGAAGTGTGAACGTGACAAAAATCAAGCGCCGTTTGATTAAAACAGTTGCGCAGGCGCACAACAACAACAACAACACACAGTCTGTTACAGTCTCTCTCACTCACACACGCACTCACAGATTGCAGTCAAGAAAAATTAGCATTAAAAGCTTAAGCGGAACGCGCGTTTGCTGTCGCGACAGATTTAAAACTGAGACTGCGAACTGCTAACTGCTAACTGCGACTCCGACGGCAATCGGAGACTTTGAAATGTGTAGCCAACTGAGCTGTTGACGTCGTCGATGGCAGCTTTGGCGACGCGACGCGTCGCATGTTAGTCGCTACAACAGCCCAGGCAGACAGCGGCAGCGGCAGCGCAGCTTCCACATTTACGCTGAGCAAACGAAAAAAAAGGGCAGCAAAGAAATGAAAGAAACAGCAAAGCAAATATGCAGAAAGCAAAATAAACAACGACAACAATTAGCACTTCTAGAAAGGCTCAGCATGCGAATTGAGGTTAGGTTGAGCAACAAATTAACTGTGCCGCTTTATGATGCCATGATGCAATATGCGGCAAGGACTTAACCTCGAACAGAGCAACAACAACAACAATCCTTAATTGACTGTCTGTTAAAGCATTTATTGTCTGTCAAAAACTAAAGCATTGTTTAAAAAACAAAAATCAACAAAAGGCAAAAAAACAATAAACACAATTGCAAGTCAAAGTCAATAAGTGAAGGAGCTGTGTGTGTGGGTGTCAGCTACAGCTACAGATACATGCACTGTTGCAGCTACAGACACAGTGGCTCACAGCTTATTTCGTGCAGATGTTTAGGAAATTTTAAAAACTGAAGAACTTTAAAACTATAGAAGATATCAGTAAAATTGAAACGAAGTTTATTTCAATATTTAATAGACAAATAGTATCCAAAATAAATTTTTTAAAAATACTGATAACAATACCACTAACTAATACTCAAATTTTTTGGTCACAGCTTATTTCATGCAAAAAATATAAGTGGCTTTAAATCTTGAATTAAGAGCTCTTTTTCAATGGTTTTTGTTTTTTTTTTAGTTGTAAGTGTTTTTTGTAAAAATTAATACTTTTGAAGTTACTAATTAAATAAAAAAAAATTGATGAATTGAACTCCGTTTAAATAAATTTGATACCATAAATAGTTTAGTCAATATCGGACTTTGAAATTTCACGTTGCCTCTGCACGAAATAAGCTGTGAGCCACTGTACATTTACATTTGTTTCACGACCGCGATCGACAGACGCATTGACAACACTTGAACCTGACATTCAGTAAATATTGCACACACCCACTCACACACTCACTCACAGTCGTATGTGCACCCCTATACACTGAGTGCCAGCTGTACATGTCCAAAAGTAATGCCAAATCGATGCCGTTCGTCAAGCAGCAATTGAAACAAATTTAAATAGCAGAACAGCAGGCAAATTGATAGCCTAATAGATACCCATTAGTTTATTTTAGCTTAAAAATTAAACTTAAAAACAAATTTTATTAAATTTTTTTATTAATTATTATACAAAAAATAATATAATAATTAACGGGTAAAGAGTGCTAGCTACTAAGGCCATCGACTAGGAATTTTATTTGAAATTTTGCTTTATAAAAAGTAAAATTCAGTATACGCTACATGAAATTACTGTTAAGTTTATATACCCCTCTAACCGAATAATACAGGCTATTGAAATACGCACAAATTTAATTCACACAGTGGTCGCGAATTGTATACAGACACATGCACACACATGGACACAATATGTTTGATGCGTTTTAAATTGAAGTCAATTTTTTTTCAGTTAAAATTTGCATAAAAAGGAATTTACAAGCTCATAAATATATATACAAGAGACATATACCGAGATACTACTGATATATATGCAACGATATGGCCATAAATTAACCGGCTAATGTCAATTTAATTATTGATTTATCAAGAGCCAACACATTTAACACATACAATCTATTAATTGGTTATAGAAAACGAAAGTATGTGTATCATAGACATATTAATTAATCTTTTTTTATATAACAAAACAGTAGAGAAATCATTTAGCAAGTTGTTAAATTAAATTCACAATAGAAATGTTGGGGAATTCCAAACAAACTACTAACATTTACATGTTAAGGAAATACATGCTATTAGCATTAACATAACTGCTAATATTAATATAGCTAGTAACAGCAAATGTTAAAGGAAGAACTGTCGCTAACATTAAGGTGTGATTTAAAATTAACATTGCTGTTATGTTATGCAATGTATTACATGTCTTTAACATTAAAGGACATACATGCTATTAGCATTAACATAACAGCTAATGTTAACATAGGTAGTAACAGCAAACGTTAAAGGAAGAACTGTCTGAACTGAACATTGATGTTATGTTATGCAATGCATTACATGTCTTTAGCATTACTGTTAAAATTAACATACAAATTTTAAGTAACAGCAGTTTTTAACAGAAATTCTTCTTTCTCGTGATTAAACTTGCTCTGAAATGAGAATTCTTCTGCTATATAAAAATCACTTAGCAACTTGTTAAATTATAATCGTAAAAAAACATATTACGCAATTTATTACATACAATTAACATTAAAGTTAACTTTAACATTGACAGTAAAAACATTTTAGTAATAGTTTTAGAGCAGGACTGCTTCACTCCGGAATCAATCCCTGTTACAGAGAGTAGGTCCATCGCCGATACAAGCGGCATATGCCATCAGATGAGGAATAGCGTTCTGTTGCATCACACCCGAGAACATATGGCTCTGGGGTCCGGTAGCAAAGACGCCGACATCATCGCCGGAGTGTACGCCCAGAGCACCATGAATATAGCTGGGAAACTGGAAAGCTGTAGAAGAAAGAGGGAGGAGGTAGTTAGAAGCTTTTGTATTAGGAAGATTCAGTAGTATTTACTTGGTTCCTTGATCTTGTCAGTGAGATCGATACGTTGACCGTTCTCGTCGAGATACTGCTCCATACCAACGGCATAGTTAAGTGTAGCGTATTTGATGCCATTCACATCGGTGTCGTGCTGATTGAGTCCCAGAATGTCAGTGCCACGTTCCGGATAACCGGAGATGGACAGCGGATGTCCATGATCGGAGGTAACTACAATCAATGTCTCATCCGGATCGGTCATATCGACGGCCTTCTGCACCGCTTTGTCCATTTCGTGCACCTCATCGAGACCCATTTGGGGTACATTGTAATGATTGCCGTAATCGATGAGACCACCCTCGATAAAGATGAAATATCCCTCTTCATTCTTAGCAACCATTTCAATGGCCTTCTGTGTCATCTCCTCCAGAGTGGGTTTCTGCACCGCATCCGCCATCTTGTGAAAGTCCATAACTCCGGAATTAAATAGACCAATCAATTTATTCAATTTCGTGGCATTCACACTCAACAGCTGATTACGATTGTAGGCCAGTGCTCCGTCCGGATGCAATGATTGCCATTTGGACAACAGATTAACGCCATCGGAACGTTCACCCGCCTTGCCAAACTTATCCTGTATGGACTTGGGCAAAAATTTACCCATACCACCGCCCAGCATCACATCGAAATTCTTGCCCGGCTCCTGGGTAATCAGCTGAGTGGCAATATCCGTGCACGTGGCCGGATCACTCTGTCCCTCGCCGTAGGTCACAATATCCGTATCGCATTCAAAGAACCGATTGGTGCTATGGGCATACGCTCCCGATGGACTCGCATGGGTCAACGAGGTAGTTGTCACAATACCCGTGGATTTGCCCGCAGCCTGTGCCCAGGCGGCAATGGAGCTGACATGATTGGCGGGATCCTCACTGCCACTGCAGTTGTTAAAGTTGACGGCTGCGGTCACTCCCAGGGCCACAATGCTGGTCTTAATGCCGCACAAATAAGCGGTCGCTGTGCACGCGGAATCGGGCACCTGAGCATTGGTGCAGTACGTCTACAAGTAGGAACAAGAAAGATAATGTCAGTCGGGCAATGCCGATTGTGTAATACCCTCTGAACTTCACTTCCAATTAAATGAGTCAATGAAGTAGCTGCTGCAAGAACTTAACCTGCACACATATTTGTATGTCTATCTCGCTCACACAATGCAATGCGCGTGGCTATGCCTTGCTTGCAAGTAACGATTTTCGTTATATGATCAACTTTTTTAATTATAGTCCGATATTGATGAAATTTTTACTATCGTTTGATATTATTTGTCTCCGAGTGTATGCGAAGTAACAAAACTATACGTTAAGAAATAAGTGAGCCAGCGGCATGCAAAGTTACAGCGCAATTGTGCTTTTGGTCGGCGTAGAAGGCGTGGCATACAAAAAATGTTCATGGCATTATCTTTATATTGCATCTAGCAACCTGCTTGCCAAAATTGGTGTCCCTAGATGTTACAGTTATCGAGATATTTACCAAAAACCTGTATTTTTTCCGAAGTTTGTCTGGTTTTTCGCTTATTTTGGGCGAGTGGGGCGTGGCGTCGAAAAAAAAGAAAGATTCTTGTATTGACTGACTATGTGGTCGATACTGACTAAAACGAATATTGTAGCTTCTTATCATCTCTAAGTTCTGTTTGTTCATACGGACAGACAGACGGACATGGCTATATCGACTCGGCTGTTGATGCTGATCAAGAATATATACACTTTATGAGGTCTGCCACGCCTCCTGCTGCCTGTTACATACTTCTGACAAACCCCCCCTCAGGGGTTAAAAACCACTTCAGTTAGCTTAAAGCACTACTTTCGTCACTAGCTTGCTATAATAAGCACTTACCCTGCTCAAACCGGTGTGGGGAAAGCGTTCAAAGCTCAGTGACTCCTCCTCGCCAGTGTTGCCCTTGAGTTGACCCTTGAGAATGCGAGCAGCTGCCACAGTGGTCAGAGACATGCCATCGCCGAGGAACATAATCACATTCTTGGCCTTCCTGGTGTCTCCTTGGGGTTGCTTCACACGTCTCGCAATTTCCTCATGGGCCACATCATACCAGAACTGAGCGTTCTTCTCCGCCTCCGGTGAGACCTTGTTCTTGGCCAAAGAGTTGGGATCAAAGACGGGAGTGTCACGTGCCTTGCTGATGGTCGATCTGCCCAGTAGCTGCTCCTGGTTATGCACCTCATGCACTGCAAGATGATTTAGTTGATGAGTTCCAAAAGTTTCCATTTAGTCCATTTCGAGTTTTACTTACTGTCAAAGGCAGCTGACCAGGTAGTGCCTATAAAGGCACTGAGTACCACTAGGATTACGTACAGTTTTGTCATTTTTTGCGAGTTGTTTGCTGCTCGACAACTGACTGAAGATCTAAGCGTATTCCCACATTTTTATACTAAACACTCAACGTAAGTCTCTAATCTAAAATTTTAATTACTTAAATTACTTGAGTTTAGTCGGACTCATTTCGGTTATCATCTAAATAACACTAGCTTTTTGGGGATTGGCATTTTATTAGCTGTAGATGATATGACTAGGAGCCAACGAATTGGTAAATCTCTCAGTTAATAATGATTATATATATTATATAGTATATATATATATGATATCACAACATGAAAACATAGAATAAAATACTATAAAAAATTGCTAACCATAAATGTAAATAAATTCACATGTTTCCTATATTTAAATAAGAAAAAGTTAGTCTTATCTAATCATGATGTAATACATAGGGCTATTAATTTCCTACCTAGGTCAAAACAAAGCAAACATATACGCAAATCTTATTTTAGCGCCGCATAAAAAGATCCTCTAAAGCCTAGCGAGCTTTAAGAGATAATCAAAAGAAGTCTTGCACCTAGGTACAGTCGTTTGCAAAGTTTAGATTAGACATGCTGGCAGCACCATTAATGCCAAATTGAAATATGGGGAAGTCTGCTAACATTCAAATGCCGATTCTGACTTCGCCTAAAAGCACGCAACAGTTTTCGTTGTGCTGTTGGATTTTTAAAATCCCGCGCTTCGATAGCAGCGCACGAGTGTGGCATATCGTTAGACAGTGACTGGCTTTTAAAATATAAAACTATTTATAATACGAAATAAAATACATGCTGCCAAAACACATTAAATGACAGGTTAAAATTTATATGTTGTATCTGCTTAAATTCCTATATAAATTTTGACTGCGCTCAAAAGCATGCAACACTTTGCATAGATTTATAGAAGAACACGCGATAGTTGATACAACGCACGAGTATCGCATATCGATAAGCAGTCACTGTGACTGCTACTCATAAAAATAAATTTGTGATGAGTAGCAGGTAATTTCACACTGTTGTCCATCTCTATATTGTATAAGGCAAAATTTTATTTTAGAAGGCGAACGAAAGTAATACGTAAATTATGTCGTTTGCTTTGAACAATGCAATTCGCCGCCAAATTGGCGTTGCGGCCGCCAGGAATATGTCCGGCACAGCAGCCGTGGCTGGTGAACACTCTGGTAAGCGATGCACAAACCAAAAAAACACTCATTTGTTGAGGTTAAGGTTATGTAATTGTGCAAATCCTACGAACATTTAATCTATAATATTGCTGGTATTATCTGTGACGCAGGTGGCTACAAGGTCTGGAAGCGTCTGTCCTTCTTTGTGGCCGTTCCAGCTGTGGCTCTCTGCATGCTGAACGCCTATCTGAAGCATCAGGAGGAGCACGGACATCCCCGCCAGGAGTTTGTCAAATACGATTATCTGCGCCGCCGTGAGAAGCGTTTCCCCTGGGGTGAGGGCAACAAGAGCCTCTTCCACAACCCCCACGTCAACCCCCTGCCCGATGGCTATGAGGACTAGATAGCAGGAGCAACAACACTCTATTCCAAGAGCTGTCACACTCTATGTATTTAACATAATTGTAAGCTGATTTCAATGTGGAAATACACACAAAACCAAAACGTTAAAAGTGCTTAGAAAAATGAACTAAATAAAGTGTGACGCATATACTTAACAATGGGTAAGATTAATAAACAATAGCAGAAGCTACAGCAGAAATTTCAAGTCTCTAGCTTTACTAGTAGCAGAGATTGGCGTTTCTATAACTAAATACTTCTGTGCATATATGTGCTTATCGGTGGCTAAGATTTCTAAACAATAGTGCAAGCTGCAGCAGAAATTTCAAGTCTCTAGCCCTCTTAGAAGCAGAGATTGGCATTTCTATAGCTAAATACTTCTGTGCATAAATGTGCTTAACAGTGGCAAAGTTTTCTAAACAGTGGTACTAGCTACTGAAGAAATTTCAAGTTTCCAGCTCTTATATTAGCTGAGATTGGCGTTTCTACAACTGAATACTTCCTCGATAAATATGCTCAGCAGAGGGTAAGATTACTAATCAGCGCCAAATACACAAATTATATCAAAAACAATTCGAGAAGCTTAAAGAATTTGGGTCTAGCTATAAAAGAATATAGAGTAATGTGCCTACCCAATTTGGTAGCTCTAGCTCTTATAGTCCCCGAGTTTAAGAGAGGCTGCTGTTGTTGGGGTCTTAAGTGACTAGTTCTACCTATTACTCACTCTTACAACTACTTAGTAAATTCTTTACGGTCTAAAATGTACTTAATACCTGCGTGTACCTCTAACAATGGCTTACAATAGTCCATTGTACCCAAATCTTTTCCTTTTCTTCGAGAATTAACAATAGTTTTAGAAGATTAGAGCGTGATTTTATTTAAAAATATAAATATAATATAATATATATAAAATCTCTTTGTGAAACATTGTGTAAATTGCATTCCAAACACTTCAAAGTTGCAAATTCTTGACTTTACTTGGAACTGGAGTGTCTGGTCATTTTGCCATTCTTCGGCTTGCTTAACACTTTTGACTGATCCTCGTTCAATTTGCTGACTTTAGTGTCTTTGATTTCCCTGCTGCGTGTCTGACGTTTTCCCCCCTCGGGGGAGACAGAGGCGGAGGCGGTGCTGGATTTCTTTAAACCGCTCTCCTTTCGACTCGATTTCTGATCATCTTTTCGCTGCGCAACTGCTGCCTTTGGACTTGGATTCAGTTTACGTATCTTGGTTTTGGGTGGCGTCACAGTTTCCTTCTCTTCGCCCAGCAGCTCCTCCAACAGATCGGCTTCTTCCTTGACTTCCTTGTCGGTCAATGCATAATCGCTTTCATTCTGATACGGCACCATGTCCACCACATGATCATCCTCAATGTGTTTCTGCAACTGATTGGAACTCAGGAAAATATAATCGCAGAATTCACACGCGTGTCTATCGCTCTCCTTGTGCGCCTGCATATGCGACTCGACCATGTCGTAATCCTCAATCCCAATCATGCACAGTGGACACTTCTTCGAGACACTCGCATGTATGGCCGAATGATCCACCAGTCCATAGAATGTCGGATGTGTATCCTTGCAAATGGCGCAAGTGAAACAGGTGGCAGGTGCCTGTTTATGCATACGCAGATGTCGCGACAGATGATGCGACAACAGATACGATTTGTTGCAGTATTTACACGGATACGCCCGTTTTCCGGCGTGCGCCTGCAGGTGGCGAGCCAATTTTCCGGCTGTCACAAAGCTACGGCTGCAATACTGGCAAGGAAACGGCAAATTGGAGTTGTGAATGACCTGGAAAACAAGTAGCGAAAGTTAGATTAGATAAAACCCCAAAAAACAAAATTTTTTTTCTCTTTTCTTCCCTATTTTTTTTTTTTTTAAAAAAAAAAAAAAAAAAAAAAAAAAAAAAACAGCCAACAAAACAAAAAAAAAAAAAAAAAGGGGGGGGGGGCAAAAAAAAAAAAATATAAAAAAAAAAACAACAACACACAAAACAAAAAGAACCCAAAAAACCTATTTTTCCCGTTTGTTTTTCCTTTTTGCCGGGGGGGGCCCAAAAAAAAAAAATTTTATTTAACAAAAAAATATGGCAACCACCAATGAAATTTTAGCTCTCCCCCCCCCCAACCTTTTTTTTAAAACGAACAACACACACACGCCCACACGGCCAGGCATATCACCCCGCCTTTGTGCTGATCAAAAAATATATATTTTATGGGGTCTCCCCCGCCCCCCCCTCACTGTTACATACTTCTGACAAACCCAATATACCCCTCAGAGGGTATAATAATGCTATATGTCCTATATTTCCCACTCACCTCATGTCGCTCCAGTCCCTGCTTGAAGGCAAACGACTTTTGGCAAATGCCGCATTGGAAGGGCCGCTTTTTGGTGTGACGCTCCGAGTGCTTCTCCATCTCTTCGCGGGAAATGAACGGCTTCTCGCAGTAGACGCAAATGAACTTGGGCACATCGGTGTGAATGCGTTCATGGCGATGCAGCAGAGCACGACGTGTAAATCCCGCCGAGCACACACTACACTTGTACGGCCGTTCGCCAGTGTGTATAAAATTGTGCTTCTGCAGATCATATTTGGAAAAGAAGCTCTTGTCGCAATGGGAGCACTTGAAGTCACGATCACGTGTATGATTCAATAGATGAATATCGAGCAATTGAGTCAACGGAAACGATCTCTCACAATGGGGACAGGGAAAGACATTTGTGGCCACTGTGGGTGTATTTTTAACCGGATCGGTTGAAGCATCCAGCTCATTGGGATCGAGTATTTCGGTAACCAAAGCCACATTGCCATCCTCGTCGTGCTTGATCTGTGGCGTAGCTAAACGTGGTTCCACCGTTGCAGTGCTGCCTTTATTGAGCAGACGCATCGATAATTTGTTGAGCACTTTGGGCGGTTTATCGGTCACCGATTTGGCTGGTGATACCGTTAACGACTCGGTCTCCTCAAATGCCATATCGGCTATCAGGTTGTGCACATCATCCATCGATAATTCCTGATTGTTCTCCAGCTTCACCTGATACGACTGTGACTGTGCCTGTGACTGTGAACGTTTCGCGGGTGTTGCTGCTGAAGCAGTCCGTGCTGGAACTGCTGGCTCTGCGCTGCTGACTGCAGCCACATTTAGCAGCTTTTTGCTGACCAGCGCATTCGTTTCCAACACCTGTACACTTTCAATTGTTACATTATTCGATTTGGCCATCGAATTGAGCAGTTTTTTGGGCTGCACTTCAGTCGCAGTTGCAGTTGGCGTTGGTGGCGGCTCCTTTTTGCCCACCAGTGGTGCACGGGGCTTTTCCAGCGGCTCTGGCCATAGGCCTGTGAGCGGGTATTGACGTAGCAGCGTCTCTGCATTTTTACACATCTGTTTGAAGCGATAGCAATGCTCGAAGAGCAAACGACAATCCAAACAAATATAACTGGGCATACCATCATCGCTGCTCACCTGCAAGAAAGATTCAAAAAGTAACGATAAAATATTTGAGTTGAAAAAAGAACGCAGAATGGCAACTCGGCGCATGCGCCTGCGCACTGAGTGCTCTCTTGCAACGTAGTGGCAACGCTGTCTGCGCATTCATTTGGCGGCAAGCGCTGCACAACTACAAATGCATTCTCGCAGTTTGTTTTTGTGAGCACGCTTATAAACTTCGCTCTCGTTTAATTAAATTGATTAAAACACGATTTAAACGACGCTTAACCATAAAAGGACACTTTGACTATTTAAAGTGCAAATGCTATTTATTTTTGTTATGTGACTTACGTGGCAATAACACAGCTGTTCGTGCTAAACACAAATTAGTTGAATTAAAGAACCAAAAATCTAAATATATAAAAAAGTGTGGTGCCTGTGTACCTGTGGAAAGGGCGCAACAATTGTAGGCAGGCAAACAAAAGGCGCAGGCAGGCAGCCAACAAGGAGAACACACAAAACAACAGTGCAAGAGAGAGAGCGAGGGTCGTCGCCGAACAAGAGAGTGTGAGAGCACAATGACTGACGAATGCATAACCCGAACATACAGCACTCTCATCAGCAATGGCAATGGCAGAATAAAAAGCAGCGCTGCCGCTGATAGCATCGATGCACAGGGCGAAGCTAGCTCTAGTGCTGCCGGAGTTGCTGCTGCTGCAGCCTCTGCCCCCGCCGCTGCTGCCGCCGCTGCAGACATCGTTGCGTCGTAAGTGCATTTGTTGTTGTATTGTATTTTCTTCGTCTCTGCTTTGCACACAAATTCTGCGCTTTGATGATAAAATTGAATATGAATTCGAATTGCGTAGTTTTCCACTGCGCTTATCTACATACAAGCGTACGAAATTTGTATCGGACTCTCGTTTATTTGTTGTTATTACCATTAATCTTTGCAGCACTGTAAACAAATATGTGGCTCGCATGCCAGTGGATCGATATGCCCGAGAGTATAATATGAATCACAAGCATCGCGGCCTGGCGCTCATCTTCAATCACGAATTCTTCGACATACCCTCGCTGAAGGCTCGTGCCGGCACCAATGTGGACAGCGAGGAGTTGCGCAAAGCACTCAAACGACTCGATTTCGATGTATCGGTGCACAAGGATTGCAAATTGCGGGACATACTCAAACATATCGAAAAGGCTGCCTCCCAAGATCACAGCGATAACGATTGTCTGGCTATCGCCATACTATCGCATGGCGAACACGGCTACATCTATGCCAAAGATGTGCAATACAAACTCGATAACATCTGGCACTATTTCACCTCACACATTTGCCCAACCCTAGCGGGCAAGCCCAAATTGTTCTTTATACAAGCCTGCCAAGGTGATCGTCTCGATTCGGGCATTATGCTCGAGAAGAGCGTTACGGAAACCGACGGCGAATCCTCGACGAGCTACAAAATACCCATACACGCCGATTTTCTATTCTCATATTCGACAATTCCAGGTGAGTAATCGATTAATCTAAGGGAATAGCATCAATATATCGAGTTTGTAGGTGAAACTATAGCTTTTTCGACAGGAAGTCAATTCGTAAATGACTTTTAAAGCAGTCGTTATAGATAACATGCAGAAATTAGCACTACTGATTAGAAATTGCCCAAAAAAGCACCATTGATAAGCAATATAGATTAGCGTTTTTATAAATACACAATAAAATAACTCGATAGAATTTATCGTAGTTATAATTTCCATTATATATACAACTTGTATAACAATTTCCCCTCATATTTACAGGCTACTATTCGTGGCGCAATACTACAAACGGTTCGTGGTATATACAATCGCTGATCCAGGAGCTGAATGCTAACGGTAAAAAGTACAATATTCTCACTCTGCTCACTTTTGTGAGCCAACGTGTTGCCGTCGATTTCGAATCGAACGTGCCGAATACACCGATCATGGATCGTCAGAAGCAAATTCCGTGTGTGACGTCAATGTTAACGCGTATCTTACGCTTTACGGACAAAACCGAAAGCAGCAAGGCTGGCTAAATACAACAACAAAAGAAGTGGAAAACTAATCTAACGAAACTTTTTTAATATATACAACGCCTCGCCTGACCTCAGCTCATCCCACCTCAACTCACCACACCTCAACTCTCTCTCACACACTGGATTCCATTTAACTATAAGTTAAACATTTATTTAAATAAGTTAATATTGTGAGCAGAAACAAAGCTCAAACAACAAAGAAACTTCTCAACAATTATTGTATATTAAGCAATTAATAGTACTTAAGCTTATAAAATGAACAACAATATACAATTTATACATTTGATATACACAAATAACAAAATGAAGTGCAGACTGAAGTACAAAAAAATATAAAAATAAATAAATTAAACAAAAAAAGTGGAAATTTGAATTGCGCGCTTTAACTGCAGACTGGCTGGCAGCGTTGTGCCCAACAGACCGTCTGGCAAGGTTGCGGCAGCTGAGTGTGTGTGAGGCGTTGCATGTACAGTTGTCGCCATATTGACATTTGTTAATTTGCAATAAACAAATTTAGTTAAGCGATTTGCTGTAGTTACTAGGCTTTGTGCATATATAGTTTATAGCTCTGGTTTAAACTAAGTCCCAGTTGGCTTGGGAGAAAGCGCGCCAAAACTGTTAGCGGAGACGCCAACGCAGCTATTTAGAAACAAACCCGTGACGACACACATTTTAGCCAAGTTTTCGCGCTTCGGTTCTTTGTTGTTTTTTGGGGGGGCCGAACCAAAAGTCTTAGTCTAACTTAGAACCAGGTCTTAGGTCTTGTGGTCTGCTTACCTCAATGGATGTTATGGCCATTATTTGCAGCGGCAGCGATGCAGTTGATTTGATGCGTGCATTTTCTATGTAAATTGAGCCGAGTTTGTTTTGTTGTTGTGCCAGGCAGAAGCGGCAGATTTCTTTTTTGCACAATTCAAGTTCGCGCACAGCGTTGATGGTAGCCATGCTTATTGTCTAACCACAAAATGCTTTCTATTGTAATTGAAAGTAATTATTTGACGGCTTATTGTTAAATTTGCGCACAGAAAGAAAACACAAACACAATGCATAAATACACGAACCTTGCACAGCGTTGCCACACTGGCTCAAGGTAAGTTGCTAACAGCGTTGCCACCACACAGTCTAGACAAGTATAATTTAGCAACATGCTCTGCCAACCAGTTGGCAACATTGCTTACTTTGCGCGCAAATTGAAAAGTGTAAATGCAGTATTTTTGTTGGTATATATTTTATTCAGTCTATCAGATCTACATCTCGCAGACGCGCCTGTGTCTGCTCGCCAACATCAAAGATAACATGTTGCTGCAACAGTTCGCGTGGCTCGTATTTGAGTGATTCCTCATAGGCATATTGTATGCTCGTGTCGTACAGCATAAGTTTACATTTGGCCAAGGCCAGTATGCAGTTGCGCAGGCGTGCAATCACTTCCCGTTCATTACGCGGCACTACTTCGTTTAGATTTTGCGCAAATCCACCCTCGCCGCCCTCCTGTTCGTCACCTTTCGTGGGCGATATCCATATGTAGCCATTGTTGCCCAAAATAACCGAAGCACCGCAGGGTAAATTATGGAAATGCATTTTACGCCGTTTAACCAGGGCTGGAAAAACTTTCACCAGTATGCCTTGCGATAGTTTGCCATATTTCAAACTGCGCGTGTAGAGCGATAACATGCCCTCTTCAAAGATGTTCTGCAAATCAGAGTTAAACGATTAACGAACTGCCAACGCTGCCGCAGTGACTCGAAGTGTGCACGCAGCACAATCGACGATCACAACTTACTTGCACTTCGGCTGATATTAAATCTCCTTCATCTAAATAACGTCGCATCATTTGCTCATCCTCTGCCGAACGTCGTCGCAGCTCTCCTCCCGGCAGATTCACCGAAGACAGCAGCAGCATGGAATCCAGTCGTGAATTTGTATCTACGCGCCAACGTTTCTGGCCCACTTCAAGGACACGTGCCACCACCACATCACCAATTTCACCCACATAGCGACTCTTCAGCGGTCGCACCGATATCAGTTTGTTCACCTTCTGTATAACGCCCGCTACAGAGGCTTTTATGTTCTCATCCTCCACAAATGTGCCGTGACCACGCATAAAGCCCGCCTCGGGCATTAGCACCTCGCCGGGTGTATAAATTCGTGGCAATTGCTCTTGGTTCTCGGCTAGATCATTCCAATTGACGCGATCCAGCGCCAGTTCAATTGTTGCATTTGTTGACATTTTTTAGCGGCACAATTTACCAATTGTTTTCTTTTTTTTTATGGCAAAGCAAAACACGCGCACGATACGGTATATCGTATATCGATAGCTAACGATGGGAGCTGCAAGACCATCGATAGCGGCACTATTGTTTGCTTTGCAGCCCTGCTATCGATAGCAGCTGCTGCTTTGCACAGCTGTTCAACCGATAAGTTTGCCTCATCAAACAGCTGTTTTCTTGTTAGCATAAATATTTTTTTTACAAACGCAAATGGATCAACCCGATGATCATTTTCGCTATATACACAGCTCATCACTGCATGAACGTGTGCAAATTAAAGTGTAAGTAACTCAGAACAGTTATTAGCAGCTTAATAAACTAATTTTCTCAACAGTGGCACACTAGAGGGCAAGAAACGCCAACCGGACTATGAGAAACTGCTCGATGATCCCATATTGCGTTTTTCCGGACTCTATTCGGAGGAGTATCCCTCGTTTCAGGTGCGCCTACAGGTCTACAACGATGGCCGTCCCTACTGTCTGCCCGTCTACAGTTCCTACAAGGCATTCACAAAACGTTGGAGCTGGAATGAATGGGTTACACTCCCGCTACTCTTCTCCGATTTACCCCGCACTGCTATGCTAGTGTTGACCATTCTGGACTGCTCGGGCGCTGGACAAACTACCATAATTGGTGGCACTGCCATTTCGGTGTTTGGCAAAGACGGCATGTTCCGTCAGGGCATGTACGACTTACGTGTGTGGCTTGGCGTCGAAGGCGACGGCAATTTTCCCAGCAAAACTCCGGGCAAAGGCAAAGAATCATCCAAATCCCAGATGCAACGTCTGGGCAAATTGGCCAAGAAGCATCGCAACGGCCAAGTGCAAAAGGTGGATTGGCTGGACCGGCTGACATTCCGGGAAATCGAGGTGATCAATGAACGCGAGAAACGCATGTCCGACTATATGTTTCTCATGATTGAGTTTCCCACCATCATCGTGGACGACATGTACAATGTGAGTAAAGGAATGTTATTAGAAAAGAATTAGTTATTTATTGGATTAAATTCCGCAGTATTCCGTGGTTTACTTTGAACCGGAGGTGGATAACAAGTACAAATTGCCAGCTAAACCGAAGCTGGTGCTGGTGCCGGATGCGGAAATACAAAATGTGAGTAATCTAGCTACTTCAAAAGAGTCCAACTAATCTATGTTTTCCAGGAAAATCTGGTAGAGCGCAAGCATCATCGTCTGGCACGTTCAGAACGCTCTGGCATATCCGATCGGGATGCCAAGCCCACAGCACTGTAGGTATCCCAATCTTAGGCCTGTTGAACCCATTTTAAAGTCCAATTTCTCTCTCTCTCTCTCTGTTCATAGCATACGTGATCAGCTGCATGACATTGTGTACCGTTATCCGCCCACTTATGTGCTCAGCAGCGAGGAACAGGATCTGTTGTGGAAATTCCGTTTCTATTTGTCGTCGCACAAAAAAGCGTTGACCAAATTCCTAAAGAGCATCAATTGGAAAATGAATGATGAAGTGAATCAAGCACTCTTGATGCTGGCCAACTGGGCGCCCATGGATGTGGAGGATGCTCTAGAGCTACTGAGTCCCAGTTTTACACATACCGAGGTGCGAAAGTATGCCATCAGTCGTCTGGCCCAGGCACCCGATGAGGATCTGCTGTTGTATCTGCTGCAGTTGGTGCAAGCGCTGAAATATGAGAATTCGCAGAGCATTAAACAGCTCTATGAATCCATAATGCCAGAGCAAGAGCGAGATGTGGTTTGCTCGCTGCTGGATGAGAATGATTCGCTGCTGGATCAGAGCACCATTTCCGATCTGAGCACGGCCAGCACGAGTGGGTTGCATGCCTCAGTTATACCCGCTAATCAGCGTGCCGCAAGCGTGCTGGCTGCCACCAAATCCTCAAACATGGTCAGCAGTTCAAGTGCTACGGCTATTCGATCGAGCACTCCCGGTTTGCGTCTGGAACGTGCCGAAATTGCTGATGCCAGCGCCTCGCTGGCCTTCGCCCAGTCCCAATCCATTAGCCCACTGCTTGGACTGGGCGTGGCCAATAATCTCTGCACCTTTCTCATCCAGCGTGCCTGCAAGAATGCCACATTGGCCAACTATCTGTACTGGTATCTGTCCATCGAAGTGGAGGATGTTGAAACTGTGCGCCAACAGGATAAGCCAGCACACGAAATGTACGACATGGTGCTCAAGATATTCCTCAAGGTGCTAGAGAATGGTAAGAGCCAAATACTGGGAATATGTATTCTCTTTCCTCTACCTCTATTTCGTATTAACCCATCTCATTCTCTCTCAGGAACCTTTCATTTACGTGGTATTCTCTATCACCTACGCAAGCAGCAGCGTTTCATTGATGAGCTGGTCAAGTTGGTGAAACAGGTGGCCAAGGAGCCGGGAAATCGCAATAAGAAAACGGAAAAATTTCAAAAACTGCTCGGCGAACAGGATACGTTCAAAGTGAACTTTACCAAATTTGAACCGATTCCATTCCCACTGGATCCCGAGATTAAAATCACCAAAATTGTGCCCTCGCGCACGTCGCTGTTCAAGAGCGCTCTTATGCCAGCCAAGTAAGTGCATATATTTGTTACTGATCAGCGTGGAATCGAAAGGAACTAGAAAATTTACATATTTCTCGACTTGAAACTTTCATAACTTTATTTAAAATGTAGTGATTTTGAAACGGAATAGCACATTATTCAATATTATATAATAATATTAAATATATATGTACTTTATAGGGCCGGAAATAAGTTTTAGGTCTGATTTTTTACCAAAGTTTATAGCTTCGATATCTTTTTAAATACACCTCTGTTTCCTTTTGTAGACTCACCTTCGTCACCGACATTGCACAGCTGGAATATGTGGCCATATTTAAGCATGGCGACGATCTGCGTCAGGATCAGTTGATACTACAGATGATCACGCTAATGGACAAACTGTTGCGTCGCGAGAATCTTGATCTGAAACTAACACCGTATAAGGTATTGGCAACGAGTTCCAAGCATGGATTCCTACAGTACATTGACTCCTGCACAGTGGCCGAGGTTCTGGCCAGGGAGGGAAGCATTCTCAACTTCTTTCGACGTCACAATCCCTGCGAGGGTGGACCCTATGGCATTGCCTCCGATGTCATGGACACGTACATCAAAAGCTGTGCCGGTTACTGTGTCATCACGTACTTGTTGGGTGAGTTGGTTAAAGGGAGTAAGCTGGATTTATCCATCTGATATATATGCTCCCCATAGGTGTTGGCGATCGGCACTTGGATAATCTGCTGTTGACCAGCAACGGCAAGTTGTTCCACATTGATTTTGGCTATATATTGGGTCGGGATCCCAAACCGATGCCGCCACCGATGAAATTGAGCAAGGAAATGGTTGAGGCGATGGGCGGTGTTAGTTCCGAGCATCATCATGAGTTCCGTAAGCAGTGCTATACGGCGTATTTGCATTTGCGTCGACATGCCAATGTCATGCTCAATCTGTTCTCCCTGATGGTGGATGCCACCGTGCCGGATATCGCTTTGGAACCGGATAAGGCCGTTAAAAAGGTGGAGGAGAATCTACAGTTGGGTCTGACGGACGAGGAAGCCGTTCAGCATTTGCAAAGTCTGCTGGATATATCCATAACGGCTGTGATGCCAGCCCTGGTCGAGCAGATACATCGTTTCACACAATACTGGCGGAAATAGATTACCGAAACGACCGTTTATTTTGGTTTTTTCAAAACTATGCTTAATAATACCCGTTACAAAGTGTGTCTGTCCGTTTATAGCTAGAACTCAACGATTTAAAGAGCTAGAGCTACTAAAAATTTGGTAGACAGTCGTCTACACATTAAATTAGCTACACGAGCTACGATTACGTTGTAACGGGTATCTTATAGTCGGTTATGTCGACTATCAAGTGCTTAACTGTATTATGTCTATGTTTTAGCCTCAAAACACAGTAGTTTTAAACCCCCCGCATCTATATAAATATATATATAACAGCAAATATATCACATAATTCATTCAAAATGACGCGTGCTAAGAAACCAATATGGCTGCTATTCAAGATCATGGAACTGGTGATTATCACGATTAACTGTTATATACACGTCAACTGTTTTCACTACTCGGATGTGCCACACATCTTTATACTGTGTGCCACATATGGAGGCGGTTTTATAATTGGATTTATGAATCTGATTGGAACGCTCTTTACCGATCGTTTGCCCGTTAAATTGGAGGCGCTGGTTAGCGGTTTATTGGGCGCCATGTTTTTGATAACGGTATATGCGAACATGTACAGTGGCTCACAGCTTATTTCGTGCAGAGGTTTAGAAAATTTTAAAAACTGAATAACTTCTAAACTACAGAAGATATCAGCAAAATTTAAACGCAGTTTATTTCAATATTTAGTAGACAAATTTTATCCAACTTAAATTTTTTAAAAATATTGTTAACAACACCACCAATGGAAATAATGCAAGTAATACTCAAATTTTTATGTCACAGCTTATTTCGTGCAAAAAATTTAAGTGGCTTTAAATCTTGGATTAAGAGCTTTTTTTGCGAAATTTTTTTTCCTAGTCTTTTGTTTACTTAGTAAACTAATTTATTTTTACAATAAATAGGTTTGGTCACACTGAAAAACTAAAATTTTCGGGAAATACAAGAATGGCTCCTCGAACAACAATTGAACAGCGTGAATTGGTCATTTTTCATTTTAAAAATGGCAAATCCCAGAGGAATATTGCAGAAATGGTCAATCTAAGCCCTAGTACAGTACAGTACATCATACAACGCTTTGTCCGAGAAAACCGGGTGGCAGACAAAGGCCGAGAAGCTCCGAACAAAATTTTCGATCAAAGGGAGGAAAGCTTAATTGTCCGAAAAATCAAAGCCAATCCGAAAATTTCGGCTCCAAAGTTGACTGCAACGGTGGAGAATGAAATGGGGAAGAAATGCTCCGTAGAAACTGTGCGGCGCATATTGCGTGATCACAACTTTAACGGCCGAGTTGCTCTAAAGAAGCCTTTCATAAATACTAAAAACAAGCTATGCAGGCTTAAATTTGCGATGGAGCATGTAAATCAGCCCCAATCTTTCTGGAACGAAGTAATTTTTGCTGACGAGTCCAAATTTAACATATTTGGGTCCGATGGTCAGCAATATGTTTGGCGTCAACCTAATACGCAGCTCCAAAACAAGCACCTTAAGCCCACAGTTAAGCACGGTGGTGGAAGCGTTATGGTTTGGGCCTGTATGTCGGCTTCTGGCGTCGGAAATTTAGTTTTTATTGATGGCATCATGGATAAAAATGGGTACCTTAAAATATTGAAGGATAATCTTCTTCAAAGTGCGGATATTCTCGGCCTCGGAGGACGATTTCGATTCTATCAAGATAATGACCCCAAACACACATCTGCCATTGTGAAGAGCTGGCTGATCTGGAACTGTCCTCACGTGGTGAATCCGCCAGCCCAGTCACCGGACCTTAACGTGATTGAAAATTTGTGGGCAATTTTGGACCACGCCATCAGAAAGAGGGCCATATCAAACAAAAATGACCTTAAAATCGCCCTGGCAGAAGAATGGCAAAAAATACCAAAAGAGACTACTCAAAAATTGGTATCATCCATGCAAAATCGCTTAAAAGAGGTATTAAAAGCCAATGGAGGTCATACAAAATATTAAATTTAATTTTTACTCCACATTTTTTAGTATTAAGTGCACTGCACGAAATAAGCTGTGACATGAAAATAGTCAATAGTTTTTATTTTTTTTAGTTGTAAGTGTTATTTAAAAAAAATGAATACTTTTGAAGTTACTAATTAAACAAAAAAAGACTGATGAATTGAACTCCGTTTAAATAAATTTGATACCATTAATAGTTCAGCCAATATCGGACTTTGAAATTTCACGTTGCCTCTGCACGAAATAAGCTGTGAGCCACTGTATCTGGCGGAGCATGATAAACTTTTGGCCTTTCTCAAGGATTGTGAGGAGGATTCCAACGGGTTTCTCAAGTGTTGTCACCAGAATGGCATTCTGTCGCTTTGTGCTTTTGCCATACACTTTTTGCACTGCACTTTTGCCTTGGACACATTGATAACGCATTCATCGAAAATGGTGGCAACCCTGGCCGATGGCACGCAGCTAGCGTTGCAGAGGCAGCGCAGTAAACGTCCACTCAAACTGTATTTCATTAGCAAGGGCGTCGAATCGTATCTCTTGGACTTTCGTTGGTTTCGACTGCTGGCTTCAAATATTCTGCACAAAGAGCAAAAGCTTTCAATTTACACTTACGACGCGCGCAGTGATTTGAGCGATGACAACAATATTTGAATTTAAAGCGATAGCGATAGCGCTATCGATGATTAATACATGCTGTTATCGATAGCACATGCACAATCAGCTGTCTTTCCGCATAACAGACCTGTCTTATTGCGCGCTCAAATTTACAGCTGTTTTAAAACCCAGTGCGCGTTGTTATTGCAAATTTATAGTTTAAGTTTGCAATTTTTTTTTTGCTTTTTTTTTTGAGTGTGTGTTAAAGCAAAACTTAAATTACCAATGCAACTAAAATGGCGAGCAGTGGGGTAAGTGGTACAAACAGTTTTGTGCCTTATTCAAATGCATTTTCACTAGAAATTACTACTGTCTGCAAAGTTTTCTCTCGACGTAGTTCAATTTCTATGCGTGGCCAACTTTGAGTGTATGAGTGTGTGTGTGTGTGTGTAATTGTGCTTAGTTAGTGGCAGGTACTCAAATCAAAAGTTTTTGCTAAAAGTTAGCCGGGGCTACTAAAACTTTCAGTTCGCACAGCTGCAGATATACCGCAAGTTTTTAGTAAAGTCCCCCACACCGACCTACCGCCCCCTACTGCACACTGTCCAACTCCTGCCAAACTAAGTTAGACAAGGCAAGTTATGCTGTGTGTCCGCCTCTCTTACTGCGCTCTCTTGCACTCTGCATATATCCCACTCTCTTAGCGCAGTTGCAAAGAGCGCGTCAAAGCATTTGTATGGCATGAGTCAGCCATCGCATTGTAACCCACTCACTCTCTCTCTCTCTGTCTCTCTCTCTGCAGTCTTTGTTATTGTTGCGCTTTGGTATGCAAGCATAGCGCACGTTGCCCCTGCTCCCCACACTGCTGACAGCCGGCTGTGCCCTGCAGGCAGGCAGTCTACCTCTCTCCCTCTGTCGCTCTTGAGCTACTGCTGCTTTAAAGCAGCACGTGTTCAATTTCGTGCAAAAAAAAAATGGTATGCATGTGTGCGTATCGCGTCTGGCAAACGTGTTTGTGTGTGCGCTTTAAGTTTGCCGGCATTTGTTACGGCTGTCATCCTTGTGACGTCAGCACACAGTGTGTAGTGTTGCCAATTAGCTGCAATTAATTGTCAATCAGTTATCGATAACTCATGTTGCAATCAGCATTGCATTGTTATATGGAAAACGATTGCACTTATTTCATTTTGTTTCTTTTTTTTTAATCGTAACTGTAATACAAAACTAAACTTGTGATTTCCTATTTACTTATATAGTATATAGAATATATACATATATATGTATATGTTTGACGTTGTAAGCCAAATAAAGTTTCCCATAACTTAAAGCACTCTCTATATATGGATATGTATGTGTGTGTGTGTGTACGGTAATCAGTTTACGCTGACGTAGTTCTCTGCTGCTGCTTCTTCACTTTTGCCAATGCTCATTCAGACAGTGACTCGAGTCACACTCATGTTCAAATGTAATGCAACAACAACATTTACGTGTTTGTACGTACATATGTTTTGCATGCATGTATTTATGTCAGTAGATTGCACTTTGTTTCGTTTTCGTTATTGTTTGTTGTTGTTTTTCATTAAACGTTACTAACACGGGTGCTACTATTTCAGTCTGCTTACTAAATAGTTAGTGCCAGATCGAGCTGACTAAGCGAACAACAACAACAACAATAGCAGCACTGCTGTCGCGCCATATTTACTGCACCCGCTCTCTCGTGTGCTCTCTCACTCTCTCTCAACATTTTGCATATGCTCTCAAAATGCGAGCCCCCAAAGCGCTCTAGACGCGCTGCATGTGTGCTGACAAATACCCTGCACTCAATTTATTTTATATAACTATATTAGAGTGTTAAACGTTATTAATAAATTAGCTGTGTTTATAACTTTTTAAAGTTTTTTTTGCTTAAAAGTCTAGCTAAATAGCTAAATTTATAGCTAAAAGGCTTTTAATAAAATGTGGTTAAGCATTTGAACTGTTACAGGGTAGCGCGTCGTCGGTTAATGTGGGTGCACTACTCTTGTTTGTTAGTATGCTTTACGGGTATCTCTGCTGCGGTGTGCGTGTGTACGTTTGTGTGTTTGACGCTGGCGTCCACAACGTGATAAAAAGTTTAAACATTGAATTGTGATACTTCGTCACTTGGTTGTAAATTGAAATAAGACCCACATGCCGCCTGCGCCTGCTCCCCACACCCGCTAAATTGCAGCTACTAACATACATATGTCCGTCTCCCTTCTCCACCTCCTTGCGCTGCAGCTGCTGCTGCTGCTGGTCCTTCGTCTCTCTGTCGCTACAGTTAAGCTGCGAAATGAGAACTAAATAAAGCACATAACAAACGAAGCGAAAGCAAAGCAACAGAAAACAAAATAATAAAAACAACAACAACAACAACAACAGTTCTATTGCAATTGTCAGCAAATTTTGATCAAATGCAAATAAAGCAACAAAAACTAAATATGAAGAAAAGAGTATTTTAATAAATAGAAGTAGAATGGAAAATATATATGTAGATATATATATATATATAAAATATGAAACTCTATTTTCCATTCTACTTCTATTTATTAAAAAACTATTTTCTTCATATTTATATATCTTATGTTATCTTATATATGTATATATATCTTATTTATGTTATTAAATTTAATAATTTATGATTTCGTTTCCAAGCTTTCGTTAGCACTCACTCACTTATTCAGTCTCCCTCTCTCTCTCTCTCGTTCTCTCCCTCTCTGTCTGTTTAGCACTCGTCGTCGGAATCAGAATCTGTAGTTCGGTTCGCTGTCTCTGTTTACGTCTCCGTCCCTGGTTTCGTTGTCGTCTTCTTCGTCTCTCTCTTGCAGTTAACGGTATCGGAGTCGGGGCCAATATTGCCAGAGTGTCAGTGCAGTTTTGGCCGCCTTTCTGGTTCGGTTGTCCTAGCGCGCATTTCATTTAGTTGCTACAACTAAATTAGTCGCTTTAACTTAACTTTACCTACGTCTTCTTACTCTTTCGCACTTACTTCGTAGCTGTGTGTGTGTGTGTGTTTTTCGCACGTGTTTATTTGTTTTTCTTACGGTTTCGTTGCGTTCTTATCGGTGACGTCGTGTCGGAAAACTCAATGCTGAGTTACTAAGCAGTTTAACAGCAATAACAATTGCATTTAACACTACTAGAAAGTTCAATTATTTGCAAAAGAGAAACCCAAATCCAGTGCAAATTTGTTAAGTACTAAAATAATAACAAAAGTTCGTTCACTTAAAGATTTGTTTACATGGTAAGTTTTAGTTAGCTATAGTAATTTACATAACATATATTATATGATGTTTAACTTTATGGATTTTTAAACTTATAAATATTTTTAATTTATTTTGTAGAAGGAAGTTTTCAAAAAAATGTTTGTTTTATTTTTTCCTTACACATTTTTAGTTATATGTCTTTTATATCTTAAATATTTTTTATTGATTTTTTATTTTCTTGAGATTATTTAATTTTTTTTATTAATTTTCTATAGAATTTCTATAAAAATATTTATTTAAAAATAGTTTTGTTATCATTTTGGGCTTTAGCTTTTGTCCCAAACGTGGTTTCTTTAATATATCTCATATACTTTTCAGCCTTTATACATACATACATCTATATTTAAAGCTCTTATAAGTATGCTATATGTAATTTTTTATAAGGATTTCTTATCCTGAAAGCTATTTTATTCATAAAGTTCTGGAATTTTTACTACTTAATAAAAGTAGTTAAAGTTAAAAACATTTAAATAAGATATATGGCCTAAAATTATATCGAAAACATAATGTTATCAATGTCTGATCAGTCTAGAAACGACTACCAAGCTGAAATTTGCAGACCTAACTCTAAAGTAGTTAAACTAAATGTCTATTGGTAAAAAGAACTAGTTCAACTTAAGCATAGGCCAATTTTGGAGTATCTAAACAATCTGAAACAAATCAGCAGTTGAAATGTCTTTATAATGGCATTAATACCGTTAAGTTAGCGTCAAGTTTTTTTTTATGGATTTTGAGTCACACGCAAGTTGTGAGTTTCAGTAGTTGTAGCAGTTGTTGTTGTAGTCGTGTATTTGTCTCATTATCTGATAAAGCCATGTTGTGCTCCGTCTTAGAGAGGGGGCAGTATCGGGTTTGTTGACCCTCGCTCTGAAGACGAACTGTGTGTGCGAATGGCGTTGATAAAGATTTGCAAAAGTGCGACGAACAATTTACGCGAAGATCATGTCAATATAACAAGATTTTATAGCTATAGCTATATAGTATTTATAGAAAGGGGTTAGCTAGTTAAGTAAAACGCACACGTAACCAAATAAAAATGGTAGCAGAGAGAACTTAAACTATGCCGAAAAAAAAATCATAGTACCAAAGAAACCCAAAAGAAGTGTACTTCTTGACTGGTTCTTGACTGTATTTTTTGTTTTTGTTTTTGGCTTTGCTAAACTTCAAGGCCAACGTAACCATCGGGTTAATTAACCCGCCATTGTTAATCCTCTAGCCAACATATCAGCTAATAGCCAACTACGTGTGTATGTACGAACATACACATATATACAACTGGTTCGCTATTGTCACAATCGTTTTTGGGCCATAATGAATTCAATTATTGTCACTTGACTGCGTTAAGTATGCGCAACGTTGTCGCCGCCTCAGGTATACATACACACACATACACACATGGACGTACACATGCTCTGTAGTATCGTGTATTACCTATGAGTTAAAAAAAAAAACATTACCCAGTTGCACAAAAAAGTTGTTAAGTTATCAATTGTATATCAATTGGAAATTCTACTAAAATAGGGGTTTTTAGTGGTTTATTTTAACTTCTGCTTTAGCGCTTTATATGGTCTACTGTTCAGATTAATTGTAATTTATATATCTTGTATTAATTACAGTTAGAACTACAAAATTCATTCTTCAGCAGCAACGCAATCCTAGTTGATATTAGTAAATTTCCTCAACATTTTCATAGCTTAACACATCAGAAATCTCTAAAAACTATTGCCAACTAATTAATCAATTTTTAAATAATTTTAAAAAATTTGTAAACCTACAAAAATTAAAGTACTGCCTATTGTCTGCCTTGGTACGTAGCTTTTTCATGTGCTTGTCGTGAAAATCCTGCTGAAAATTCACTTAAGTAAATTTCTTCAACATTTTCATAGCTTAACGCTTTAGAAATCGCTAAAAACTATTGCTAACTAACTAAAAAAATTTTAAATAATTTTAAAAAATTTTTAAACCAACAAAAATTGAAGTAGCTGCCTTGGTAAGCAGCTTTTTCATGTGTTTGTCGTGAAAATCCTGCTGAAACTTCACTGTAAAACTATTTAACTAAGAAAATAATGACTTTAATTAATTTTTATATTATTAATACTGTTCTATAGCTAAACAGCAGTGCCTCAAAATGCTATTGGGTTTGTCATCTGCTTAATTTGGTATCTGTGCGATATATATTTTTGTGTATTACTTATAACTAACATACACGACACTACGTGCCTGGTTATTAGGCAAAAATGTTATGTGCGTCACTTGAAAATTAAAAAAAAAATTTTAGCTCTCCCCAAAACTTGTTTTTGTGATACAAACAAACATATATACATACAAACTTTGTGAGTTTCGACTAATATACAATTTATATATATATATACATATATATAAAGTCTTTGAAATACATTCATTTATTTATGTATTTACGTCTGCGTCTTTTTGACTACGTGATTATATAGCCATTAAATTTGAAATAAATTAAATACGTTATCGTTAAAAACAAACAGACCAATACATATCTAAGTATATATATATATATATATATATATTGTATATATATATACATATATATAAGTACTCAACCCATTCACATAATCCACATTTATCGTAACAAGTTTTAAGTTTTATTCGCCGCTATTTCAATTTTCAATATCAATTCAAATTTATTAAACTAATTCAAGATAAGTAAATGCGACTTTTGTTTTGTGTTCTGTTTTTTGTTTGTGCGACTTTCTGTTCAGTTCGATTTGCTTTGCTCCGCCTTAAGCTATAGACGTCGCCATGCTATATACACATATATATATATTCTACTTCTTCTTATTTGTTTAAAAACCACTACAACAACAATAGGCATAAGTATAGCAAGAAATGCTAAAGAATAGACGAGCTCGCTCGACCATTTTATGCCTAATTTTCTTTTACTCTGATAAATTTTCTCATATAACGTGGATCGTTCTTTTTTAAACCGGCAGAAAACCTATAAAATACCTAAATCTACTTAACTTTAAAATTTGTACAGTGTAAACAATTTTTATTTGCTGTTTGTGACGATAAATGAAATGAAATCCTTTGATTTAAGGACCACATCTAAAAAGAAGGGCCAAATGTTAATAATAGCAATGAGTAACATTGCTGTTTTTTATTCCCTCTGCGGGGTATATTGGGTTTGTCAAAATTATGTAACAGGCAGAAGGAGGCCTGGCAGATCCCATAAAGTATATATATTCTTGATCAGCATCAACAGCCGAGTCGACATAGCCATGTCCGTCTGTCTGTCCGTATGAACAAACAGAGCTCAGAGATGGTAAGAGCTACAATATTCTTTTTAGTCAATAATTTTGACATTTTCTTTCTTGTTAACTTTTGGTCCTTCTTATTTAATAAGCTCCTTAAATCATGGTATCTTTAGAAGATAGAAGTTTTACTCTATTTTCAAGAACTTTTTGTTCCCAAATTTTAGTTTTACGTAGAAAAGTTTGATTTTGAAACATTTTAGCAGCTTCCAATCATACTTAATAGAAAACCTATGCTACGCTCAATATTGGGTATGACTAGAACAACAACAACAAAGACGACAATTGAAATCTTCTTGCTCTCTCGCTCTCTCGCATCACATTGCTGCTGCTGCTACTTCTTCTTCTTCTTTTTAGCTCTGTTCTGGGTGTATGTGTCTGTGTGTGTGTGTGATCTTATAAACATGTTTTCGCATTAATAATACATTTTTATTCGCTAATTTAAGCGTTGTTTACTTTAGAAACCAGTTAGCACATACGTTATACGATATATATATGTATATGTATATACACACACACTTATACATATATATAAACTTAGGCTCCACCCAAGTCTGACTGATAAATTGTTTAGTGTGTTTGTTGCTATTTTTTTGTTAAACAATACATTAAAAAAACCATTTTGATTTGCGTTTTTCTAAGTTTTCGACCAATTCTAAACAGCCTCTCTTTCTCTCTCTCTGTCTCTGTCCATCTCCCTCCCTCTCTCTCTCTCTTTCTTTCTCTCTCCCTCTCTCCCTCTCTCTCTCTCTCTCCCTCTCTCTCTCTCTCTCTCTCATTCACCCCCTGTAAATGTTACAGCTCAATCAGAGTTGCTATTATAAATTGTTCATGGTAGGTAGGTCTGTCGAAGGCGTTAACACGCCCATTACTCCACCCCTTACTCCCCCTACTACTACTACTTGGGCACCCTTTCCGTTTCTATTGTTCCTTGTCAGCACCATAAATAAATGTTTTCCCTTTCTCCCCCGCCTTACTCTGCGTACCTCCAAGCACAGTTAATGATACTTTCCATTCACATTTGCATAAAGTTGTTACCAAAAATTTCTAAAAGTGCGAAAACTCTGGAAAAGTGGGTGGCAGTTGTATTTCCTCCGAAATGTTAGTTATAATCTGTGATAATTTCAACATATTTTATTTCGGCATAATCAGAGATCTAACAATAGTAGCATAGTAGATGTTATATACAGTTTGTGGCGAATGTTTTTTGAAGTAATTTCAAAGTATCTCAGAGACTATAAGAGCTAGATCTACTACATTTTTGGGCAACACTGCTTTGCTGAACGTACAGTTGAAGTTGCTTTTGGAGTTCGTAGACGTCTTCCTCAACTTATAGGAAACTGAGAATATATCTTAGCTATTTTTATAAATGTTTTCTATATAAAATACCCATTTAAACTATTATACGATCTTAAGTCAAGTATTTTTAGGCTTATATAACTTCTGATAAAGTTTCAAATAGCTTTTCTACCGACATTATCTTTTGATTATAAAATTTTTGACTGCCAAGCTTAAGAAATAGCAGCTAAAGGATATTCTCTTAAAATTCCCTATTAGTTTTAACGTTTTACTTAACTTTTTTTTAAAGGAAACTGAGGATATATCTTAATTTAGCTTTTTTCATTAATGTTTTCCATATATTTTATATATTTTTCTATAAAATACCCATCTAAACTATAATACGATCCTAAGTCAATTATTTTTGAGCTTACCAAACTTTTGACAAAGTTTCAAATAGCTTTTCTAACAACATTTTCTTTTGCTTATAAGATTTCTGCCTGCCAAACTTAAGAAACAGCAGCTAAAGGATATTCCATTAAAATTCCCAACTGGTTTTAACGCTGTGCTGAATAAATCTATTGATATTTGTATCTTTCGCAATGAGTGTATGTTTTATAAGCAATGGAAAAAAATTTACAAAATTTTTATTGTATCATATTCATTGATTGGACAGCTTTTTATTTAAATCTTTTTTTTTTGGAGTGCTGAAATTAAACACGCTGCCCCAAATGGCATAAAGTGAGGCAAGGCAAAAAGTATAAGCACAAAAAAACAATATACACATAAAAAAAAAATGGAGCACATTGAAGAGCCATTGAAATTGAAATGTGACAATTTGTTCTTGTCTCAAGTGCGCTGAGAGTTTTGTTTTTATTTAGATATATGTGTGTATTACACACCAATCAATCCGAACCGTTATGATTTGAAGGCAGCTGCCCTTTTTTTTATTTTTGTTTTTTCATTTTTTTTGTCAATATAAACAAAAACCATTAGCAAATGTATCTGAAAGATGCGACACTTGAAGCGCATGTAATTAAATCATAAATTTATACAACTATCTGTAGCTGTATCTACATATATCTATATCTATATAGCTATTTGTATATATAGCATTCTATTAATTTCCATTTGGAGTTTTCTCTCTCGAGTTATCTAAACACACAATGCGACGCCTCAATTTGGTTCAAGTATCTTTTTTGCGGTTGGTTGCATCAACTGTACTTTTGTGCTATGTTAGCTGCTGCTTGCCCCCTTGCCCCCTTGCCTTGCCCCTTAAGACCGCTCTGAATTTGTTGAACAGACAAAAAGTCTCAGACTCACACAGACACACTTACATACATACATAAATAAAATAGAATCAGTTCAACTCCTTTTCATAGTGATTTCATCAAATAAACTATATTAGAAGCAGTCTTAGAGATGGACTTGTGTTCCAGTATTATATAGCTAGACAGTTACACTGTTCATAAAGTGTATTGAGCACATAGGGCTATTAAACTGTTAAGTACTTTAGTCCCTAGCGTAGACAATTGTCCACAGTATTTGTATTTTGATAATTTGAAGATCTTTCACTAATTTTGTAATATTTTTTATAAAAGTTTTCAATAAAGTTTTTGAAATTAATGGTACTAAAATTAAAACGTTCTTAATTTTTTTGTGGTTAAATAATATAAATATTACTAAATTAAACTTTAGACTTTAGTCCCTAACGTAGACAATTGTCCACAGTAATAGTATTTTGAAAATTCAAAGATATATCTATAATTTTGTATTATTTTTTATATAAGTTTTCAATAAAATTGTCCATTTTAATAGATAGGCGAAAGTTTTGGTACTAAAATCAAAACGTTCTTAATTTTGTATGGTTATATTATACATATTACTAATTTTTTTTATAAAATTTAAAGTTTTCTTTAATAGTTTTATTTGTACAACAATTTTAATTGCTGCTTTGACTGTTTATAGGCTGACAATAAGTAAATAAATATAAATAAAGAGTTGATTTAGAACATTATATGGTTTATATATAATTCTATCAGATTTCACACATATTTTTATTAATATTCATGTCCCAAATATGATAAAAAAAAACCAAAAACCACATGAAATTCCCTTTTAAATGTATTCATATACATACATATATTTTTTTAAATTAAACAAAAATTTTTCCCCAGAGATTGGGTTGAGCAAAGCCAGCTATCAAGACTTTTGTTATCAAATTCGCTTGAGAACACTTGAGAACTCTCAATAAAAACTATAAAACTTTAAGTTTAAAGTTGTTTAATTCAGCATTTTGTGTTTAAATTATATAAAAACCCAATTTTTAAGGCGCATATACTTAATTTTGGAAAGTCTTATAATTTTAATATATATTTTAGTTAAATTTTTAATATACCTCAAATAAATCTAGGAAATTATTTATTTTAATATATTAAATTGTTTATTTTAATTATTTTATTTTGATTTACTATATTTATATTTATGTTTATATTTATATTATTTATATTCATTTATTTATAGCATTACAGTTTATAAGCAGCAGCAGTTCTTAGCCTTTAACGATATATCGTGTCACGCTCACATCACTAGTGACAAGTAGATTTTGCATCCCTTTTGCGCTGCTGCTGCTGCTTGTGTGAACTGTGTAAATGTATTGGTGAAATGCCAACAACTGTCGTCAGTGTTGTTGTTGTTGCGTGTTGTTGTTGTTCTTGCTATTGTTGTTGTTGTAATAATCCGAACTGAAAAAGTAGACGCATATTTTAAGAAATCATTTCTTGATTACGACGTTTGAAAACAATTTGTCTTTTGCTCTCTCGCTTCACTTCTTCGATTCTCTTTGCGCCGCACTTCAATTCCACTTAATATGTAAATTGTATAAGTATTTGTGTGTGTGTGTGTGTATATATAGAATCTCAAAGTTGCCAGACTTGTTGAGCAGCACAGTTACTTTTTGTCCATTACTCTTGCGCCCATTTTGTTTTTGTTGTGCTTCGTTGCTTATTGTTATAGTAATTGTTGTTGTTGCTGCTGCTGCTTTTCCATTGGCTTCTGATAAATTCAAGTTGAGATTTTCTGTCGTCACAATGAATTTTTGGCAGAGAGAGAGCAGAGCAGAGCACACACATAGTGCGCTCTCCCACTCTCTCTCTCTCCTTCTATCTTCCACTCTTTGCAATAGTAAAAGCTTTGGTTGAGTTTTTACCGTTTGCAAATGCATGAATGAAAGGCAAGGACACCACGCAGTCAAAACATCGACACATGCCACATGTGAACCATGCAACAGACAACCGACACCTGTTGAGGCACACACACGCAGCAAACGCACATATTCACACACACATGCAAACACGACACGCGCCGTCGCTTAGCAAAAGGACAACAGCCGCTGTCGACGCGAGCAGCGACTGCGAACAGCAGCAGCAGCAAAGAGCAAGACCAAAAAAACAACAACAAAAACACATGCTGTGAGCGAAACTGTGGGCAATTGCCAGCCTGCCGTCAAGGTGAGTGTGAGTAGGTGCAAAGAGACGTAAAGAGAGAGCAAAGCAAAGCAAAGCAGCAGCAGCGCTGCGCTGCTAGGCAGAGACAGGACCGTCTGTTTACTCTTCTTCTACTGCATGCTGTTGTTATTGTTGTTGTTGTTATTGGTGTTGCTCTCTTGTTGTTCATTCTGTTTTGGCTTTCGGTTTTCACATGTGCACATTTACAGTTCTGTCGGCTCGTCAGCAGCAGTCGAAAAGAGGAAAGAGAAGAGAGGAAGAGAGGAGCAATGAATGTTGCTGTCATAGGTCAGGACAATAACAACAACAGCAACAGCAACAAGAGGAAGCAGCAGCAAAGCGAGAAGAACAAGAAGAAGAGCTACGAGTAAAGGAAGCTAAATGCCACTAAATATGCAATATAATGAAAAGAGTGAGTGAAAGAGTGTGTGAGAGGTAGAGAGAGAGGGAGAGAGAGGGAGAAAGGGGAAGATTGTGAACGGGGTTTTACGTGTTGTGGCTTGTCACAACAACAACAACAACAGCAACAACTGTGCTGCTTTCTGTCCCACTGCTGATGCTGATGATGATGTTGTTGTTGATAAGAGCAACAGCAACAACAACAACAACCACAACAGTAACAACACGGCCCTCAACAGTTGGCAACACCGGCTGCGGCAACATGGTGTGACACATGTTGAACGTGCAACAACAACAAAATGCCGCTTGTTGCATGAAGGTCGAAAGCAGAGCATTCAATACAAAAACTAAAGATATGCTATACATAAGTATGTTTATAATAATCAAAGCAATCAATAAGCTACACTGAGAGAAACGGGAATGACAGCTTAAGTTGATCGAGTGCTTCAATAAGTGTTGTAGCACTTGAAACCTAATTTATTCTATTGGTTTCAATACAAAAACTAAAGATATATATGCTATACATAAGTTTGTCTATAAAATCAATTAAAATCAATAAGCTACACTGAGAGAAAAAGCAATGATAGTTGATCCAGTTCTTCAATAAGTGATGTTAGCACATGAAGCCTATTTTATTCTATTGGTTTTATTTTAAACAAATCTATATTAACTATGAAATATCTTTAAAAAGTTCAACATAACCATTAAATTTGGTTTTTAGTTTGAAATTCATGAATTTTTGACTATATACTTTATTAATAACAGTTGCTACATAAAAAACTAGCTTTAGTTTAGACAAGAATTACTTAATTATAACTTAAATAATAGTTGATTATAAAATACATTTCCTGTTAAAATATTACTGAAATTTAATACCTTTATTAGTAGCTATACATTTAATTGAATACTCAAATACTTTCTGAAAAGATACAACGTACTTATTATGCTATAAGATACTTTGAAACTGTCGCGTAATTTCCGTAGACTTCCGCCCGGGGCCATTTCCATAGAGAGACAGAGATACACAGCGTGATAAACGTATCAAATAACAAAGCAATCAAAAGATGTCGATACCCAAAAAAGACCAAAATGTAAAATGCAAACAACAACTACGCCATAAATCCAAAATCCGTACGTACGGAATTCTTAAAGACGCAAAAAAAAATAATGCTCTAGTCGTAAGTAAAGTCGCTCTCTACCTGAGATTTCAGCTGGTAAAATTTTTGCGTCTTGTGCAAACAATACTACAAGAACACGTTATCCTTTTTCATTATGTATTTTTTTTTAATGGTTTTCTTGTTTCCCAAAAAAAAGGGGCGCAAATAATAATAAGAGCGTCTAGCAAAAGAACCGAAAAAGTTGGTTTCTCTCTCTAGAGCCTATAGCAAATATACGTATGTTCATCTGGACGTCTGTCCGTCCGTCTCTCTGTCTGTGGGGTAAACAAATGGCATAGAATTCTGAAATAAATCTAAATTCCTTTGTATCTGTATTTAGAATTCGCAGATGTGCGTGCGTTTATCTAGGTTTTAGAAGCTGCTTTTTTTGGTCTTTCAGTTTTTCCTCTGTTTTTGGCAAATAGTAATTTTCCCTGTTTTCCTCGTCTGCAGATGCAAAACTTTATTGTCTGAGATTTTACTTTAGTTGCAGCTACCAATTCGTCTCCCTCGACACGTTAACAGATCGAATTTCATCAGAGAAAATGAGAAACAGGTGCAGGAACTTGAGATTTAGCGAGTTCTATGCAGAAAAACCACCCTCGCTCTGACTGACGATTGCTCAAAAGTTTGACAACTAATAAGGCCACCCCCTCGGGGAAGTAGTTAAGTTTCAAGTGCGGTTCAAAGCGAGGGCGGTTTATAAGTTGCATACATATGTATGTTTTAGATTAAAAGATTGTAGCACTTCTTTTGCATAATTTCAAAGAGATCGATATTTTTACATTAGCTAAAACTTTAATGTTTATTAAACGATCATCCTGAAATTTTCAGAAAACGTGCTTAAAACACTTTATAAACTAAATGCTGCTTTAGATTTTTTATATCCCTCGAGTAACCCTCGTGATTTGAAGGCAAATTAAAACGTCGCTTCAACTAAAATGATCGATATTTTTACACTAACAAAAACTTGAATGTTTATTAAGCGATCATCATGAAATTTTTAGGAAACACGCTTAAAACACTAGTTAAACTAAATGCGTCTTTAAATTTCATGTAACTCTCGAGTAACCCTCGTGATTTTGTGGGCAAATTAAAACGTTGCTTCAACTAAAATGAAATTCACTTTTCGACTGCACAAAGTTTTTGCATTGTTTATTGAGCTTTCCAAAAAGGGGGCGGTAGAAAATCGGGGTAGAGTTATGAAAGACGTCATAGTAGAAGAATACATGTCAAGTCAAATAGTGTGTGTATCTAGATTAACGGCAGAAACTGTACATAGATTTGAATTTCAAATCGTCACAACTGTCGCCATATTCAAATATCCACTATGCCGCTTTTGTGTGGCAAACGGACGAATGGACAGACGGACGGATTGCTGATTGAGCCGATTTCAAAATCACATAGACGCTCTAAAGTTAGGCAAAAGTATTTACATTTTAGGAACAACGCTCAAAAAGATACTTTTGCTACACAGATGCACAGATACAGCTCACAGGGTGAGCAGGGCGAACGGACGGCGGGACGTACGTACGTACGTACGGAAGGCAAGGGAGTTCAAGTCGAGGCCGGTCTTTAGATGTTTACCCAGAGATATGAAATACGTAACGTCACACGAATAAAGGGGAAACTTTTGAGGGATATATATATTCAAAGCAATAATCATCATATACAGATACAGATACAGATACATTTACAGTTTGTATCTATAGCTGTGGACTTTAACAATGCGCCCAACAAATAGCAAAAATAATATTAATGAGCAAGTTTTTGATTACGCAGCCATTAGCTGAACTCTCTTTCTCCGTTTGAATTTGAATTCAACATTACTGAATTCCGCGCGCCTTTGGCAGGGGTAAAATCAGGGGGGGTAGGCACAAAGAGCCCTTTTGTCTGCTCGTTCGTACGTCTGCTCGTCCGTTCGTCCGTCTGCCTGCCGCGTATTGTTTTATCGCCTGCGTTTCGGCTTTTATTGTCTACAATTTTTGATTCTTTTGCGCATTTTGGTGGCAATATGGCACTCGCTTTTCACATCGTTTCCATTAAACTTTCAGGATATCTACTATAGGTTAACTGCTGCTTAGAATCACTGCTTAAAACTCACCCCCTCGCAGCGTACACTTTTGGCTGGGGGGTAGTAGCACTACAGTTCAGGGGGTGACTTATATATATCTTTAAATTTTCCATTAATATAATGCCGCATAATTTTTTTTGGCTCTGGTAAAAGCAAATTATCATATTGGCAGCTTAAATTGTTACGCACGAATTGCATTTTATAGCTATATAGCTATAGCTATAGCACTACGTTTTGCTTGTGAAATAAGCACAGCTGTTTTTTTTCTTTTGCCTTTTCTGATTAGTCAGCTATAGCTATATTCAAATTTGTGTTGAATTTCAATTCTCAGTCGTTTATCTTGTCTGCACTAAATTCTTAGGAATCAGCTTCGCATATAACATATAATAAATAAGTACTTAGATCATCTCAATTGCTGCGCAGAGACAGAGACATGTGTCTCTTAAGTGATGTCATATTAAGTTACTTTTATTGCTTTTTAGTTTACTCATTTCATAATAGATCCTACGATAATTTATAATTATTTTCTTAGCAAATGATGTCATATTAATGGAGTTGTAAGATTTGAAGTAACTTTTAGTATATTATTTTAGAGCACGTACTTTTAAGGAGTTTTAGTGTTTTAGAAGGGATTATATCTTTATTTAAAATAACCATAACAAGCTTAAAACTCATTTCCGACTCCATTAAGTATATATTTTTATAATCAACACAAACTGCCTAATCGATTAGAATATTTTTTGGAAAAAAAAAATTAAAAAAAAAAAATTTATTTAAAAAAAAATGTCAAGGGGTATTTATACAAAATTTTGAAAAAAAAATATAAATTTTGAAAATTTTTAACTTTAAATGTAGGATTTGTTATGGAGTCAAATAGAGTTCAAAATGCTTAGCCGCTTGAAAATCGATTAATTTTTGACAAAGTTATCGACGATTAAAGTTCTAAAATAGGCGATATTGGGAGGAAGACTGAAAAGACCTAAAAACTAATTTGCGACCCCATAAAAGTATATATTTTTATAATCAACCAATGACAAATAAAAAATTCAATTTTCAAAAATGCTAACTGAAGATATAGAATTAGTTATAGGATCAAATGCAGTTCAAAATGCAATACCGCTCGAAAATCGTTGCGGATTCGCTAAAGATATAGCAGCTTGCAGTTTTAGAAAAGTTGATAGCTGAATTTCAACTAGCCATAAGAAAAAATTCTATAAATACTACATCTTCTTAATACTCCCGATCTATACTAGTAACATATAACGACAGCTTAGCAATAGTTTTAGCTTTATTTATCATATGTTAAGCTGATTAATTTTTAAGATATAACTTACTATCTTTTGCCTTATGATATCATCTGAATAATAACTAAGTTGTATCGAATTGTCTATTACTTCGTAAAGATTTGTATTATTATTTTAGCAAGTCTTGAATTTTAACATATACATATATACCCAGTTCTTTTCCTGTTAGCTATCAATCAGTCTATAGCGTCGATCATTTATTACTAGATGCTCAGTTGTATAACTAATGTTTCCTTTTTTCACACGGACTTTTGAGTGACTACTAAACTGTACCTACGACTAGATGACAATAAAGGTCTGTGCCACCCTTCGAGATCAACAAAAAAAAAAAAAGAAACCAATTCTCATACATAAATGACTGTTCTATTCCCTCACTCTCTCTCTCGCTCTCCCGCTCGCTCTCTTTCTATTTGAAAGTCTGTCGCTTAACTATGATAATTAATTTTCCAGCTTCGATATCAGTTTATCTGTAAAAATTCAATACATGTTTCGTAAGTAAGCTGCACCCCTAAAAAAAAGAAACAAAAAAAAAAGAGCAATAAGCAATGAACAATGAAAGATTTTTAAATGGAATTTCGTATTTAATCCTCACTATGTTGTCGTACCTTTCAAACACACATATAGACGGAGAGATGGAGAGTTGGACTATAGTAAAAAGATATGTATGCTCTTAACTAACCCAGGTTTTAGCCTGCACAAATGCTGCTGTTGTTGTAATTCATCACCTACAAATCAATCATTTTGACGAACCTCTAGTCGGCTGGGCACTAAAAAGATTTCAGATTGAAAAGAATCAAAGAAACGAAGAAGAAGAAGAAGGAAAAGAGAAGGAAGCATGCGTATAAAATACGTACGTACGTACAAACACACAATAGATCAACGACAACGCTATCAAAGAACACAGGGTACGGTATCTGTCTCTCTCTCTCTCTCTCTCACTCTTAGCCACAATTCTGACCTTTTAACACAAGACCAAAACCAAATACCTTAGCCGAGATGGAAGCCTGTCTGAACTAATTGTCCGTCTTGAGGTCTTGAAGTTTCTACTCGTCTCGTTTCGTCTCGCTCGTCAGTCGTTGCGCTTGCGCATGAAAAATGTTTTCATTTCATATATGTATATAGAGATAGATAGATAGATGGACATGCCTATAGATTTGATATTTGTATACCTTTTACTATAGGTGTGTCCGTTTGTGTGTGTGCCTTGCATTGGCACTTAATTTGTTGTTCTTGTCCGCGGCATTGGTGTGAGATTACGCATTTTCCATATGGATGGACGGACACGAAGCACTAAGCTGTATTTTATACCACGTACAATGGAGTAGCTAAGGGGTAGCATGAGACCCCCGTAATTTTTGCAATTTTATTAAGCTAATAAATATATGAAAACTCACTAATTTCAAGACCTGTTAAAATTCTATTAATTACCAGACTTTTATATAATTCTTTTTTTAAAGATATTCAATATTTATCCTAGAAATAATACAGAACATCTTATCTAGTAACTAAAAGATTTCTAGCTTTGACAGTTTTACTGTTCTATTTGCTCTTCTAACTGTCTAGAGGGTATTAATTCCCAGAATTTTTAAAAATATTCCATATTTATCCTAGAAATAATACAGAAAATCTAAGTTTGTAACTAAAAGATTCCTAGCTATGACAATTCTACTGTCTTATTTGCTCATTCAAACGTTTAGAGAGTAATAATTCCCGGACTTTTTAAAGATATTCCATATTTAACCTAGAAACTACAAGATTCCTAGCTATAACATTTCTACTGTCTTATTTCCTCTTCCAACTGTCTAAAGAGTATTAATTCCCAGACTTTTTGAAGGTATTCCTTATTTATCCTAGTATTAATACATCTTTTCTCGTCTTGTAACTAAAAGATTCCTAGCTCTGACAGTTCTACTGTCTTATTTGCTCTTTCAACTGTCTAGAAAGTATTAATTCCCCGCTTTTTTCAAATATTCTATATTTATCCTGGAAATAATACAGAAAATCTCATATTTTAAGATTTTTATCTCTGAAATTTCTACTGTCTTATTTGCTCTGCCAACTGTCTAGAGGGTATTGTCTTAGTCTATCATTTGTCAAGTTTAAATGTCTCGCTCTTGCTCTCTCTCTCTCTCTCTCTTTCTGGCTTTCATCAAAACTGGCATATTGATCCTTTAGAATTCTGTTGTCTTGTCTTGTCTCTGGCTTAGTTTACAATGCTCCTTTGATTAGGCAGAGCGGTGACTCGTTTGGAGGTGGCCCAGTGCGACAGAGAAAGAGAGGGAGAGATGGAGTGTGAGAGAGAGAGGTAGATTGAGTGTGGAACTTGTATAGTTACTTGGGTACGTGATTGGTATTATTCATCACTTGTCCTGAGCTGTCTTCTAGACTATCTTGAGAGTTGCTGCTTATCAGAATTTGTTTAGGCACTTTTTTTCCCCAGTGCCACTCTGCCCTTCTCTCTCTCGCTCTCTCTCTCTCTCTCCGTTCCCTATCTAGCCTTGTTTAATTTAAATTTTAAGTATTTCCTTCAGGTAGTAGTCGTAGTAGTAGGGATCGATATAGCATAGAGCGTTTGCTTATCCAAAACCAGGTAGAAAGTATCCTCCTAGTAAATATTTTAATAGGAATTCATTTATTTAGTTGTTTTGACGTGCCACACAGGAAGTGGCACGAAGGAACCTACAGCAAATACGTGAAAAAATTTACCAAAAAAACAAATTTTATAATTGAATTTATTACCATTTTACAGTTTTGCTAGGGCTGCATACAAAAAGTTATGAATAGCTGCAGAAAATTGTTGAATTTTGCAGGACTTCCAATGGCAAATGGGAAAAGTGGAAAAGTGGAAACGAGCCAACAACAATAACGGTTTTAGGGCCAACACCCAAAAATAAAACTTTTGGATTCCGTTACAATGCAGTCGATAAGTATGGCATAAGTACAATTCATTTCAAACAGACATTCATACAGACAAACAGACGCGCAGACATGCAGACATACAGACACGCAGACTAACTGTAAGTAGGTGCAAGCGAGAGAGCAAGACTCAGCTCAGCTCCGCTCAGCTTGCATCCCTTTGCCACCCATTTACAACAATTGTCGCTGCCTCTGCCTCTGCGCACAAACACACACAGCTGTTTCACCCAAGCAGAGAAAATAGTCATTGTAATAAGAAAATTTTGATTTCATTTTTAGTATTTGTATAAAATTTAATAACGCCGCACAAGATGGCTGACTGACTGACTGCTGCCTTGCCTTGCTGCTGCTCAAAGTTCAAGCCAGCAGCAGCAGCAGCGCTGTCAAAGCTAGCAGCGACTGCGCTGCGCTGCCCTTCTATTTGAGGGGTGTAAAAGCGGGCAACTAAAACGCTTAAAACACACAATCTCGTTTTTGGGTTCGGTTTGGGATTTCGGGGTTACGCTTAAACTCTAAGTACATTTTAACTTAACTGCCTTTTTTTGTGTGTCTGTACGTGTGTGCTAGTTGAGACGCTGCGTCGCAACGCTAACTGAGACGGCGACAGCGACAGCAGCAGCGACAGCGACAGCATGGCAAATTGTAAGGCAAGAAGGCAAACCGAAGCAGCGGCAGCAGCATAAGGATGATGATGATGAGAACGATGATTGAGCGGGCAGAAGTATGAGAGCTTGAGAATAAGTTTGCAAAAGGATAGCAGAAGGAGGGGCAGTAGAGGGGAGAGAGGGGGGTAGAGGGCTAATGGGTGGTGGCAACAATTGCTGTTATTACGCTGTAGCTGGTGGTAGTTTGAGATTTCTAACTGTAAGTGTGTAAATGTGTGTGTGCGCAGCACAATTATAAATTTTTGGAATTGTTGTAATTTAGTTTTGTTTGTTTGCCTGTTTGTTATGCTAGTAGTAGTAGTAGCAGTAGTGAGCGCCGTCTGTTGCTGCTGCTGCTGCTGCTGCTGCTGGGCAAAAGTTTTGCTGGCTGCGGCTGCTGATTATTACGATAAAGCATAATGATTACATTTTTAGTAGCACTCGTTATGCGTGTGAGTGTGCGAAAGGGACGGAAAAGGGCAAGGAACCAACAGTTGTAATTGTAGTTGTTGTTGTTGTTGTTGCTGTTATTGTTGAACAGTTGAACTTTTTTTTCGGGCTCGGGGTGTGAGTTAAACAGGGTTGTTGGGCGCTGCGAAAGTCGCTGCTGCTGCTTCGATTGCGCTGCGTCAATTCGGTTTGGCATGGGGTGAGCCAGTGAGTATGTAAGAGGATGAAAGAGTAGAGTAGAGAGAGTGAGAGAGTGAGTGAGGCTTTTGGGTTGAGTTAACGGCATTTGGCTTGCACTTGATTAATTGCGATTTATGCGCTGCGCTGCTGCTGCTGCTGCTGCGGCTTAAATGCGTTATATGTTAGACTTTTGTGTGTAATTATGGATTGTAAATTTCATGAGGGTTACTCACAGCATATTAAGTATTAAGCGAATTGAAATGTGAAACGAAGAGACACATTTTATATTTTTATGTTTTAAGGCTGCTGTATGAAATACATAGTGTAACAATTGCAGGGTTGTCAACGGCTTTCAGCCACACGCTAAAATGCCCAAACTTATGCTACAATACACACACATATATGTATTCTACAAATTCATGTGCAGCTGTGATTTTTCTACACAGAATTTAAAACGAGATCAGCATAAAATGCTTTCAAGAGCAAACAGCAACAACAACACACAAGAACGACAGCAGCAGCAACACCAACAACAAACGTCATAAATGCAAAAATTCTATGCATATTTCTCTTCTGAATGCAGAACAACGTGTCTGTATATATGTATTTGTGGGTGTGGAGCAAGCATTTATATTTTTGTCTTTTTGTTTTGCTTGGCTCATTTGGCAAGCCATACACCCACACACACAACACACACACGCGCCTGCGAGAGCGCTGCAGGCATAAGAGAGCTTAACTAAGAGCGTGCCAGTTGGCTTGGCTCCAAGCAACAGCAGCAACAACAACTCCAACGACGACGGCGACAACGACGACGACTGCTGTGCCAAAAGTACGCGTACCAAGTGTCCAAGCCAAACAATTGCCGCTATTGTCATTACTTTTGGCCCACATTCAAACCAAGACCAACAGAGAGCCCAACACAGAGAGAGAGACAGAGAGCGAGAGAGAGTGCGAGTTTACAGCAACAGCAGCATTAAAGAGAGCAACTTGTGCAAAAGCATATGCTCTTCTTTTGCGGTTTCTCTGTGTGTATTTGTTCCCCTATAGAGATGATACGATAGCTAGTGGGTAATTATAATGCAAAAGATTCACCACTGTGCCAAGTGTGAAGCACAAAATGTGTATAACAACAATGCGCATCACTAGTTACGTTTAATTATTCTACGCCAAAGAATGAAACACTCTCTCTCAGCACTATACTACAGTGCCTTGCTCCGTTTCCTTGGCTTTGTTGTTGTTGTTGTTGTTGTTCCAGAGAACGAGAACCTTCGTCGCAACGTACGTCGGCTTTTGTTCGTGCGCTCAGTTTGCTTCGTAGCGCTGTCGTCGGTACGCTTCGTTTGCTCGCTGTCTTCGGCAAACGATTGTGTGTGTGTGTTTGTGTGCGTTTGTAATTGATTTTATTAGTTTTTGGTTTTTGTTGTGTGTTTGCTGCTGTCGACGCCAGCGTTGACGCTGCGTTGCTGTTGCCGTCGTCGTCGCCGTCGCTGTCGCAGCTGGCAGCGTTGATGAATTTTAAAAAATTTTGAATTGCCCGCCCTTTAGTCATTGACTAAACGTGCAGCAGTGCGAACACGAACGCGCGCAGCGTCATTCCGGCTTCGGCTTCACACTCAGTATACTTTAATACCTAACTCTTCCCAAATACACTAATTGTGCTAGCCAAAAAATTATAATAATTAATATCATTTATTATTATTCGGCACGCGCGTAACAAACAGATACAATTTGAAATTCTTGGTGTTAACTTGGCTACAACTAAAAAGCCATTTATAATTTATAACAACGTGCAAACATTTCTCAAAAAAATAAATATAAAATCTAAAAATATGTGCTCAAAGTGAAGAACATAATAATAATCATATACAATATAAAAACAAACATCTACAGTTATTCTAAAAAAAAAACACTTGCAATCAATATAATTTGCTGGGATTAGAAACCGTGGATTAAACAAAAGCAGCCAAAATGGTAAATACAACAACAACAATTGCTATATCTTACCAAATAAGGGAAGAAATATGAAATTATTTTTACATAGTACATATAGCTGACTATCTGGCTAACTAGAATTGTTGTGATTCAGCGTCGCTAATTTCTATTTTATTGACAAAAATATAAACGCTATTTTTTTTTGTTGCTTTTGCGAGCACACTCTCGTTTGGGCGCTCCTTAGTCTTAGTCATTAAAACCCAAAGTGTTAACTGAACAAGCCAAATCATATATAGATGTGTTTGGTATTACTATGCCGACACTTTCTCGCTCTATGTGTGTGTGTGTCTCTTTATGCACTGATAAAAATGAAGTTGGATCATTTTATGAGCCTAAATGCTTAAGTTAAGCACTTTTAGCTGAGATTCTAGTTATAAAATCACTTAATACCAAGAAATATAGTGAAATAATTTGCTTATAACGCTTAAAAGCCTTTAAAACAAATTTAAAAAAAGTAATTTGAAGATTTTTTGTTGGAGAGGCTAATAGAACTTCTGTTTCCTATTAAAATTCTTAGTGTCATGATGAATTTTATAATTTGATCTAAAATTCTGGATATTAAAACAGTAAACAACAGAAAAATTTAACAATTTATGCTAAATTATTTAGTTAAAACAGTCAAATAGTATTGAATATAAATATTCTTAGGCTTAGTAAAGAGTTTTTTCAAAGTAATATAAAGATTTTTGTTGGAGAGGCTAAAAGAACTACTGATTCCTATTAAAATTCTTAGTTTCTTGATAAATTTTATAATTTGATCTAAAATTGTTCAATTTAAAACACAAAATTTCAGAAAAATTTAACAATTTGTAGTAAATTATTTAATTAAAACAGTCAAATAGTATTAATTATAGCTAAACTAATAATTCTTTTGCATATTTATGAGTTTTCCAGATTTTTGTTGCTAAAAATATCGAAACTCTTGATAAAATGGTCATAAAATCAAGTTGAAAGCTTGAATTAGGTGCTTTGCTCAAATACTTGGTTTAAAGCACAAGTTTTAGCTTAAGTAACTCTGGTTTTTTATCAGTGTAATAGTGATATATTATAAAGAATTTTTATGGCGCAGCCGCACGCATTCGTACGCCCTGACGTACATATAAATCGGTTTTAATCTCTTGCATATTAATTTTATGTATATATATTGGCATCTTATAATTTCCGGCGATTTTGATTAAGCTCACAATGCCATATTTAGCTGGAGACTGTGATTTGTTTATTGCGATTTTCTCAAAAAAAATAATAATAACGATTATTATTGTGATTATTGTTTAAACAAAATGTAGGAGACGTCTAAAAAAGAACTTCCGGCAAATAGAGAGTTGATATAGATTTGGCAATAGAACTGCATTTAGAACATTTGCATAATTTGCACTGGGTCTTAAATACACACTCATTTTTCAATAATTCAATTTGCGATTTGTTTCTTGTTAGTTTTTTTGGCCAATTGCAAAGATTTTTGCAAAATTTAGCTCAATAGAAATACTAGATAGAAATATATTTGGCACATTAAGAACACACGAAAGTGGAGGCAAGCCAAAATAAAACACATACCAAATTATTATTAATATTATAATTATTATTATTGTGATAATGATTACGATTATGATTATGATGTTGTTATAATTAGAGAACAACGCAAAGAGCGCAAGAAAACAACTGAAAAACGATTCATAATTATTCAAAAATTGACTTTAAACAGCCGCCGCAGTCAGTTGTGAATATATGTGAATACAAACACATGAATATGAATATGAATATGAATCGTTATAGCAGGAATCGCATCAGTCTTTTGGTCCCCATCCCCATAGTACTAGAAGATCTCACAAATATCTCTTTTAGCTATAAAGATTTTAGTTATGGTTTTTGGGCAACATCATCTGCTTTTGCGGCTCTATTAATAGTCTCTCGACTTCAGAGTGTTTTTTTTTTTTTGGTATGGTTTGGTTTGGTTTGGTTTGTTACCCTCCCTATAGCAACTATAGCACCGAATTACACTTAAAGTGCTTAATCACAGCGCAGCCAAGTTTTACACAAATCATAATTTGTGTCTGTAGTTGTACTTGTTTGTTTGTTAGTGTGCTCGTACATACATAAGTATTTATGAATATCAGATGTGCACTGCAAGAAATAGAGTAGTAATTTTAATAAGAAGAAAAGTTAAGATTTTAAATCTTATCAAATTAACTAAAAAAGGAAAAAAATCTTGAAATTTTTGGATTTATGTTTACAATATGTCTAGACTTATAACTTATAATGAATCACTAAACTATATAGATATATATGCTATTTTAATTATAATTTATTTTTATATTATTTTATGGAAAAATCCTTTGTAAAATTACAATATTATTTTTGAGTATCAGAAGTGCACTACACGAAATAGAGTAGTATTTCTGCAAGAAAGATTTTAAATCTTACAAAGTGTGACCAACTTTTTACAATTAAGCGTAAAAAATTATTGAAAATGTTACTTTGAAGTTTAAAAAAGTCTAGACTACCCTATAATTTATCTCTAATGAAATAGATAAATTTCTTATTTTAATTTTTGTTTATTTTTTAACTTATTTTAACAACAATCGTTTGCCTAATTAGCGTAGAAAGCTTTGTTTGAAGGAATCATCCTTTTTTTCTTAATTTAAGCTCATTAAACTTTATATAAAACCCTTTGTTCAATAAGTAACAATAATAGCTTCTAGTTATGTAACTAACACTAATTAACAAATTATTTATATCTTAACATTTGTTTTCTATATTCTATAGAGTTTATATCACTTTTTGTACACCCAAAATCGTAATAATTGTGTGTGTGTTTTTTTCTAACAGTGTACACACACTCTTTTATATGAATTTTGAATATCACTCATACATGGCCAATTCATAATTCCCATTTCCCCATTCCCCAACTTGCCCCTTGCCCCTACCCAATTGCCTGTTTACAGGGCGCTCTTTGCTATTGCTATTGCGCTCTCTTCTTTCAAGTTGTACGTTATTCGATTTGTTTTTAGGTACTACCCCGCACCCCAGCTGAAATTACCCCCCCCCCTACCGTCCCGTTTAAAATTTCCCCCTTCTTGATCGGTGGCCCGATTTTGATTGAATTTGTTTTCATTAAAAGGAAACGAAATGTGGCCGATGTTGCTACGGATTCGACAAAAATGCGCCACTATTAAAGGCCGCAATGTATGTTTTAAATCAACGGCCACTCAAAGTGCCCCATAAGCAGAAGAAGAAGGGGAAGAAGCGGGGGAAGAAAGGGTGTGGAGCTTTGCTAGGGGCGAGGGTTGGTGGTAGGGAGGATGTGAAATAGACGCATTTTATTTATTAATTGCCATATTTAACATATGTTTGCCTCTCTCGTCAGGCGCTATAATCGCTATAAGCGCTATAAAACGCTATAAAATGCTATAAATGCTATAAATAAATGCACAATTTGCTCATTAATAAGCAAATCAACAACTAAGCATTGGGCAATTGAGCAACTTTTAGCTTAAACTGTTTGGGAATTCTAAACGAAAGCTGCAAATAACGTTCGTAGCGAGTAGTATGCAGTATTTAACTTCTTTCTAGTAAAATGGGGCCAACAAATTATAGTACCCCTTATGGTAAGCGTTCTATAAAGTGCTTAAGGAAGATATAGTAAGATATATATGACACCTAACTGATTCATATAGCCGAGAAATATGTGTGTGTGTAATTAGTATCCAAAGTGACAACGAATACCTTTCAGCATGAACACTTTGGGATACGATTCTGCTATATAAATGTATATGCATACCATAAGTACTTCCTCTATAAATCTATAGATATATCTACATATATTTGTAGCTGACTGTTCTATGAGTTATTCAGTTATTCAATTGTTGCTTTTGTATTTTTTTCTAGCTATTTTGTGTTTTTGTTTGTGAATGTGTCAATAAATATACTAATTGTTTATTTCATTTGAGGCTTTTTAAATATTTATAAGCATTGGCCACAATAATAAATAAGCCAACTTATTTTTCAACGCCAAATACGTTATGGGGCTTTCAATTCCCCGATTACTCGATTCAAATCGAAAAAATGATCGCAATCGAACACACATTTTTATGGCACTTGGAAATTAAGTAGTCAGTATTCAGATCGAAAGAGGGAGAGAGTGAGAGAGAGGGAGAGTGTGAGAGAGAGGGGGGGAAAGCAAGAGCGACACATATTGCACATATTAAAAATAAATACGAATATGTTATTTGCCATCTGAATGAATATGAATATGTGTATTCATATGGTCTGCTCTGTGTTTTGAATATACACATACACATAAATCTCACTGATCTTTGATTTAGCATTTGAAAATGGTGAGCAAACATTTCCATGGAAGAAGAATCCATGTTCCAAAGTGCTATGAATATGAATGTACATGACTAAAATTCGCAAGCGGTTCAAGCAATCAAATCACACTCAACCAAAACAACAATTGATGTCTTTGTCTGAAAACTATTTTAGTCGATGTATAATATGCTGTAATTGCATAATTTAGAAACGTTGAATTAATAATAAAAATGAGATTCGTAATTTGATTGTGTTTTTAGTATGGTAATTAAGTGCAATGCTCATGAATTTAGATATTTTTGTTCATCACCTGACAAACACCTCCCACACACACTCTCCATGTCTCTTTCTAACACAATTTTCCCCCTCTCTCTCTCCCTCTCTCGATATGTCGAATGCAAATTCGTTCCATCACTCAAAATTGTTGATTTTCCGACAACTTTAAGAGCGAGGAAAAACGAAATAAATGTAAAGAATTGTAAAGAAATGTGAGACTGGCCAATAGACAATGTGTGTCAGTCAGTCAAGCAGTCAGTCCATCATTCAGTCAAACAGTCATGAGTCACATTATATGCATTTATAGCTATTGGCATCCTTTTTATCTCACTCTCTTTCTCTCGCTCTGTTACTTACCCCCGCTATTTTTGTCTCTTTCGCTTTTTGACAGCGACAACAAAGAACCTAAATATCAAGTAGAGTTCCATTACAACAACAACAATATTAACAAAAAAATAATATTAACTGACAATCAATCATTGCACGTGTTGTATTTCTACATTTTCTTCCACAATTTTTCGATTTTTTTTTTTTCGTTTTTTTTTTTTTTTGATAATGCCGCTTTATAACGCATTACTTGCGCCGAAATCAGTCAGTTAGTAAGCCCAATGTAATTAAATGTTAATTAAAACATTGCTCAACAACAACAACAGCAACAGAAATCGACTACATCAAATTCCTGACAATTTCTATAAAAGTTTCCGTCACCCAAAAGTCGCCTCAATTAAAGACGATTTAAATTTATAGATACGCAGCAAAAGGGTGTAAGCAGCGGGGTAGTTGTAGGGGGGGTGAAGGGACGTCTCAGCGCAGTTAGCCAATGCAGTAGCAACAACAACAAAATGGCTTAATTAATTTTAATTATTTTCAATGAGCGACTATGAAATGAAAATTTCTTTCAAGGCGCAACTAAAAAAATACAAAAACTTGCGATCTACAGCTGCGTTCTCGCTCTCGCTCTCTTTCCATCTCTCTAGCTCTATCTATTTGCTACTTGTATTTGTAGTCGTATTTGTATTTGATAAAAGCAACAATTAAGCAATGAATTAATTAAGTAAACATATGGGAACTTGGAAATCTACGGGCACCCGCCTCACCCAACCAAAAACCCAAAGCCAACTCTGACAATTGGCAATTGATCGCCGTCTGCTTAACCCGCTCCTGTTTGCCACTTTAGTCTCTAGTCGCATTTAAAGCGATTCTCTCTATTCGTGGCTGGGGAGTTTTTCCACATTTTCTCGAATGTTTACTTTTCATGTGGCCGACAGTTGTACACAGATGCGGGTTACCAAAAAGTTCCCCCTTTTATTTTGGGTGCTATATCGAAATAATGTCTATTAATTTATTTATGTGCAACATGCAAAGCGTTTGACGACAATCCCATCACAATTAGTCACAATTTAGAAATGAATGGGCATTTGTTTCACTTATAACTAGGCAAAATACCCTGTAAATGCAGTAATTGTAAAATTGGCTACACTACAAAGCAAAAGATTAGATTACAACTAAAGAATATTTCCTAAATATGGCCATTCTTGACTTAACTGTCATATTACAAAGCTATAGCCATTTACAGGGTATCTATTGTCTCTAAACCAGCCATTTAGCGCTTAAACTTAAATGCTTAGCTTGTTCCATTTGGTTTTGGATACGATCATAAATTATAAAAAAGCAAAAAAAACCACTCTGAGATCCCCCGCATCAGGTAGCTGAGTAGCTGCTCTGGTAACGCCCCAAACTTGTCGGCACTTGGGCGCGAACAAGACGCCAAAAGGGAATGCCAAAAACACGAAAGAGAAAGACAACGAGTCAGCGAGTAACAAAAGCGTCTAGAAAGACAGAGCAAGTAAGATCCAGAAAAGTGCTTGAAATAAGATTTGACAAATCAAAAATGTGCACTCAAGAAGAACGATTAATCAAATACTCTCGGAAGGGGAAGACCAACAAGAATTATATTTAAATATTAAAAAATATATGTTTAATTAAGAGTTCTTAAGGAATAACTTTTAGGTGTTTTAGGAAGAACCTTGAACTAAACTCTATAACAAATCTTTACTAAGGTTATTGTAATGATTTAAAATTTATAATATAAAAATAGATCTTTGTTTTGAATTTTTTCAAAAAGTTATATTTTAATATTATAAAAGTATATTTAATTAAGAGATCTGAAGGAAACTTTTGGGTGTTTTAGGAAAAATCTTGAACTAAACTCTAAAACAAATCTTTACTAAGATTTTTATTATGATTTAAAATTTATTATGTAAAAAAATTATATTAAAATAAATTTAGTATGCAAACATTTATTAAAATACTTAGATATTTTTTTATGGATCTTAAGCTTTTAATAAATTACATAAATATTTTTTAAAATACCCTCCAGACTTTAAGCCTGAGCATTATGTTGAGTCGTTAAATATTGTATATATTAAAATTTTGATGCTACTCATGCTTTGCTATGCTTAGTCATAAAACTGACAAACTGTAGAATTCTCACCCTGACTGAGCAATTAATATGATATATATTTTGCAATGCATTCAATGTCAGGATCATCATAAAACATACATACATATGTATAGCATTATGTGCTATGTATTATGTATTGTGGAATCCAGTTAGTCAGCTGGCAAATGTCTCTTGGGGTTGTAGATGCCCATTTTTATTCCCTGCCTGCACTTAATAAAATAGGATTAACATTTTATAGTTGCATATGGCTGTCTCTTGCGCACAGTCTTTGTCTCTGTCTCCATCTCTGTCTTTGTTTTGTGTGAATTTTGAACAACTGACAATGTATTGTGTGCTGTGTGTTGTTTGTCTCCTTGAATTTGTGAGAAATCATATAACCAGTTATTGAAATGATGACAGCTGCAAGAACAGATAAATAAGTTTCAGTTTGCTTTCAAAAATAATCCTTGAGCGTTTTCAAAAGCAGTCAAAAGTTTGTAATTGAGTAAATTATAAATTAAAGCAGAGAAATAATTTTAGAAATAAAATAAAGTGTAGGAAATTTGATTGGATTTAAAAACTGTTTTATTATTTTAAAGAGTTTCAAAAGCTGCCTAATGTCACAATTAAAGATATCGAGTTAGAAATATGGTGCGTTATTTAAGTGTTTTTTTCTTTTTGTCTGCATCCATAAGATACTTTTTTTTTTGGTTTTTTTGGGGCATAACTTATGCATCAACGCGTACAGTTTTGAGCATAAATTGCGTTGTCTTTTTGTCATCATCATTATCATCGTAATGATTCTGTTCGTGCTCAACCTCAACCTCATCATCGTCATCATCATCATTGTTCCAAACCATCCATCGAAGTCAATGTTAAAATCCCAACTAGCTACAAACTTTGATATCGCGTCTCTCTCTCTCTCTCTCTCTCTCTCTGTTTGTTTTTGTTTCTTCGACTGTCGTTAAAATATTTTTGGGTGTGTTCTGTATTTTAATAGCGCTACGAGCCACTTCCTTTCGTATCGCTCACACACACACACACCCTATAATACCCCGCCTCCTGCTACCCTGCTACCCTGCTCCTCCTCCTGCTGGCATTGAATGTGTTTAATTTCTTTCGAATTTGTCAAACGTACGTACAGACGTACGTACGTACGTACAAAATGTTAAAAGAAAAAAAAAAGTAACATGATTTCTGTTTTTTTACTGTACATTTTAGACTCGTTTCTCGGCTAATCCCGCGTGCGACTCACTTTGAATTATTAAAACCTAATCTTGATTACGATTTCAGTTAGAGTTTTCGTTTTATTTTTTGTTTTCTGCTTCTTTTTTTTTGGAGGGGGAATATCTTTAATATCTGTGAACGTTGCGATCGCACGAACTCTTTATTTTCCTCTTCTCTCGCTTTGGCTTTGGCCAGGTATGTGAAGCATTTCATCAGAGATCTGTCTCGCTATAGCTATAATATACATATGTATGTATAACTCCCCCACCTTGAGAACTGCACATAAAACTGCTTGTTGCTTGCCGTTTTGCATACCCTCTCCAATGGGTATATTGGCTTTGTAGAAAGTATGTAACAGGCAGCGGAAGTAAGTGTACGCCTGTCCGCGCGTCCGTTTGTCTGAACTCAGAGATGCTAAAAGCTACAAGGTCCTTTTATTTCGCATACTTAAGTTCTTTAACTCCATATTCAAATACAGGGTATATTGGCTTTGTGGAAAGTGTGTAACAGGCAGCGGGAGTGCGCGTACGTCTGTCTGCGCGTCCGTCTTTCTTAACGCAGAGCTGGTAAAAGCTACAAATGCCATTTATTTCGCATACTTCAGTTGTTTAACTTTATATTTAGTTACAGGATATATTAGCTTTGTGGAAAGTATGCCACAGACAGAGGGAGTACGTGTACGTCTGTCCGCGCGTCCGTCTGTCTGTTCACAGAGATGCTAAAAGCTACAAAGTCCATTTATTTCGCATACCTCAGTTTTTTAACTTTATATTCAGCTACAGGGTATTGTACAGCCTGGCGTGCTCAACTAAACTCTTTCTTCTTGCTTTGTCTCGTTTCCTTTTTGCTTGCTTCAGTTTTAGTCTCAATTTTAGGATTAAAAATGTCGTCAGCATTTTTTAAGCTGAATTCAATTCTTGCTCACATCATTTGGCATTGACTTAATAAAAACTCACACACCCAAACTATATATGTATATAGATACATATATATATTCTCAACTCATCCACTAATTTAGCAGTTTGACAGTTGATTTGGGTTATTAAAACTTTAGCTATTTTGTATAGTTTCTTTGCACAATAAATGCATTTTAGAATTTCAAATGCTACAATTACAAAACTAACGTAAAAGGCATTGAAATTGAAATTTTCTTGGTTTGTTTGTTGTTTGCTATTTGTTGTTGTTATTATTGTTGTTGCCCCCGATCAGTCACCCACCCAAAGCCAAATCAACTAAAAGCAAACTGAGCAGCAAAAAAAAAAAATATATACATATATATAATTTATTAAAATTTAAAGCGCATGACTTTCAGAGCAAATGGCACACTGAAATAATAATAACAACAACAACTAGAAACTAACAAAATATATTTGCTATGATTCATGCGTCACACTTGCGCATAATACTTGCAATACATAGGTTGCCTGGGAGAGGGCTAAAAACCGAACCGAACTGAACCGCACCGCACCGAACACGCTGCCAATCTGAAATCAACAGTCAAATTAAACTATTGCAAGTTGATCGACGACAAAATACCCAAACTGCAGTTGAATTTATGAAGTAGTTGGTTAAGTTTAAAAATCCTAAACCTATTTAATTATTAATTTTTTTTTAAATTTTAATAGCTTTTAGCATTATCATAATAGCATCTTACACTTATTTATTCAGATTATCGAGCAGACACATCTGTTCTCTCGAAGCATCACCGAAAGAAGAGACGGAAAAATCTCCGATCTGTTATAGAGTAGCATAGGTTCAATAGATTCTTAACACTAACATACTTAGAATACCAAACGGTTAAGGCTTTAACAAAGACCAATACAATAACTTAATAAGTTTTCAATTTTTTCTTTAAAATTATAGCAACGTCTAGGATTTGAGACTGAGTTTATAAGTGCTATAGAAATGCAACTCTTGAAAAAATATCATTATATTATCAAAGAACATAAGTCTTTAAACTATTCTTGTTCAGAAACATTTATAATTGGTATTTGCATCTGGCTTTTATTAAAGTTTTAGCTTGGCTTTTACAAAGTCTATGACTATAATTGTCTGTTTCTAAATTCTTTAATACCTAAAAGACAAGTCTGCTGTTTATAACTGTCAGTTGCTCAGAATATTATATTTTCTATACTAGAAATTTACAAATAGCTCGCATATTACAACAAGTAACTGTTGTTAAAATTTTACAAAATAGTTCAATGAAAGAATTTTCAATTATAATAAATTTTTAAATGAAAAAGTTGTTTAAAAGTAATATTGCATATAATTTAGGGTACTAACTAGCAATTCTTTAAAGTAACTAACAATAACTTAAGAAATTAACAAACTTACATCTAACAATCTAACAAAACACTAAAAACTCAAACAGTTTGCTGCAAAGTAGTGCTAAAACTGGTGCTAAAACATGCTAAAAGATTTCTTATAAGCATAAAAGAGGTCCTGTGAAATGATATGAAACGTGTTTACCCAATGTAAAGTGTGGAGTTCGGGTATGAAAGAAACACTGAAGGAGCTAAGCAAAAGGGAGCAGACAAGAGGCTCAAAACGGCACGTGGATGTAGGAGACAGAGTGTGTACGAGTGAAAGAGATGCAAATACACAAGGCGCAGACGCAGACGTTGCGTCGACAGCGACGTCGGCGTTGCCAATGCTTGGCGTTGGCGTTGGCGTCAGCTGCTGTTTGGCAGTTTTGCAGTTTCCCAGTTGCCCAGTTGTCAGTTAAGTAAGTTTTTTGGTATCTGCAGATATGTTTGTTGTTGCATTGTTGTTGTTGCTGGGCAGCAACTTTTGGCTGCGACTGTGACTGTGAACTGTGGCTAGATTCTAGATACACTGCTGCACGTGTGTGTGACTGCTGTGTGTGTCTTTGTCTCTCCAGGTGTGCACCACAAAAATGTTGCAAGCTGTGTGTGGTGTCCCAAAAAAAAAAAAAAAAAAATAAAACTCGCACTCGCGCAATTTGTTGCATGTTATTTAAGATATTTATTGTTGTTGCAAGTATTTTTTTTTTTTTTTTTGTATTATTCAAAATTTCCAGCTCAACGGAGCGCGCCAATGTCGTGTGTCAGTCTGGCTAAGGAATTAGGCATCGGAGAATTATGAATTGAGAATTTTAAGAATTTGTTAGCAACTTTTTATTAATCAACAAAATTGGGCCAATAGTTTCTGGCTTTTGTTAGCTACTGTCACGGGTTAAGATTGTTTTGCATGCGTCACATTTGCCGTTTGTTTATGCAATTCGACAACTTAATTAAGGCTATCTATCACCCTATGTCTTACTTAGTCTAGCCCATAGACCCACCAACGGTATCTTTAACCCATAAACGATGCAATTAGCAATTAAATATCGGTTGACCTAATGCCTAGGAAAGTCTTTTCGACTTATTTGTCAATTACTAACGACTTACGAACCAAAAAAAAAGCAGTCTTTATAGATAAAACACACATACTGTTACGTTCAAGTATTAATAATACTTTATTTGTTATTTGCTATTTGTTATTTGCTATTTGAAATACCAAAAAGCAAATCACTCGCATGACTTTAATTACAATTTAATATTTATTTAGTTACGATAAGCGACACAAACACACAATTATTGTGTGTATCACATGCCCAGATCTAGATATGACTATACCCACTCTATAAGTAGTACATACTAGATACCACACTCGATCTTGTAGCGGCAATGAGACTTGTGTAAATTTATTTAACAAGACGTGTGCTTTGCATTGATTCTTCTGCTGCTTTAATTAAAATTGAAATCTTGTTTATCATTCTGTACAATTTTAATGCAAATGCAACAACAAACGCATCCGTTTTCGCATATAGGGATCTTGATACTCTCTAGTTTTTGGCGCATATCTAAGTAACTATTACAGCTAGGGTTAACAATTTTGGCATGCAGATTGCTAGATTTAATATAAAGACAAGTACATCATAATGTTTTGGTTGCCACGCCCACTTCTCCCATAAGAAACAAACACAAATCGAAAGTTTTCATGTCTTTCATACACGTATTTCTTAACATATAGTCTTGTAACTTTGTGTTCATTTAGAGTCAAGCAATGTTAATCGTTGCTGAAAATCGCATTAAGATAGGTTTATAAACAAGAAAGTTATCATACATCAAAAAATGTAAATTTACAGCAGGCGCGCAGCCACGTTTATAGGCTTTCGGTTTTCAAACTACGATAGCTCTATAAAAACTACACCAATTTTCATATAGAAAATCTTATTTATGCTGATTTTACATATATTTTAATTACATTTAACTTAAAATATGCTTATAGCGAGTTAAGACTTAAACAAGTCTTGCTTATTTGCTAAAAAATTAGTGTTTTAAGCAATTTGTGAATTATAAATGGTGATGATAGTTGAGTTAATGGCATATTTGAGCCAATTAAAAGCCACCAAGTGGGGTTAACCAAGCGGAACGTTGTTGTTAAAGTACCCAAAAAAGTGTATAAGAAAACCAGTGATAAACTCGAGTTTAAACAAAGCAAAACAACAACAACATAATAGGCGTCAGATTGCCAAAGGGGTGCGTTTGTTTTAAGCTTTTATTTCTATTTATTATGTGCTGTTGTTGTTTATCAGCTCAGGGCAATTGTCTAGAATTAGTTAACACATTTGTTGTTGCTCATAATTAAACAATTTGTATTTTATGCCATTTAAATTAATTTCGCTTTGGCTTTGCCAAAATGCCGCCTGATAAGCCATAAAAAATAAAACACAGCAAAACACACGCCTAAATCAACATTTAATTTGCGATTGCAAAAGATGCCAAACAGCAGAAGATACAAATGTACATAGATACTTATAGATACTTACTTTTATGCGTACGTGTAGATACAATATCTGCCTGTAGATACTTGCAATGTGACGTTGCATGGCAAACGAGCATTACAAAAACACACAGAGAGAGAATCTCGACGCATTTTAGAATACATTTTTTTTTTGGTTACATTTAAATAGCTAAAAGGAAAAGCCAAACTGTGTACGTGCAAAGTCATAAAGAAGAGTACAAAAGTGTGTGTGTGTAAACAAAAAGTGTGTGTGTGTAAACAACAAGAACAACAACAATAGCAGTTAGATAGCACAGCTAACAGCCAATAGATACAGTTGCATATACACATATATATATTTGTATCTTTACATATATATATTTGTATCTTTACATATATATATTTGTATCTTTACATATATATATTTGTATTTATTGAAGTTGAAAGCGAGCCTCTAAGAATTGTGCGTTGCTACTTTTCCATTTAAAACGCACTTGCAACTTGCATTTCAATTAATGCATTGCATAACTCAACAAAAGATGCAACAGCAAAAGATACAAAAATACAAAAGTAGCCATTAAGTTAACTATCTTAAGCTGCTGCTACTTTTTAAAAATACACATAAATAAATGAAATATTAAATATCTAAAAAAAAACACTGCAATAAATTTGATATTCTACTTCTGCATACAAATTAAAGTGCTATAAGTTCTTTCACACTCGTTTTTCGGTAACTGCTTTCGTCACCAGCGTAACTACAAAAGCACACTTTTATTGAAATTCAATTAAAACTATATTTCTATATGTTTTTTCCATAAAAAGTAATCAAATTCTAGCAAATATTTGTTTTATTTATTATGTTTATTTAAAACACAAAATTCTTAAAATCAGTTTATCTAAATATTTTCCATGAATTGTGTAATTTGTGTAGGCTTTTAAAAAGCTAGATATTTCTCTGTAATTTTTGTGGGTTTCTTGCACTTTATTTACTTTTAAGTGATTCCTGGAAAGTTGTTAAAGTTTAGCAGCGCTGTAATGAAAAACTGTATAGAAAATTTAGTAAATGAAAATGTGCTTGACTAGCAAATAGAATAGAGAACTTAAAAATGCATTATATATTATTAAAAGAAGCATAAATATTTTTAAAAGAAGGTAAAGCATAATAACTCTCAACAAAAATGTTAGTTTGCATAAAAGTTTATACTAAAAGTAGGTTTTAGTTGAGGAAACAGTAAAGAAAGCAAAGTTTTATTAACTCTTACGTTGTTTCCATATGTAGATTTTATTAAAAATATTTGCTAATATAAAAGTTTGCTTAAATTGTATGTAAAAGAACATTTATGTAGGTTTTTAAGTTTTGTTTTTAAATTAAAAGCTATTTAAACTTGGAGTAATTTGATCAGTGTTCGAAATTTATATATTTTAATACAGAGTATTTTTGTAATATATATTATTTTGTTGCGAAAAGCTTCAAACTGTTCATAAATTGAAATTTTTTAAATTTTAAAACTCATTTTAAGTTCTTAAAATTTTTTAAAAAATATTTTATGCTGCAGCAAATGGTTTCGATTAGGTTTTTGTTAAAGTAACTCAGAGTTTGAAAGCCCAAATGACTTGGTGTGCTAACTAATGGAATCGGTTCGATCTTTACACACACACACACAGAGAGAGCTGTTAAAGCCATGCATATGTATAAGTACAGCGAGTGCTTTGCACATTAAGATCAGATACAAAGATACATTATCTAAACTGAACTGAGCTGAGTTGAGTTGAGCTGCGTCTTCGCTTTGTAGGCGGCGTTTGGCGCAATTAAAACGCTTAAAGCTAAGCAGACAGAGCAGTCAGTAAGTCAGTCAGTTTGTCAGTCAGTCAGTTTATATGTTTTCGACTCGTATGCTACTTAAAGATACATGCCACACATACATACATCGATATATCGTTTTGGGGGCTGCTCTACACACACTCTAGACTCGCCATATAGATAGAAGATATAAATAAGCGATACGTGTAATTCGGGTCACTAACCGTTAACAATAAATTTCATTTGTTTCAAAAACAGTACAACGCCAAAGGGAGCCCAAGAAAGACAACAACACAGACAAAGATACATTTACAGATACGGATACAGATACAGATACAGTGAGACTTTGCGATACTTTGGCAGCTACGGGAGCTGTAAAAAGAAAAGCAAATATATATAAAAGAAAAAAAATTGACATCTGATCATTTGTAATTATTATTGCGCATTGCGACATGACATGGCAGCCGCAGCAGCAGCCTTATAACCACTGGGCGTGGCTTCAAATCTCCGACAATCAGACAGACATATGTACATTTACACAGATATATACATAGTATATATATATATATGTATATAGTAGCTGTATCTTTACCGCATTGGCTGGCCAATTCAAATGAATATCGAGAGTATTGAGTATTGAGTTTATTCAGTATTCAGCATTGAGAGCTGAGTACTGAGTACTGAGTAGCTGCTTGGTTTACCACATTTTTACATTATACACTGCACGAAACTGGTTTCTTGCGAAAGAATTGTCAAGAACAGCGATCGTTTTTAGGAATATTTTGCTAAAGGATTTTCGTTTGATTTCTTGTATAGAAATTATACGTATCTTATTAAATTTAACTTATTTATAGATTATACTCTCTTTATTTAGGATTACTATGAGTAGCTACTTGATTTACCACATTTTTACATTGTACACTGCACGAAACTGGTTTTTCACGAAAGAACTGTGATCATATTTAATAGAAATTATGAGAATCTTAATAAATTTAACTTAATTAAAGACTATACTCTATTTGATTCGTATTACTATGAGTAGCTATTTGATTTAACACATTTCTACATTATACACTGAACGAAACTGTCAAAAACTGTGATCCTATTTTATAGAAATTATGCGTATCTTATAAAATTTAACTTAATTATAGAGTAGCTACTTAATTTAACACATTTCTACATTGTACACTGAGCGAAAAACAGTTAAATTAACATTAAAACAGAGTTTTACCTCAGTATTTGTACAGAATAGCAAACTTCCTACTTATATAGAAAAAAATATGTCCATGAGTTAGCCACACTGTTTTTCTCGCTGTGTACCTAGGCTATGGTGTACTTTAGTGGTTTAATGCTTGCATTCTTTCAACTCAAACTCAAATCAACATGATTTACATGGTTTATACATATAGTAAAGATCTATGAAATAGCGATCATTGAACTCGTTGCTTCAATCAATCTTAGATTCGGCGCATGGAACAATTAATGCCAAAAAAAAAACTAAAAAAAACTAGAAATATGGAAAAAAAAAATAAAAGAACTACAAACTCACAATAAGTTAAATCTGTAACCACATGGCTCACTGGGGAAGGGGTAAGTTCAGCTGTTGGTGGGGGGCGGGGCAGCAGAATTTGAGGCTTTCTTTCATTTCATTTCGTTTCATTTATTTGTAAGTAGTTTCGTCGTCGTCTTGAAGCGTTTCAGTTTTCGTTCGCTTAAGTCCAAGTTAAATGGAACCACAAATTATTTGAACGCCTTCAAGTGCTACAAATACACACACATATACACACACACACACACTTCACTCGAAACTAAGTATAAAAATTGTATAAAGCATAAAGTCATAGCGTAATCATGACTTGATGCGATTATAAAATGCTACAGCAAGCAGCAAACAGACAAGTACAAAAAGAAATTAGATACACACACACACACTCACAGTTAAATGTATCTGTGGCAACAACAATAAGTTTCAATATTCAAATGAATTTTGAACAAAAAATGACTAACGAAAAACACAAAGTGAGTGTTTTGGGTCTTAGAATTGTCGAGTAAGAGTCGGCAGTGGAATTGGAGTTGGAGTTTAGAGTTTTAAGAGACGCAAGTGAAATGCTTAAAGAAATTTTAACCCACATCAAAAAATATCTCAACTTAACGCATACACACACACACACAACCGTACACACACATACACTCTCAAGTTATAAACAATTAAAGAAACTTTTGTATAGAAATTCAAAAGTGGCAGCTAAGAAATGTTCAAATGCCAGTCAGCAATTGGTGGCAACTTGGCTTTAGACTTTAGGCCAAAGACAAGCGAGATGGAGATACATAGATAGTTAGAGGGAGAGGTGAGGTGGGAGCAGGAGGGGGAGCATTGGTAAATGAATTATGTTGTGTGGGTGGCAAACTGACAATGGCTAAAAAACCAACTTTCCAACAAATGAAACTAACTCAACAAAATGCTGAATATCCAAAAATAGTTACAATCATATTTCAACAAAGCTATTGTAAAGTATTTGTATCGATGGACTAACCGATATATCGTTTAGTATTGTAAGTAACGCTGTTAGTGTTGAGAACCTATCGAATCTATGCTACTCTACAACAGATGGGAGATTTTTCCCTCTCTTCTGTCGGTGATGGTTTGAGAGAACAGATGTGTCTGCTCTATAGCAATAAGAATAATTTGAATAAATAGGTATAAGATGCATTATTCGAATCTCTTAATCACGCTATTACACTATCTAGCGAAAATTCTAAAAGAATGCAGAGTACTATAAAGTATCGATACTGTTAAGCCCCATTTTGAAACTTTAAACTACGCTAACTTGGTCAAAAATGCAGCGATTTTGAAACGGAATAGCATTTTAAAAAGTATTTAATCACATGTTTAATGCTGCAATTAAATTTAATGTATTTTTCTAAAATTCCAATTTTTTTAATTTTTTAAAATTTTTGCATAGGTACCCCTTTAAAAATTTTCAAAAAATTTAAAAAATTGTTTTTCCTTAAAAACTATTCGAATCGATCAGGCAATTTGTGCTGATTATAAATATATATGCTTTATAGCATCGCAAATGAGTTTTTAACTTGTTTTGTGCAACATTTCTAAAGTAAAAAATGTGGAATTTGCTTAAAATTCTCAACCAGTTGAAGTTCTTGCTTTGCCAAGTTTCACAGTTGATTGATTTAATAGCACAAAACGCAATAGTAAAGACAAATCAATTGTAGATGACTTTCCAATTAGTTATACTATATGTGACTTTAACATTTGGTATCATCACACGCCCCAACTAGTACGCCCCGTACACCTCCCTTGCCGTAACGCCCTCTATATGTTCTCCCTGTTGCTTCTTAGACTCCTACAACGACTTGTTGTGTGTGTGTTGAGCTCGTAAAACAATAACAATCGACATTGGCCATATATGGAGAGGGGCAATCCATTGAATTGTAAAGAGTGTGTACGTCTGTGTGTCTGTTCAGTGTAATGAACTTGTCAGCCATGTTTAGGGTGTGTGTGCGGGCCAAAGAAAGTCACAGACAGACGGGCGCACATACGGACAGACGGACGGACAGCAAGACAGAGAGTACGCATAAGTACAATGAGTATAGAGATATGAGTGTATGAATACGACGAGTCTTAACCACATAATGACTATTCAAATGCTAGCTGCTCCATTTGTTTTCAGGCCGATTGAGATGGCGATAGTCAGTCAGACATAGCTATATACATATGTATATATATGTACATATAGTTACTCTGTAGCATAGGTAATCCATTTGGCTTTCCGATATCTCTGCAGCTGTCACAGAGACACCGCACAGAAACAACAGTAACAACAGAGACACCACAACAGTCTGATTGAAAACTATGCGCACACTTGGCCAACTCCAAGACTTTTGCCAGCTGCAACCGTATCCAAAAAAAAAAATAGCAGCATATAATAAAATCTCAGCCCCAATTCCGACTTCAATTCCGTTTCGCCGTATCCACATCCAAATCCAAATCCCCTTGTGGGCTGACTAATGAAAACACAACCCAATAATTTAGTAAGTTGTACCTACGCATGCGCAGTTCGTAGCGCCAAAACTTACAGTCGATGCCTCAACAATTGTCACAGACAACAGACAAACAACAGTGCAGCAGGAAAATATAGCTACGAATTACAAGAACAACAACAAAATAGAAATTTGTCACAAAAATTGTGAAGTGACGAAGATGAAATACTCTACTGGGGGATATTATTTATAGGAAGAAATTAATCTTACACTGTTACTAGGTTTAAGATTTGAATAGTTTAAGATTTGAATAGTTTAAGTATTTAATTTACTAGGTTTTAAAATATTTTAAGTTAAGTTGCTTAGTTTCATACTCTTTGTGCCTACCAAATACCTGACTTGTTCACTTATTTACTCACTGATCAGCGCTCAGACAAATCATAAACTGCTATGCGACCAAAATTTGTACACTTTCTAACTCGTTTAACCATGAACATAACACTTTTTCTCTTACTAACTGATGCTCAATCACATAAAACTTATAGAGAAGATTTTTACACACTATAAAAATTCATTTTCTCTTGCTGAAATATTTTAAAGAACTTTGAGACTGAAATTTAGACACAACTTTTACGTTTTTCTATTAACTAAATACTACATAGTATCCTTAGTAGCCTTAACATACTAAGCAGCTTAGTTATAGTACTCTGCAAAATAGAGTATATATGAAAAAATGTAATAGAGAAAAATGTCACTGAACTCGCGACGCGCGACGCTTTTTCCAGCTGCTTGTGTTTAGTGTTTTTTTTTTTTAGCTATTTTTTTGGGTGTAGGCCAGGTTTTAAAGCTGGGAAGTAAACAAAGGCACGTTTGCTAAAATACAAAACAAAAAAATCTTGGTAGTTTTTATATATATATAGTTTTTTTTTTAGCTAGTTACAATTGTAAGTAGCACACGACGACGGCGACGGCGACAGAAACAGCGACGGCAACTGCGCAGGCGCGCGCGTGTGCGTCATGAAATTAGTTTATTTGTTTGCATAAGACATTTGTATTTTTATGTGTATGTGTGTGTAATTGTAGCAATTTCTAATAAATTTGTTGTTGGTTGTGGCAGTGTCATGCACACCTGGAGCATAATTCGCCAGCCATGAGTCAATTTCCGTCAGCTGCGACGACTTTGTTCAAATTATAACAAAATTGTTCAAGTAACGAGTATATTTATTTACATATACTAGAAATGCATATGCTTAACTATTGGATAAATAGGGCGACTAAAAGAGACTACGAACGTTTGTAGTGCAGCAAACCAGAGAGGAATTTCACATTTAAATAGTTATAAAATGTATTTCTAAGTTAGATACACAAGAATTTGTTTAAGGATTTTACAACTTAATTATTATAAAATATACATATTTCATATGCGACAGAACTTAAGCTGCTTACTTTAGTAAAATGCTTATAAACCATATTTTGAACTCTATTTGTTTATAACAAGCTTTGGAAAATGAAGCCAGGCTGCTTAAGTTTACAGAGGAAGCTGCCTGCTAAATTTGGTGCGTCTAGCTCTTAGAGTTTTAAAGATTCATCAACTCAAATTACCTGCTACCATTTTCTTTACACAAATTTGTAAGAACCTTTATAGCTCTGCATAAGTACACGGTCTAAAAACTAAAAGTACCTGTGAGTACTTAAACTAGAGAGTTTTGAAAGGGTATACGTGTATGTATATCAACTGAAAGTGGAAATGCGATAGAGAAGGACCGAAAATACTTCACTTAAGTCGCATATAGCCAAGGGAATTTTTATTGCGGCGTAAGAACAATAAACACTATACAAATCAATGCTCGATGCCACTTGAATTCATCCAGAAAACCCGTGAGAGACGTAGATGAAGAGAGAGAAAGAGAGAGAGGGGGAGAGAGGGGGAGAGTGGCATACCAAAAAACCTAAAAAAACGCAATTCCAATTGTAGCGTAAGAATTGAGTTTCGAGTTTGAGTTTCCATGGGTTTTATTTCTCCTACTTTTTCGTTTTTTTTTATTTTTTGTACCCCACTTGAACGTTCGATGACATTTCAGTTTTTTATTATTATTTTTTTAGTATTTCTGCTTTCTGTAATTATAATAAGTAGGCAAAAGAAAACCCAAACCCAAATTGAAATTTAAATTCAAATTCAGAATTTTTTTTGTAATTCATTTTAATAGATTTTGTTGTGTGTTATTTAAATTATTTAGTCGCGCTTCAAACTTAAAATCTTTTTAAGGGCCTGAAGCATGCTCAAGTTTTTATATTTCGAGGAAATAGTATATACTAGTATCTGGATGGATCGTTTTTCAAGAGTTTAATGAATCACGTACTTTACATTCCATATATGTATGTTCATATGTGCGTAGTATTTGCCCTCTTAGCTGTACTTATATAGACCCTATAATAAAAACGAGTAGACTATGCTGAACTGTAACATGGCTTTAATGTCTTTGACAAAAAATGGTTCACTGTACTGCATAGAGAACATAGTATATACGTATAATAACTTTGTTAATTTGTCATAATTACTCCAAAACTCAAAGAGTAGGTAAGAGCGGGAGTGGCAGAGTGGGAGAGCGGGGGAGAGGGTAACTAACTGATATTTTGGGCCCTCTCATACACAATGCCATGCTTTATTTTACAAGGTACAAGGTTAACACACAAATACTTGGCTATATGTAGCTTTATATCTAAGTATCTGTCGCCGTTTACTTGTGTGTAGGTTCCACCAAATATAATTGTAAAGCACTAACAATAATTATTTTTGCTTTTAATATTAAAAGCAATAACAACACACACACTAGCTTAATAATATACAATATATTTACTTATATATAAACCAGTTTTTGTTGTTGTCTAAAATTTCAATGCTTAATGGACACAATTGATTGGAATGATTATTTTTATTATAAACCTTATTGTTAAAATTTAGTTATATTAAAAACTAGTTAATTGTTGAGTAAAGTTGAAAATATATTAGATATTTGTTGTAGATATATTTGCTTTACTTACAGATAATATATATCACCCCTATATATATGTACAAGATATAAATTCTGTTTAAATACTTTTCATGTAGTCAACATTATGTGTAGCTATTTAAATTCCAATTCAAATGTACTCTATAGACCCTGTAATCTTTCAGATGCTGAACAGTAACACCCTTAAATTATTTTACAGTGGTATCTTGTAGCTAAACACTCATTTAAAGCTAATCAGCTGTTATAGCTTAAGTATGTAGCCAAGTTAATTAACTGCTTGTCTAGAAGCAACTGTTTAACACTCGAAATCATGTGTCCAAAAGTATCTATGCAGCAGTGTTGCTATTTTGGCAATTTTATAGCTAGATCTATTAATTTTTTAAGAGACTAGCAAGTTTAGTTTTTTTTAAATGCTTTAAGTAGTAATCTAGCTATTTTTAATTTATTTTTTAGCAACTTTTTTTTAAGAAATCTAGCAATTTTTGCCAAAGAAATTCGGGCAACACTGCTATGCAATTACATTCACTTGCCAAAATGAATCAACAGATATACATTTATTTTTAACTTATTTAAGGAACTGTTCTTAACTTAAAACTATCAAGTATTTGTCATATTTATGCGCCATAATTATCAACTGTTTAATTAATATGTACATACATACATATCTATGTATTTAGTAAATAATCATAATAATCATCATCATAATAATTTGCTTGGCGTTCACTCAATGACTAAGTTCACTCCCTAATGTATGTATTCGTGTTCGTATTCGTATTCGTATTCGTATTCGTATATAGCCATTAAGTACTCAATACTTAAACTCATATCCATTGAAACATTCCTTCATACATGCAAATTGTAAATCAGATACGGCATAAAAATATTGAACACATGGCGAATGGAGCAGCGTTCAAAGAGACGAGAAGTTTTATGTGCGGGTGTTTTTGGGGTGGCTACAAAGGGGGAGGGGGGTGAAGTAGTTGGAGGGAACTAGGGAGATGTATGAAGTATGGTGGGGGGCGGGGAAGCGAGTTGAAACATCGAAATAAAATGAAATTAAATAAAGCACAATAAAACGTACTTAAAGATTGACGATTTGTGGCAGCGCGCGCACAGTGGTGCAAGCTATATGATTATGTGGATTTTAAAAAATTTGAAAAAATACTTAATGTTCAATTACTATAAATAAAATTATATTATTTATATAAATAGTATACTTTATGCCATTTAAAAAATGATATAGTGAGCGAAAGGCAATTTGCTTTATCTTGAACTTTAAACCAATGTTCCGTTACTAGTACCACTCACATATAGCTGCCAATATGTGTGTTCAAGTAAATGCGGCGCATATCTGAGTATTATATCGTATATAGGCGATTATAAAGCATTCGAATGTGAGTGTTTTTGTGAATGTATTCGATCTTAATATAATTGGCTGTCAAAACGACGTTTGATCGCTAAAATCACAGCAACACTAAAGAACACACAAAATGTCGGCAGCTGTTATATATATATTATATACTATATACAGATATATACTTGTGCTTAATTTGATAATTTCTTTGGAAAAAGTACAACTGCATTTCGAGTGATTGAATTGAATTGAATTGTTATTCATTATAATATCTTAGGCCAGTTCAAAATGGCATTTATATTCATCCTCCTTTGGACTCCCCTCCCCTTTCCGTTTCCCTTGGCTTGTTCCTGTCTGTTTGGCTAATTGAAAATCAATTAATGTGGCCGCATATTGCCGCCATATCAGACAATGTCAGTCGATGTCAGATATCAAAAACACAAAAAATAAAACAAATAAAATTGTGAACGAATTTGAATCCTTTTGTTTTGCTTTATTCTTGTGCTTTTTTATTGATGTGATGTGAAGTCGCAAATGAGGTTCAATGTATCTTCAAGTGCGTCTCAAAACATTTCACAAAAGTCTCTCAAAATGTGTACAAAAAGTGTGTTTTGCATGCCAAAGTAGCACAGCAACAACAAATAATGGGAGTGGCAATTAGGGAATTTCAAATTAGAATAAAGTAGAAATACAAATAAACTAATATATATTACACAGAGGTTGAAGCTTAAAAAATAGAAATTAGTTTGGCATAGAAATATATGAAACTGAAATAAGTAACTCATAAGTCTCTATATATATACTATATACTAATCGAATCTTAACTCTTATAAAAATACTATATATATAACACAGAGGTTGAAGCTTAAACGATAGAAGATAGTTTGACATAGAAATAAATTTATGAAACTGAAACAAGTTATACCCAACATAAACATCTCCTTAGTTCTCTAAATACATATATACTAATCAAATCTTAACTTATTTATCCTTTTTGCAGGTGAATAAACAGTATACAGCCAACGATCTGGAGGCTTTTATGAAAATCGCCGCCAACTGGCAAAGCACCAATCACAATTTGCTGGAAGGTGTCGATCTAAAGACAGGTAATTTACACCACTTACAAACAAATCAAAACTCTTTCATAAACGAAATGTTATCGCTTTGTAGAAATGAATCAATATATGAACAGTCCATCGATGAATATGTATAAGAAAAGGGAGCGCACACAGAACTGGAATCATCAGGAGAAGAAATACTTGCTGGATCTGTGCCGCAAGGATATGCGAATTATTGAGAACAAACGACTCGATGCTGGACTCACCGCTGTCAAAAACAAGGCCTGGAAAATTATACATCAAAAGTTCTCCAATCAATTTGGCACAGATCGCACCTGTAATCGCCTCAAGGAGCAATGGCGACGCATGAAGGGTGTGTATAAAAGAAATTATATCGTATAGGGTTCTATATCTATATCTATATATATGTACTTGTAGCCTGCACGCGTAATGAGATACTGGACTATAACAATCGCCTGGCCAGATTTGGCGCTGAGGTTGCCGATCGCAAGAAACCATCGCCGTTCACCTTTGAGGTCTGGGACTTTATGCAGGAGGCGAAGAAGGCCTGCAAATCGGAGGCTTTAGATGGCATCGACTACTCCAAAATACCGCTGGCGTTGGAGGAGGATTTCGAGTATCGTGATGATTACAAATTCAATGCGGATGAGCATGATATGGATGAGTAAGTTTATAACTATATAATATAGATATGCTTATATATTTATTTGATTTGTTTTGCCCTTTGCAGCAGTCGTACGCCGCCCCAGGAGCTGTGCGACGTGGACATCAAGGAGGAGGAGACTAATGAGACCTTTAATGAAACGTACAATAATCACAGCAATGATCTGCACATGAATGGCGAGCGTCTGAGTGTTTCGCCCAGTCACAGTCACAGTCACAGTCACAGTCACAATCACAATCACAGTCGCAATGGCGGGTTCATGAACCGGAGAGTCCGCTGTCGGCGTCGGCGGCTGGTGGTGCCACCGCGTTGGACACGAGTGCGGTGGCAGGTGCCTTTATGGCCAGCAGTGGCGCTGACATGTCTGGCTTTCAGTCCAGCTTCAATATGAACAACATATCTGCCACATTGGAGGCGTTGAATGCCTTACGCAGTGGACAATTTCCCAGTGCAGCTGCAGCGGCAGCAGCGGCCATACAACAGCATCAGGCACAAGCGGTGGCACTGCAGCAGCAACAGCACAATAACAACAACAATAACAATGAGGATGATGATGAGTTGCACAAACCGTTGGCCAAGCGCCAGCGCACCAGCAGCAGCAGCAACGAGGAGCCACAGACGACAACAAACGTGCCACAAACTGCCGCAGCCGCCGCTGGCGAGAGTCAAGCGCTGGAGCGCACTAGCAGCAGCAGCAGCGGTGCAGTTGTGGCAAGCAGCAGCAGCGCCGCAAGTGCAAGTGGCAAGCAGAATAGCAACAGCAACAACAGCAGCAACTCCTTTGAGCTGCGTCTGTTTATGGAAATGCAGAGCAAGGAGCACATGATGCGCATGAAGATACTGGAGGTGCAATTGCTGGCTGCCAAGCACAGTTGCGATCTGGTTGAAATCAATAAGACCCTCGCTATGCAGAAGCTGCAGGAGTTGGCCAACAAGCGTTTGCCCAGTTAGAAGGGCTGCTGCAGCCGTTTATTGTTTTTATTTTTAGTTTGTGCGGGCTATAAATTTATGACAATTGGCCTACTTAGAGTGTAGCATATATATATATATGTAGCGTAATAGTTAAAGTTAAAGTTTAGGCTAAGCATGCTAAGTTTTTGTAAACAAACAAACAAACAGACAGACAGATAGACAGACAGAAAGATACTTACACTCAAAGATACTAAACACACACTCACTTGCAATTTGAGCTGCATTCACAACATTCCTGGCATTTGTTTTTTCTTGACCAGTATTTTAAAAAGCTAGAAGCATATAGTAATATATACATACATATATATTAAAACACACCCGAAACACACCCAAACACACCCGAACACACTCAATCAGACGGCAGCTCATTTTTAATTATTTGTTCAAATTGCAGCTGCAACGGCGCACAAAAGTATGCCATATTATTTTAAATTTGTTTACGTTAACTCTCTTCGCGCTCTCACTCTCTCTCACACAGCAGCAGCCCAACACACAGACAGCCTACCTCACAGCAGTGTTGCCAACCATTTAAAAAGCTCATGCAGCTAATTTGCTTTGTTAATTTTTAACAACTTTTAGCTGGAATATAATACAAAAATAGTGGAAACTTTTAAAAAAAAAGTATAAAACTAGCTACATTTTGAACAACTTTTAGCTGAAATATAATACAAAAATAGTTAAAACTATTAAAAAAGTTCTAAAAATATGAAACTAGCTACAACTAGCTACAAACTAGCTACTTTTAAAGAACTCTTTGCCTAAAAATATTACAAAATATGTTAAAAAAAGCTAAAAACATATGCAAGCTATAAATTTGATTTCATTTAGCTACAGTTCATATATAAAAAATAGTTAAAATTCCAGCTAAAAAACAAAATTAGCTAAAATATTTGGCTTTACATAACCTTAAATGGCAACACTGTCTCACACACACCACACACACGCACACATCTACTTTCACAAGAGAGGACAAAGAGAGAGAGAGCGAGAGGGGTAAAGAGTTGAGAAGGCGACTTGACCAAGTCAAGTAAATTTAAAAAAAAAGTTTTTAGCTTGTACTATTAGTTCTAAAATTGTAGTTGTAGTTGTTAGTTGTACTCGTAACACCTCTCCAAGTTGCTCAAATGTACACACACACACACATACAGTTACATAATACACACAAAAAAACAAAAACTACTTACCACAAATGTATTTTAAAATGTACTTATTACTTATTTTTGACTTGAGTTCGACTAACGAAATGCACAATATCTTTTTATTATATTCTATAGCGCTAAGTTACACACACACACACACCTACACTACTTGATGCGTATCTATGATTATTATTATTATTATGAATATTACTACTATTATTTTTATTGCAAAAACAAAAACGAAAACAATTTGAAAATGCTGTATTTGTATTTATTTTGTCTAGTTTTAATATCAATTCTATTTCTATATTTTGTCCCACTGTAAATGCCATATTAATTTTCCAAATATCTGCACACATTTATTGTTTTTTGAAAAAAAAAAAAATGTTAAGCATATTATATTATAAAAACATATATGTATATTGGAAAAGTTTCAATTACTTTTGTGGAAGCAGCATTTGAGTTTTGTTTATTGGCTTTCAGCAGTTTGTAAATGAGAAATGCGAAATTATTTTGAATAAAAGAAATGAAAAAACAGTAATGAAAAAAGAAGTGCATATTTTATATGGGGTGTTTTAACTATATATTGTTCATATTGCACGTTACTTTGGCTAACTCCAGCATTTTTTTATTGCTGCGTAATCTGCTGTCCACATATTCCTGCTGCAGCGCAACGTATTCATCTATTAGCGACAGTACCTCACGTTTCTGCACAGTGGAGCAAATTCAACTAGAAGCTTGTGAGAAATTGTTGTGTGCTTTTAACTTACGCGTATCAATTCATTAATCTGTTTACTCCAAATGTCCACTTTCTAAAATTAAAGTATTACATTTGTTACGCAAATTTTAGATTTAAAAAGTCAAATGCATACCTTTCTTTCCAGTTTTCTGATACGCTCGGAATTGGATAATGGTCGCATTTTTTGAGGCAGCAGCTTGGGTCTGTTTGCCAACTGGAGCCTCAAACTATTCCACATTTTCCAATTTCGAATTTAGAATTTTGTATATTTTTGAATATGTCTAAATTCTATTTACAAAACTTCATATCAGCCCCTGATTTTAATAGCTTGCTTTGCTGTCGCTTTCTTGATCTTTTCAATTTAGCTTTAGCTTTCCCCATCTGTTCTTAGCTTTTTATCCATTTTAAGGCGCAGTTTCTTGAGCTGCTCAGTTTTAATAAAATAATTTAAAAGGCTTCGCTGAGGACTTGAAGAAATCTAAAAACTTAGGTTAGCATTATTAAATGTTGTAACAAAATAAAAGAAAACATGCAATTTATTCTAAATGTTTAGAAAAAGTAGTATTTAATTTGTATGAAAATTTGGTACAGTAGAAATTTGGTCTACAAAACCAGTTAACATTCGAATCAGCCTACTTGGTTTGGTATTGTCAATGTGAAGGCCTACAGAAAATTTGGTAAACTAGAAATCTAATTGATATGATTGATTCTCGCGCTCATCAATCTTGTCTTTCACATTTTCAATTTCGCTCATAAGTTTCTTGATTTTTCGCTTGAGTTTTCTTTGCTCTCTAAATTTTGCTCTCGCCAGAACTAAGAGTTTTTCATATTGCTTTGGGTTAGCATAGGTTAGTTTGGTGTTAGTAATATACTAAGTATACTTACCAATTTTAACATATATATATTATCTTTAGCAATGCTTTTCTCAGAAATTCTTTTCCAGTATCTGCAATTTGTATATTATATAGTTAATTAAGCTGAAATATATATTTGTCGGAGTTTTTATTTAATTTCATGAAATGAAACTATAAAATTCTTTGTTCGAAGAGATATGTTAAGCATTACAGTAGCATAACAGCTATGTTAACCGCTAAAATATAATAAAGAAAAGAATAAGGACAGAAGATGAAAAGTGTAAACTTAATGTTAATGTTATTTCGTTCATGCAGAGAGAGAGGTTCGATAGCGAAGGCAATGCTTAACATTACAGTAGCATAACATCTATGTTAAGCGTTAAGGGGAGAAGATGTTAATGTCATTTCGCTCATGCAGAGAGCGAGGTTAGAGAGTGAAGAAGCTGCCTGGGAGAGTTTGTAAAGCTTGAAATGAAAAAGCACGAGCGGTGCGACAGCTGAGAGAACCGAAAATTCAGTCTGCGCGTCGTAAAGCTAGAGGCAACACTTAATTAGCAACTCACTGCGCTATGGCAAAAGTGATAAAAATGTTCTGCCGCTTCTTCACATTTAATACTCACTCTCGTCCATAATATAAACGCTGTGGCTTTAAAAAATTATGTGTACTTTTATAGCGAAAACCGAACAAACTTTCCATGTCCTTTAAAATTTTGAGTAACTTGACACAATAAAAATAATGTGTGTTTTAATTTAAGAGATGTTCGAAAACAAGTATGAAAATGTTTTCATGGACTGCTGTGTGTGGAAAATCAGTGCCTTGGAAATTGCTTTTTAAATGCTTTAATAATCATCTATCGGGTTTAGCTTCAACCACGATATTTATTATTAACATCTGACAATTCCTTATCCAAAGTTTTGATTGCTTTTTCCAGTCTCTTGCGTTCTTTTAGTATCTTGTTTCTCAGTTTGATCAGTTGTTCATATTGCTAAGAAATAATCTATGGTTAATTACATTACATAGGATTAATTGAAATACCAACGATTTTTAAAAAGAACGTATTCTCCATTGCTCTGCCTCTCTTAATGAAGTCCTCGGCATAATGTCTAGTTTAAAGTAGTTAAGCAGATTATACAAATTTCCAAAACCTGTGACTTACTTAAAGTGTTGCATCGCTCCTATACGTTGGGGTTTCAGTAGGAGTCTAACACTCGTGTTTAGTACGCTATATAGTGGACTTTTCATATTTGAGAGGTATTTTAACAAAGCTGATTTGGAGTAAGTTTTAAAATATAATGAAAATAAAATTTTGATAGACATATATCAAAATTGAAAAGTTTTTCAAGGCGCTCTAGAGACGATTACTTTCCCCACAATATTTTAAAGACTGCAATTTTCTACTGTTTAAATTTTAACTTTATTTTATTAGGTTTGGAGGAATTTCAAAAATATATAACGGAACTATAGGGAATTTCTTTTACTTGTTACTTCTTTTAATTACTTCTTTACAGTTTTTTCATCTAATTCTTCGCTCTTTTTGGTCACTTTTTTAAGCTCTTCGTCCAATTCTTCCAGTTTCTCATTGATCAATTTCTTCTCCTTCGCTATACGTCTGCGTAGCGCCTCCAGTTGTTCCCGTTGCTAAGAAGAAAGGATTATAATCTAAAGAAAATAACGCAGAATTTCTATATTCCAAACCAATTTTAGAAAATGAACATTTTCTTTAGCCTTGCCCGCTTCAAGAATTTTGTCAGAGTATCTAGAGTACATTTTATACAATCTACAAAAATTTATCTGATTATGTACTCTGATTACTTACTGCATAATTTGTTGCACGCGTGTTTGTGATGTTGGCCACATTTTAGCGTTTCTAGCCATAACTGTGGCTGTTAGCAGCATAAACATTGCCGAATTTCTAAAAACTATAAATTTCGGAAAAAACAGAAATGAAAACAAATAAAATAAGTGAAGTTATTGAAGGCTAAAGAAAAGCTAAGTAATTGAACCCTTTAGTTTGTCAGCCAGCTGTATAAATAATTTGCTGCATACTTTTGTGCGTGAACTACAATTTTTTAACCTTTATTTAGACACAAACCCTTGCATAGATCAAAAACAAACTCAATGTTTTGTGTGAACTAAGAAAGTTATATATTTCAGAAGCAGAATGTGAAATGATTTAAGCTTAACTAAGATTTCTCAGATTTTTTAGTTGAGCTCCGTTTACTTCTCTTTATCAATTATTTCCTTTCTGCCCTTTTGATTTGATTTTCGCTGGTTTTTTAATTTTTCATTACGTTTTAAAGCAGCTTTCTTTAGATGTTCGCGTATGCGTTCGATACGTTTTTGTAATTTGGCGATCTTATCATCAATTTCAGTTCGATTAATAAGTGCTCGGCTCTTCAAGAAACCCAGTTGTTTGTGTAGCTAGAGCATCAACAAATTTTTATAAAAAACATATTTTGCAATTAGTTAAAAAATTAAATACAAACATGACTCAATTTAGATGTTGTATTCTTGTTTTTTCGACTTGAATATAATTTGCTGCTGACATTTTGAAACCTACATATATAGCAAGTGGTAAGATTAATCGGCTTAAAATATATGTAATACGCACTTGATATTTTGCAGAAATGGGGTATTAGAAAACTGGTATTGGAATTGCATCAATTTTCCAGCAGTTCTGCAAGAAACGCTCAATATTCTTTCCATTTTTGTTCAGCCAAATTTTTGAGTAACTTTTTTTTCGAATAATTTTGAACTACACTACTAAAAAAAAACCCTGACATACTATATACAACTAAAAAGTTTTTTGATTTTCATTTTTTTCAGAGTTTTTCTTTTTGACATCTTCAATTTCTTCATCCAACTGTTGCATTTTCTGCGCTATCAATTGTCTTTCCTTAATGATCTTGGCGCGCAACTGCTTGAGATGTTCCCTTTGCTAAATGAGAGTAAGTTAAAAGACTACTTCTTAAAACTAATTAAAATGTTCCCAACCGTTTTTAAAAAGTTCACATTCTCTCTGGCTTTGCCACCATCGTACATCTTCTCCGAGTATCTGCAAAAAGTGACTAATTGCTAAACTGTTTAGTTTAGTTTAATAGACTCATCAAAACTCACTTAATCATTTGTTGACAGCACAACTGTTGTGGCTGCAAAAGACGCAGATTTTTTGCCATTGTTATCAGCACACTTTGCATTATATTGGCCATATTATATCGCTAAAACTGTAGAATTTTGAAGCAACGAAAAAAGTTTAGAAATTTTCAAATAAAAATATTAGTTGATAACTAAATACTGATTACTAAAGTGAGGCTAAGTAGTTGAGTAAATTTTTAAGATCCCAAAATAAAAACATTAAGTTTTGTTTATAGTTAAATAAGCTTTTAATTTAATAAATATCCAAATTTGTTCAGAGTTTAAGTATACGTGGCTGCTTTAGGCGTACATTGTCTTGGGCTGATTGGGACGCCTTATGGGTGCATCGTAATAGAACGGACGCTGCTTTGGCTGTGCTCGCGGTGAGCCACCCCTCCAACTGTTGCCACCACTGTCCCGCGAAGGCTCCGCTACACTGGCGTACGGCAGGGTGAGTACAGCGCACAAGGCCAACAGCAGACTGCAGAGTGCAATGAATTTCATGATGATTTTATAACTGACTGTGGACAGAATGAAAGCGCTGCTTATATAGCCATTATCAACGGACTGCGGGAAGTACCGCAAGTGATTTTCTGTGAATTGTCTAAGCAGCTGATAAGCGCTATCTCTCTCGCGCTTCTCCCCTGCCTCTATCCCTTCTGTTGACTGTTTGATGCTCGTTGTTGTGATTCCCTAACCTCTGGTGTCAGTGGTTTCTCCATCTGTAGAATATCATATTCCATTTGCTTTATACTACGCGTCAGATCTGTCAACATAGACTCGGCGGATCGCTGTTTCTGCATTAGTTTCTTGGCTAGTGCGTCCAGCTGTGCGCGTTCCTAACACATACAAAATTAGCTTAAAAATAAGTATATAACTAAAGTAAAACGTATCTTACCAAACGCAACTCCTCCAGTCTCAGATCTAAACTGTTGCCCATAACATAGGCCAAATTAAAATTGTTCTTAATCAAAAATTTCCTATACAACAAATATATTATGAGTAAATTCTTCTGTTCTGCTATGTCTTATACTTACCAGTCCGTTAATTCTTTGGTTTGGTTTAGAATTTTGCGTATAAGCCGGGACATGCTTAATAAACTTGATAAAACAGCTATTAAAATTTTGATGACTACAAATTGAACGATAGAGCAAAGTTAAGTAATGTCATTGAAGCCTATGCAAACGTATGTATTTTAAATTTTAAAAATTCTATATACTTGATGCCAAATAAATAACACAACAGTTCGTTAACAGCTGTTAGCTGCATACACTCTAGCACCCGACGCCACTGTGCTGCAAATCATTGCATACTTCTAGGCGCCTGCTTTAAATTTTGCGCTACTGCTAATGTTAAATCGATTTGATTGGCAGGCAGTAAATTAAATAATATTAAACTGGCATTGACCTATATAAAGAATCGAATGTTGTGTGTTTGTGTAAGAAAAATAACAGCAGGCGTTATGTAATTTAAAATTAATTAGCCACATAAAATAAATTGCACTTTTATAAATAAATAAGCTGACACTTGTTTCCTCATTTTTCGAAAAGTCGTTTGACCAGCAGCAAAGTAAGTAGCAATAACTTTTCACAAGTCAAGATCGAAGAATATTTAACACTCGTAAAAAATATTAATGAATGACGTTGGGTCGTATTTATGTGCAAACCTTGCGCATGTTAATTGATATTGTAAATACATAAAAAACCAGTTTTGAACATTGTTTTTGAAGACTTGCCCAACAGCAGGACTACATAACTTTCTAAACTTTCCATTTTTTGGTGTAAAAACTTTCACACTAACCAAATTAGACAGTTTTTCAGAATCAAACGAATAATTTCAAAATTTTTAACGACATTTTTAAACAAAAACCGGTTAACGACCCTAGCAAACCAATAAATAATGGGTTTTAACGCTAAGCCGGCGGCTAATTTCAAGTATTCAAATCACACAGCAAATATTTAAAATTGTTTTTTATATTTTTTTTATTTAAACATTGAATAAAGTGTGTACAGCATTTGCTTAAAGAGCCATAAAAAAATATAATTTTAAGCAAAGGCAAAAAGAATTGCTCACAAATATGCGAAATGCATTAGCATTGAAATGTAAATAGATTGTTTAAGTATTTCTTCATTATCTTTGAGTATAACATAACTCTGCCTGTTTACTTGTGCAGATTGTTGAGGAACTCCTTGTGGCGTTGAATGGCCTCCTCGTGCTCCTTGATCTGCTGATGATGGAACTCCGCCTGATGGATCTGGTCGTTCTTCAAGCGCTCCAGCTGATCTCTTTGCTGCGTAGTAAAAGAGGCAAGTACAAAAATATTAAATACACAATTTATTAATGCACAAAAATCAATTATAACAAACAGAAAAAAAAGCCAATTATAAGTAGTCGTTAATTATAATTGATAAACGTCGTCGTCGTCGCATGCTAAGCAAATGTAATATTTTTAAAGCGTTTGACTTTTTGTTTATAAAGCCGCCTTAGCTATGGTTCATAACTTCCATTGCCCGAGTGTGTCAATATACGAATTTTTAAGTAGATATACAAATAACTTGACACGCATACGTAGAAATTCCCCCCAAAAAAACAAAAAATATATAGTATTAACTGCTTATTAAGTGTGGTACTAAGAGCGAGCGAGACCAAGAGAGAGGGAGAGAGAGCGAACGCCTAAAAGCCAAACAAATTGCGGGAAAAACATCAAGAGTTTCGAGCGCTGCTGTTTCTTGCTTCTGCTTCTGTTGAGCATCTGCTTTTTGCTCCCTGCTTAACCTGATTCTGTGTTTAGTGTGTTTAGTATATGTTTGGGTATTTGGTCTGCGTGTTGCTTTCAAGTCGGTTTTAGTTGCTGATTGGCAGCCAACGTGACCAGCTGAAGACCAAATCGACATAAAGTGGAATTCGATGTCAAGAACAACATCAGTAGCAGCAGCGGCAAAAAGTGAATACAACAACTGACCAAATAGTCCATTCACATAATACTCGGTGTAAATACAGCTAATTAACTAATTAACAGTCAACAGAGCCGTTAAAACGTTCTTTAAGACAACAGCTAAAACTAATATACAAAAGTTATCAGTACTAAATTGTCGTATAAAAAGCGCTGATAAGCGCTCAAGCCACACTCTGTGCGTAGACAGCAATCAAACGAGATGTTTCAACTACGAGTTGGAGCGAGGGGAAAGAATTTCCTAAATATATTACTATTGTTGTTGGTCTGCTGTACGAGCTACAGTGAAGCAGCCTACAATGGCTATGCAGGTACGGGTGGTTCCGGTTCGGCACGTGCCCCTGTGCGCTCCGTGGAGACCGTAGAGCAGTGGCGTCGCTTGGAGTACGGCTTTGCCACGCCACAGGATCGCCAGCAGGCGGAATCGGATGGCAATTTGGTGCCAGAGAATGGCACACCCATTGATGTGCAACCGCATTTTATGGCCAACGGAAAGGTGCGTGTGTTTACCACCATACCACGCTTCGTTACGGGTATTCCCTATTCGCTGGCCATTGTTTCCGAGCAGCAGGGCAGCAATGGACCACAATTGCAGCCGTATCCGAACTTTGAGTGGCACAACAACAATGGGGATAACTGTGATCGCATCACCTCAGCTTTTCGTGTAGCCGTAAGTGAAAGTAGTCTCTCTAGCTCTCTACGGCGTATTCTTATGTTCTCTTTACGCTCTGCAGATCTCCGAGTGCAATCAGCTGTGGGTAATTGACTCCGGCCAAGTGGGTGGCGTGCAGCACTGTCCGCCGCAACTGCTGCAGTTCGATTTGAACAGCGATACCTTGCTGCATCGCTTCCGTTTCCCCAATTCCACGTATACGCCAGCTGCCTCGCTCTTCATAGCGCCCAATCTACTCGTACAAGATCCGCCGCCACGTGGCAACTGTGCACGCACCATGATCTATGTGCCGGATGTCACCCATCACGGGCTTGTCATCTACGATCATCGGGCAAATGCCGCTTGGCGGGCCGAGCATCGTTTCATGTATCCGGATCCGGATCATGGCATGCACACCATTGCCGGCGAAAGTTTCACACTGATGGACGGCATCTTTACGGTGAATAACGATAAGCGTAATCTGTACTTCCATCCGTTGGCCAGTGTCAGTGAGTACTCCGTGCCATTGAGTGTCTTGAATCGACGACAGAATTGGGAGAATGGCGGTGATACCATGTCGGAGCAGTTTAAATTGCTGGGCAGAAGGAAGAGTCAGTGTGCCACCGCAGCCATTGATAGTCGCTCCAATATGTACTGTGTCGCCTTCAATCCCATCAAGCTGTTTGCCTGGAACACCAACACACCATACACCACGCGCAACTTTGGCAATCTGCCAGCCAAATCCGAAGAATTGCAATTCGTTAGCGGCATGAAGGTGGCACGCAACCACGCCGGTCAGGAGGAACTCTGGATGCTCTCCAATCGTTTCCAGGTGAGTAAAGTAGAAGGATTATTAGCAGATCATATAGTAGTAGACTGAACAAGAAGGATTCATTCTTCCCATTCTTTAAAACCCTTCCACTTAGTCTGGAATTCTCGCATTCTCTTCTCAATGCATCTTTACTGAACATTCCCTTTCTTTTTTTCCTGTTTCCTTTTACAGAAAATTGCCAGCGGCACTTTGAATGGCAACGAGGTGAACTTTAGAATACTGCGACGTCCGCTCGATGATATACACGGCGGCATGTTCTTTGCCAGCGATGATGATTTAACCAATCGTCTGGTTTTTACTTAATACCTAAATATAAAACCCCTCTAAACCCCCTCTTAATAGAATTAAGCAACAATTGGTTTTACAAATAAATAATACTACTATATACAATCGAATTGTCTCAAAATATGTTATCAGCTCATAAAAAGAATCTTTTTGTAACAAAGTTCAAGATCTGCCGGTGTCTTATCAAGAGCGTTGCGAAGACGACGCTGCCAAAACTTGTGGAATTTTAACATTATGTTAAGCAACGCATTAAATCACATCAAAAATATATATTTATTAAAAAACCGGATCCCATTAAAATATGAAATAAATCGAGTTACATAAACAAGGCGAATGCGAAATACTCTGCTACAAACGAAAGCGAACCAAGTGAATAAAGCCACAATGCTTGCATTGTAGTGTATTCAATTTAACACTACAAATTATCATATAAGCTGCAAAAAAACACTTTTGAAGGGGCCAATGGACTTTATGCTGTTGCTTTTTGCTGCTGCTGTTACGGTTGCCATTGCCATGTAACTGCATAATGTGGAAGTCGAAGCTGAACACTGGAAACTGGAAGTTGGATGCTAGAGTGGACTGGAAGTAGCTGAAAGTGGACCTCAAGTGGAAGTTATGCATAATGAGACAACAACAAATTGTGCAGCTCGTTTCGTTTTATTTTCAATACCCTCACAGTGTTTGGGGTATTATGCTTGGGATATTTTATATGCTAGCCATTATAGAAGGACGCCAGCATTTTTTAAGGTATAGATTTTAAGGAGTAAATTAGAACTACTGGTAATTGGCCTTATTTTGACTTTGAAATGCCATAACACACAAAATTTTTTCTTTTTTTTTTCCCAAAAAATTTTTCTTTTAAAAAATTTTTATTTAAAAAAAAAAATTTTTTCCAAAAAAAAAAACCGATTTTGCATACTAACCCCTTTAATTTTCACCAAAATATGGCATTTCAAAAATTTCGAAAATTACATTATATTTTTTGTCGTTTTTATGCAATTTTTGAAATGCTATAACACTGTCAAATCTGAACCGATTTCCACGAGGAATATCAATTTGTTCATTGTTTTCACTCTTAAATATTTCTGCATTTAAAATATTTCGATTTGGAAATTTTAATTTTTCTTCAAAAAATCGTCGATTTTGCATACTAACCCCTTTACGTTTTTTCAAAAATTTGGACAAAAATTAATTTTTTTTAAATCAAATATTTTGAATGCAGAAATATTTTAAAAGACAAACCATGAACAAAACGATATTCTTTTTGGAAATCCGTTAAGTTTTGACCCAGATATGGCATTTCAAAAATTTGGAAAATTAGTTTTTTTTTTTTTTTTTTTTTTTGCAATTTTTGAAATGCCATAGCACTATCAAATCTGAACCGATTTCCACTTGGAATGCCAATTTGTTCATTGTTTTTCCTCTAAAATATTTCTGCATTCAAAATTTTCCAATTTGGAAAATTTAATTTTTCTTGAAAAAATTGTCTATCTTGCATACTAACCCCTTTACGTTTTTTCAAAAATTTGAACAAAAATTAATTTTTTCAAAATCAAAAACTTTGAATGCAGCACTATTCTAGAATACGAACCATGAAACAGGTTTCAACGTTTGGAAATCGGTTAAGTTTTGACCCTGATATGGCATTTTTTCAAAATTTTTTTTTGAAATTTTTACTTTACTTTACATGGTAAATGAGTTTTTGGTTTTTTATGATCAGTTTTGGTCCCGTAATCGTTTTTCTTAATCATTAACCTACGATATCTATGCCTTTACTTCTTCCAGATGTCATTCAGTAGCGAAGGGCTCCAAAATAAATATATAAAAAACAAACAACTAGTTATTAAAGCCGTAAATAGATTCCCGTGTATACTAGAAGAACTAAACACTTTTAACACTATCAGCTTTAGCTATTAAAAAGCTTTCGATTAAATTCTAAAATAGACACAAACATTAAATAATTGATAAGCACATAAAATGTACATCTCTCTAAAAAAATTATACAAACATCTTATAATCTTAAAGTAATTGAATGCATGTAGTTTTGAACTGTTTTTTGGCTATTTGAAGAAAAGTTTTCCTAGCTCACTCCAGCTATAAAAAACTACCAACTCTGTTAGAGTATTACATCTTCGGTTTGTTAGCCGACTTAACCTTAGTTTATGTATTTACACACTTATATTTTTTTGGTTGATTTTATTATTGTTGTTAATTGGGAGTGGACACAGACAAATCGCTACAATGAGAATTGTACGAGGGCTCTTAATGTGCAATTAAACCAGTTTAAGCAGCAACGTTGACCCAATTGATCAGGTCTGGTAACTTGAATCTGGCTAACTGGCCGATCAGAAAGACATGCGCCGTTTGATGGCGTTGCAAACGCAGTTACCATTTGAGTCTTACAACGAACAGTTCGCGCGGTACGAAAGTGAAAGGATTACGGGAGCACTATGGCAAACCAGCATTACATAAGGATAACGATACTCTATTGTGTCTGTCTGGCCATTGTAGCCGGACAGTATGAAACAGGACCTGGCATAGGATACGACTCCAAGGCTTTAGTCAGTGTCTTTGAGGCACGCAATCTGCAGTTGGTCTTTCCCACGCCACAGGAACGGCAACGTGTGCTTTCCACAGGACTCTACAATCCAGACGGCGTTGTGCCACTCGATGTGGATGTCTACTACACACGTGAGTTGTTCTTTTCCGAAAATTCAATCCAATCAATTACTGATCACTAATCCCAACTGACTTGAACTGGTTCTGCTAATTAAACTGGCAGTAAATTGGTCAATTTATGACAAAAACAACAACATTTTAGACCCTTTTCAAGTGGCTTACGATTTTTAAATGTTGTATTAATTCCAGTTTAGCATTCTGTTCAAAAAAAAAGTACAGAAAACCAAAAGTGTTATATATATTTATGAGAAAAATGGCTAAAGGACAGCTTAAAGGGCATATCTGTTAATTTTTAAAGCCTCTGAATACAATTAGCTCCTTCAGGTTTCACAACACTAGAAAAAAAAAAAAAAAAAAAAAAAAAAAAATTGACCGGAAATAAAACTCTTTAATAATTTAAGTAGATTTAACTTTAAGTGTTGTCAAAATATACATATATGCTTGATTTTCTTAATAAGTTTCCAACTGAATATAATAGTTAATTCTTATTTTTCCCCATTTCAGATGGTGACAAGACGCCTTCGATATTTGTGACGATACCGAGATTTACCAAGGGTGTGCCCTACTCTTTGGCCTATGTGACCAATGAGGTGGGAGCGAATGGCACCGAACTGAAAGCTTATCCCAATTACGAATGGCATCATTCACATGGAGCGGACTGCAATGGATTGACTTCGGTGTATCGCACACAGATCGATGAGTGTGGCAGGATGTGGATATTGGACAGTGGGGAGATTGATTTTGTGCAGCACTGTGCACCGCAGCTGTATGCCATTGATTTGGCCAGTGGCAGCATGGTGCATCATTATCGCATGCCCAAGGGAGTGTATAAGACAGGAGTGAGTCGCTTTGTGACGCCAACCATTGAGCTAGATGCTCACAATTGTGATGTGGGACACGTTTATATGGCAGACTCCATTGGGGCTGGCATTGTGGTGTACGATGTGGCTGCCCAGCAATCGTGGCGCATTGAGAACAAGTACACATATCCCCATCCGGACTTTGGCACTTTTACCGTTGCAGGCGAGAGTTTCCAGCTGTGGGATGGCACTGTAGCCATGGCCTTGACGCCTCACGGCTTGGCGGGGCACATGGAGCGTATGCTTTATTTCCACTCGCTCTCCAGTGATTGGCAAATGGCCATACCCCTGCAGGTGGTGAACAATGGCAGTCTGTGGAAACCCAACGATGTCACCGCCGCCTTGGATCAGTTTGTGGTGCTGGGCAAGCGGGGCACACAGTGTGTGGGAACAGCCATGAGTGAGACGGGTATGCTGCTCTGTGGTCTGGTTCATCCACCAAGCATTATGGCTTGGAACATACGGCAACGCTACGAAAAAGAGAATCTAGCGCTGCTAATACAAGATGAGCAGCGGCTGCAGTGGACCAGTGGACTAAAAATCGTGCGCAATCACGAGGGCAAGGAGGAATTGTGGGCACTATCGAATCGTTTGCAAAAGGCTTTTGGCTCCGGACTTAATTTCAAAGAAATCAATTTCCGCATACAGAAATGCGGTGTCTATGAGCTGCTTAAGGGTTTGCCCTGTCATTAGACAAAGCCAGCGTTGCCACTTTGCTCAAACGTTTGGTATTTTTTCTAGTACATTTTTTGCAAGTATCATTCTAGCATTAAAGCGCGAATTTCTAATGTTTGCTTCTCCTACATACATATGTATATGTATTTATTATTTGCGATATTTAAATAAATTGTAAATATTTATGTGTACCACTCACCTTCTTATAGAAGTACTCTTCCTCACGAGCAGCCTCCATTTTGCCAAAGGCGCCGCCAGCCTCACGAATGGAGCCACCGCCGCCGCCGCCCTTGCCGGCTCCACTGCCCAAGTCACCGAGTTGGCCACTCATTTTGGCCATTCTATCGAGGAGGAGAGAAGTAAACATACATATTATATATGTAGCAGCGTACCATTTTTTTTGCAGTTGTTATGCAAGAGTAAAGTCGTACACAGAGTTGCCGGGTCAAGCGAAGTGAAAATTTCGGGTATCAATTGGGCTACATATCTTATCAGCAAAAGCCAATTTACGAAAGTTACGTATTTCATATTGAGTAGACATATGTAATGTGCTTTCTTTTAAGTATTTTTAATATTCAAGTGTCAGGTAATTAGCATTTAATTAGAGTTTGAGCAACTTACTGCACTCCTGCTGGGTACAAACGGGCGGTGCTACGACGTACAACGAACATTCTGGTCAATTAGTTGCGTAGATTATAAGGTAGGAAAAAAACTGGAATGAAATGAAAACAAGTATATGTATTAAAGCCAATGACCAATGAGCGGCAAATACTAGAAAAAAAACACCGTTACAGTGCACGTAGAAGAAAATAGAAACAACAAAGAAAAGAGCTGCATACACACAAATATATAAATACGTGTATATGTGTAAATATATAATTTATCTATTGTGTGTATGCATCTTGGCAAAAATGTATATCCACTGCTTTTGTTTGTTGTTTTCACATTAAGAATATACATAAATACATATATTTTGTATGCAAATGTATATGTATTAAAGTTCTTTTAATTATGGCGCAAAAAACTTACCTGCTGCTGCTGCGTATGAAACTTGTATGGTACGTTAAAGTGTGGCCGCAGCTTTAAGCCGGTTGATTTTGGTGTTGCCAGTCATTTGTGAAGAGCTATGCAGCAGCGCTGCCACTTTTAGCAGTGTTGCCAGATTTTGAGCGTTAAAATAAGCTAGAATTAAAAAGAGTTACAAAAACACACAATTTTAATAATATAGATAAATTTTAATATTGCAGTAAACTATTATATTTATAAAATTATGTCAATCACTTATGTGTTAGATAATTCGAATAAATCGTAGCGAAAATACATACAATTGTTCGATTTTCCTTAAAAATGTATATTGAATCTCAAATAAATGGGAATGCAATTTTGCTCAAGCAAAAACAGGCTAAATGGTAATGATAGAAACCTAGATTCAATAACTTTTCAAGCTTTTCACATTCAAAATAAGCTAGATCTAGCCTTAAATAAGCTAATACGGCAGCACTGGCTGACGGTACCAACTGTCTGTTTGGTGGCATCACCAAACCGGCTACTTGTTAACCTACAGCAGCAACGGTCACACTTGACGAGTGCTTAACACGAAAAAAATTTGCCGACGGACGCTTGTTTATTTGTTTAAAATCAATTTACTTAATATAATTAGTGTATTTGTTGATACTTAAGGTCCAACAAAATGGCCGACGCCGATGATGGAGCCGAATTGCTGTTTTTCGATACATTCTCGCACGAAGAAGTGACGGTAAGCGTAATTTACATTTTCACACAATGTGGGAAACCAAAAAAAATAAAAATAAACTATAATTTGTGTTTTACTATGAAAAAAGGACATCAACTTGGATCTGGTGCAATTTCCGAAGCCGGTGTTTATAACGCAGGTGCGCATTATACCGCTGGGTGCGCGTGTGCAAGCCGATTTTCCAGGCGGCGTACGTTTGGGCGCCACAAATCCCTCGAAATTCGATTTGGAGTTCTTTGTGAACGATTTGGGAATGCCGGGTGCATCGGCATTTGAGAATTTGGGTTTGTTGCGCTACAATCAGAATGATTGTATACATTTGGACTGCTCGCAGGAGAAGATACCCACAGATGGCTTGGTGCTACGTGGTTGGTACAGTGCCATTACGTTGGCCGTCTACGGTATACTGACCAATTCCGTAACGGAACCAATTGCGAGTCCTACGCTTCCATGCGAGCCGGCTATCGAGAGCTGCGGCGACGCGTTGCTGCCCGATGAAGTGCTCAAGGACGACTGGTCGGAGCCGCTGCCCAATGAACTGCTGGTGGCCTCCAAGGCGAGTGTAAGTGACTATGAGCATGACGAACTAGAGTATGGTTTGTCCCGGGATCATTATCAGGAGGAGCAGCGTGAGTTACGACGTCTGCGTCGCTCCACACACTCCACGGATCACTCGCCGCCTCCGCTGCGCACACACACGCATTCCGAGAGCAACGACAGGGAGTACCTGAGATGGTAAGTCACTCACCCGACTGACTGTTCATTTTTATGGTTGGGCATATTTTTTTTTTTTTTTCCCTGCCCCTCTCCCCGCCGACCACTACATCGATTTTTTTTTCCCACATTCTTTTTAATATTTTTTTTTTTTTTTTTTTCGCCCCCCCCCCCCCCCCCAACCACCCACCCCCCCCAAAAAATTTTTGTTTTATCCTTAATACACCCCTTTTTGTGGGGGGGGGTAATAATATATTAATATTTTTTTTGTCCCCCCCCCCCCCTTGGTTTTTTCCCCCCCTTTTTTTTTATATTTTTTTTATTTTTAAGTATAATAAAAAATTTGTCATACACGAAAATTTACAATCACGCGGGTCCCGGGCGTTCTCTGTGCGGCGGGAGACATACAAATATTATGCATTTTATTTAGTTGCGCCCCCGGCCTATAATAAAAAACAGCCCCGGGGGTTTACACGGTGGCTGCCCGACTGACATTTACTTTCTTGTTAACTTATTTCCTTGCTCTCTTAGCTCACGTGATAAGCCTCCTCGGGATTGGTCACGTTCGCCGGAGTATTCTAGTCATCGTTCGCGTCGCAAGCGTTCGGAACGTTCACGCTCGGATGCAGATGAGCACAAATGGCCACGCACGCCGCCTGTGTCCATAGATTCACCCACACGTCCACGTTCCCCGGATACTATGGACTATGATGATGAGGATACACGTTCCCATTATAAGCTGCAGAGTTCGCATGCTTATCGACATTCAACGGAATCGTTGAAGGAAGAGGAGCGAGACAGGGAGCGGGAACGGGAACGGGATAGGGAACGTGACAGGGAGCGGGAGCGTGAAAGAGAACGTTCCGATACGCCGCAGGAGCAATTTGAACCCATTTTAAGTGACGATGAGATCTTGGGTGATGATTTGGAAGACGAAGATGTTGATGGCGTTGATGCTGCTGCGGCAGCGGAGTATGAACGGGAATTGGAGGCTGCAGCTGCAGCTGCTCCACCAGCCATCGATGCATTCCAGCCCTGGCAGCGCCCTTTGCTTGTGTACAAAGGAGATTTGCAAACGCACTTTGCCAAAGAACTCGATACACTGCGTCTGCTGTTCAAGAAACTGTCGCTACAAATACGCTGGGATAGTGAGGAGCAGGGAAGTGTTACAGTGGATGAGCGAGAACAGTTTGTCTATCTGGGAGAGCAGTTAAACAATCAATTGGGTTATTTAACCCAACACTACAAGCGTCGCAGCTTTGTGCTGCAACAGTTCTTCAAGAATGATGAAATGCATCTGCGGCAAGCGGCGAATATACTCCAAATGGCTTTAAGTTTCCAAGCAGCTTGCTTGCAACCGCAGCCGGCATTTAAAATTAGGCACATTAAACTCGGAGCACGTATGGCTGAGTTGCTGTGCTGTCATGAGGAGCTGTTCCAGCATCTGCTGCAGCAGCACAACTTTGATGCCTTCGAGGCAGTCTTTAGCCTCTATCAGGAACCCTATATGGCATTATCTATTAAGCTGCAGCTGCTCAAAGCTATCTACTCCATGCTGGACACCCAAGCGGGCATTAAACACTTTTTGTCGGCCAAAACAAATGGCTATCAACTGATTGTGGAGTCCATTAAGACGGCCAAGTTAACACGCACCAAGTACGCACTGCAGGCCATCATTAAGAAACTGCATCTCTACGAGGCTCTGGACAGTGTGCGCAAGAACTGCATACAGCTGTTTGTGAAGAAAATGGAACGACAACCCCAACAGGTTTATCAGCAAATTGAATTTGCCTTTGAGATGTTAATGGATGCTCTGCTCGCCAATCAATTGAGTTTCCAGCAACCGCGACGCTTTCTGCCCGTGTCCAAGAAATTTGAATTGGTTTCGGATCCCAATGCACAGCGCAGTTTTGCCAATGCTCTGCAATCCTACTTTGCTCAGCATTCCCTAGCGGAATCATTGTTGTTGATCCTTAGCAATTCCAAGGAGCTGCCAGCTACCACTTTTCTTTGTACTTTGGATTTGATGCATGCTCTGTTAAAGTCCCATGTGGGCATCGATTACTTTGTGGATGATGCTTTTGAGGTGACGCAATTGATTGTGGCTATACTTCTTGGTTTGGATGAGGTGCCCAAGGAGTTGAAGAGTGAGTTGGTAAAGCAGGAGGAGGAGGCGCAGGCAGCACAGGAAGGTAAGCAAAGGAAGCACAGCTAAGCTAGAAATGTTCAAAAAAAAAAAAAAAAAAAAAAAAAAAAAAAAAAAAAAAAAATTAAAAATTTAAAACATTTCTTTCTTTTTTTAATTTGTTTTACTTATTTAATATTTTATTTCTTACTTTATTCTTTTCCCTAACTTTAGTTAACATTGAGGGTATGTTTTTCTTTAAACTAAAATTTGCTATTGGAAATTATTAACTTGTTTTTATCTTGCAGCTAAAGCGGAGCAAGCAGAGAAACCCTTGGACAGCTCAGTTGCCACAGAGCAGGCGAGCGAAGTGAAAGTGGAGAGCACTGCTCCCCCTACTGCTCCAACTGCTGCTCCTACTATACCCGCTCCTAGTGTAGCCATCGATGTAGCCGTACAGACGGAACCCACGCCCATCCATGTGGGCAAAGTGTTCCAACAAATTGGTCATATACTGCGTCCCGTCTTGCCACGTCTAGCTCGACTGGGCATAGAGTTGGCCTACAAGGTGCAGACCCGTTATCACTTGGATGCCATAGTTTATACGGCTGCTGGAGCGGATTACGATACCATAAAGCTAGCGACGCACATGCATGCCATCTATTCACAGACCTGTGATCCTGCCGGCAGACAGCACACCATTGAAGTGCTTGGATTGAATAATAATCTAAAGATCTTTATGGATTTAATTAAGAAGGAGCAACGTTTGCAATCGCAGCGTCAATTGAGTTCACCGGGCACCAAATACAAGAGTCCGGTGCTTAGTTATGCCGTCGATATGGTGGATGCGTGTGTGCGTTACTGTGAACAGTTGGATTACCTCATAGAACATGGAGCTGTCATCTTGGAGCTGGCCAAAAATCATGAAACATTTGAGCCATCGGTATCGGCGGTGCTGCAGGAGATGTATGTGTATATGAAGCCATTGGAGGCGATTAATGTATTCGTCTATGACGACATCATGCCACTGGTAGAGGTTATCGGCAGATCTTTGGATTATCTAACCACATTTCCGGGTGATTTGATAATGGCATTGCGTATACTACGTTATCTGGTTACCACGAAATCCACACCACCGCCGGGCATTAAGCTATCGAAGCGTCTGGGCACCACCACCGAGGAGCTCAAACATCGCTTTGTGGCACTACAGCTGTATGCAGCCGATGGTGTCCAGTTGCTTATACAGATTATGGAGCGATTGTGCACGTATTTTGAGCAGCCGGGCATGCATGCGCCGGCTTTGATGACCATACAGGGTGTCCACTGTTGTCAGATTATGTTGCCAACGTTGCAGATACTCAGGGAGTTGCTTAGCTATGCTATACTCTGTCGCAATGGCAGCTACAAGGATTTAACGGCCATTGATCATCTGGTTAAGGTTTATTTTCTGTTGTACTATTACCCAACACGCTGCCAAGCTGTGGCTGAGGTGGAGCAGTGTAAACTGGAGGTGGTGCAAACGCTGTTGGCTTACACTCAACCCCACGAACAGGATGAGGAATCGCTGCACAAATCGTTGTGGACCCAAATGATACGCGAGGTCCTGAAAAACATTGATGGTCCAGCCAATTTTATACCGGGTTTAAAGTTGCTGGCGGAGCTGTTGCCACTGCCACTGCCCATGCCACAACCGCTGTGTGATCAGCTTAAGCAGCAGCACAAGCAGCGTCTGATCACGGAGCGCAAGCTGTGGTCTGCTCATCTGCATCCGCAGAGTGGACAAATTGCCAAACTGGTGGAGGCTTTGGCTCCCTCCAGTTTCCCACAACTCTCAGAGCTGTTGCAACGTGTGTGCATGCAACTGTCTGATCTAGCGCCCAATATGACGTTGCTTATAGCCAAGACCATAATGGAGCTGCTGTGTGGCGAGTATCAGAGTGCCAATTGTATGCCCACCACCAATCTGGAGCGTCTGCTACGCTTCTCCACACGTCTGTGCGCCTTTGCGCCGCTGAAGAGTTCCATGTTGTCCATATTGTCGGGCAAATTTTGGGAGCTGTTTCAGTCGCTGCTCTCGTTCAATGAGTTCAACGAGGTGGTGTCCAATTGCCAGGAGGCAGTGCATCGTATATTGGATAGTTTCCTTGACTCGGGCATTTCGCTGATCTCCCATAAATCTACGGCGCATCCCGCGCTCAATTTGTCTGCGGCGCTGCCACCCAAGGAGCTAATTCCAAGAGTTATTGATGCAGTGTTTAGCAATCTGGCCAGCGTGGAGGTTACACATGGCATCTCCATACTGGCGGTGCGGAATTTAGTTATACTAACAGAGCATGAGTAAGTTGAGCTTTCTGGTTTCTGTAAAGGAAAAAAAAAAAAAATAGTAAACTCCTTGTAATCCTTTTAATCCCCACTTCTAGCTTCACTTTCTATCATCTGGCGCAGCTGTTGAAGCAAAAGATTAGCGAATTCCAAGCCTGGATGGAGCGTGTCATTTTGCACAATGAGACCGTGGAGTATAATTCCAATATAGAATCATTAATCTTGCTGCTCCGTTCGCTGACACAAATTGAGCCACCTCCAGCCATGTCGGCGATGCCACAACGCACACTCAAATTGGGCGCCATGGAGTTGGCGCAGCTGCTCGAGTTTCAGGATGTGGAACTGGATAAGCCACCGGTGCTACAGCGCATCCTCAAAGTGCTCGATAAGCACAAGGCGGTGGCCAATGAGGCCGCATTGTGTGACTTGAAGCAGCTGGTTGCGCTGTATTCCTCCAAGGATCAGGAGCAGCAGCAGCTAACAGTGGCGCCCATCAGCCCACGGAGGCAGCCAATGATGCTGCAGAGGCAGCAACTGCCACACCTGCCACCACCGGTGGTCCATTGAATGTGGAACCGTATTTGCCACAAGCCGAGGGCATTGTCACCCAATACGAGGCACGTCCCATTTTCACACGTTTCTGTGCCACGGCGGAGAATGCCCAACTGACGGCTCGCTATTGGTTGGAACCGTTGCCCATTGAGGTCATAGAGGATATGAATGAACCGCTTTACGAACGCATCGCTTGCGATCTAACGGATTTGGCCAATGTCTGTTTGAATCCGGATTTGAATCTTACGGGCGATTGTAAACGTGTACTCCATTTAAGCGGTTCACCGCAATCCAATCGTGAGTTGACACCCACTGCTCCCTGTTTCCGCACCCGACGTGTGGAGGTGGAACCCGCCACCGGCCGGCCGGAGAAGAAAATGTTTGTTTCCGCCGTACGTGGTCGTGGCTTCTCTCGTCCTCCTCCGTCTCGCGGTGATTTGTTCCGCTCCCGACCGCCAAACACTTCACGTCCGCCTTCACTGCATGTGGACGATTTCCTTGCGCTGGAGACATGCGGTGCTCAGCCCACCGGACCCACGGGCTACAACAAAATACCCTCCATGCTGAGGGGCTCTCGGGTGGGTCGCAATCGTGGTTCACGCATTTCGGCTGCAGCTGCTTATAGGTAAGTACCGTCATAGGAACAGAGTCTGTCTAGAATTTCATCTTTGTCTTGTTTACCATATTTTATAGACAAAAGAAGCTCATGCGCATAGGATCACCTTCCAGCTGGACAGAGTCTTCGGCTGGCACACCGTATCGAGTATCCAGCAATTCGGATTCGCATTTTGGCAACAGTGAGTCACACTACACATCGCCCCACTACAGCGGACGTTCGCGCGGACGTGGACTACGCTCCCGTCCGCCCTATTTGCGCTAGGCAAAAACTAAGAGCACTACGTTAGGGATTTGAATTTTGTGCATATTCGATTTCATACGTGATTAAACTTAAGCAACTCGCTTGTAAGCATCGCTGCTAACCTGATAACAGCCCTTCTGTTAACTTTACAGCCCTGGAGATGTTATCGATCGATAGCATGATATCGAATAGAGAGATGGAATTTTTGGCATTGGTGCAGAGTTAGACGTGAAACTGTGTGTTTTCTTAGAATTAATCAATAAATATTAAGAATTTAATAAATTGGTTTAATTTATTCGGCACTAATGCCGGCCTAGGAAGGCTAAAAGAGGGTCCTACACGCTGTAACTGAATAAATCTTTTTGTATAAATTTCGATTTACAGCATTTTTTTTTTTAGGAATTTTCAGTCATAACAAATTGTAGACGCACATCGTGTGGATCCATGGGCAACTCCTCACTGTCCACAATCTGTTCGTTCAATGCCAATGCCATGATGGTGATCTTCTTTTGGGTATACTGTTCAGCGTGTGCCGTTAGGTATTTGTCATAGTAACCCATGCCGTGTCCCATACGATTACCACTGCGGGTAAATGCTACGCCGGGCACTATGAACAGATCAATGCCATGACCTGCGAGGAAATGAATGGAGATTAGAACCGATGTATAAGAGAGGGGAGGTGCGATCTTCCTGGCTTACCATTGGTCATTGCATCCTCGCGACTCTCTTTGAAATCGGGCTGCTTAATGTTCCACTTGGTTAGCGGCAAATTCTCGAAATCGTTCAAGTCGCGCAGTCGCACCATCTTCATTTTGGTGCCCTGATAGCTGGGCACAAAGACCATCTTCTCCAGGCGAAACATTTCGCAGATGATCTCCGTGGTGTCCAGTTCATCGCTGGTGCTCAAATAGATGCTCACCCGCTGCGCCTGTCTAAATGCCTCGTGCTGCAGCACCTACAAAACAAGGGAAACAATGTCAGTAGTGGTACAAACATATATAAATATTCCTGTACTTACCTTAGAGGTCACCGCTTGCGATTGCTTGGCTCGAGATTCCGGTGTTATGCAACTGAGAAGCTGCTTCATGCGCTTTCGCAGCGCCACCTTTAGACTATTTTGAATGGAAGCTGACATTTCACTTGTCTCACACGAAGCAAACTGATTTTAAATTAATTTTCAAATCAGAATCTTTCCATAATTTGGCTTATCAGCAAATGTGGCTGTTATCAGTTATTGCTTTGTGTGGCGTTCTCTGCAAATTCGTAAACAATGTTTACCGGTATAAATTGGTATATGGCTGCCAACTGAACTAAAATGGCGGACTGTTAAACCTTTTACCGTTAGAGCAAATTCACCAAAATTTACTTCAATTTCATTTGTAAACACAAAATTGCATCAGCTGTTTGCATTGCATGCACAAGCACATTTATTTGCCATAAAAAAAGTGTTTAATAAATAATAAACAAAACTATAAACTACAACTTTTCTAGCTTTAACTCATTTCTTAGCTTCAGTTGTTGCTTTGGCATCTGTTGTCTTTGTCTTCAGATTCTTGAGCTGCTCCTTTTGCTGTAGGCAAACAAAAATACCGCATAAATACCAAGGCAAAGGGTACTAAGTGTATGAACAGCATACCTGCTTATAGAAAAACTCTTCCTCACGTGCCGCTTCCATTTTGCCAAATGAGCCGCCGGCTTCACGTATAGCGCCACCGCCGCCGCCCCCCTTGCCGGCACCGCTTCCAAGTTCACCTACATGTGACATTCTTAGTTGTCTGCAGAGAAAACAAATTAGTGCACCGTTTATTTTTATACTTATGCACTTGCAAGCTTATGCAACTGAACTTTCCAGCAGACTTACTGAATTTGTTTGGCGTATAAACCTTGACTGAGACGACGCAGTGAGAACATGTTGATTTATATAGCAGTATTGAATATAATATATATTTAACTAAATATAGTGAGTGATTTATGCTTTCTTATTTCGTGGTGCTATGAAAATAACAGATGGTTTAAATACAGCTGTTGGTACATTTGAGGTACAACTGGTACATTTATAATTATATAAGCTGGCAACCCTAACAACGCTGCGCGGTAGAGCATGCCAGCTTGTTTTTTTGAGCGCCAGTTTAAATTACAACGGTGATGCCAACTTGCTTGCTGAGCGCCAAGCGAGAAAAACGATTGCATTTTAAATTTTTAACGTTCAGATGCAATTTAATTAAGTGTAATAAGAAAGTTGAAGTTTTTGTGTACTTTGTGTGTGTTTGTGATTTTTACGACAAGAACACCCAAGTTTTAATGTGTGCTGAAAGTTGTGCAGTAAATGTAATTTCTAAACAAAAGTGTGTTCAAATGGAAAACTAGGACTCCTCTTCAGTATCGTCAAGGACTTTTTCACGATTCTTCATGATTTTCAAGCACTCCGTAGTCTAATTGATGAAATAGAGAAGTTAATTAATACTACCTTATACCTATTTTTACATACTTCATTGAGAAAGAAGGCTTCTTCGTGTACGTCCTTGTATTTGTTCAGACACGTGGTATTGTAGAGAGCGGCGTGATCTAAAGTTTTTTGATATTCCTCCCAGTTACGCATGTAATCAGCATTCTTGGAGCTTTCAATATGCTTGCGTATATTACACATAAGTCCCTGATTTATTGAACTAAAATATTCTTCTTCCTTGATGCCACCCTGCATTTTACCCAATCCTCCACCCAAAAGGAAGACATTGGGTAAATTCCCCTTTGACTCCGCGTAACGTCTTTTGGAGCATAGTCTACAAATAGATAGTAGTCTTTATAATATTACGAAGCTAGTTAGTATCAAGAAATGGCTTACGCGTAATTTAGATTCAAAGTTTGTGTGCGTAAAAAAAAACCAGTCGGAAACATTTTTTATTCTCGTATTTTGAAATATTTATTTGAATGTTCGATACACGATATATAGGTTTAACTTTCTGGCAATGAACTGGCTGGCAATATGCTAAAGGTATCTAAATTAAATGTCACACAACATCAAAACAAAAAAACACAGTACAAAGCTCAAATTTTGTAAAATGAAAGCAGCAATCAATGAAAAGCATCACAGAACTCCGCGAAAACTACATCCGGCCGCTAATAACGGTAAGTCAACTGTACTCTTAAAGACCACATTAGTTTTTTTGTTTCGAAAATCATAACTATAATGCGTCCCTTTGCCAAAGACAGTCAATCGTTGGTTATAACAAAAACAAAAGGAAGACGACTCAAGACGAAGCTGGCGGCGCCCAAAGCAAACAAATCGGGGACTGCGGCGACGGCGCTAATTAAGCAAAGGCGCAAGTACCGTAACATACGAAAGCAGCAGCAGCAGCAGCACGATAACAAGAACAACGATTGTGATTATGGTACACCTGCCAGCAGCAGTGCAGCACATTTATCGAAAGCAGCCCTTTGCCAGTTTGTACCCGTGCGTCGCAAACCGCTCGCTGAGTACATGCAAATGGAGTTGCCAAACACAGTAGGGGCACTCCCCTCAGCCTCAAGCACTCCAGAGCTGCGCATGAGCTATGCCGCTGCTGTGGAAGCTGGTTCAGGTGTTAAAGTCTTGATATCGCCACGTTTGCATAATAAACAACAATCAAATGCTAGCAAATCCACGTCCTGCAAACTTAAGAGCAATAAAATAATCGCCGATACCAAGTTTCGCATATTTGATGAACAACCTAGCAAATCGCATATTGTGCGTGTGGATCCCAAAATACTATTTGCAACTGCGGTTCGTCCTGTTGAGCAGCAACAGCAACACCCACCGAGCAATAAATCAAGAATCAAAAACTCCAAATTCAAAAAATCACCACAAAAAAAGTCAAAACCACAGCCAAATGTTGCTGATATTAATAAGGCGTTTCAATTGCAACTAAAGACTGCAAAAAATGCAAATGTTGCAATTAAGCGCACTACAATAACAGCAGCGTCTCGCAGGCTGATGAAACTTGATCCAACACCCACACAAACGGCAAAAACTTTGGCATTTACGGATACCGTCAGTTATTTGAGTCATCATCATGCGCGCTTGCAGCGTTTAGTTGAAAAGCAAAGCATTTGCGCCATTTGCTTACAAACCCCTGAGCCCATGAACCTTGCACAATTTGAGGACAATCATTTTAAATATCTGGAAGAGTCTGCAATATTTGCACAAAATCGCCATATGCTAAGCTTGTGGATGAACGCGGATCTACTGATTTGCTAGCAGCCAGCCAGCCAGTAGTTGTCTATTATGATATAGTATTCGTATTACAAAAAAAAAAAAAAACAACTAATCTCTCACATAGATAAATTATTCAAGTTAAATTAGATAAAAAATACTATTTAATAAGTGTTTCAAGTGTCGATAAAACTAAATTATTATTGATTTGAGTTGCAAGTCTGCTTTACTTAATTCTGCACAGGGAACACCCTTGTTATAAGCGACGGCAGTATTTTTTGCACCGCTGTGCGCTGTTAAAAAAAAATACCAACTGTTGGTCTGCCTGCATATTTTGTGTGTGCATCGCTCTGGTCACACTTGTTGTGTTTAGCTTGATTATTTTCCTTTTTTTGTGTGTAAAAATGTTCGAGTGGTGAAAAACGTAATTTTCTAGCAATGCCAAATTAGTTGAAACAATAAAGCTGGCTAGTTGGCCCAATGTGCGAGCCAATAATGTTATGCGTTTGACGGCACTACAGCACTAACTGACTGGCATGGCATAGTCTGTCTAGCCAAAACAGCAGCAGCTACAGCCAAGCAAACTGAAGGCGAGCGAGCGAGAGAGAGAGCGAGCGAGCGTGCATGCGTGAGAGGGAGTGGAGCGGAGAGCGCGTTTCGTGTGTGTGTTTTTGTGTGTGTATATAATGGACAAGTTAAAAAACAACAACAAAGAACATGCAGTTATTGCATCAATTGAGTGCAACTATACAACAAACGCTGTTGCTGCTGCTGCCGATGCCGCCGCTGCCGCTGCTGCTGCCGATGTCGATGTGGAAAGCAACAAAAGCACGCCCACACCATATTTTACGCCCCTCGATTTTTTGCAAACCTCCTTTGAGTTCCCATCGCCAAGTGGAGTTGGAATGGCGGCAGCGGGAACTGCTGATGAGCAAGCAACGTATATAGCCAAACAGTTTACAGTTGCCAATCCCAAACAGCAGCAACAACAACAACAACAGCAATTACCACAATCTCCGACAACATTAAATCGTAAATTTAAACGTTTTTCGCTGTACGATCGCCGCTCCTGTTCGCCGCAGCAGGATGTACGCATTTTTGCCAACAAGGAGAACACCGTACCAAAACCGCGTACCGATAACGATGCGCTCGATAGCCGTTACCTATCGAAAAGCGAACACAACTCACCCACCATACTGTTTAGGGACGATAGCAGTTCGATAACGATAACCACGACACCGAATTTGAATCTCTTGAACGAAGCGAGCAGCGGTCGCCTTAGCTATTCCCCCAAATTACTCAGCTCCATAAATAATTTAAATTTAAATCAATCTTTAAGTGGTTCACCATTGAACATTATCAATTCGGCTGGCTATAAAAATGGGAATTTCTTTCGTTTTCCGGAAATCGATCAGGTGGTGCAGGATGTGCCAGTGTTGCCAGCAACGGGAGTTACAGGCACAACCACAGAGTTGCCAGCAACGTCAGCGACAGCCACAGCGTTGCCAGACAATCAAGCCGCCGAGTTATTAAGTGAACTGGAGGAGCAGCAGCAGCAGGAGCAGGCAGCTGTGCGCAAGAAACGCAAGAATAAAAATAATCTCACCATACGCATAACAGATGTGCAATTACCCACAAGTTGCTTAACAAACACACGTCCCAAAACACCCACCATTAAGAGTAGCAAGGAAAAGGCGCGCTCCTTGGACTCGGCAGCGAATGAAAGCGAGTTATCGCTGATGGTGGTGCAGCAGAGCAAGCAAGCGAATGATGCCCAGCAGCTGCACCACCACCACCACCACCCACCACATGCCCAACTGCTGCTGCAGCCCGCTGCTTCGCTCTGCCGCCTCGACACCCAACCGCATCAGCAATCGCTACACAGTCGCCGTACCAGCCGGCAACAGCGCAAATCTCCGGGCTTGAACAACAGCGATTGGTTGATGTATCAACGCAAACAGCAGCCATATCAAAGCGCCTTGGATGCGGATGCGGAGCTCAAGTCCGCCTGCAGCGTAGACAGCAGCAATAGTAGCAGCAGCGCCAAGTTTAAGTTGGGCGCCAATTTGGCGCCGCGCAGCGCACACAAACTAAATCCCTTGCTGCACTCGTCGAGCACCAATCTAAAGACGCTGCCCGAGTGCCTAACGCTAGTGGAGTTTACGGCCAGCGCAACGGCGGAGGGCATGGGAAGCGTACCGGCTACGGCGGAGTCACCGTTTAAGCAGAAGAGCATGGATTTGCCCAGCAAGCACATGACGGGCTCCATGAATCTGCTGCAGAGACGCGGCTCCAATCATAGTTTTACTTTAAATCTGCACAGCTCCTGTGGCAACCTGTTGAACAGCGGTCTGAGTCTGTCCAACTATAGTCTGGGCTCGGTGAGCAATTCCAAGAGCAGCTGCAATTTGGAGCAGCAACAGCAGCAGCAGCAACAGCAGCAACAGTTGCAGCAGCAACAGCAACAACATCAGCAGCAACAGCAACTAACTGTCGCTGCAGGCAGCGCGCAGTGTCAGCGTCAGGGTTTATTTCGTCGACGTGGCTCGAATCACAGCATTACGCTGAAGAATCACACCACCAAATCTTGCGGTGAGCTCAATGTGAGCACACCCAAGCGAGGATTGCTGGAGCGACGTGGCAGCAATCAAAGTTTAACGCTTAACATGGGCGGCGGCAACTGTCAGCTGCAGTCCAAGTTAACTGTGTGCAGTTGTGGCGCCTCACGAGATGCCGCCTCCTCCGCCGTTGCCGCCGCTGCCAATGCTGCAGATGCCACACAAGCGACGCATCAGCGCAAATTTTTCAGCACGGAGAATTTGAAGAGCAACAGTTCGCAACAGTTTTTGGATTTTGGCAGCAGCAGCAGCAAGCAGTCGCTGTGCTTTGGCTCTGCCAACGATTTGCAGCCAGTGGCGCCACTACCCAACCACCCAACACAACTCGAGCAGCAATGCACTTGCCACACAGCAGCAGCAGCTGGAGGAGGAGGAGGAGGAGCAGCAGGAGGAGCAGGAGCAGCAATTGGTGGCATACGCAACATTATGACACGCCCACTTAGCCCGCAAACCACCAGCGAGGAATTCAAAATCTATTTGGCCAGCATACAAATGCTGCAATCGGCCACAAATCCGTTGAATCAAGTGGATTTAATAAAACTGAATCATGTATTTGATCACAGCTACAAAACGAATCTTGAGCAGCCGCCGGTTTTACTGCTGGCACGTAATAGTAGCAGTGGCAATGGCAGTGGCATTGTCACGCCCACTTCACACTTGCCGCCCACATCGGAGGATAGCGAACTGCTGGCCATCTATCAGGCGGTGGTGCAACGCATTTGCAGCGCCCAATTGCCGCAACTGGACGGCGATGAACAGAAGCGCATCTTTAGGGATTTACACAAAGAGTTCTGGGATTTACCCTTGAATCACCAGGAGAAACCAATGGTCTTTGGTTCGCAGACAAAGAATCGCTACAAAACGATTCTGCCCAATGAACACTCGCGTGTGCTGCTGGAGAGCGAAGCTACGGAGCTCTTTGAACTACAGCAGCAGCATCAGCAGCAGAGCAGCTTGCTGCCACCACTGACACCACTGCAGCAGCAGCAGCAGACAGCCACGACGACAGGGACAGGAATGGGAACGGGTACGCTGCTGGCCAACGAGGATTTGCCCTACATCAATGCCAATTACATCAAGGTGAGCAGTTGGATTCCAGAGCTAAATCCTTTAGTTTCTTCAGTTCATAGGTTTAAAATTGAAGCCTCAAGTACATATATCCAGAGCCCCAGAGTTACGTAGCTTGAGAAGTAGTTGGGATATTTCAAAAAAACTTGCACAGCATGTGTATTACATCACTTCCTATAGCCTATCCAACTTTTCTTAGAGCCAAACCAAACCAAACATTTCCTTTAATAACATATGCTATGGTATATACTTATTTTCATATACTTTTTTTTATTTATTTTATTTTCTACCTCTGCAAGGGGTAGAAATATGTTTTCCATTTTACTATGTCTAAAAATACTTAAAAAACAGTCACCCATAACTTATAAATGCTATATTGATCATATATTTAAAATTAAATAGGTTGAAAAGATTTTAAATTTATAAGTGACACTTGAAAAGCAAAACTTATTTATATAGTTAATTAAACCTGAAATCTTTGTAAGCCTCATACATGTTTTTATACCCTCTGAGGGGTATATGGGGTTTGTCAGAAGTATGTAACAGGCAGAAGGAGGCATGGCAATCGCCATAAAGTATATATTCTATTTACTGTATAATTGTTGCTCCGATAAAAGCTATTTATAACTTTCCCGCAGCTGTGCTTGCTTGTGGTATAGTTTAATTATTAATAATTACTTTTTTTTAAGTGATTATTATTTTATGGTTTATATTTTTAAAGTTGTAGTAGTTAAAATGAGAAAAACAGACTTTTGGCTCGACGTTACTTAGCGCTACTGTTTTAGAAGCTTGAGTTATGCGATATAATAAAACATTTTGTCGCTAGGATAAAACCAAACATATACCACAGTTGAGAATTTAAAAATAGAAAATGTTTATTATACTAAATTTAGTATAACAACCTAACGTTCCTATATGGTAGCTATATGAAAGAGCTATTCAAACTTAAGTAGTTTAAAAATGAAAGATTAGTTGAGATGTGTTAAGAAACAAATAAGATACTGAAACAGCGCTATGTTCTGTAAAAATTTTAGACACGTATATCTTTCTACTTAGACTGTGCGATGATCAGTCCTGTAGAGCACGTAGCTCAACGCTTTCCTTAAACTGAAATATAAAAGAAATCGATTAAAAATCGAGCATGAAAACAGATCTTTGAATATCTAAAATAAAAAATGCATAATATTCAATTTTCAATATGAGCACTAAGTTCTGTAAAAATTTAAGACACGTATATCTTTCTATTTGGACTGTGCGATGATCAGTCCTGCAGTTCATCGCTTTCCTTAAACTGAAATATAAAATAAATCGATAGTAAAAACAGTTCTACAAATATATTAAAATAAAAAATTATTTAATATTGAATTTTTAATATGAGCGCTGTGTTCTGTAAAAATTTAAGACACTTGTATCTTTCTATTTGGACTGTGCGATGATCAGTTCTCCAGAGCACATAGTTCAACGCTTGCCTTAAACTGAAATATAAAATAAATCGATAAAAAATCGATTAAAAAACAGATCTTTGAATATATAAAATAAAAATTTCCTAATATTCAATTTTGAATATGAGCGCCATGTTCTGTAAAAATTTTAGACACGTGTATCTTTCTATTTAGACTGTGCGATGATCAGTTCTCCAGAGCACATAGTTCAACGCTTGCCTTAAACTGAAATATAAAATAAATCGATAAAAAATCGATATTAAAGTACCTAACTGTTTTGCAGGGCCCCGATTACGTGTCCAAGTGCTATGTGGCCTCCCAGGGACCGTTGCCGAACACGATCTTTGAGTTCTGGCTGATGGTGTATCAGAATACACAGCGCTATATACGCCGCTGTCTGGAGGGAGGCGGTGGCAGCAGCAGCAGTCCACATGTGGATCGAACGCATATATTGCAGCAGTACTATCAGAAGATTGTGATGCTCACCAATTTCACGGAGAGTGGACGGCAAAAGTGCGCCGTATACTTTCCCATCGAGCTAAACGAATTGTTTGCGGTGGCGGCAAAGGGGGAGGTGTTTCAATTGAATCCGCTGGCACGGGATTACTTTGAGCCGTACCTGCAGGACAGCAGGGGGGATGGACAGCCGGAGAGGGATGGGGAACGCTATCACATTGCGGTGGATTCGCTAAAGCTGACGGTGAGCGAGCAACTGCGTCGCTTGCTGCCCAATTCCGGCAGTTTCTTTTTGATCAAGAACGTGGGCATTGTACGCCGCAATGGCTACTCGGTGCGCAAACTGATGCTACTCTACTGTCTCCAAGCGGAGAGGAGGAGGAGTACGGCGGCGGAGGAGGAGTGCGGCGGCGGCTTGGAGTATTATGTGCAACGTTTGTGTTGCTATCACTACTGGTATCCCGATTGGCCGGATCATCATTCACCGCGTGACATTAACACTCTACTGGACACCTGTTTGCATCTGCTGAACCTCGGGAAATGTGAGTCTGAGTTTGCCGAGGATTATGGCAGCGGAGAGGAGGACGTGGCTCAACGCTTGGACATTTACAAGCAGGACATATTCAATGCGGTGCAACCGTTGCCCATCATTCACTGTTCGGCGGGCATTGGGCGTACGGGTTGCTTTACGGCCATTATGAATGCGGTGAGACAATTGAGGCAGTCCCTAGCGTACTCGCTGACCAGCATGTTGAGCAGCAGCTCGACGCTGAAGCAGTCGGATTTGAAGCAGGAAGTGGAGCAGCTGAGGAAGCAGGCGGCTGAAACGGATAGCGAGAGCAGTTTTAGTTGCAACACTATGCTGCATATACGGCATATTGTGGCACAAACGGTGGGGGAGGAGGAGCAGGCAGAGGTTAAGACGGGCAACATTACTTTCGATCAGCTGCCACGCATGCCGGACATCTATGTGGACATACTGGGCATTGTGTGCAACTTGCGGCTGCAACGCGGTGGCATGGTGCAAAACTCGGAGCAATACGAGCTCATACATCGAGCTAGCTGTTTGTATTTAAAGCGCACTTTGGCGCTAAGACGTTTTTAGAAGAAATCGATGACAAGAAGAAGAAGAAGAAGCAGTTAGAGAGCAGTTTAAGAAGAAGAAGAAGAAGAAGAAGAACAAAACACCAATTTACTATTTGTAAAAGAATTTTGTGACAAAAAAAAAAACATATATATTTTAACCATGGCTAAAAGAGTCTCGAACATACAAATACAAATACTTATACTATACATATAATATTATACTATATATACTATATACAAAAACATAATAACCAGAGCTGTTAAAAAAAAGCATTCGAATGTAAAATGGAAATGGTTAAAAATGTTAAAAAAAAGGCATTCGAATGTAAAATGGAAATGGTTTTAATGGTTTTAAAACCATTTCCATTTTATATTCGAATGCTTTTTTTAACAGCTCTGATAATAACGATATATCGTATATATACACTAGTAGGCATAAATATTTACACAACACTTAAAGTGAAATCTACTTAAAATTTAAACTTATTTGGAAAGAAGTTTCGTATCAATGAATAGGTCACTTTAATTCCGTTTTAATAATACAAAATTTTTTATTAACCCATTGAGTACACGTGGAAAGTTTTCAATTCTTGCAAAGGTCTACTTTTTAAACTTTTTCCCCCGCGCTAAAACAAAAAATGTTTGAATGCAAAAAGTTTCTCCAAAAGAATCTATTTAGTGATGGAAAATTTTTTCAAAAATCTCTTTGCAAGTATTTTTTATGATTTTTTGAAAATTGATATTTAACTCATTTTTAACCTACTTTTCATCAAAATAGTCACTTTTGGCACAATTTCAAAAAATCATGTAATGTAATTATTAAAACGGAATTGAAGTGACCTATCCATTGATACCAAACTTCTTTCCAAGTAAGCTTAAATTTTAAGTAGATTTCACTTTAAGTGTTGTGTAAATATTTATGCCTACTAGTGTATATATATATAGCAGCAATGTTTTCTCAATGTTTGCTATAATACAACAAATACTTATATATTACTACAATTTAAATATGCTGATTATTACGAATTATGATTATTATTATTATTATTATTATGATTATAATTATTACTATATTATATAAATGTTTATTAAGTGTTTGAATGTGTTACGTATGTGTGTGTGTATGTTGTATGTATGTACATAAGTGTAAATGTTTTACCCTCTCCCAAAATTTATTCAATGTAAAATGCAACTAATCTATATATATTAACATAATTATTAACTACAACTGCAACTACAACAACGGTGAGTTGTCTACTGTTTGGCAACCGAAAAAAGCTCAAACCTTTAACCAAGTTGTGGCTGCGTGGGGGGGGGAGGGGAATTCCCTTCCTTCTACCACCAGTTGCTAACTGACTAAAACACCAATTTTTTCGGCTTTTCAAACTGTCAGCTCTACCGTTGTTGTTTTTGTGCTGTTGTTGTTTAACCCTCCTCAATTTCCTACTCTACTGCTGTTAGCTCTGTCATGACAAAAACAACCAACAAAAGATAACAACAACAAGAAATATGGCAAAAAGAAAATTATATATAAATATTGAAAAACATAAATAATTGAATTTGAAACTTGTATTAATGTTTATGCAATGGAACTAGTCAAATAAAACTTAGAAACATTTTAAATGTAACTATAAATGTGTAAACAAATGAGTTTTATTTTTTGCTGGGTTTTTGGGTTAATTGGGGAAGGCAATTTAATAAGTTAGTCGAACATACCCTACTATTATATACCCTGCATACACTTGAGTACCTGCATCTTAAAATTTAAGTTATTCATTTAATTAAACTTAAACTTGTGTATTTTACAAATTTTTAGCAACTGCTTTTGCAATGTAAAATGAAAAAAATTTAAAATTTAAATTATTCATTTACTTTAACTGACACTTGTGTGTTTTACAATTTTTTAGCAACTATTTTTGCAATGTAAAATAAAAGGGCGATAAAAAGGACGCAAGCGTAGGGTTAAAGTTGTGCACAAACAGCTGATTTTGTTTTTAAGCAAACTCACTCACACACACATACACACTTATACGAACATGCTTTAAGCGTGTAAACACTTTAGAGGCAAGTCTAAAGTTCATTTTAAAGCAGGTTTGTTTAGTCGCATTTGATAAGACTCAAGTATCTGCTTAGTTGTACTATAATGTGGCTAAACTTTGGTCATTGGCGTGGAGCAACGCAAAGTTTAAAGCGTTTATATAGCAGCATGAAGAAGGTACAAGTACAAGTGAAAAGCAGCACAAGCTAAAATTTTGAATTAACAAAGAACTTTTTATTGTCAGGTTAAAGTGCCGGTGCAACAGGGTATAGTGGTGGGCGAGCAGCATCGGTTGCCCAATGGACTGCAGTACGAGTGCTTTCTGGGTGTACCCTATGCCCAGCCACCGTTGGGTGAACTGCGCTATCGGGTGAGTGAATGAACCTGCTGTGGAACTGGAACTGGAACTGGAACTAACAAAACACTTTTAATCACAGAGTCCTGTGCCACTGGAACGCTTCGCTGTTGCCGAGCTGGACTGTAGCCGGGAGGGCGATATATCGCATCAGCGGGATGCTTTTACGCTTGGCGTAGCTGGCTCTGAGAATTGTCTGTTTCTAAATGTGTATAAGCCGCAGGTGCAGAGCAATAGGCCGCTGCCTGTCATGGTGTGGATACATGGCGGCGGTTTCTGGTTTGGCAATGGAAATCGAGAGTAGTGAGTAGTGTAATCGATATGCATTAATTGTCGTGCCTCCACACTTGCATACAGCTTCTTTCCAGCGCAGCTAATGCAACAGGAGGTGATTGTGGTAACCCTGACCTATCGCTTGGGAGCCCTGGGCTTTCTCAGTTTGCCCGCTGCGGGCATTCATGGCAATGCAGGGCTGAAGGATCAACGTTTGGCGCTGCAGTGGATACAGCAGAACATAGCTAACTTCAATGGCGACCCTGGTAATGTGACGCTGTTTGGTGAAAGCGCCGGCGCTGCGTCCGTGCATCTGCACACCTATGCAGCGCATGCGAATAAACTGTTTCACAAGGCCATCATGCAGAGCGGCACGGCGAACATGGAATGGGTATTCCAGCTGCACGCGGAGCAGAAGGCGCGCCGCTTAGCAGAGCTGCTGCAGTTCGATAACAACAACAGCAAAATTAGCGATGACAAGAAAGTGCTGGAGTTCTTGCAGTCGGAAGAAGTGACACCCAACGGCATACTCTCCCAGACTTTGCAAGTTATGAACGCCGATGAGCGTCGTTGTGGATTACCGTTGGCCTTCAAGCCCGTCGTGGAGCACTCGAGCAGTCCCGATAGCTTTATAACAGCTGACATTTGGGAACTACTGCAGCAGCATGAACGCCTGCAGGGCATGCCCCAAATGATGGGCTACAACACCGCAGAGGGTATGGCCATGCTTATGCCCGCACGTCGTAAACTGGAGCTTTACGAGAAGGATCTAGCACGTGTAGTGCCGCGTGATCTGGTGGTAAACCCGGAGGCGATGGAAGCCCAAACAGTGGCTAAGCATATACGTGACTTTTACTTCGGTGGTCAACCTATAACAGAGCAACAACTCGATAATCTAGTAGATCTCTTCACCGATTATCACTTTAATATCGATATGCAGCGGGCAGCCGAGTTGCATGTTAACTGCCAGCCGACGGCGCCGCTTTACTTCTACCGTTTCGATTATCAGGGCGGCCGCAACATGTATAAGAGAATATTTCAGGCGACCAAACTGCGTGGCACTGCGCACGGCGATGAACTCTTCTACTTGTTTCAAATGGCCGACGATGAGACGACGCATGCGAAAGAGGATCTGGAAATGTCGGAGCGTTTATGCCGCATGTGGGCGAACTTTGCAAGAGAGGGCAAGCCATCAGATAGCTGGAAAGCTGTTAGCAGACCAAAAGAACAGCAGCCCTTCCAGTTGGATTATATGCACATTGGCAGGGAGTGCAAAATGCAGTGTAATCCGGATGCAGAGCGCATAGAATTCTGGCGCAGCATGTACAAACAGTACAGCGGCAAAACAAGAGCAAAACTATAAGTGTTCAACTCAAAAGCAATTCAAACAACGATTGTTTGTAATCGTTGCTTAACATACTTTATCGATAACTACAATTGGCGACAGATATTACTATTAACATAGTTATGCAAATCACTTATATTGCTGCCACTACAAATTAAATAAATTATTTTTGTTAACTTTTTAGACAATTTTATTGTTTCACGCAGCAAAGCAGCGGTTTTCTTTAACAGCTTATCAGCTGGTCTGTTATGCTTAAAAGTTGCTCAGAGTGCACTGTTAATTAACAGCCTGGAACTAGCTGAACCGGGCAAACGGAACTTGTTTTCTTCTTGCTTATTCATCACCATTTATTCCGATTGGAGGACACACAAATCCAAATGGGTGCATTATTTGGCAAAAGTAGCAAAAAGACGACGCCCAGTCGCATTACCGAGCAGGATAAAGCAGTGCTGGTAGGTTAAATTACTCAAACTATGTTTATATCATATTAAATATCCTATAAAATCTATAGCAACTGAAGCAGCAACGGGATCGTCTCAAACAATATCAGAAACGCATTGAGCTGCAGCTGGAGAATGATCGTCAGCTGGCCAAGAAGTGTCTACAGCAGGGCAGAAAGGAGTAAGAGGAGGGTAACCTTAAAAATTATACACCAAATACATATACTTTGTTTACTCTTTCTAGTCGTGCCAAGCTGCTACTGCGCAAAAAGAAATACCAGGAAAGTATGCTGGGAAATGCCGATAAGCAGCTGGAAAATCTGGAAAAGCTGACGGCCGATTTGGAGTTTGCACAGGTGGAAATGAAGGTATTGGATGGTCTGAAGCAGGGAAATGCTGCTCTCAAGAAGGTGCACGAAATGCTGGACATTAATGAGGTGGAGAAGATTATGGATGAGACACGCGAGGGAATTGAAAAGCAGCAGGAAATTGATGCCATATTAATGGATGCACTGACGCCACAGGATGAGGAGGATGTACTGGCCGAACTGGATGCCCTAGAGGCAGAGGAGGCGCAGCTGCAGACCATCAACATGCCCAATGTGCCCAGCACTGAACCAGAAGTGGGAGAAGATGAGCAGCTGGAGGAGGAAACCGAAACCGAAACTGAAACCAAAGCAAAGACCTCAAAGATCAAGGCCAAGAAGCAGCTCGTGGAGGCCTGAAACTAATCATTAACTTAACTAACCAACTAATCAAGCTACTAAATTAAACGCTTCATGTACTATATGTCTGTATATCCTGTGTATATATATAAGTCCAACATGTATTACCTACATACATATATTTTTATAAGGACTCTAGCAATCTTAACACAAGTAAACAAAAAGTAAACAATTTCTTAAATTAAAGTTCTATTTTCTATAACACTTTTATATGACAGCTGACTGTTGTTAGTTATAGTACTACAATCCTGAGATAATACCAGCGTATTTATACAGAACCCCCCCCTCTATAAAAAACCCAACACACCAACCTTACTTACTCCCCCCCCCCCCCCCCCCCTTCCCCCCCTCCCCCCAAACTTTTAATTATCATTCATTATTTATTTTTTTAAAAATAATAACAAACAAAACAAAAAAAAAAAAAACAAACCACCCCAAAAAACACATTAATGTAATTTGGGGGGCAAGGGCCCCAAAAAATTATATATTTTATTTATTCCCCCCCCCCCAATCCCCCTTAAATCCAAAATCCAACAAAAAATATATTTCTCCTTTTCTTCTCTTTTGTGCGCACAAAAAAAAAAAAACAATTTCAAAAAATGCCAACCTCTTCCCCCCCCCCCCTTTTTTTCCCCGACACGCCTACCCCCCCCCTCCAAAAAAAAATCTTTTTGGGGCTCCCCCCCTCCTTCCCCCTTTTCCCCTTCCCAACCCCAAATCCCCCCAAGGGATAAAAACCCCCTTAGACCCCCTTTAAGATCATAACAACACATTCAAATTTGTTGTGCTGCATATAGTTTTAATAGATATATTTCAAATTGTAACCTTAACCGATCTTAATACCTTAATCCGCAGTGATTACTACTTGGGTTTGCTATTGGACTTCCGGAACATGATGTCCTCTTTGACGCGTGCCCGCAGATTCTTGTTGTCCTCACGCATCTTCTCCACCTCCTCAAGCAGCACGACATTCTCCTGGAACAACTTGTCGTATTTCTTCTGGACACTCTTATCCTCCGCCACCAGTTTGTAGCGTGCCAGAACCGTTTCAATCTGCTTGCGTTGACGCAAAAACTCATCCCGTACCTCGGCATCCAGGGTGACAAAGCGCTTGAGTTCATCATCGTTGGCATGCTTGTGGAAGAGTTGTTTCACCGCCTTCTTCAAACCCTCCGCGGTGTTAACCTCTCCGGCCACATAGTAAATGTCCGTACAGATGGCGGTGAGGCATTCCCGAGCCGCCTTGGCCCGATGCCGTTCGGTGCGCAGTTCGGTAACGTTGCTCAAGTACTTGTCCCGCATCTCCTTGAGCTGCAGCTCCAACTGGATGTTATTCTGATTGAGTCCCTCCAGTTCGTGCTCCATTTCGATAATGTGTTTGCGTTTATCGTTGATCTGAAACTCCCGCGGTTCGATCTGAGCCTTCAGTTCGGCAATCTTGTGATTGAGGACCTGTTTGTACTTGTCCAGTTCCTGGTTCTTGTGCAGCAGTTCCTGTATGCGTTTCTCCTTCGCTCCAATTGCATAATCCCGATCGGAGATGTCCTTTTGCAGATCCTCCACATTTCGCAGCTGCTTGGCCATCTTTTGCTGCGACTTGACATGCTCATCTTTCAGCGTTTCCACCTCCTCCAGCAGATTCTCAATCTCCTTGCTCTGCGACTCGTACTTCTTCTGCAGCACTCCGGCCTTGCCACGCCACATTTGTGTCTCATTGCGTTCCGTGGTCAGTTTGTTCTCGTATTCGGTTTGGGTGGCGATCATGTTGCGATCGTTTTCCATTTCCACCTCCTCGCAGTACTTGATGAACTCGTCCTTTTTGTCCTGCATCTCCTTCATGAGCTCGCGAATGAGATCCTTGCGTTCGTCCAGCTGCTTCTTGTAATCGTTTTCCAGCGCCTCAATTGTGTCCTGCAGCGTACCCGTCGAATTCTTCAGTTTCTCCTCGTAACTCTCGCGCAGCTCCAGCATATTCTCGCGAAGATTCGTAAACTTTTGATACTCGATGAGCATGCGTTCCGAATACTGATTGGCCAGCACGTCCATCTGGCCACGATGTTCCTGCTTGATGTCGTTGATTTGGAACGTTATCAGATTCATTTCCTCCGTGTGTCGGGAGACGATTTCATTGTTCAGCTCCTTGAGCTCCTCGAGGGCGCTACAATAGCTACGATGCACCTCCTGCAACTGCTGACCATCAAAGATCTCGTTCTGACTCAACTGGTATTGGAACTCTTCCGCCTGCTGCTTCAGACGCAGCTCCAGATTCGTAATCTGTTCGATTTTATCACTCAGCTGTGTGCGCGGTATCAATACCTCCTGGCTCTTCATCAGATCCTGATCCATATACGGCAGCTTCTCCTCCACATTCTCCATGGACCACACCGCCACAGTGCCACGCTTCGAGATGGCCACCAGCATGGAGCCATCGTAGGTGAACCTTAGCTTCTTAACCGGTCCATCAAAGAAACGAAAATTGGTGAAAGTTCCGCCACCCGCTTCCAAAAACGGCAGCTGCATATTGAACAATCCACCCTCGTGATCGGCTATAAACATTACCAGATCGGAACGGGCCAGACACAGATCCGAAACGGAGCCTTTGTTACGCGACGGCAACGTAATCTCTCGCTGTAGTGTCGAGTCCTGAAATTCCCTAATCGTACCATGATTGGTGCCCGCAAAGATCGTCAGGGGTTCATTGAAACTACAACAGATTGTCACATATTCCGTGCCCTTTTGTACGATCTCCTGCAGCCGTGCACCCGTCTCAATGTCCCACTGATAGATGGCACCCTCCGCTCCTCCGGAGATCAGAAACTTATCCGTCTTGGTCCAGGCCACCGACAACACAGTGCCATTGTGTCCCTTCAGCTGTATAAGCACCTCCAGATTATACACCGATGTCACAGCTATGTGGTTATCATAGGCAGCGGCCATCAAGTGTCCCAGATTCGAATAGCGTACGTCATTACAATGTGGAAAGTTGTACGTCTTGACAATCTAAGAAAGACCAAAAGGTAAATGGATTAGAGAAGAAGTAGAAGTAGAGTAGGTCTAGGAGTAAGAGTAGGAGTAGGAGTAGGAGTAGGTCTAGGTCTAGGAGTAGGAGTAGGAGTAGGACTAGGAGGAGGATTAGGAGTAGGTCTAGGATTAGGAGTAGGTCTAGGAGTAGGAATAGGTCTAGGAGTAGGAGTAGGTCTAGAAGTAGGAGTAGGAGTAGGTCTAGAAGTAGGAGTAGGTCTAGGAGTTAGGAGTAGGTCCAGGAGTAGAGGTAGGAGTAGGAGTAGGTCTAGGAGTAGGACTAGGTCTAGGAGTTGGAGAAGGTCTAGGAGTAGGAGAAGGAGTAGGTCTAGGATTAGGAGTATGTCTAGGAGTAGGAGTAGGTCTAGGAGAAGGAAGAGGTCTAGGAGAAGGAGGAGGTCTAGGAGTTGGAGTAGGAGTAGGTCTAGGATTAGGAGTATGTCTAGGAGTAGGAGGAGGTCTAGGAGAAGGAGGAGGTCTAGGAGAAGGAGAAGGTCTAGGAGTTGGAGTAGGAGTAGGTCTAGGATTAGGAGTATGTCTAGGAGTAGGAGTAGGTCTAGGAGAAGGAGGAGGTCTAGGAGAAGGAGTTGGAGTAGGAGTCGGTCTAGGAGAAGGAGTAAGAGTAGGTCTAGGAGTAGGAGTAGGTCTAGGACAGGGAGTAGGAGTAGGAGTAGATCTAGGAGTAGCAGTAGGTCTAGGAGTAGTAGTAGATTAGTATTAGATATATAATCCAACTTACGTTCAATTCATCCATAAAAATCTGAGTGATGCGTAGCTGATCGGAGAAACCAATGGCCGCCATTAGACCCGTCGAATTGAGCTCTACTATATTGACATCCACTTGAAATTTGCGCACCAGCTCCACCTTGGCCGTCTCGTAGTTCCAGATGCGTATAGTCTGATCTCGAGCTGGAATAGAAAAATAGAAAATTATCACTTTGAAAGCGGTTTAAGGTCTGCTCAACTCACAAGCCGTCATGATGATGGGTTTCCAGGCACACACAGAGACATCGACCACTTCGGCAATGTGGATGAGTACACCCAGCGGTTCAAACTTCAACTGTTTGGTCTTCAACGTCTCGGGCACAATCAGGATGCCCACATAGATCTGGGCATGGGCACAGGTCACAATCACAGTCTCCTGCTTGTGATCCACGGCCAAATTGGTGATTTGATAGAGCGGCTCGGCATACAGGGTAATGGGTACGGTTAAAACGGTCTTGCGTTCAAACTTAAACTTGGAGACACGCTCAAAGACAAAGACCTTGTTGAAAATGATGTAGGCAAAGCCGCGAGCAAAGGCCGTCATGCAGAGTACTCGCCAGTCGGGCAGTATCAGTTGTTGTTGGTGCACAAAACGCTGATCGAGTGCTTCGCGTTCCTTGTCGAATACCTCTTGGTCCATTAACAAATCCACCGTCTCCGCAATGCTCGCTTTCTGGCTAAGTTTCTGCTCACCATTCTCGACCAGAATCAATTGATCGTGATCTGTGCCCACCATGAGCAGATCCATGGACAGAAAGGCCATCGAGGTGACGCGATAACTGACCTTCAAATTGTTGCTAATGGTGAATCCCCGTTCCGATTTGCTCATCAACAGCAGTGTACGATCACCGGCCACCGCCAAAAAACTACAATCACTCGGATTTCCGGCAATACACTCCGCCCCACCATGCGATCCCGGCACCGTGGCTCGACCTTCAATCACCGTGCTCGTCTTGTCCAGCACCAGCATAAAGATCATTTCATTCGGTGGCTTGGTCACCAATGCAATCGCACGCGAATCATTGGTGAAGATCAGTTGCTGCACTTCCGCATTGCGGTGATTACCAGGCAATTCCAGATGTCGACGCTTCTTTAGAGTGGACAGCTCATAAATGGATATATAGCGACCGCTGAAAATAGGTATAACAAACAAATAAACTGTAAGTACACTGTGCTGGGCATTTTAAAGTCGAGACGTCTTCAATAAAGCAGTCCATAAGTGTTTATTATTGAACAAAAAGCCTTTTAATTCATTTAAAGTAAAAAGCGTCATACTAATACGTTGTCGCTTCGCCGACGGCTGCCGAGTAACTGATGCTCTTCTCATCTCCGCTGTGCGATATAAGCTGTTGTGAGAGTCGACGTGTTGGCAGCGCTGCAGCTGCGCTTAACGTCATTGGCTAAGCCGACACTACAGACGAATTTCGTTACAAGCGCAGCGAGAGCAAGAGAGAGCTTACGCATAGCACAAATCGGCTGTAGCTTAAGAGAATAAGATCACTTGCTGCGCTGCCACTAAGCGCAAAAGAGAAGCGCACGAACTCACTGCGTTAGTTAATACTCAATTTTGCAGCGTAAAGCAGCAAAGTGTCACTCTCTACACTACTCTACACTCCCTTAAATAGTGGTGTGCTTGTGTGAAGGAGTTTTTGGTTACTTACTTTTTGGAGTGCCTCTCCAGCACCGCCATCAGCTTGCGATGTGAGCTGAGTGCAATTATTTCGGGTCTGGTGTCTTCGGGGAAGCGAAGGAAACGCTGTTTGTTGGTCACAAAGTCGTGGAAGGCGAGCACACCTTCAACGGGATACATGACCTCCTTGTTGAGGTTAAACTGAATGTTGCCAATGACATCGGTGCGTAAGCCATAAATGAGACGCGGTCTTATTACCACCGAATTAACTAACGACGTGCGCTTTTGTTCATCCATTTTGTAAGCAGATGTTATAGAAAATATATATATATATTTTACTTTGATCGGATAGTGTGTTGCAATTTGATATCAAAATGTTTTTCGTGTCCTAAGCACTCGAAGAAAATTCCAAATAATTTCGATTAAACAACAAAGCAACGAATTGCTGTTGTTATTCTTGCTGCTGTTGTTGTTGTTGTTTGGCAGCCCTGACAGCAAATGCCATGGCATCCAAAAAAAAAAAAAAAACATTGCTTTTCTCTGTCTCTTTCTCTGTCACTTTCTTTTTTTATGGCGCGCAAAAGCTAGCGTTGGTTTTTGGCCATAATCAAACAGCAGTGGCAAAAGACCATGAATAAATAATTAAACGCCTCTAAGTATGCTTTTAATTTGCTAGGACGCACTCGAGGCGCATTAACGAGCAATGAGGATATAGCCAGTATACCTCTCTCTCTCTCTCTTCTCTCCTAAACCCCCCACTTACTCAACTCTAATAATGCGCTTAAGAGTCCACTGTCGGTCTCTTTGTTGAACGCGCGGCAGTTAGCTTAATACTTCCCTTTCCCATTTCCCCTTCCGGCAATCTAAGCAATAGCAACAGTAACTGTAACAGCAGCAGCAGCAACAACAGCGACTGCGACCACGACCTAACACAACCGAAAGCTCTTTAAGCAAAGAGAGAGAGCGCGCACTAAAAGCTCTTGTGCGCCAGAACACTGCTACAAATTTGTGCACAGCATTGTTGCATATGGTTTGCTTGGCTTTTATATATTTCATTTTGTGCAGTGCATAATTACGCTCTCTCTCTCTCTCTCTCAGGTTGGTTTCTTTTGCACGAAGCTTGCGTGTGTCCTCTGCCAACGGTTTCACTGCTTCAGTTGTAGTTTACGCGTCGGTCGCAGCACAACGCAGCAACGCAGCAAAAAGCGCACGAACAGAAAAAAAAACAGCTGTGTACAGACCGCAAAACGGCACAGAGCAAGTGGGCTAAATATTAAAGCAGGAGTGAAGCGAGAGAGAGTGCGAGTGCAAGTGCGAGAGAGTATGAGAGCGCGTGCCAGCAGAGACACAAGAACAAAGGCAAAGCGCAGTCAGTAGCAGACTGTGGTAGTGTTTAGACAGTAGTGTGTTTGTTATCAACAACAACAGCAGCAGCAGCAGCGAATAGTCACGTTGACAGGCGATTGAGTGAAGTAAAGCCGGCGGCAAAGGAACCAAACAGAGAGGAACAGACAGACAGAGAGACCAAAGTAAATTAACAACTTAAAAGCTACAATAGATATACATACATATATATATAATACATTTCATGTGTGGTATACAAACATATTAAGCGCCTGTCCATATAACTGTTATTCTGTGTAAGCTCCCCACTACCTGAGTGGGGGCGTGTGTCTGTCTGTGTGTCTTGTCTCTTCGCGCCTCTCAATTAACGCCCCTGGACAAGAGCACACAAGAGCGTGAGTCTGGGTAAGTGCCGTTATTGTTATTGTTGTAGTTGTTTTCAAGTTCAAACTGTTGTTGTTGTTGTTGTTGTCTGGAGAGCTGCATGTTAAGCCAATAAAAGGTATTAAAATTAAAAACGAAACAAATGAAATGAAACAAAGCGAAACGAATTGGAAAATGGGAAACAACAGCTAATGGATTTTGTTAGTTCGCAAACTCAAAAGCGGAAGAATCGAAAAGCCAACAATAACAACAACAACAAAAGGTATAAGAACAGCAGCTGTCGCAATGAAAAACTCATTTTAATGCCTCGCTATACAAGGCGTATTTACAGTTAATGCCGAGTGTATATGTTTATCATAAAAAATCTTTGTTCATCTCAGTGTTGCTAGATTTTGAACGTTAAAATCAGCTAGATTTTTACAAAAATATTAGCTAGAATAAGCTAAAAATTCTAAAAAAAAACAGGCTAAAAATAAAGCAACACAAAAGTAAATAAATTTTTAAACGTGTAACTAACTTATTCAATTCGTTATTAGTTTTTTTCATCATATTTTTCATTGAAACGTATCAAAACCAATATATATTTCTGGTAATTCGTAATTAATGGCAACATATCCGTTAAAATTCAAATTTTTTCTTTCCAATTTCACAATTTCAAACACTATCAACATTCGTTAAGACAATTTACATTTGTAGTGTGAACGAAACATGCCAATATGTCAAAATATTCCATAAATTAAAGCTTAAATTTAATGATTTACCAAAATATGTAACACAAAAATACCTTTTGTTCGATTTGCCTTTGAAATACTTGAAAATAAAAAGGCTTAAATAAGCAAAGTGAAATTTAAAAAGGCTAGATTTATGGCTATATGCATTTCGATAGCTTTTAAAGCTCTTTTGTTTTTAAATGAGCTAGAACTAGCCTTAAATAGGCTAAAATGGCAACACTGGTTCATCTTTGCACATTCTTGTTTGGATCTGAAACTGAAACTGAAGCGTAGCAAGTAGCACGTAGCACGTAGCACGCAGCACACAAGCCGCCAAAAACAACACAAAGTTCATTTGTATTTATTTATAAACAAAGTAGCTGCCAAATATTTATATATTATATATATACACCTGCATGTCACAACAGGTCAAATGCTAAAATCAAATTTCAATTTGTATGCAAAAAAAAAAAATGGCGGCATCCGCTGCACTGCAAAAAACGTATTTTATTCAATTTAAAACAAAATTTACCGCCTGTCATCGGCAGCAGCGTGTTGCGTGTTTTTGGGGCTTGCCACAACTGTGCTGCTGCTGTTGCACATGTGAAAATGCTGAAATTGTTGAAATGTGGCAATTTATTTATACGTTTTGTGTGTTATTTTTGGCCTATGGCAGAGCAGCGTAGAGCAGAACAGAGCGGAGTGGAGTGGAGTGGAGTGGAGCTGTAAGTAAATTGCACGCAGCACAAAAATCAGTTCAGTCAGCCACAGCACGCTTCACATTTTCACATACAAAGGGTGAGCCATTTGGCGTTGCATTTTAATACACTCTGAGGGGTATATTGTGTTTGTCAAAAGTATGTAACAGGCAGAAGGAAGCGTGGCAGACTCCATAAAGTATATATATTCTTGATCAGCATCAACAGGCGAGTCGACATAACCATGCCTATCTGTGCGTACAGAACTCAGAGATGGTAAGAGCTACAATATCCGTTTTAGTCAGTAACGACCACATATTCAGTCAGTCAATACAAGTTTGTTTCCATTTTTCGATGCCACGCCCCATTCGTCCACAATAAGCGAAAAATCAGACATACTTTGGAAAAAATACAGGTTTTTTCGCAAATATATCGGTAACTATAACACCTAGGGACACTAATTTTGGCAAGCAGGTTACTTGATGCAATATAAAGACAATGCCATCAACATTTTTTGAATGCCACGTTTCCTTCGCCCAGCAAAAGCACAATTTCGTTGTAACTTTGAATGCCGCTGGCTCACTTATTTCTTAACGTATAGTTTTGTAACGCACCATGGACTTGCAGACAAATAATATCAAACTATCCTGAAAATTGCATCAAAATCGGACTATAATTAAAAAAGTTGATCATACAACGAAAATCGCTACTTAAAAATGAAACGACAAATGGAACACCCTTTAAATCCATGTCATATATAAATTACTGTGCGTATATTAATACATACATACATACATATGCATTGCCCAAACCTATGACAATGCGTATAGATGAGTGTGTGTGTGTGTGAGTGTGTGTGTGTGTGTGTGTGTGTGTGTGTGTATAAGCACACTTCTAGGCGACACACTTTTGAAATTCCAAGGAGAGCAAGCAATGGTGTGAGAAGAGTAAACGTAAGAGCAGCAACAGCAGCAGCAGCAGCAGCAGTGAGAGAGATCAAGAACATGGCGGATAGTTGCCGTTGGGGAATTGCTGTAGCTGGCGGAGCTGGTGCGAGTGTGAGCGAGAGGGGGCTACAAAATTTTAGCAGCAGCTAAGCTTAAAGTGCACAGAACAAACACACACACACACGCTAAAGCGCGCTTTTGGGCTTTAGAATTTGAAGCAAGTGCTTTTGTTGTTGTTTTTGTTGTTTTTGTGTTTTTGTTGTTTTTTACGAGCACCCAGCAAATAATAGCATTGTGTATGCGCTCTTTTACACGCTTTATACACTTTATACCCTGTATACATCCAGTTTATAGCAACAATGCAGAGAGCGAAAATGCGATAAACTTAAAATTACATTTTTATGCAAGCAAAGCGCTTGAAGTTAACTTAATTTACACATAAATGTAATTATCATAGCGCCATCCAATTACAAGCAAAGTTCATCATTAATGCAGCCTAAAAGCTAAAACTAAAGCCGTTTAACGCCAACTCTTTCAACTCTTTAATACTTCAGAGTTAACCTCAAACAGCAGCTGCAGTGTTTGTTGTGTGAAGCTTTTCTCGCTCAGTGTAAAAGCACACGCTTGAGACGTAGCCAAAGCACTGGACTCTAAACACCAGTGTTGCTATTATAGCCAATTTAAGGCTAGTTCTAGCTTCTTTAAATACAAAATTGCTTGGAAAACTATCGAAATGCATATAGCCATAAATCTAGCCTTTTAAAATTTCCCTTTGCTTATTTTAGCCTTTTTATATGCTATGCATATTTCTAGGTATTTTTAAAAGCAAATCGAACAAAAAGTATTTTTGTGGTACATATTTTTGTGTATCATTAAATTTAAGCATTAATTTATGGAATACTTTTGAAATTTGAATTTTACAGATATGAATTCGAATTGCCAGAGAAATATATTTCTTTGATATGTTCCAATGAAAAATATTATGATAAGACTAATAACGAATTGGATGAGTTTTGTTTTGTTTTATTTTTAGCCATTTTTTTTTTAGAATTTTTAGCATATTCTAGCTTGTGTTTTTGTAAAATCTAGCTTATTTCAACTTTCAAAGCCTGGCAACACTGCTAAACACAAGCCTTTGCTTAAGCGGCGCTCACTATGCAGACTAGGACTGTCTCTCTCTGTCTCTATCTCTCTCTCACTCTCTTTCTCTCTCTCTCTCTCTTGCTGTCTGCGGTCGGCACAATTTGATGTTAACACAGCTGATTGATTTATTGTCTGTTGGCTGGCTAGAGCAAACAATATAGCACAACAAAAACAAAAAAAAATAAATACAAACAATAACAACAACAACGACGACACACAAAAACATAAATACACAAATATACAAACAACAACAGAGCCAATACAAATACAAATACAAATGCAAACAAAATGCCAAAAGTCCTCAATAAGCTCAAGTCGCAACGTATGCAGCGCTGACAGCGCAGCAGCAGCGAAAAAAAAACAAAAAACATAAAGAAATACGCACACACACATGCACATACAATAGACATGCAAGCGAAAGGGCTCGCGAGTGGATTGTAGAAGCGAGCGGCGGCGTCTGAAGAGAGCGCGGTGCAGAGAGTGAGTGAGTGACCGAAGCGTGCGCTTGTATGCGTGCATGTATTGTCGCCATAATTAACAGCAGCGAAAACGACAACGCGACAGCGACGACAAACGTTGACGCTGACGCGACGTCAGCTAACGGCGACAGCGCGTACTAGCCGCCATTTTAATTTTACGATAACTGCTTTCACCTACTTGTGTTGCGAGCAATGTAACGGGACTGCAAGCAGCAGAGAAGCGTAAGCAGGATATAAGAACGTCATCGAGCAGGAAATACTTATATGTAACATATATATATATATATATAGTATATATATAATATATATACTGTAACACGTCACCAGCATGTTCTTAACATTACGTTCTTGTTGTTGTTGGACACATTAACATTTAAATTGAGTTGGGGGAAATATGTTGTTGATTACGCATACAATTGAAATGCCAAAGCGTTTCTCTCATTACTCAACTGAAAACTTAATAATGAAATTTCACATAATAAAAATAATAATAACACATAATTTACTAAATTACACACACACACGTAGCGCAATTTGTCAGCGAAAGCGAAAGCGTTTAAATTCTTTGGCAAATCATTTTGTCAGTAAACACACAGAGTAAACTTATTTGCAATTACATTTGCCCTTTTGGGCGACAATAAAATAAGCTACACTGAGCGAAATAAGAGAAGAATTTCCAACTGTTTAGATAGATTGCTAGCTTATTTGCAGTAAATCTGATAGTAAAATCTATATATTGGAAACTAGAAAAGTAAAGATCTGATTGTTCATAGGGACAAACAGACACACGTACGTAGATAAGCAGTTAATTGACACTTATTTCTTGCTGTGTAGCTACGGGTGACACGTAAGCTACACTAAGCGAAAAAAGAGAAGAATTTCTAACTGATTAGATAGATGGATACCTTATTAGCAATAAATCTGTAGTAAAACCTATAGAAAAGTAGCGTAGCTCTTGCCATCTCTAAGTTCTGTTTTTTCATACGGACAAACAGACACACGTACGTAAATAAACAGTTAATTGTCACTTATTTCTTGCTGTGTACCTACGGGTGACACGTCTACAGTTAAACGTACACGTATGCAGACAGTTGTCTAGCACAGAGAGAGAGAGAGAGAGAGAGAGAGACAGACGTGAGCACGTTAAACCGTAGGGAAAAGAGCAACTGGAATCTTTTGGAATCGTTAAATCCGTAATCAAAAGAAACGACTCCGGACTTTAAAGCTACTTATGCAACTCAAATCTATTAATATTCGATGAGCTTCACGCTAGGTACGAAAGCAGAAGCCAATGTTACCTGACACTTTTAATCTAGTTATGCTAATCTATAGCTAATCTAAAGAAACAAAGCAGCTGACTGGGAATTATATGTATGTTAGTTGTTTACAGCATTAAATCTATTTGCTTGAACTTGTTTTTAAGTAATTTTCCGCTTTCTGTTGTTCACACCCACACAAACACACAGCTGATAAACAAAAGTTTTCGCTTTGGTCCACATTTAAAGTAAACAAATTTTAATTAAAGTCCAGAGATAGCTTTCAGTGTCAAATACCCTATAAAGCAATGGGGGCATTAAAGGGGTATGCCAGCAGTCTGACTGTTTGTTTATAAATCAAATTTAAATCTTTTTCATTATGCTTGTTTATATATTATCATAGTTTATAGGCATTGTTTAGTTTACAATTCAAAAATGGAAATAGAACTCAAGTTGTTTTTCTATTCAAGTGACAAACCTAAAGAAATACACATTGTATATATTTCGAATGTCTAGTCTAAACCACAGGTATGCAAAATGTTTTTCTGGACAAACAACAAACAAATAAACACACACACACACCTTCGCACACCTGGACTTTTCTACATATCACTAGAGACACTAGGAATACCGAGAAAATATATACGCATGATCGAATGCTTGGAAAAACCAATTGCGTGTTAATGCAAACATTTGAATTTGAGCGTGAAATGAATATGAAATGAAATTACGTATGTACAGGCACCAAAAATGTGCAGGGATGCCCATGGGTACGGAGTGACAGTGTTGCCAGCATTGCTAGTGTTAAATTAGCTAGACTAATAACTATAACAAAAGCTATAAATAGTTAAGAAAGCAATAAAAGACAGTTTTTAACTTTGAAGCACTTTTTGTACAAAGCCAACATGTTTAAATGCACTCATATTTTAACTGAAAGCCTAATAAACTCTTGCAAAAATTTTTATTTATTTTTTAAATATTTTTTTTATTAAATTTTATTTAACAACACAAATTTATTCAGCAATTTTCAATGTTTTATAAATTTTTTAAGCTTTTTATGCTTTTTTACAAATCGATTAGTTATATATAGCTTTTAAAAAGCTAAACGGCCAACACTGTGCCGTTAGCGCCTATGGCAATTGATTAAATATGGTTATATATGGCGTATACGCAATATCAGCCTTAAAGTATGCAACACTTTTGTTTGCCTTCAATTTGAGTAATGAAAATCATAGAAAACTCAACACATACAAATTCTATGTATGCATGAGTGTGTGTGTGAGTGTGTGTATGAGTGTGTGTGTGTGTATGTATGTCTATGCTTTGTTTAAGAATTAGTGAGTTGATCCATGTCTAAGTAATTGCTAATGAAATTGCTGTCAGATTGAATGCTAATTATAATTAAATGCAAAAACCGTTTTGTCTAATACACATAACAACAAAACTTTGATTTATTGCAGACACAACAACAACAACAACAACAACGACGAGACAAAATAAACAAGAAGGAAAGAAAAGAAAAGAAAGCAAAGCAAAGCTAAAGAAAAAAGGAAAAGAAGTAAAAACAAGAGTGAAAATTAATGCTTAAATGCTTTGGCAATTAAGCCACAAAAATTGTTAACAAAATGCGCAATGCATAAAATTAAACAGCAGGCAGAAAAACAACAACAACAACAACAGCAGGCAGAAGAACAACAGCAGGCGACGACGACTACAACAGAAAAGAGGCGGAAAAACCACAACAACAACAACAACCAACAGTTAAGCAAACAAACAATTTGCGTAGTTGCAGGACGGCGACGACAGGTGGCGCTGGCAACAGCAGCAACGTCGCCGTCGCATTGAATTAATTGTGCGCGACAAACAACAGCAACAACAACAACAGCTACGAAAATTGCCGAAAAACTGCTTTAAAAACTCAAAAGTGAAAATTGAAAAAGCGGCAAAGAAATTTTGTTTTTTTTTTTTTGTGTTTCAATAGTTTTCTGGCACAACAACAACAAAAAAACAAACGACAAAAGTCGCTTTATTATTGATTTTATTTGCGGCCAATAATAACAACAACAACAATAGCTGGCAATGAACAATGGCTAAAAGGAAAAACATTACGGCGTGCCGTTAAAATGAACAGCAACAACGACAAACTTCAACTCAAAGTCGAACGCAATGTGAATAATTTTACTCAAACGTATCACGAAACAATAAGAAGCAACAACAACAACAACAGCAGCAAAAGTAAAACACACAAAAAGACAACGACAGCAACAAGCGACAGGCAGCGGCAAAGTGTGTAAGTCAGAGCGAGAGCGCAAAACAAAACGAAACGAAAACGAACGAAAAGAAAAAGAGTTGCCATATAACTCACAGTTTGCTGCTGGCTTGCCCCCCACCCCCGCTTGCTGCTATAGCGCGCACTCGCTCGCACCTTCTTCATCATGTGCTTTGATGGGCATGTTGATGATGATGATTCAAGACAACAACGGTACAACACACACGCACAGCCCATAAAAGTGTGCTATAAAAATAAAAATAAGATATAATAAAAAGCAGATAAATAATAAGTAGACAACTGACAACCGACAACTGCTGGCAAACAAAAGCGAAAACTAAATTAAAGTTCAAGTTTTAAACAACAATTTCAATGCATAATTGGCCCGTACAATAGCAGAAGCAACAGCTGGAAAACAAACGGAAAAGAAAACTAAAGAACAAAGAACAAAAACGAAGCAGAAAGACTGATTTTTTATGTTTTAGTTAGCTTTATTCATACTTGCATGCATCTAAACAATATACCAAAGAAACAAAGCAGAGCAACGAGTAACGAAACGTAACGCAACGTAACGCAAAACGTAACGAAACGTAACGTACGTAACTAAAACTCAAAACGACCAACGAAGCGGAAATACAAAAACGAAAGCAACGGCAACGGCAAACGGAAACTCTTACAAAATCCGCTTAACACAGACACAACACACAATTATCAGTGCTATCAGTGTTATCAACACAAATCAGCTTCATCATCAAGATTAAGAGGAAGCAGAAGAAGTACAACAACAACAATAGGGACAGCAGCAAAGTGAAACTATTGAAGCGAAATGTTTGTGTTTATTGCCGTCCTGCTTGTCAATAGCTGTCTGGCTGGTGAGTATAGTACAATGCAATGTATATAGCTGTAAGACATACGATATAATAGTAGAGGATATATGCATATAATACCCCATAGCCTACACTGAAGAAAAATCTATAGTACACAAGTTGGCAAGTTGTAGTTTGAAATTAGTTGACTGCCAACTATAAATTGAGCTCAAAACGTGCTCAATTTAAGCACAACTTTCAAGTTAACTAAAGTTCTACATAAACTTTTCTAACAAATTAGTAGCAGAAGAAACTTTTAAACTAAACTTGGTATTTAGTAATTTCAGATTTCAAATTTAAAAGCTAGTTTCAAGAGTAGAAATGGGTTTAATATTTAAAAGTGAGTTTTAAGTGAGTTGGAAGGAGCCTAGTAAGTTTTCTAATACTAAATATAATACTATACTACAATACTGTATATAACATATATTTTTATAATACTATAATGATATATATAATACTTTAATTCTATATATAATTTAAAATAAAAAGCATTACAATAGACTAGTTTGCTTTTTAAAGAAGTCGCAAATTTGTAGGCTTCATTTCGACTGCCTATAGATAAGCACAACTTTTTCTCGCTCTGTAATAGCTAATTAAAGCTAATATTAAAGCTAAGAAATCTAAAATAAAATGCATTACAATAAATTATTAAGTAATTTTCAAAATGTTTCAAATTTAACTGACTAGTTTGCTTTTCAAAGAAGTCCCAAATTTGTTGGCTTCATTTTGACTGACTAAATACTAGTATAACTTTTTTCTCGCTCTGTAATAGATATTATCTTCTTCTTCTTCATCTACAGGCACCATTCCTGCCACACCGGAGAACATAACGGTCACATTTCTAACACCAAATGCGGTGCGTGTTTCGTGGCAAACTCAGATCGATCTGAAGGCGCATCCCATTGAGAAATACATTGTGACCTATAAGCCAACTGAAGACAGGTAGGTACTACACCCCAACAAGACAGCAGCTACACACTGCCACAACCACTACCACAGCCACAACAACAGCCACGCCCACTAGCCCACTGTCACGCCCACTCTCCAACACAATTCAAATAGTTGCTGCAATTATGCAAAAAGTCATCGCTGCTTTTTACAATATTTCATGCAATTGACAGGCTCAATGTGCGTCTAAGTGTACGTCTGTCCCTGTGTACGTTTGTCCCTGTGTACGTTTGCCTGTATGCTGACCATGAGCTAAATAAAACGACTAAAGTAAACGGTAGCAGGGGGCGTGGCTTACGGGAGGCAAATAACAAATACAAAGTTGAAGCCGAAATGACCGCGAGACTGTGGTAAAAACCAAAAAAAAAGGAAAACAAAAACATGCACCGCGTGTACTTCAAAGTTTTCAAAGTTGTTATACACTGAGAAAAAAAAACATACAGACATAAAGGGAACACGAAAACTTTACAGCAAAAATACACTAGAAATATTAATAAAATATTTAGGTAAATAGTAGCCAAAGGCATAAGGAGGCGTAACTGCATATAGTTCAACTTGGACATGTTTAAAATTTAGATGAATAGTAACTATAGTCATGCTAGTTAACGGGGAATAATTTTCGAAACTTTTGAAATGTCATATTTGTGTCAAAACTTAACGGATTTCCAAACGGAAACCTGTTTTGTTTATGGTTCGTCCACTAAAATATTTTTGCATTCGCAGTTTTTGATTTTGAAAAAATTAATTTTTGTCCAAAATTTCGAAAAAACGTAAAGGGGTTAGTATGCAAAATCGACGATTTTTTGGAGAAAAATTAAATTTTCTAGGTTGAAAAATTTTGAATGCAGAATTATTTTAGAGGAAAAACAATGAACAAATTGATATTCCACGTGAAAATCGGTTTAGTATTGACACTGTTATAGCATTTCAAAAATTGCATAAAAACGGAAAAAAATAAAAATTAAATTTCAAAATTTTTGAAATTCCATATCAGGGTCAAAACTTAACGGATTTCCAAACGGAAACCTGTTTTGTTCATGGTTCGTCTTCTAAAATGATTCTGCATTCAAAGTTTTCAATTTAGAATAAATTAATTTTTGGCCAAAATTTCGAAAAAACGTAAAGGGGTTAGTATGCAAAATCGACGGTTTTTTGAAGAAAAATTTAATTTTTCAAATTGAAAAATTTTAAATGCAAAATTAATTAAGAGGAAAAATAACAATTGATATTCCTTGTGGAAATCGGTTTAGATTTGACACTTTTGTGGCGTTTCAAAAATTTAAATAAATAAAAAAATGTTTTTTTTAACTTCTAAAGTATTCAACTTGATCAACCAGCTGATTATCTAGTTTTTTTTTAGGAAAATCGTGAATTTTGTTTGCAGTGTAATGCATTGTTAGCTACAAAGCGTGTAAACTGCTGCATAGAACAAGAAAGTAAGAACAAAGCAGGCAGATAAGGCTGGGTGGAAAAGGGAGAGAGAGAGAGGGAGAGACAGAGAGGGAGAGAGAGGGAGGCAGGGGGATGGAGTAAAGCAAAACATGCTTGTAATTGTAATATTTCAGTTGGACGCCTGCTGCGGTTGCACTACGTGAACTTATTTTCTTTTCTTCTACCACTCCCCTGCTCTCTCTGTCTTACTCCCCCCCTCTCTCGCTGTCCCACACTCACTGTGTGCTGCGATTTTTCTCGTCTAAGAAAAGCGGAAAGACGTAGAAAAGTGACGGTTGCATATTTCGAATAGAAAGAACTATGGAAAACGACTACAAACTAAGGACTTCCGCTTTTGACTGTCGGCTTTTGGCTTTTAGCTTTTAGCTTCTCCATTTCTGCTCCTTACACTTCTCTGTTCTCTGTTCTTTGTTCCTTGGCTTGGCGAGACGCGAGACGTCAGTTTTGAAGGACATTGGAATGCCGTGTAATAAGTTAAGTGCTCGGCTTTTTGTGACTTTTTGACTACTGCACTATACTGTATATAAGTATTTCGGTAGCATGCTGTTGCTGCTGCTGTACTCCGTTTCTCTATATCTTTAGATACCCTGCAGCAGTGGGTATAATAGTTTAGGGATCTTGAAACTAATAAGCGCTAGCAGCACTAAGTTGAGTATATTAGCAGTAATTTGTTATAACTCTTTGTTGACACGCCTTTTTCTACCCTAAAGAAGTTAGGCAAATACTTGCAAGTTAATTTTAGCAGCCATTTCTAAAGGTATACCTTTCATATTTAGCAGTAGGCTAGTTTAAAGTGTTTTGGAATATTCCTAAAAGTTTCAGAAGAATCGGTTCATAAACAAAAGAGTTACGTTAGTTAGCGAGGCGTAAGGGGGTATTGGATAGTAGTAGGGGTGTCTACATGCTCCCTCTCTCTCTCTGCGCTCTGTTTTACTCCAACTCAGCACTATGACTGGGTATATTTTGGGTCGGTAGAACTCTTTCTTCTTCTAATTCCTAGTTTAAAGTGTTTTGTAATATTCCTAAAAGTTTCAGAAGAATCGCTTCATAAACAACAGAGTTACGAGAGAGTTACGACGAAGCGAGCTATGGAAAGCAGCAGGCGTCTCTCTGCGCGCTCTTTCTTTCTCTCTTACTCCAACTCAGCACTATGACTGGGTATTTTTCGGGTCGATTGTACCCATTCTTCTTCTAATTCCTATTGTTATTGTGGTCAAGGTGTTTTCAATTTAATAGCTACTGTCGCGTGTGTGTGTGTGTCTGCTTGCTGCATGCGCGTGCTTGTCTTTTAGTGAGTTTTATACTCCCCCCTTTCCACCATCGCCGAAAACCCCTTAAATTGTTGATGTTTCATAAAGTTGACGCCTATATCTAAAAATTGTATTACATTCAGTTTTTCCTTTATTGTTGTCTGCTATTATTTATAAGTCTGTAGTTTCTAGTTTCCTAGTTTGTTTTTTTTTTTTTAATTTTTGTGTGTGTTTCTTTACTATCGATTTTGTGTTGAGTATACTCATTACGCAGTGACTAAACGGGGTATACAAGGGGGGTTTCAGTACGTTGTACGTACAGGGTTTGAGTATCTTCGTCTTCTTCTTCTTTCAGCCGTTTTTCGAGTAAAATTGTGACGTTGAATAATGTATGATTAGTACATAGACACGTTGACGATGACTCGCTGACTCGGTCTATAAAGTAAACCCCCAGAGTAGTAGGACAACAATAAGTACACATATATTGTGCTATATATGCATACTATATATAGTAGTATCTATATAAATGTAGCTAGCAACTAGATATATTTCCACGCCCTACCCACAAATTACATATCTCCAGCGAGCTGCATAAAAATTCTAGTGGATTTACAAATGATTGTGTGTGTACAGCAAATGGACGAGTACTCGAATACTCGTACTCCTACTCATACTCGCACTCATACTCCCACTCCCACTCATTTGATGGTGCTTCATCAATAACCCGATAGAAAATATAATAATAATAATCATAATTAATAACAATTAAAGTCTATTCAGACAGCTCGACACAATGTTAAGGGCTGTAAAGCATTTTGTTGTGAACACACACTCTGCCAATCAATATGAATTATGTATTTAGATTAAATTGCACTGAAAGTGCACTTAACACACGAAACAAAATGTCAGTCGGGCATGCCGACCGTGTAATACCCTCTGCAGCGCACACACACCGCTTTAATGTACGTTAGCTTTCTTGATTATAATCCGATTTTTATGCAATTTTCAGAATCGTTAAATAATATTTGTCTACAAGTTTGCGCTAAGTTTCAAAACTATACGTTAAGAAATACGTGCTCCGCAAGCATGTAAACTTTAAATGCAGTTGTACTTCCTTTGGGCGAAGGGGGCGTGGCATTCAAAAAAATTTTGATGGCATTGTCTTTATATAGCATCTAGCAACCTGCATGCCAAAATTGGTTTTCCTATGCGCCGTAGTTACTGAGATATACGCCAAAAACATGTATTTTTTACGAGGTATCTCTGGTTTTTTCGCTTATGGTGGGCGAATGGGGCGTGGCATCAAAATAGGGAAACAAACTTGTAGTGAATGACTAAATATTTGGCCGATACTAACCAAGTTTTAAGTTTCTAATACCATCTCTGAGATGTTTGTTCATACGGACAGACAGACGGACATGGCTATATCGACTCGGCTGTTGATGCTGACCAAGAATATATATACTTTATGGGGTCTGCTACGCCTTCTGCTGTCTGTTACATACTTTTGACAAACCCAATATACCCCTCAGAGGGTATAAAAGTCGGAAACGAGTACGAAAACGAGTACAAGTATGGGTACTCGTTTATACACATATTCACAATTATGAGAATTATCCCACTCCCTCTCTCTCTCTCTCTCTTTTTGTGTCTCTCCATCTCTCTGGTCGAATGTTATTTACATATTTCGTGCATTTTTCAACTGTCAGTTGCTTTAATTGAATGTGAAAGGTTAAAAGTCATGGCCCGGCCCACTTAAGTGTGCTACAATTTCTTGTTTTCTATCTTACCACTTTTCTGTTTTCTCCGGCTCCAGCTCAATTATCCTTTCTATTATTTTTTCGGAGCCGCATATTTTGCATTTTCAATTGGATAATTAGTTGGAATATTAATTTTATGGAAGTTACTTTACATAAAATTCATTTTGGTTTAGCAAGTTGAACGATTTTGGACTTTAAAAGCGACTATAGAAAGAATTCTACTTATAGAAGGGCTGCACAGCAAACCAAAAACCTAACCGCATAAAGGTCAGTTTGGTTTTAGCAAAGTTATAGCAGTTTGTAAAATAAAGTAACAGTTTTTAGCTACAACAATTAATTGCGGTAAAATAACTTTTAGTTATGCGCAAAAAAAAAAAAAGGTTGCATAGACAAACTAAATATAAATTTATAAACAAAAAGTTGAACCACATAAAAATCAGTTTAGTTGAAGCAAAGTTATGGCAGTTTAAAAAAAAGGGAAAAACCAACTTTTAGCTACCACAATTAGTAGGAGGGGGCAACAAAACTAGAGTAGAGCAAAGCTTAAATTTAATAAAATTATAAACAACAAGTTAAAGTTAGTTTTAGCAAAGTTATGGCAGTTTGTTAACTCTCTTTTTGTTGCTAACGCAACATGACGTATACGCAATTTAGCTATAAACATTTATAGATGCCCCAGAGGTGCATGAAATTGAATATTGAGCTAACTAATTTCCATAGCGCTAGCTCTTTGTTGCGTTTATAGCTAGTTTAGCTATCTTAAGTATAGCTATAAGTCAAACACTCTTATCTCAAGTTAAGCGAAAGCTTCTGCTAATCGAGCCAATAAAACTAACAATATGGCGCTGTCAAAAGTTCTGTGGCATAGACAAAAGTTAACACTAATGTCTCAAATGGGGGGTGTGGGTGTGTGGGTGGTTGTATGGGTGTTTGGGTGTGGGTGTATGCGTGTGCATATGACATCAAAATATTGCCACAACTTTTCATTCACTGTTTGTGTAAATTTAACCCTTGGAAAATTGAACGTCAACTGTCAGGAAATTTGTTGGAAAATATGAAAATTTGTGAGTTTATATTTTATATTGCTAACTGCACGTATACGTACGTACATTCGTACGTGTATGTTCCGTTCGTTTTTGTAACCAAAAGCCGAAAAAGCCATAAGCCAAAAGCCGCACAATGTGCGTCATAAGTTATTAAAAATCTGAAGCAAAAATTGTTTTTCACCAACTGCAGCATATATACTCAGTGTAGTTGTATCTGTATGGGTGTGTTTGTGTATTTAGGTTGAATTTTCAATTTTTCAATTTAGAGTTTGAGTAATGGACACCATTTTTTTTTGTTGTTGTGTTGTTTTTCATTTTTGCTGAGCAAAAGTTTCAGTTGGTAAGGGAAAAGCGCGCTGCTTGTTAGCTGATTGTTTATTCAACAGAACCGGAAATCCACTGAGCTGCAGACTAACTAACTACAAAAACAAGAAAGTAATGAAACAAACGAGTAGACATGACATTTGTACACCCAAAGTGCAGCTTCATTTTTTTTAAATGGTTTATAAAGCTGTGCGAATGATATAAAGCGAATACATACTAAATTGTGTGACTCTAACTCTGGAAATTAATGAGTTGAGGAGCCTATGAGCCGAATTTAGTGCCTCTAGCTCTTAACTTTACTGAGCAAGGAGCCTTTGAACCGAATTTAGTGCCTCTAGCTCTTAACTTTACTGAGACAAGGCGTCTGCAGGCCAAATTTGGCGGCTTTAGCTCTTAACACTACTCAGTTAGTTCTGTTTTTTAAAGGACTTCAGCTCTACCCACCTTCTACCTACTGCTGTTGCTCACAAACTTATTATACCCTTGCCTTGTAGAGTACCGAAAATAATAAAGGGGTCAGAACGGAAGCAACGTTGGGCGTGGCAAGAAGGGTAGAAAGCAAATTGCCAGAGAACTCACAAAATTCCAAATATGCACAAGAAGTTTTTATGTACGCGATTTCGAAATTTGGGGCAAATTAAGCAGTTTCTCATCTCCGTGTTGCCTTGACTCCGTTTTGTATGCAAACGAAAGTATGCACAATGAGAGAATTGAATTCTCTAGCGTTAAATTCAACTGCATTTCTAATGCCAATCCCATTTCTCTATCAAACACACATGGCAAAGGCCAGAAAGCCAACCCAGCCGGTCGGTCGTCGAAGCGTCGAACCGCAAAGCGGATGGCGTGCGTGCAAAATGGCGGCAAATGTGGCAAATGAACGGTTCTCTGCACTCAATACACCGCTGAAAATTTACCAAATTACGCCACAAAATCGAAGTCAAATGCTTTCAAAACATTGGTTAGCGTAATTTCATTTTAAACTGTTTATGGAGAATTGTGTTATTTCAGAAAAGTCCAACTATAGCTCTCTAGTTCTACAATTTAAACCACAAAAGATATATGCTATGGATTAAAATGGTTTATAATTGGATTTTAGCATGAACACAGAGAAATTGTGTGCCTATGCTGAAAATAAGGAACATATAAATTGTTATAGTTAAGAAAAGCATTTTAAGTTATTTAGTTGCATGCTACACTCAAAGAAACGAGCGTAGGCTTAAAATCAAATGAAATTATATACCTTTTCTTCTTTGTTTAGCTATTTGCAATTAAAGTTTAAATTTGTTAGCAAATTTGGTTATAATTTAAATAAGATAATATGCCATAAATTTGGCTCAGTGTATTTTGTTTCTCTGAATTCGCTTTGCATTTGATTTGCCCCACGGCGCCATTTGACGTTGGCTTTAATAAGCCGAAACTTTAGACCTTGTCACATGTGTTGATTCTTCTTCTTCTTCATCTGCCGCTTGTTGGCAGTTTATCTGGCTGTCAGTACGTCCATCCGTCCGTCCGTCCGTCCGTCTGTCTGTCCGTCTATCTGTCTGTTTGCCTCTTGGTCCGTTTTGTAAAGTTTCAGCTCAAACGAGCCCCCAGTTTTGTTTGGTGGCACTTAAGCACTGCAATGGGGCATATCAGTTATGTATGAACAACAAACATCTGTAGCTTTATATTTATTTCATTTGATGTACACTCGTATAATCCAAAAAAAGTAACTGTCTTTTATGCAAATTTTTTGTATGCTGGACAGACAAACTTGTGCAAAAAGCAAAGAAACTTTGAGTGTAATTCTATAAGCAACGCTGTCACTTTACTGTAATTCAATCTTCAAAAGCTTTTGAGGCAACTGTACTTGAGGTGCTCCACAGTCTCCCCATCCCTGACCCTACCCTAATGACCTCTGTAATTGATATGCCCTTTCTTAAAGCTTAAGTACTATATACTTGTAATTAGTTGAATTATAATTACGCTACACGAAAAAAAGCAAACCTTAAATTGCTGTAACAATCGAGAGTTACTTAATTGTTATTCCGATTTAATTTATGGCGTTCGAGTACAGTTAAATATATGTTATGTGGCACAACTGTTACGGTGGGCATGAAGGAGGGCGGGGTTTAGGGTAAGGGGCACACGATATTGTAAATAATTTATCAGCATTCCCTTGGGCATTATTTTGATATAATATTTAACTGTGCCTTATGTTCTTTTCTACGCGAGTTTCTATAGCAGTTTTATGCAATTTACAGGGTATTTAATAGTCATGTAGTTTGTAGTTTGTATATTGTTACACAGATATTGTTACAAAAGACTCTGTAGCTTAAATTTATGAGAGGGGGTATGAAATGTAGATAAAACTGTGAACTGCAGTCCACGCTAGGGACGAAACAACAAGCTTTTAGTTATAAAGCACCTACCTAAAGAACTGTAGCACCTACGGGGACTCTGACAGTCGGTTACGCTCTTTTGCAGTCTACTAACTTCAAGTTTATTAGCACTTAAGAGCTAGAGGCACCAGATTTTGTTGCTACATTCCTTTAAATATATGTACAAGTCTTAAGCTTAAAGCTTTTGCGTTGCTTACAACCAAAGTACAGGGTGTTTAACCGTCGGGTTCAATGCCCAACAGACTCTGCTATTAGTTGTTATAGCTGCGAGCTTATGGTTTTATATTGTACTATCTGCTGTAGCGTCTGTTTGACAATTCCATTGGGGGCCATTGTGGCGTCGCGAACTCTCTTCTTGTGTGTGGTAAGCGTATGTGTCTCTGTATGAATAATGAATCATTTGTCAGGCTGTGTATAGCACGAACATTGCTGTATAACTGTAACAAGAGACATTGCAGAGAGAGGCCAGTAGTAGACGAAGACGAAGAAGAAGGACCAAAAGTCTAGGGGCAATTCTGCCTGCACACGCACTATATAGAGCATATGTACACACACATATATATATATGTATATATATATAGAGAGTAACATGAGCTCAATTGGTAAAAATCTAGGACATGTTTGGGTAACTGCCCGGCAAAGTGACAAAGTGAAATATTGGGCCAATGCTGTAATTACGACCTCATATTTCACACGCTTTCCCTTCGCTTTCGCCAGCACTCTACACAGAGAGAAAAATGAGACGCTTTAGGCTCTAATTAAATTAAATTACTAAATTTATGGCCTATAAATACATAGAAGATGAGCATAGTAAATCTATAATCAAGTGCAATTGAGCTTACTAGAAAGAATCAATTTTAATTGAGTTTAAACTTTAAAGACTCAAATTAAGTTGAAATTTCGGAACTAATACTGCCCGTAACTAGCTTAAAACTTATTTGCGATCCCATAAAGTATATATATTTATGACGTACATAGATTTATTAATCGTTTGACATAGTTTCAAAACAAAAAAAAAAAAAAAAAAAATGTAAGTTAAAATTATAATAATAATTAGGCTAAATTTTGCTAAAAATGCAAATGCAGAATTATTTTTGGCATCAAATACAGTTCAAAATGCTTTACCGCTTGAAAATTTCTTAATTTTTGGCAAAGTTATCGTAGTTTAAAGTTTCATAGCTACGCCTTACTTGGTTATACTTTTCTCTCCGTGTATTCATACTACACCTGGATTTGCTCTCGAGCTATTTATTATAGTTTAAGCAATTAGCTACACACACACACAGGCACACACACACACACAAACACACTTAGTTGTCGGTTCGAGAGTGGTAATTGAATTAATTTAAGTTACAGGATCGTACAGGATGTGGCCGGGAGCAGCGAGGCCATTGTCCTGGATCGCCTGCTGCCTAGCACACAGTATTCGCTATCTGTCACTGCCATCTGGATGGGCAAAAAGTATCGCAGCAGTGGCCAGATCAAATTTCGCACCTTGGGTATGTGTACTCAGCAATCAACCAACCAACCAACTAACAAACAAATAACTAATTAAATTACAATCTCTTCTCTGCAAACTTTTACTCATAATCCCCGTTTTGTTTACTCAATTAGATTTGCCCAAGAACTCGTCACAGCAGGATTTCCTAGGCATCTACGGACGCAATGGTTCCGGCAATGGCAGCTATTTTGGTGACGACGTAACCTCCACAGCTACGAATACTCTAACGCACAGCACTACGCGAGAGTTGCCCACGGTAGGATGCTTTAAATATCAATCTCAGGGCGTATAAGAGCTAGAGCTACCAAAATTTGTTGTACAAGTTTTCCAAAAGGTACTGGGTCTTTAACAGTCGACCTATTTCTGCCCTTTTGTGTGTATAAGAGCTAGAAACAGCTCAATCTCAGAGTGTATAAGAGCTAAAGCTACCAAACTTGTTGTAAAAGTTTTTCAAAGAGTACTGGGTCTTTAACAGTTGACTTATTTCTGACCTTTTGTGTGTATAAGAGCTAGAAACAGCGCAATCTCAGAGTGTATAAGAGCTAGAGCTACCAAATTTGATGTACAAAGGTACTAGGTCTTTAACAGTCGACCTATTTCTGCCTGTTTGTGTGTTTAAGAGCTAGAAACAGCTCAATCTCAGAGTGTATAAGAGCTAGAGCTACCAAATTTGTAGTACAAGTTTTCCAAAAAATACTGGGTCTTTAACAGTCGACTTATTTCTGACCGTTTGTTTGTATAAGAGCTGGAAACAGCTCAATTTCAGAGTGTATAAGAGCTAGAGCTACCAAAATTTGTTGTGCAAGTTTTTCAATAGGTACTGGGACTCTAACAGTCGATTCAAGCTACTCTCCACTCCGTCTCACTACTAATTAATGCTAATTGCGTATTCTAAGCTCCACATGAGGTCTGTTAGGACTGTGCAAACAAACGTTATAATGAGATTAAGAGATCAAATCAAAGCTTAAGGTCTAATAGATTGATTGAAATACTTAATTGGTAACTTACATGATTTCTTTCTGCTTTTTCAGATACGTGGCGTTGAGATTGGAATTGTGCTGATAGTGCTGATGGTTTGGGCTGGTGCCATAGCGTTGTTCTTCAATCGATGGGGCAAGATACGGATGCTGTTGCCCTATCAGCCGGATTACAAGCACGAACAGCTCAAGGTGCCCGGGACGGGTGTGTGCAGTGCCAGCGGCTGTAATGGACAACATTCGCATCAGGTATGCATTTTAGTAACGGGATTTAAGCTACGGGGTAACAGAATGGAATGGGGGTATTACTTGGGGGTGGGAGTTTGTTCTGTGCCAAGCAGGGGACGTGGAGGTTGGAGGGTGGAGTTTTAAGTAACTCTCTGATACTTATACTATGTTTCCTGTTTTTGTTATGCTTTATTTATAGAACCTACACCCCGATTTCTTTGTCAAGGTATTCCAAATATTTAATTTTTCTATTAATTACGAAACAAAACAAAAAATACTTTTGCATTTAATATTAGCTTTTTTGCAAACAAGCCAAGTAAATACTATTTTCCATTATTATCTTATTATTATTATTATTAAAAAACGTGCACACTTTTCTTTAGTCTAGTGCACAACAGAAACGCTCGTATTCCCCTCTATCTCTACCTCTATCTCTCGAACTATCTCTTGCTTCCTTTACAAAGAGAATTGAGTATGCTTCTTCTTCTTCTTCTTCGCCTAAAAGAGAACTGTATAAATTCCTATTGTATGAATGTGTCCGTTCCAAAACTTTAAAATTCTTTAGGAAGTTTTAAAAAAATTGTCTGTATTTTGGAAAAAAAACCCAAGCAGTATTCTCTTTCTTAACTTTTACCATATGATTTGCTAACAAAGAATACGAAAAATTTTAAAAGCTTTTGCTAATTTTATATTTCTTTGCTCTATTCTTATTTCTGTAGTATGAAAAATTTTGGTACTATTTCAAAAACATTTTGTATTTTTTAAATGGTATTCGTAACTTCGGCATTTTCGAAGATGGTTTCCAAACTTACTAGTTACTTAGAATTGTGCTTTCGAATTTTAGAACCTGCACACACAGGCGGTTTATCTAAAGAACCAGTTCCATAAATAGTTCCATACTATATCTAATTGTTATGCCGCTTATACAAATGACTGCAAATGCATGCAGAGAAACACTTTCCAAAATATTTTGTTTTTTTTTTTTGAAATACTATCTATACATATACATATATTTTCAATATACTCGTTTTACTCGTAATTAGTTAGTTTGTGAGCTTTTTTGGTTGAGCTTTGTGCGCGAGGTTCGAGAGCTTTCAATGAAAATGACTGACAAAAGTTTTACTTACTTCCCGACAACAACACCAATCCAAACCAACCAATCATAAACAACTCTGCCTGCTGCGCTGTCTCTGCCGCTGCCGCTGCCTCTGCTGCGCTCCCACTCTCTCTCTCTCTCTTTGTTTCCTTTTTCTCTTTTTCTCTCTCTCAATCTGGTGTGCTCTGTGTGCAGTGCTTGCCGCGCTGCGAGGGCTGCGGCATTTTTGATCGTTGCTTTCAGTATCCGCGCAGAGAGCTGGAACGCGACTGCGGCTGTCAGTTTGCGCTGCTGCACAAAGCGGATGTGGAGAGCTAGCAACCAGTGCCACGTGCAGCTCAGAGTGTTAATCATGGCACGCCCATAAATACCTATATACGCGGACCGAGCGTCGACAATCAGTCCAATGTGCTGGAGCCGGTGGACAGCATAGAAAGCGTCGAACCCGATAGAGACCGAGAGACAGATACCGTGGCCAAAGAGCATGAAACGGCCGCAGCAGCAGTTGCAGCCGATGAACAACAGGTGGTGCCAGCAGCACAACGTATGCTGCCACTGTCCGCCTCGGCTGCGGCGACGTCAAAGCAGCGCCGCTTTGCACAGCAGCGCAGCATTTTGAAAAACTCACTGGAGCATCAGCAGCAGCAGCAGCAGCAACAACAGCAAACGAGAACTTTTGTTGAGGAAACCGAGTTGCTCGAGGCCAAAAAGCAATTGATATTACGGCGCCGAAGACTTTTTAGCCATTATCGGCAATACGATCAATGGCGTCGGCGTCAGTTTAGCTATGATCCCAGTTACTTTCGTCCGCCTGCGCTGCCGTCTCGAACGTTGGCATGCGTTGATTATGGCGTCGCAGCAGCGGGCAGTGCGGCCGGCATTGGCACAATTGGAATCGGAACGGCCAGCAGCAATGCGGGCCGACGACGTCGACAGTATCGTCGGCAGTATTCGTGCGCCGCCGCCGCTGCCGCCGAACGCAGTCGCGATGGATCACGCGAGAGTCGAGGATCATCGCAGCAGCTGCAGTTGCTGCAGAAATATCACAGCATGGTCGCCAGCGATACAATACACACCGAATCCTCAATGCTCAATCACAGCAACTACAGTGAGCCGGTCAGCGTAAGTTTGCTATCGAAATTGTTAACGCAAACACGAAGCACGCAACGCTGCAGTACATATGTACGTGCGTTCGTTCGATTGTTCGCTCGCTTATCGTTATCGATAAATGCACCAAACAAACGCCATGCACTTTGCTCGTACTTTGTACTTTTGGGCACCGTTACAGTTTACCGTTATGCGCAGCGTTCAGCGAGCACTGTTTATAAAAAGCACTCTCAATTTACCTCTCTCTCTCTCTCTCTCTCTACACCAACACACACAGTTTAACTTCAGCAAATCAGCGCACAGCAAAAAAAACACCGCAGCAAAAACTTTTACTACTCCACACACCAAAATGCTCACATAAATAGTTGCAGTTATATTGTCGCTTGTCGCTTGCCGCTTTGTTGCTTGTAGCTTTGGATCTTTTGTGTTCCAATTTGCCAATTGTTTCTCTTACGTATGCGTGTTCGTGTATGTGCGTGTGTGTGTGTGTATAGTGTGAATTCTAAACACCGCTCTCTTCAACGTCGCTCTCTCTTCTTCTTTCTCTCTCTTTATCTGTTCTTTCTCTTCCCAACAAAATTGCATTTGAGTTACGACAGTTCGACAGCAGTGACTGTGGCGGCACCTTTGCTCACCCACCGTTGCACTGCAATAGCCGCGTAAGAGAATTTTTCATTTTAAGAGAGTTGTTTTATTATTTGTAACTTTGTTGGAGCAAAAGTGCTCTCTTGGCTAATGCTCTGTTGTCTTGCAGCACATACACATGCTGGCGGAGGAGCGCTCCACATCGATATCGGAACGCTGTACGCGGAGTCGCATCAACTCGGCCATTTTTGTGTCATCGGAGGGACGAGGCTTTGATTCCATTGAGTTTCTGCGACGCCACGGCTCGCAGAGTGTCCTCTGCCGCAAGGCAAAGAGTGCGGAGAATATCACGGACAATGGACGTAGAGTGAGTACAACAAATACCCTTTATAGGGGTATGCTGGAAGGGTGTAACAGGCAGCAAGTTTTTATACCATCTGAGGGGTATATTGGGTTTGTGAAAAGTATGTAACAGGCAGAAGGAGGCGTGACAGACCCCATAAAGTATATATATTCTTGATCAGCATCAACAGCCGAGTCGATATAGCCATGTCCGTCTGTCTGTCCGTATGAACAAACAGATCTCAGAGATGGTAAGAGCTACAATATCCGTTTTAGTCAGCATCGACCACATATTTAGATAGTCAATACAAGTTTATTTCCTTTTTATGAGCCACTCCCCATTCGCCCACAATAAGCGAAAAACAATACATAACTCGGAAAAAATATATGTTTTTTGCGAATATCTCAGTAGCTATAACACCTAGGGATACCAATTTTGGCATGCAGGTTGCTAAATACAATATAAAGACAATGCCATAAACATTTTTTTGATGCCATGCCTCCTTCACCCACCTAAAGCTCAATTGAGTTGTAACTTTGCAAGCGTCTGACTCACTTATTTCTTAACGTATAGTTTTGTTACTTAGCATATACTTGCAGACAAATAAAATCAAACGATTGTGAAAATTTCATCAAAATCGGACTGTAATTAAAAAAGTTTTTTATACAATGAAAATCGTTACATTCAAGCAAGGCATAACCATGTGTGCATGTTAAGTTATTGCAGCAGCTACTCCAATTGAAACTCATAATCGAAGCTCAGAGGGTATTACACGGTCGGCATGCCCGACTGACAGTTTCTTTCTTGTTTTATAAATATTTAAAATACTTTTGGCGATTTTCAGAAGAGTTTGCGACCTTGGCGCACCGACGATGACTCCGTCCAGCAGCAGCAGCAGCAACAACAACCGGACAAACCGGAGCAACACAATTCCTCATCGCAGGACATTGAGCTAAAGGAATGCTTTAATACGGCCGGAGAATTGCTGACATTACCGGTGCTGCCCACGCCGCAAACAGCCGTAACCAGTCTAAATCGTTCTACGGCCATCACTACGGCAAATATGATTGTGGGAAGCATATCGCTGGAGGCGCCACCGCCGTACATGCAACAGCAACAGCAGGACGAACAGGACACTCACTCCATATCGGCGCTAATACACAGCGATGCCATTGTGCACGACTCGCAGGATTCTTCGGAGACGGTGGAGGAACTCGTACACATACCGCTATTAACTGGCCACGCCTCCACGGTACCGTCAGGCACGCCCACAATAGCCATAGAGGCGAAACCACGTGTGCTGGTGCATCAACGCTCCTCGACGGCTTCGTCATCGCCCCACCAGAGTCCCAAGAATCCTGGCGGATTGGGTCTAAAGATTGTCAAGCCCAAGATTAGTGCCGTGCCAATGGTTTCCGTATCCGGTCCATCACCGCCAATTGAAAAGCCACCGCTGGCCGAGTGCTTGTAACAAATGGCAGCCGAAACATTTATCTAAATAGAAGAAGAAGAACCAACACTAGATACGAAACTAGATAAGTTACAATCCCATGCCACAAAACTCATCTACACTCTGGACGAAAGTTGAAGACGGAAGGAAGAAAGCTGCTCAAAATATATAAGTGTTTCGGTGAAGCAAGAAAACTATGAATTCTACAGGATATGAAAAGTAGAAATATATTTAAGGTTAGGTTTAGTTATGGTACCAAAAAAAATGAATCGAAAGTTAAAGAAGAAGAAGAAGGGGCTTTGTATATTCAACAACGACTGAAGAACATACGAAATGTCTATATAGTATATATACATACATATATATATATATATATACACAACACAACTGATAAATCAGCTTTAACAACAAACAACAAGTAAACTATCAGGCTTTAATATTATCGATGAATGATGAATTTCTGGTCATAAGTTGACCAAAAAAACCCAAAAAACCAAAAAGTAGAAACTGTAGAACAACACTTTGTTATATATAACTAACTATATATCTATATATGCTATAGGGCACCAACTACACACAGATTTATACAACACTCAAAGTACTATATACTTACCTATATATCTACTAAATTATAGAAATCTATATATTTTATTTGCGCATAGTCTAGAAGTTAGTAATACACCCCAACTATATAGCTTATATAGGCACTATATATACTTATATATGTTACTATATAGCTAACATATCACTTATTAACCCACGACCAAAAATGAAACGTTGAAACTGTAAAACTCTATATAGTCTAGTCTATATGATGATATAACAAATTTAAAATTGAAATTCCTACAAAATGATATTGTCAAAATCCGTTTAAGAAGTGCCCACGAATGAGTTCTAAGTGTTTTTAAAACTACTTGTACTTGTACACGTTATCATCATATGTAGCTTAGTAATTTTTAAATAGATATATGTACGATTTATATATATATAACATATACATAAACTCATCATGATGTAAACTTTTCTAGTGTTTAAGCAAGCATTTTAAACAAACAGTTTCACTTGATGTACCTTCATATATATATAGACATATATATCATATATATAGTATATGAATTGTTTGAATATATATATATATAATACTAGAACTGAACTGTCAGCACACAGTAAACATTTGCTCTCTATATTTCTCCAACTCTCTACTTGATTAGCTAGTCTCTTTCAATATTCTAGTTATGTTACTCAAATTATCAGAGCAATATCCCCCCTCTACTATAATCCCTATACACACCTGCTATATACCGTTTCAGTTTCAGTACAATTTTAGTGTAAATACACGCGACAGCACAGCAAACTCAAAATCTAACTATATATATACTACACATTAAATATAGATATCTATGATATAGAACCCGAAATCTTGTTGTCTTAAGGAATTGTCAATTTTGTGGTCCAAAAGCTACAATAAATACAACCATTCGAATGGTTCAAAATGTTAGCTTAACTAAGTAATACTTGGTTTATGTTCAATTCGCTAAATACAAAAAAAAAAACAAACGTAAACTAAAACTAAATTAAATTTAATTAAACCATATATGTATATGTGTATTTTTTGAAATCAAATAAACGAATTACTTCAATAAATATATGACAATTTGTCTACTTTCTGCTATAATATCTATATAGAATGTTTATATAGTTATTTCTTATTTTATTAACTGTAGGAACTTGAAGTTTAAAAGAGCTAGAACCATTAAATTTAGCCCAAACGCAGATCAAGTTTCAAGATCTCATTTTTAACTTTAAAAACAAAAAGATTTATTTACATATTTTAACAATTTGTATATATAAACTTGATCTATATTATATCGTCGAGTCTCTGGCAACTCAGAGTCTATATGAACTCAAAGTTTAAAAGAGCTACCCCTATTAAATTCAGGCCAAACGCAGATCAAGTTTAAAGTTTTCTTTTTATCTTAAAAACAAAAACATTTATTTACATATTTAAACAATTTGTGTATATATACTTGATCTATATAATAAACCGTCGAGTCTCTGGCAACTCAGAGTCTATAAGAGCTGCGGTACTCAATTTTAAACAGACTTGAATATAAGGTATCTAGATCTACTTGAGATATCTTAACCAAATCTATAGTTTGTGTTTCGGCTGCTTACCATAGAGAAACCTATGGAATTTGTCCAATAAAACAAACTTTCCGTAGCACTAAATCTTTTCAAAGATAACACAATGATTGCCCTGATCGTAGTAGCTGCGTTGGAGTTTAATTTCCGGCAGTTGGAAGATTAGCTCCTCCAATTCGTGCTCCTCAAAGACATGATAGTAGCGCAGAAAAGTGCTCGACTTGTCGTCCTTATTGTCCTTGGTTTTCCAGGGCACATAGACATCCTGTTGCTGAAACTCGGTGCGATTTGTGTGCACTGGCAAAGGTACGGCGGAGTGCTGCAAGTCAAGCTGCTGCTCCAGCTGTTGCTGTTGGCGCTGTGCCTGCTCCGTGGTGCGTTGCTTATTCACCGCTTTATTTTGCCGCAAATAAGCGGATTTCTTATCATTGCGCCGCTGATCCCGCGCCCAGACATAGACAAGAGCACGTCCGCCGGAGCATAGTACGCGGGCTAGCTCACGTAGCGCTTGAAGACGTCGCTCCGGTGTAGCTAGATGATGTATAACAGCTATGGAGATGCAGCCATCTAAGCTGGAGCTGCGCACCGGCAGCTGCAGACAATCGCAGCGGAAGACGCTCTGTTGCCGTGTCCGACTGCTGCAGACGGCGAGTAAACCCTGGGAACGATCACAGCCAATGCTGAGCATGTGCGGATTACAGTTGAGGTATTTGCCATTGCCACAACCCACATCGAGTAGCACAGAGCCGGGAGGAAAGCTCTGCAGAAACTCAGCAACTTGGGGCCAAGGCGTGTGGCGTGTATCACTAAAGTGTGAGGCAATCTTATCGTAGACTTGATGCACATTCTGCTGCTCCAAGTGGCTGGCTTGTGTGGCAAGCACAGTGGTTGGGGCAGCTGCAGCTGCCACCTGTTGCTGCTGCTGTGTGTCGCAGAGCGTAGGATAAGAGCAGTTGCAAGCAGCTCCTTGCCGCAAGCTTCTAAAGGTAAGCGAAGTTCTTTTGCCACGTTGCTGAGTAGTTAGATTTCCAGCGGCGTTGCATACCACATCTATGTGCTTGGGTTTAATGCCATGCGTCCAATCATAGCGTGCCGCACCGGACATGATGAGCAGAGAGCGGCGGGGCAGGAGCACATGCACCAGCTGCGACTGGCGACGAAAGTCCATTACAATGTCGGACTGCAGGGAGAGCGATAAAATAGTTTCACCAAAAGCGCTGTGTGTGTCCACATGTTGTGGAATACCCTGTCCCGGTTCATAGTAGTTTACGGTTAACTGTTCTGGCAGTGCCACATGCACCTGCTGTGCCGCCAAACGCTGCCAGAGCTTCGTACAACTCTCAGGTATAGGTTGCTCTAGCAGCGGCTTTGTGGCATCCACATTGTTGCTGCCGTACAGAAATTCATAGCCAAAATGCTTGACCTGGCGATGCTTTAGCTCGGTCTCCGCTAACACAGCCACCTGTCCCACCGCCTGCAGCAGTTCCAGCTCCTCCTCTGCGCTCACAAAGTTGGGCAGTAGCATGAGTCCTTGTGGCAATTGCTGCTGCCAGCCACTTGCCTCCAACTCCTTGCCCTGCGGCAACTGTGTCATATAGCTCAGGTAGACCACAGCACCCTGTTGTCCTATGGCCGCTTGATTGTGCATGCCACTGTACACCAGCTGTGCATCCTGCACTGTGGCACATGCCACAAAGCAATACGATTTCGTTGGCAGCATCACAACTTGCGTCACTTTGCCGCCGGTTTGGCTCGCTGCGTGCAGCAGCGTCTCCTCCGCCAGGCCATTGCTGAGGCCCACATTTAGCACAGCCAAATATGGAGTAGGCACTTCGCTAGCCGTCACATTACAGTCATTTTTAATTATAGCCAAGCAGCGTTTTTGCTTTTTATCCGCCTTCTTCGCTTTGTTTACTCCAGACTCAACGTGCATCTTGCTAAACATAACACATAAACGTGCCGTGTGTGCACACTGGCCGAACAGTGTATGCACACTTTGCTTAAATACCCAACTGCAGTGTGACCATGTTTACACAACTTAAGCTTTGTACGCAGCTCGTGATAAAATTGACCAGTTCACTCTCATGAATTATTTTTAATGCTTTTATATTTATATATTTTCTTTTACAAATATATATAATTAGTTTATGTTATTTATATATGAAACTATAGTTTATACCTTTGCTTAACTTCACACTTTATAGAAGCCTCCTTCTTTGAGTACACGCCTAACAATTATTATACTCTTAAAATTTATTATTTATATTAAATTTTTTAGAAATACCTATTTTAAACCTTAAAGCTTACGTTTTATGACCGGAGTGCGCACTGGCGTGTAATATACTATAACTAATAGCTTAATACAAATTGTGTTTACCATTACCAACTTATTTAAAATTCTAAAAATTATTTGTTTTTATTTTTATATGTATCTTATATTGGAATTATTTGTTTTTCATGCATGGCATGAACAACTGACTAAATTAATATTACATACTAGTGTACTCGTGCATATATAGTCAGTCTTAAGACAATATATATATTCGCTCATTATAGCTAACTTAATGAAGTAGGACTTAAAACTACCAGACCCTATCGATCATGCTGTTATCCTGTGGCTTCTGATTCATAGTGGTCAACTGCTGGTGATAATTACGCATCTGATTACTACGCCGCGGCTGAGCCAAATACTCGAACATGCTCTGCAGATGTTGGGACAACATTTTGCTTAGATCACTGGGCATGGGATCGGTCCAGAAGAAATCATGATTTAGAGCCGTGTCGGCATCAATACGCTTCTTCGGGTCCAATGTTAGCAGTTTGTCTAACAAATCACAGCCCGTGGGATCCTTGACATACGGACGTAGACGTTCCTTGACGCGTCGCTTCTGATTCTTTGGCAATTCAATGGATTTGTACAGTTCCAGCTCCTCGACGCCCGGCCAAACATCGGGTGTAAAGGATCCGCACAACTGTGAGATGAATGTCAACTGCTGTTGCTCCGTATTACCCTGCATTATGGGCGATCGAGTCCACATTTCGGCCATAATACAGCCAGCTCCCCACATATCCACCGGCGGGCCATAGTTACGATCACCTAGCAGCAGCTCAGGCGGACGATACCACAAGGTGACCACACGATTCGTATAACGATTCTTGCAATCGTTCTTTGGAATACTGAAGGCACGTGCCAAACCAAAATCGGCCAACTTTAAGATGCCATGTTTGGTAATCAAAACATTCGCTGCCTTCATATCGCGATGCAGTATCTGTAAAATAAATATTACAAAAATTTTTAGAGTGATTTTAAGTTATATGGGCTTAAGGATTGCAGAATTTTAGAAGATTTCTCAAGTGTGCCCGTATATCTGCTAGTTAATCATACAAAAGGTAGAATCAAATAATTTTCAATAACACTAGAGCTATTTTAGGAACTTTTGGGTTTTTTTTTAGAGGCTGTACAAGATGTTCGCTCAATTTCTAGGAATCTTATGTTCTCAACGTTTGGGTTTTAAGCCAAAAATTTGCATTTTATGGCCAGATTTAAAACCACAGTGAGTAAACTCAATTTCTAACAATCTGATGCCTTTAGCGCTTGGGTTTTAATCCAAAAAGTCTGTAATTTAAGCCAAGTTTTACAACTTAAGCGGGTAATTCCAATTTTAAGCCAATTTTTACAACTCTAGCAGGTAATCTTAAGAAATTTGTGTTCTCAACTTTTGGGTTTTAAGCCAAAAATCTGTATTTTAAGTCAAGTTTACCTAATTTAGCGGGTAATTCCAATTTTAAGCCAAATTTTACAACTGTTGCAGGTAATTTTAATTTCTAAGAAATTTTTGCACTCAACTTTTGGGATTTAAGCCAAAAATCCTTAACTTTAAACACAGATTTTATCACTCTAGGGAGTCATAATTTACAGCAGGTAGAATACCTGTATAATAAGTACATACCTTATTGCTGTGTATATAGTAGAGTCCATTTAACAGCTGCTGCATAACCTTTTTGATCTCGCCCAGACTAAACTTGACGTTCATATTGGATAATAGACCAGCCAAATCGTGCTCACAGAAATCAAATACCAAATAGAATGTCGATCTATAGCCATTGTGTACAGTTGCCTTGGTGCGACAAATTTCAATTAAATTCACCACATTCTCGTGTTTCAGCAGCTGCAGTATGCGAATTTCACGTAGCGCCGTAATGGGAAACTGCAAAAAGTACAGTGGAGTGTTGGAAATTAAAATCATTGCTAACAGGTAGCAAGTGGTAGGTGACAGGTAACAGCGTACTGTGCTGCACTCCATTTTGTTTACTTACACCTTCTTTTTCGTTATCCATGAGCACCTTCTTCATGGCCACAAACTTTTTGTTGCTCTTCTTTTCACGTGCCTTGAACACCTCACTGTAAAAAAGTGCAATCAGTTTTTTAGCATACTTGAACGTTTTTTGGGGCTTTTCTTGGACTTACCCAAATGTGCCTTGACCTATTTTGGCCACTTTCTCGTATTTACTGCTCTCATCGCAGTAGGGGAAAACATAATCTTCGATGTATTTCTGTTTCTCCATTAGCGACATGGTACGTGACGAACTGTTCGAGGATCCACTTGATGACGTAGAAGCCTGCGGTAGCATGTGCGACATATGTGCCATTGTGTTAGGAAACTATAAATTCAATATTTAACAAAACTTCACAATTTCACTATTTTCGGATGATTATTTTAGATCAAACACAGCGAACACAAAGAGAGAACTGAATGCTGCGGAGTTGCAGCTGCATGTTAAGTACTCTTTTTGCATATGCCCAGCATCAGCTGTGACAGTTTTGCCTACCTGAAATATGTACACACTGTCAAATAGGGTTGGAAAACGGAACAACAATTATCGATAGTCGATATAAATTAACAAAACAATTCAGTAACGCACATGATATATTAATCTTAAATATTTAATGAAACAAATTGTTTTTTATTTAACAAAAATTAATAATTTATGAGCTTAATTTTATTTCAAAAAATGTTTTTTTTATTTGATATTTGTCTAATTGATATGCGATATATTTGATACCTAAAGTATCGATGTTTTGATGGTGGCATATCGTAACGAGTCACGAGTACTTGTTAATGTCACGACGCAAACCATACCTACTTACCAAAACAGCTGTTGTGTATTGTTGGGGTGTGTACACACTGGCCAAATGATATAACCTGCCGAAAAGAAGTTTAACAAAAAGCATTATTTATGAATAAATTATTAAATATAGCGCACACAGTGCCACGCCAATTTGTGCGGGACTATGCGTTCAAGTCAGATTTAAAAATCAAATGGGTGCGACCCGAAAAGATATCGTGCATTAAGCCAGAGAAGAGCGGTGATATCGGCAAGCTGCCGCCATTGGATCCCAATGAAATATTGCCAGAATACAAGGATTCCAAGGAGCTGCAAAAGTAAGTAAAAGTCAACTATATGAACTTATATTAAATGAAAGTAATGCATTGCAGTGCTGATGAGACAGTCAAGTCCCTATTCCGGATGGCCAACAATCGGAACAATCTGACGACGCGCTATTATAGTGAGCAAATGGTGAGGGAAGTGCAGCGACATGCTCAGGATTTTGGTTCCATGGAGGCCAAGTGTATGTATAGAGAAGTACTAGTACTTTAAGCTGTTAACAGTTTACCTTGTTTAGTGGCCAAGATGACGGCACTCATCCGGCGCTATCAGCAGCACATGGAGACCAGTCCACGTGATCGTGTTATCAAGGTGCGTCTCAAGGAGTTGATTGACAAACGCAAAAAGTTCCTCAAATACCTAAGACGCTGGGACTATCCACGCTTCGAGTGGATATTGGAGAAGTTGGATTTGGTGTACAAGCCACCGCCAGAGCACTTCCATTGGATCACACGCAAAGAGTCGCTGCAGAAGCTCACAGATATCTACTGCGATCAGATCAAGGAGCAGCGGCTGGAGGAGTATCACAAACAGTTGCAGGCACAACAGATACCCTATCTGGAGGATGCCATCAAGAAGATGTTGTTTGTGCGACAGGAGCAAAAGGATTGTGATGTGCCCGTCACTGTTACGGAGCAACAGATTGAGGAGGCAAGGAAGCAGCTGGCGGAGCTGAAGGCGGTGAGGGAAGCGGAAGCAGCGGCAAGTCGCCAGCAATCGGATGATACTTTCCACTAACCAACTGGCAATGGAAATCTTTTCTTACAATCAAATTAAATGCAGTTTCCATAAAAAATTAAACTAATCCTTATCTTTCTGTAATGAAAAGTCGCGAGTTGCTTAAATTAGATGAATTTATTGAGTCAGTTTGGCAGGTGGGAAGCGGGGGTATGCGGGGGGAGTAAGGTGAAGTGTAAGTGAAGCTTAGAAAAATAAATAAAATGATGAAGGAGGAGGAGCAGCGGTTAACTTCAGCGTCTTGCTGGTTCCGCTGAACGTTGCTTGCTGCGCTTCTTGCTGCCGCCGCTGCTGCGGCCACTGCTGCTGTTGGAGCTGCTCGTTGAAGAGGAGGTGGAGCTGGAGCTATCGCTTGAGCTGCTGGAGCTGCTCGAGGATGTTGAGGATGCTGATGAGTTGGAGTCACGTGTATATCTTTTACTGTTTGTTGTAGCAGCAGCAGCTGTTGTTGTTGTTGTTGTGGTTGTGGATTTCTCCTTGCCATTGTCTGCTGTTTGCTCCTTGCTGGAGCTCACCTCATTGTCGCCCCACAAATCATATTTGGACAAATCACCATCATCGCCATCCTCTTCGTCGTCCTCCTCCTCCTCCAACAGAATATCACTGCGTCTAGCGCGTTTCGTGCCACCGTCACCACCGTCTACACCATCCCCCCCAGCATCGTCCTCCTCCTCTTCGCTGCCTTTGTCATTGTGTTGCTTGCGTTTCTTGCGGCGTCCAAATTCATCGTATTCGCTATCGGAATCCTGACGCTCCTTGTACTCCACCACACCGCGATCATTGTAGCCGCCGCCAAAGCCTAAAAGGGAGATTTGTAGTTGAATCTTTTGATGGTGAACTCTTCACTCTTCTACTCACCTGTACGCTCCTCCACATCTGTGAATTTGGGTGCATTGCACATGTTGCAAGTTTGACGGCGTGCCCAGTTGACATTTGCACACTTGCTGCACTGCCAATCCTCGGCGCTGAACAAACCACGTGACTTGTCCGCTGCCAATTTGCCAATTTCGGTGCCCAGCTTCTTTTTGCTATTGGAGCAGCTGCTGCTGCTGCTGCTGCCATTGCCTCGCTCCCTGTCCCTGTCTCTGTCCCTCTCTCGCTCTGGCTTGTCGGCATTGTTGGTGTCACGTTCACGGTTGCATTTGAAGCATTCCAAGCGGCGCGCAAAGTTTAAATGGCGACAGCTGCACACACACACACACACACACATGCAGAAAGAATAAGAGTAGCAAAACAATTTTGTATTTCATTTGTTGTTATGTTTTCAAGAGTGGCTGGAGGGGGGAAAGAGCAAAGACTCTCCCGCTCTCTCGCTCTCCCACTCTCGCTCGCTCTCTGTTATAGTTGGCTTGGCACATTACGCTTTGCAGCTTTACGCGCACTCACTCAATATCTGGACAAATCCAATCGCCAGCCAAGACGACGCCACCGCCGCCGCCGCCGCTGTTAGCGCCTCCACCACCGCCGCCGCTGCCCCCGCAGTTGGACATTTGTAGCTCTGTTTGGTTTTCGGGTGCTTAGTTCGCTATAAAAAAGCCCAATGTTTAACTGGCATTTAAAACAAAATTCTATACAATTTGCTGTATATAAATTTTTTTTCCGGTTTGCCTGTATTTTTTTTTTTGCAATAATTTTGTATGGCGTTGCTAGCAGGGTGGAAATGCAGCTCAAAACGAGTGTGGCCAGACTGTTGCAAATGAGTGTGGCCATTTCATGGAGCTGAACTATTTTAGCAAGTATGGCAGCGCCAACTAATAGCCGCACTTACAGGCAGTGTTGCCAATTCAGCTCTTTTATTTATCAAATCAAGTTGCGGGAAAAAATTAAAAACTCCGGGCAGCTGGAGCTTTAGCGTTTTAAAAATTATTTCGTTGTTCTGAAGTAGAATAATTTTTCGGAGCAACATACAAACATTGACAAAGCCGACATAAAGAATGAATCTTAATAAATTTCCCTTATTGCTAACTGTCCAATAGTTTTTTAAATTAATTGTATTAATGGAATCCTATAACGAGCATCACTATTAATACATTAAATTGATTTTATCACTAAAAATTAAGTTTAAAAACCAAAAATTGCAGCTATTTCGAGAGTTGGCCATATCAACGGTCAGCACTGTATTTCGTCAGTGTGGCAACGCCATTTAACAGCTGCCCTTTCTCAAGTTTTCAACTTGTTTTTATTACAAATTTTTTAATTTACAATTATATTGTACAATAAGAAAATGCATTGATTTTATTTACTTTTAGAGTTTTATTTTCTTAAGCGTACAAAACAAAAGCCGCTCCAAAAGTAAACAACCGATTTGAAAACCAGCAAAACTTTTGGAATTGTCGGGTGCGCACACACACACAATTGTTGGGTATATTGTATTATTTACTTCTTGCCTGTGCCGATCTTGGCCTTGGCAGTACCACGGACCTTCTTCATTCTGTTGCGACGCTCCTTGCGCTGCTTGCGTGTCTGCTTCTTCTGCTCGAACAGACCATGACGGGCCAAACGGTACTTGGGCTCAAACTTCTTGGCAAAGTCGAGGGTGTCATAGATCAGGGCAAAGCCAGTGGAGCGACCGCCGCCAAAGTTTGTGCGGAAACCAAAGGCGAAGACAACATCGGGTGTCACCTTGTACATGGCAGCGAGCTTCTCGCGAATCTCAGTCTTGTTCACAGAGGACAGACCGGGATGGAGAACATCGCAGACCATTTGTTTGCGGGCAAGCAGACGGTTCGTCATGAACTTGCGAGTGCGGATTGTGGCAGTTGTACCAGTCGACATATTGGCGGAGCTGCAAATAGACACAAACACACGATTAGTTCAACATTTCGCACAACACACACACGCACACGATATAGCACAATAATTAAGATATTTGTTGTTTTTGGTGTTCAACATAACCTCAATGGGCAGCGCTAGCGCTGCGCTCAGTCGAGTCTCCACGTGTGACACGCTGCAGCTCGCCATTTGTTTATACACGCTGCGTTGGAGCTGCCTTCATTTGCATATGCTTGCACAACATCGCTGGCACACTTTAGATGCATTTTGCTTGATTTTAAAACATTTATTACCTGTTAAAACACTCGAAAAGGTTTTAAACACGTCTGCTGTGCGAACGCGATTCTTTAGAAAGGAAGATGGCCACCGTCGTTTCGCTAAAGACTGGGCAGCACTTTTTTAGCGCAGAGTTGCATGGCACGCAAAGCAAACGTAGCGCATGCAACCCTGTGCTTGGCGCGCAAAAACAAACGAATTTGAAAATTTGTATTTGTATGAAACTTTATTAGTTAAATGTTGCTTTGATTTTTATTACAAGTAAATTTAGTTTAATTTTGAAAACTTGACTTGCGCACGCTTGCGTTGCAGATAGTACGTAATGCCAAAGTAGATGGCCAACAAAACTAGCCAAAATAAGACCAATATACCGGCGTAAAACAGAAACAAATCAAAAAGATGTAAATGATTTGAAGAAATTTGCATGCCACGTGTACGTATGGCAGCGCCGCCGTTGTGACGCAGTATATAGTTGATCCAGAACATGGCGCTGGCCACTGCACCCAAAGGTCTGTCCCGGAATTCACTGGACACCTCACGAATGCGTAGCTGAAACTGCTGTGAAGTGGTAAGCTGATCCAAAGCCCAGTTTAGAGAGGCAATAGTGAAGTTATCCGCTTTCAACTCCAGACCAATGCCCAATTGTACGGCTAGTTGCATGTTACGGCGTTCGTTCCGGAAGCTGGGTAAACCCAACATGGGTACATGTCTCACTATGCCCTCCTGCAGACTCAACAGATCCCCGTTCATGATAAAGGCCTTAACTTTGGGATGCGCCAAGATATCAATTTGTGGCACGGCATGTTGTATCATCATGTTTTCCGGTTGATTTTCCAGCTTTTGTACATCGTGGCAAGTCCACAGCACACGCTCCTTGCGCGCGCTCAAGAATTCAAACAGTACTTGCAACTTCTGCTGTGGCAACTGGCCACAAAGCTGCTCGTTGCCTAGTTGCATGTAAATGATGCCATTACGAGATTCCTCCACAAAGCGTTTGATGTGCCAGGGCAGCTCACGTGGTCCACGTATGTGCAGGCCACCAGCGGGCACCAGTTGTTGCAACAAGGGGCGTGGCGTAAGTAGTGGCACATAATTATTCAACAGCAGCAGCGACAAATGTTCAGCTTGCAGCTCCAGCACAGTTTTGGCGCCTACAAATCAAATTATATCGTTAAGCTCGTTAAACTCTACATTCGTTAAATTGTAAGCTGCCAGCTAGTTAGACAACTGCTGGTGCTGCCACTCTGGCGCAAAACAATTGCCATTCACAATGGTCTTGGTGAAAAACTCACTTTGAAAATGCTTGCGTATCAGACGATCCTGTGCCGCGTAATGATCCTGTTGAAAACGCGTACGCCGTGCCATACACTCCCGTATATTGGCCAAACGCTGCGAAATACCCAAGTCCCCGGTATAGTGCTCAAAATCGATGGGTGAACAGGCAGCGGGCACCAATGATTCCTGCACCGCATCCATATAATTGCCAAAATCAGTGCTCACAATGCCAATTGTCGGTTTCGCGTGCTTATGGCCGAGCGCCAAAAGCGCCTCAGTGTAAAAGTAATCGACGATTATGACGTCATAATCGAATTCTGCCGTCGGCAACTGCAGTAATTTCTGCACTGCGCTGTGTGACAAAAAGTGATCCATTGCTTTGGCGCCCACTGCAGCCAAAGAGGCGCGCAACTTGTGGTCGGGCAATTGGGAGAGATCCTCCATGCTGCCACCGGGTGCGGCATGCTGCTGCACTGTGGGTAAAGTACAACAAATAATTGCATTAAATCATATAAGTTGCATATTAAGCGATAGTTGTAGCGATTCGACTGCAGCAGACCCTGTACTTTGCTGTTTGTTCGCGCAAACATAAACTAGTTAGAGTATATGCGACTATGAAATACCCTTTTATGGCTTTTTTTTTAAAACTTTGACCTACCATAACTTTGCCAAAATCGAAGCAATATTTTAAGCGGAATGCCATTTTAAATTCGAATTTTCTGCCTTAACTATTTTACAACTTCTTTTTAAAGTTTTGAAAAAATTTCAACGGTATAAGTATGCCAAATTAAAAAAATTAATTTTTCAAAACTTTAAAAAGAAGTTTTTTCAAAATTTTGCATACCTATACCCTTGAAATTTGTTCAATAAATTTTTTGAAAATTTTTTTTTCTCAAAAACTATAATATTCGATCAGGCAGTTTGTGCTGATTGAGCTTGTTATGGACAGTTTAACCCTATAAAGTAGTAATAGTTGCTACTGCCTGCTACACCTGCTACAGGGTCTACACATTGCTGTACTCACAGTTGTTCCAAAAAGCGTATTCCGGTGCGACAACAGTTTCCGTAATGCGCTCAAACTGCTCCCCAAGACCATGACTACCGTATACGGTTACCTTTTGGAGATAATATTTATTTCGTTAGTTTTTTTGGGAATGTTAATTGAAAAGTTCATTACTTACATTGTGTTCTCTGCTGGCCAATTCGGTGACTAAAGTGCGCATCACACTAAAGTGACTCTCACTGGCGTGTGGAAACAACACAAGTATTTTAGCCGCATTAGTTAGTTGGCCAGTTCCAAATAGTAGTAGTAAGCACATTAATAATCTAAAGGATCCTGAAAGCTGTACAAACATTTTGATACTTGAAAAGTAGTAGTAGCTTAAAGCTAGATAAGTATAGCTTATATTAATTCAATAGGTATTATCTGACATAAAATATTATAAAAATTAAGCAAGTAGTGATCTGACATTGGGTATCTTACAGTTGTGTGAACTCTATTGTATGTTTTCTATGCATAGCAACACCTTTAGATTCCGTAGATTACGAAATAAAATATTATAAAAATTAAGCAAGTAGTGATCTGACATTGGGTATCTTACAGTTGTGTGAACTCTATTGTATGTTTTCTATGCATAGCAACACCTTTAGATTCCGTAGATTACGAAATAAAATATTATAAAAATTAAATAAGTAGTGATCTGATGTTGGGTATCTTACAGTTGGTTGCACTCTATTGTAGTTTTTCTATACATAGCAACACAGTTTGATTCCATATTCCGATTTCATTGGTACACATCAGCATCACAGCACTTTCTCAATCTTAATCTTAAACATTTCGCTTATCAATTAAAATGTTTTGTGACAATTCTATTACAGAACTTGCTACAAAAACTCAAGTACTTACCATCTTAAAGCCGTTGCTTAGCGTTACTACTCTACACAAGTTATGTATATGTTAGAATTGTGCTACTGTCTCTATATTTTTAATAGCTCAGAAGGCTTTCCTTTCCTTGTCGCTCTGAAGATGTTTGCTGCTCGCGAGCAGAAAAACAAATACATAATCATTAAATAAAAGCGTCCTGCATTTCTGTGGTTATTCTATATACTCAGACGTATATATATTTGTATACTACATACATACATATATGGACTATCTGGAAACATATGTGGCACATGAGATTGTGCCGCCGACATAAACAATGCACACATACGAACATACATATGTATGTATATATTTATGTACATCTGCCTGTGTAGTGTTTCATTAAGCGCATGGGGGAAATGGAATGGGTTACAATTGCACTGACATAGGCAAATTTGTTGTTGTTATTCCTCCCAATGATCCTCTCACGCGCTCGCTTGCTCTCTCGCAGCTGCTGCTCAAGTGCTTTACTTGCGCTCTCTGTTTTAGTTGCAGTTACAATGCATGTGCAAAAGGGGAGACTGGGTGGAGACTGCAGTGAAAAATGTTTAATTGCTGCAGCTCTAAGTAAATATACAAATGTATGTATGTTTTTTAATTTTTAAATTATATAATTTATTAATATTTAAAGTGTATACATCGGTGAATTTGTAAATGCTATAATACACAGTAGCTAATTTGTTTTTGCGTTACAATTGCACTGACATAGGCAAATTTGTTGTTGTTGTTATGCCTCCCAAAGATCCTCTCACGCGCTCGCTTGCTCTCTCGCAGCTGCTGCTCAAGTGCTTTAGTTGCGCTCTCTGCTTCAGTTGCAGTCACAATGCAAGTGCAAGAGGGGAGACTGAGGCGCTAAGAAACTGCAGTGAAAAATGTTTACAAATGTATGTACTATATAAAAAGGCACATGTTTTTAATTTTTAAATTATATAATTTATTAATATTTAAAGTGTATAAATTGGAGAATTTGTAAATGCTGTAATACAAAGCAGCTAATTTATTTTTGCGTTACAATTGCACTGACATAGGCAAAATTTGTTGTTGTTATTCCTACCAATGATCCTCTCACGCGCTCGCTTGCTCTCTCGCAGCTGCTGCTCAAGTGCTTTAGTTGCGCTCTCTGCTTTAGTTGTGTAAAATGGGAGACTGAGTGGAGACTAGAAGCACGACAAGGCTCTAAGAAAATGCAGTGAAAAATGTTTAATTGCTGCACCACTAAGTAAATATACAAATGTATGTTTTTTAATTTTTAAATTATATAATTTATTAATATTTAAAGTGTATAAATTGGTGAATTATATGCGTAAATGCAGCAGCTAATTTGTTTTTGCATTACATTACTCGCAGCAGCAGCAGCAGCAAAAGCGCAATGGCGCAAGCAAAAACAATTTTGTCTGTTTCGTTGCTCATCCTCCTTCTTTCTTGAGCATGCTGTTGTTGTTTCTCTCTGCTCTCATCCTTCCTGTACGCCTACACTTGCAAAATTAGTTTCAATTTGTAGTTTTTGCAGCGAAATGTTTAGCTATGCATTAAGTGTTGTAGCTCTACTTTTTTTTTGCAGTGCTTAAAGAAATGTGTGCACAAACTTATAAAAATGCAATTTATCTAATTAATAACTTTCAGCTGCATGCTTTCAAATAAAACGTTGTTTTTTGTTTAGTCTAAAATCATGGTTAAGTACGAATTCGAGTACTTGAAATTGTCATTGATAAAACAAATAAAATCAAGATCACGCATGAATTAAATATTCTATGAAAGCGTCAACTGTGTCAGCGTTTTATATATATAAAAAAAAAGTAAACTAAACTAGAATAAGAATAAGCAGCAAAAGCGGCACAAAAACCTCAAGAAATTAGCAAAGAAAAAAAAAGAAGATCAACAAATCTGCAAGTGCTGCTGCTGCTTCCTTGTTGTTGTTGTGGTATAATAATGAAACAGTTGTCGCTACAAACCGGTTGTGTTAAAGGGAGACAGCAAGCAGCAAGGGAGACAAAGAAAGTCAAATACACAACAATAACAACGCAGCCAGCGCAATTTGGCAGCCACGAAACCAGTTCAATGAACCGCAGCAAAGCGAACTAGAAATCAATGCAGACGAATAGTGGAAACTCTCCACTGGAGAGTAAAGCAGTAAGTGAATTGATTTTGTTTTATTTTCTTGTTTATTTTTTCGTCTTCATTTTATCACATAAGTAGTTATTTATGTTGCATTACAAATTTGTGAATAATTGAGCCGAGTTTAAAAAAAACTAAATTGAAATTCTGTTTTTTGTTTTTTAAATGCAAAAACTCAATCTAAATTGAGTTACTTTTTATAGTAGTAAATTGATTATGTTTAGTGGAGAAAGAGAGTTGGATTTAAAAAAAAGATTTGAGCCGTCGGAGCTATTTATTGCTTATTCGGTGGCATCAGTCTTGGAAACGGCAAATGGCTCGGGCACTGGAATAGTACCGCTATTGGCAATGACAACATCCTTGACGGGACGATCGCGTGCATCGGTGGCGCCAGATTCGATTTTACGCACCACATCCATGCCGGACAGAATTTTGCCGAAAACAACATGGCGTCCATCCAACCAGCTGGTCTGCTTGGTGGTAATGAAGAACTGCGAACCATTGGTGTCCTTGCCAGCATTGGCCATGCTCAACCAACCGGCGCCATAATGCTTCAGCTTGAAGTTCTCATCCTCGAAACGTTCACCGAAAATGGAACGACCGCCAGTGCCATCACCCTTGGTAAAGTCACCACCCTGGATCATGAAATCCTTGATGACGCGATGGAACTTGCTGCCCTTGTAGCTAGAAATACAAAAAAATTAAATTTTATTATAGTCAAATTTATGTCACACATGGGTTTTAAGTAAACAAATCAATTTGTTGTTGCTTTTGATTAACTGTAAATGCTCACTTAAACGCCACGTAATTGATATGAACTGAGTAGAAAGAGTAAAAGAGAGAGAGCGAGAAGAACTATGCACTACAGTGGCTCTAACCTACAAGTGTATACGTGTGTGTGTATAACAGTGTTGTTTTTGCCAATTAGCATTGCATTTGCTTTCAACTCACCCTTCGCCCTGTGGCTTCTCCGCCAACTCCTTGAAGTTCTGCACGGTTTTCTCAACGGTTTTGCCAAACAAACCGACCACAACGCGACCTGCCGGCTCACCGCCAATGCTGATGTCAAAGAAAACCTACGCAAAAAGAATATAGTACAAGCAAACAAGAAGAAAAAACTTAATAAAAACAGCGAAAATGATTTATGTCAAGTGACGTAGCAATTCACATACATACATATGCGTATATGTGCGAGTGAGTGAATAAGGGCTATATTTTTGTGTTGCTTACCTTGTCGGTCACTTTGGGTCCTTTGCTTTCATCAGCAACCACAATGCCGGCCGCAATGGCGACCAGGCACAAAGCCAGTTGGAATTTCATTTTATACCACACAAAATTAGCAAACAATCCAAAAACCCGCTAAACGACCAAGCAGCTCGACGGCGAGAAATAGAATAAAGAGTGCTAAAAACGTATACTCAGCTGCTGCGCTGCAGCAGTTCGTTGAGTCGCACAAACGATAACTGAACGAAGGCGAGCGCAAATGTATCGATGCAAGCAGAGCTGCTTAAAGCGCGCTAGTGTTGTAAAATACAAACGAAATAGCGCGCAATGTTTAAATTTTGTTATGTTTGTATATTGCGGGTTAACATTATTTATTTTCAACTTGTGTGTTTTGCTTATTGAAAACAATATTAATAATTTTAATACAATTATTACGTGTTGATATAATATCATAATCTATGTAATATATAGAACATTTCAACTAAAAATGCTTAAAACAGTTACAATTTGTCTTTAACATATAATCGTGTGTGCATTTCAATACATTTAGGTTTATAAAGTCGGTAGAACTCTGCAAGAGTTCTTAGGCTATGCACAGCTACTTATACAGTATTAACATAAAAATGTTGAGTACATTAAATCATAAATTAGAAATTAATAATGAGCTTCAGCAAATTTTTAAGACCTATCACATAGAGAGAGAGAGAGAGAGATAGAGAGAGGAAGAGTTATTATATGCTAACACTAGAGGCTAAAGCTATTTACAGAAAAATACAATAAATATATAGTTTCTTTTAAGTGCAAATCAGAAGCCAAATTCTTAACATAAACACTATGATAAACAAATATATATATATGTATACTTATATGTTGTGCGGCATATAAACATCAACTACAACTACAACATATATCATATATATTATATATCCATATATTTCTGTTGCTATAGATTAAAGAACGATTCGAAACGAAGTCGTGAACAGCCAAGTTTTGGATTTGCATTGCAGTGAGCAAATGTTTTTCTCTTTCATTTTAAATTTGAAGCGTCTTTAATCACTGCCATTAATCAGAGATTCCTGTTGTTCATCATCGCTGACTCTGCGAAAATATATATTTAGTTGATATTTAGCATTTATATATATAGTAATTCTATATATTTCAATCCCCACTCACTCACCTTACAATGCTCGCCTTGTGGCAGCCACACAACTTTCTATATATAACTTTAAGCAGTTTCATCAGTGGATCGGATTCGTCGTTGCGTAGCAATAGCACTACCAGCACCAGTGATACCATTAATCCCAGTGAACCCATCCAATGCATAGTCGTATATGCTTTTGTTCCTCAGCAACACATCGAAAGCTATAGCCAGCGGTAACTGTAGCGACAGCGATAGTGTGCCAATTAGTGTGGAGGTGAGAAAACAAGCCCACAGCCAAAGGGCCACCGCCAACATGGTGCACACGAAGCCATTGAGGAAGAGCAGTCCAAATTGTCCCTGGCTGGGCAGTTCAAAGGTCTCGATTTTGGTGAAATGTAATATAAAAAATATGGGCCACAACAGCAACAGATTCCAAAGACCCACAAAGCCTGAAAGCACGAAAAAAGGAAATTATTAGGGGTATGCCAGCAAAGGATTTTAGATTATTTCTAGATTATATGCTTTAACTTACCAAAGAACAGCGGAATGTCCACCTTCTCTTCGGTGTCGCTTTTTCGCTTAACAAACACCAAATAGGAGGCATAGAAAAAAGCGCTAAATAAAGCCAACAAAACGCCGCGTGTCATTTTGGAGTCATGCAGATCGTTAATGGTGCTGGCCACAACACCGCCAATATTCAGCAACACCGCAATGACCTTTGTAATGGTCAGTTTATCCCCTGCAGCGGAGGGGCACAGTGTGGCCAGCACAAGCACAAACAGTGTGGCCGCAGTGGTTCTATAAGTGAAAAACAGCGATAAATTAGACAAGTTGGATATAAACTAACTATGTACTACTCACCTGATAAGCGTTATCATTGTGGCTTCATCCATGCCTAGAGACAGCTGCAGAAAGTAATTGGCCACAAACCATAAGAGGCAAAAGAGCAGCGCTGTTTTGGCCGTCTTATGATGCGATTTCTGGCGTTTTATTCGCATACTAGCGGCATAGGAGAGACGTGCCATTAGCGCATCTGTCGCCTCATGAGCGGACATCTCACGCACCTCGGCCAGTTTACAGAAACGTACGCTACGCACACTGGAATCATCACTCTCCGTGCCGGAGAGTACGCCATTAATGGGATTCGCTACACGTATGGGCACAAACGTGGGATCACCCTGTAAATGTTAGCCGTTTTATAGCTAGAATTTAAAAGTAGTTGCTAGCTAAGAACTTACCAATGCCGCCTGATTTGAGTAATAGTTTTCATCATCGCCATTCTGATCCATCATCTATAAGGGAAAACAAGTTAAAATTTCGATAATTTATACCGATTGTTCCAATCAAAGTGTATATAGCTATATAACCCACCACATAATTGCCATTTTGGCGTTCACACGATTCCTTCCACGGCGCTATAATGCCAATGATGAGCAAATAGATGCCAAACATGGATGTCTTGAAGTACGTACAAAAGAAGGGCTTGTCATACTTGTCATCTTGATAGAGCAACTATATCAAATAGTAATACCAATATATATATATAGTAATCATTTTGTATAATATCATATGGCGGCTTACCTTGCTCAATTCACTGGAGCTAACCCATAAGATATTGACTAGCAATAGTATGGATAGTCCCAAAAGTAGCTTCTGTGTGCGTCCCAGCATCTTGAATTCCTCAATAATTCCTTTATTTTGGGGATTTACTATGGGTATAGTATGCTCAGTTTGTTTTTGATTATTTGCGCTTGTGTCGCCAACTTTTCAGTAACATTTTTGTTTCTTAACTGTCAGATTACATATTATTGTATTCGCATATATGTCGCATTTCTCCAGAATTCCCCAGTTTCAAACGATTTAGTCATTACTGTAATTATATGAATGCAATGGGAATTCACATTAAAAAATGCTAAATTTGTTTGACTTTGGTTTTATTGATTTTTGCTGCTGTGCCAAAGGGTATACGAGATTTGTGGCAATGTTTGTAACAGGCAGGCTGACAATAACAGACTGGGTACAGGGTACCTATTGTTAATCAGCTTAAATGTCTTAGATCTCAGAAACTATAATAGCTAGAGCCATGAAATTTGGTATGTAGGTACATCTGTGCTTGATACAGTCTAGATTTATTTTAGTATCTTGCCCCGCCCTCTATTGCCCCAGCAATTGATGAAAAACCATTTCCACACCCATATAACTCGAGAAGTATTTGAGATAAATTAACCAAACTTGGATACAATAAGTTTATGTTAGTATTTAATATATACTAAACAACTCTGATTGAAATCAAATAGCTATATCATATAGCTGCCATAGAAACGATCGCTTAAAATCGCTAAAAATTATAATGAACAAAGTACAGGGTATTTTGCAGTCGACTCGCTTGCTCCTTCTCATATATTTTTAAACCGCAGTGTGCTTAATCTTAAGTGTAAACAAATTTATAAATACTACTATATAGTTTAGGGAGTGCTTTGATTGATTTACTGACTGATTGATTCGTCTAGAAATCGTAACAAATTTGATTATCGCGCAATCTTCTCAATTAGCGTCTGGAAATTGTTTAACAAGCCTCTTAGTAAGTGGATGAGGAGAGAGCGGGGGAAGAGCTAGTGGGAGTGGGGCGAGAGGGTTGTATATATAACTATAAAATATATACAGCCTGTGACCGATAATAAAACAGTTGCAGCCCAAAAAGCTGATAACACTGAGAGCTACTTAATACACAAACACGCAACACCCCCTCACACACACTCCCGCACACACCCACATAACTGCATTGAGTGCCATAACAATTAGCAATTTAACACTTAACTCGATTTGTTTATTTGCAAATTGAGTTAAAAATTGAAAACACAACAAAATCAATAAACCAAAAGCAACAAGTTTGGCATTTAAAACGTCTCGAAATTGTTTATGACAACAAAAAAACACATTTTGGCTTAAATGTTTTTACTTTGTTATTTGTATAATTTATGCGGCTTTTCTAGCGTTTTACCTCGCCATTTTTTTCAGCCTTTTTCAAGCCAACGCTTTGTGGGCGGCTGCTGGCAACAGCATAAATTATTCTTGTTCTATGCTGTTATAACCGTTAGTTGTTTAACACTTATATGTTTGATATTTCAATTGTGTTAACTGCCAGCTTGTTTATAATTTATAATGTTGCTAGTCTTGTATTTAATACTGTTTATTGTTCGATTTTCCTACACGCACTGCACTGCACACAAAAAAAAAAAGAACTGAAGCACACAGCTGTCTGCTCGTGTGGCTCACACACGACACGTTTTATGATGCACGTGAAGGCAGCTGTTTGTTTATAACTAAAAGTGTAAATTATACTACATTTAATTGTTAATATTAAGTGCATAGTTTTTTAACTCACTATTTAGCATTTATTAAGCATTTTAAATTGTTTTTTGTTTGTTATGTTGCCTGCAACTGCTGAAAAGTGTGTGGCCGCCGATAACTATCGGCAGGCAGCAATCGATGTGCGCAACTCTGCGTTCGAAGCGCGCGTGTTGCCAACCATTTGTGCTAACCTAACGCAAAATTGCGCGCCAATTTCAAATGATTGACTAATGTTGACAAATTACTTGTCTATGCGCATAAATTTAACGAGTATTATGTTGTCACGCATAATTGACAGCCTCTTAGCTGATGATGAGTGTGTGTAGACGAAACAAGTAGCTTAAGGGGAAGAGAGAGCGAGAGAGAGTGAGAGAAATTCGGTTTCACTTTCATCACTTCAAACCCGATTAAGCACCTCATTTTATGTGTTATTTATCTACTGATTGGATGATGATAAAACGCCAGCAGACAGCAAGACAACAGCTACAGTGGGGGGGGGGGGGGACATAAAGTAGCCCTGCCTTTGTTTTTGTTTTTGTTTTGGGCGCACTTTGCCACGTCTATTAAAAGACAACAACAACAACAAAAAGTAAGCGTATAAATGCCGCATAAAACAATACAAAGAATAATAGCAAGACATTTTTCATCCCCACTTCCACTCTCTCGCTCCCCCCTCAAGGCACAGACAAGCCACGCCCGCGACAAGCCCAGCCAATTGTTGTAGGGGGGGTGGAGGGTGTTGGGGGTGCACTGTCACCCTTCTCACTCCCACTCACGCAATCAGCTAGTCAGTCGGCGACACCTGTCAAACGTCTGTGCGTGTACGTGTGTATTTGGGTGTGTGTGTGCGTAGGCATAAAATAAATAAATAAAAAATCGACAGAAGATGATGATGATGAAGTACTCACACACACACACACAAGCACATACATGCTGTATGCGAAAATAAAAAAAAGGGAAAAAAGAAGCAAGCAAAATAATATTATGTCGACCCATTGAAACGAGCATGATGTAATTTTCTTTTCCGTTAAGTTTCATTTGCTTTTCCTACACAAAATGAAAGTGGCCTTCCGTCATTGACAGCAATCGTAGGGCGAGACAGAGACACACACACACCCACTGTGAGTGCGAGCGAGTGCGCTGCCAGAGCTAGAGTTGCCTCTACACTACATACATATATATTGAAAATTGTCTCTTTGAAAAAACAAATAGAGAGAGAGAGAGAGAGTGTGTGAGAGAGAGAGAGAGAGAGAGCTGTGGCCATATCAGTTCAGGTGCGGCATTTTGTAGTAATTGCTTTATGACAGTTTTGTGCTTGGTTAAACGATTTGTTTTATAAGCAGAGAGAGAGAGAGAGAGAGTGAGAGAGAGAGCGCGCAGAGACAAACAAAAGGGAAACAAATGGGCTAATGGGGGAGTGTGAGGGGGGGGGGGTTTGCACAATTAGCAATAGATAGTTAGACTAGTTGGCAACACTGTCACACAAGAAAAAGTAAACAAAACGAAGAGATGACAAAAGGGCAAAATGTGTGATCGTATTATCGTACACTATAGTTGTCTCGCTCTAGCTGCTAAAGAAAGCAGCTGTAGGCTGTATGTGTGCGAGTATGTGTGTGTGATCGTGTATTGTATACTATAGTTGTCTCGCTCTAGCTGGTGCTGCAAGCAGAAGCTGTAACGAAAAGTAAACAAAGGGCAGCTGCAAGCTGCTTGTGATGTGTTTTGTATACTACAGTTGTCTCGCTCTAACTTCCGTCTCGGCTTATCGTTATCGTTAGCTTTAATTGCCAGCAATTTACAAATTAATGCGGTTTAAAGTTGAGCCCAAAGCAAAGTCCTAAAAAATGGCATAATTTGTGTTTCAATTATATTTGAAGTTCTGGACGCATATTACATATATGTATGTATATATGTATATGTAAGCAGATTACAGCTGCTGATAACAAAGCATTAAACTCATTAGGCGGCAACGGGACTCAAACAACTGCCAAAAACACACACACATGCACATGTGACTGTTAAGCACAGTGAGTCGTGGCATTATTTTGCCCAAGTTATTTAATAAATTTAAAAAATATATTTATTAAATGTCTTAAAAAACATAGAAAATGTTTATAAAATAAATATTAAAAATAATAATAAAATAAAAAATAAATAAATAAATAAATAATAAAAATAAAAAAAAATAAATAATAATATATGAATTGAAATATATAATTATAAAGACACACACGCACACATGTGACTGTCAAGCACAGTGAGTCGTGACATTAATTTGCCCAAGTTATTTAATTTGCTATAAATTTAAAAACTTTAATTAATCAAAGACTACAAAAATATAGAAAATGTTTATAAAATAAATAATAAAAATAATAATAAAATAAAAAGTAAATAAATAATTTTTATATAATAATTGAAATAAATAATTATAAATAGCTGAAGGCCACGGTAGCCATGCTCACCTACTACCAGTCCCTAAGTTTAACACTTTAAGCTAGTATTTATAAATCAAATAAATAAAATACAATTTTTTTTTAAAATATTTTTACTTTTTAACTGGCTTATAAAGCTTAAAAAAAATAAATTTGCATTCAAAAAAAAAGTATAACAAAATAATAAAAAATAAACAAATTACAATAAAGTAATCAAGTACAAGTGTGCTAACTGGCTTTGTCAAAATACACTCTAGACTCACTGTAAGAGTGTGTGTGGATTGGGGGCATGTCAGGCCGTGCCCATTAAATGAACTTATCAATACCAACAAACAACACACAGCAAATGTGATCCACACCCAAAAAAAAAAAAAAAGAAAAGGTCCTTTTAAAATGCCAACAACAAAATAAAAGCGAGCAAGAAAAAAGAAAAGTCGACAATAACGGCAAACAGAACATAAATTGAAGCAAGCCGCGCCAAATATCAACAACAAAACGGTTAGAATACAAACACAAAGAGAGAGAGAGAGAGAGAGAGAGAGAGAGAGAGAGAGACATAAACGAACTGTACATAAAATACTATATCGCATATCAAGGAAAATCACAACGAATGACCGCCAAAAATTAAATGTCCCCAGCGGACATAAGAGCGTATAGAGAGGAGGGAGGGAGAGGCAGAGAGAGCTGAGCAGAAGGAAGCAGCAAAAGCCAAAGGCAGTGGGAGACAGTCAAAGCAGCAGAGTGGGAGAGTGTGCGGGAGTGGAGAGTGCGGGAGTGGAGAGTGTGTGGCTAGGGAGAGAGCTGGCTTTTTGTGTGAATGGCTTTGAGAGTGACAGCGCGGAATGAGTGAGAGAGCAAAGGCGAGAGGAAAGGCGAGAGGAAAGACGAAGACAACAACAACAACAATAACAACGAGGACAACGCGTAAAGCGAAATGAAAAATGATTGACTTTTATGGCGTAGCGCATATTCGGTCTTTAACATAATATTTGTCATAAAAGTGGGCGCTGTCAGCAGCTGAGGTTAGTCACTCTCCCTACACAGAGAGAGCGATAGAGAGAGAGAGGGAGAGGGAGAGTGTGTGTGGGAGAGTGTGTGGAAGAGAGAGGGAGGGACTGGGAGAGAGTGATATGCCAAGCGACATTGTCATAAAAAATTTGCTAAATGTTGTCGCCGGCACACACACGCTTCCGCCACAGCAAAAAAAGTTCATTCAGTTTACAAATTTTATACACGTAACACGCAAACATATACAGTTAGGCTGCAAAGTATGCTAACGATAGCAAATACATATACTATAGTTTTACTATTATACCCTCTAAGGGGTATATTGGGTTTGTCCAAAGTATGTAACAGATAGCAGGAGGCGTGGCACAGCCCATAAAGTATATATATTCTTGTTCAGCATCAACAGCTGAGTCGATATAGCCATGTCCGTCCGTCTGTCCGTATGAACTCAGAGATGGTAAGAGCTACAATATCCGTTTTAGTCAGTATCGACCACATATTTAGTCAGTCAATACAAGTTTGTTTCCTTTTTTTTCGATGCCACGCCCCACTCGCCCACAATTAGCGAAAAACCAGATATACCTCGGAAAAAATACAAGTTTTTTGCAAAAGCACAATTTCGTTGTAACTTTGCAAGCGGCTGATTCACTTATTTCTTAAAGTATAGTTTTGTAACTAAACGTATACTTGCATACAAATAATATCAAACGATTGTGAAAATTTCATCAAAATCGGATTATAATTAAAAAAGTTGAGCATACAACGAAAATCGTTACTTGAAAGCAAGGCATAGCCACGTGCATTGCACTGTGCGAATATTGCAAATATGTGTGCATGTTAAGTTTTTGCAGCAGCTACTCCAAATTAGAGCTCATATAATTGGAATCGAAGCTCAGAGGGTATTACAAGGTCGGCATGTCCAACTGACATTTTCTTTCTTGTCTTTCTAGTTTTTGTAAATTATTTGACAATAACAATAATTATTACAAATTTGAAGAGATTTATAATTAGACTAAAAAAAAAAAATAATTAGACTCAAGTCTCAAGAGGATTTATAATATATTCATATGTGTATATATGTATTTTTAAATTTTTAACTATTTTTGCGCCCTGTCTAAACAGTTACTTGACTGACTGTATGTAGTGCGAACTGTGCTGAGGGCACAACACGCACATTTCCGGTTAAAATAATAATGCGGGTCCACACACACACACACACTCACACACACATACAGAAAACGGGTATCGGCTGCAAGCGAGCGAACAACAAAAGCAATAATTATGGCAAACGAGTTTTTTTTTTAATGCCACGCCTTACGCCTAACGCCTTACGCCTTTTGTCGCACAGTTTGCCAGCTTTGACATGAGCCTTAACCTACAAAGATGTCCTCCACACACACACACACACAGACACAAACACACATGGATGGCAGAGAGATAGAGAAAGAGAGAGGGAGAGGAAGAGGAGAGAGAGACATCGGCACGCTGTCATATACAAGCAACAAAGCAATCGAAAACTGCCCCGACACCTCAGCTCAGTTGCCTTTCGTCCCCTTTTCGCTTCCCCTCCATCACCATCTCCCCCCCCCCCCATCTCCATCTCCAACCATTTGCCTAACCACCAGCATCTCCTGCCTCTTGCTGTCTCTTTCTATCTCTGTAGCAGCAGCGACCATTGTTGGCCAACCATTCAGCTACCAAGTGTGTGTACATATGTGTGTGTGTGTGGGTGTGTGTGTGTGTGTATTTTGCAGGAAATTTCGTTTTATGCGCGAGACAAATCGCACCTTATTATGTGCGCGCATGTGTGTGTGTGAGTGTGTTGTGTTGTGTGCGTTTCGACTTTTCGGCGCGCCATTATCCACACTCATGCAGGCCAAGCTATATCTATGGCTTTATCACCCAACTCACACAGATGAATTTACATTTTACGTGCAGTATTATGTGTGTGTGTGTGTGTGTGTACCAACGAATGCGCTACGCTGAGCATAAAAGTTGCTGCATACTTTTCTGCTGAACAACATTACATTAAGCTTGCTGATCTTGCACTCTTCGCCGCAGCCACAGCCGCTTCGAATTAAGAACACTTCGTGTACTGCTGAGAGTCTAGCTGCACTCGACTGCTGAGTCAAATACGATCAATCACTCTATAGCGTTCGGCGAGCTTAGAGCGCACGATCTCACTGCCATTATTTGCAAATGGCTGTCATTTCATTGTGTTTTTTGCAAAGCCCTAGAAGTAGGCAATACTTTTTTTAAGCTTTGTTTTTTGGTGAGAGTTTTGTAATAATGTAATATTAATTGAAGCTATGTTTTTTATTTTAATTAATCCCTAGATTATAATAAATTAAAATTAGGTTTAAATGATAAAAAAAAATATACCAATTATAATAATGATTTCCCGCTAATATCGCATTATTTTAGTAACCATATTCTCTTTTCTTTCAGATTTGGCGCAAAGTACAAAAGTACACAGTCGAATCTACATTTAGTGCAAGTCCAAATTAAGCATAGAGAGCAATCATCAAGTGAATGTAGTGAAAATGTTCTAATAAAATATATATATTTTTTAATTTTTTTGTTTTGAGTTTAGTCCATTGCTTGAAGTAATGGACATGTGAAGTGAAATAAGTGAAAAGTTTAATTTCTGATTGCTTTAAGCAGAAAATTTTAAAAAATAAGTGTGTGTGAAATAATAAAATATATAATAATAGAAAATTATGAATGCTCTCTACGAATATTACAACAAATTCTATATGGTAAGTATTGCATTTGTATATATTATATAACAGAAATATTCCGTCAGTTTTTTTTAAGCAATTTCTGTAAATTTCTAAGAGAATTTGTGCAAAATGTTGCATACTTCGATGGGCACTCGAATTCCACAGACAAAAAGTATTGCCTACTTATATGGGCAGTCATACATATTTGCTACCATTTTGAAAAGTTAGTTTTGTAAATTTTTGTCTGTATTGTAAAATAAAACTTTAACTTAAATCATTAGCTAAAAAAATAATAAATACAATTCCATCAACGTACATTATATATGCTATATAGTTTTAGTTGCAGTTTTTGGTGTTAACAGTTCCCAGTGTAATTATTGCATTCACACTGCACTGCGCTGAACTAAGTAACTTATTAAAATCATAATTTGGGCAGACAGCGCACACGGTTCAGAGGTTAAACATAATTATAGCAACACAAATATATCTGTGGGTCAAGTTATCTCTAGAGAGAGAGAGAGAGAGAGGGAGAGCGTATGTGTGTGTGTAGATAAAAGTCTGGTCTGCCGTGTTCCGTCATCATCTTCGATAAATGCTGAGCATTAGTTTAGTTGTTGTTTTTATTATTATTATTATTATTATTATTTTTTGTTGTTGGCCTTCCAGCAGCATTCCATTCCAAGAGTTTCAACTTCCACCCACTGGCTGCTGTTTGCCTGGCCAGCGGCAGATGTCGATTCCCTTTTGGGTGCTTCACTCTCTCACTCACATTCTCTCTCTCCCTCTCTCTCAAACCCATTCCATACGTTCCGTTACGCTTAGTGTTCGAAGCGTTCATCGCTTCTCTGCTTTGTCATTGCTTTGCTTTCATTTCGTTTCGTTTCGTTTGCTTATTTCGCTTTTTTTTTCTTCATCTGCTTTCGGCATTGTTTGCTTTTGCTTTTTGGGCTACTCCTGCTGCTGCTGCTGTTCAGTTTACCTTCCCCCCCATGCGTGTTTCTTCCCCTTTTGGGTTCGCATCTGTGCATACGCCTGCCGCGTGACTTTGTCAGAGAACGTGAGTGTATGTGTGTGTGTGTCTGTGTGTGCCACCTTAACATTGTTTGTGCGCTTTGTGCCTGCGCGAAATTTCATTCACAAAACTTGCGTTGCCTTTGCTTTTGCCTTCTTCTTGTTTCTGCTGCTGCCTCTTATGTTATTGTTGTTGTTGCTGTTGTTGTTGTTTGACTGTGCGTGCAAAAAGAGCACAAGTCGCTGTCCGTTGCCACCGCCGTTGCCGCCGCCGCTGCCCGCCCGCCCAGCTCGACAGTCCGCTAGCCACTGCGCAAAATCCTAGCCGCTTCCTTTCGCTGCTCAGTTTCGTTACAGCAGCAGCAGCGACGGCGGCAGCGACAGCGACGCTTGTCCTTGTAACGGTTATCTCAATGTCTGCGTGTGTGTGTGTGTGTGTGTGCAGCAAAGCTAGACGCTGATTTCGATTACGATGTCGATAACCGCAGCGATAAGCGTTAAGCAAACTTGTAAGCTGCCCAAAAAAAATATGAAACAGTTATACAGTTATCGATAACTAGAATTGTGATCAGTTAGAAATTCTTAGCATTTTCTGCTGTATTGTCTATGGGTTTTTGTTTTTCATTTTCTATTCTCTAACACACACACACACATATTCTCTTCTCTCGCTCTTTTCTCACAAACATTTCTACTTCAGGGTTATTTTGTTTCTTATCAATTTCTGCACGCACACACACACACTAACACATACGGCTGCTTGTGCCCGCACATAAGTTTGACACATTCTGTTCCTCTTTCCATTCCATTCCATTCCTCCGCACCGCCCACCCACTTTTGTGCGTGTCTCCTATGTTACTGGCAAAGCTACTACAACTGCTACTGCTACCGCTCTTCCTCTTACGCTTTTTGGGGGCATATCTTAGCACTTTCACTCTCCTTGGCTGCTGATGTCCTTGCTCCTTCCTTTGCTTGGTTGCATGTGTCACAGTTATTGATTGGAATGCGCATAAATTGAAGCAAAATGGTTTCCAAGCCAAATTATGTGGGATTCTTCCTCTGCTGTGTCCCTTTTTTACTTTCTTGTTGTTGTTGTCGTCGCTGTTTTAAGTTGCTTTTCGCTTCCTTCTTGCTTTGTGTCGCTCTTCTTTATCTGTCGCCCATTCACTTTTACTTTTACTGTTCCTTATCTGCACGCTTATCGCTTATTGGGCATCGGGTGTGGCGCGGTTTCGGAGGGGCACGTGAAAATCCACTAGCAAACTGGGTTTAGAAAACGCCAAATCACTGCAAATCTTAAAAAAGCTGAATTCCGTCAGTTTTTTTTTGCAGCAATTTCTGTGGATTTCCAAGAGAATTTTTGCGAAAAATGTTGCATACTTTTGCGGGCACTCCAATTCCACAGACAAAAAGTGTTGCCTACTTATATGGGCAGTTGTACATATTTGCCACCATTTTGAAATGTTAGTTTTGAAAATTAATTATTATGTTGCATACTTTTATGGGCAGCAAATGCCAAGACAAAAAATGTTGCCTGCTTATATGGGCAGTTGTATTGAAAAGTTCTTAAAAACTGCTATATAATACAAAATATAATTGAAATATTTGTTTTGTTTAATTTATAAAAACTACAACTGCATTGTATGAATAACTTTAGTTGAAAACCTGTTAAATAAGGTAACAATTTTAGCCAAGTTAGGCTAGCGGGTGTGCCGCTGATAATCTGTGAAAAGTTACTGCACTTGATTAGTGGCACAGATACTTAGGCTAATTAACAAAGGTTAATTATTCAAGTAACAAATGAGAGCAAAAGGAAAAATCAACTGTCTAGGATTTTACTTGCTTTGAAGGTCGTGCGGCCTTGGAATGTGTCTGCTGTTGTTATTCTTCGTGTTGTTGTTTGTGGCAAGTTCTCAGATATCAAACTCAACTGTCGACTGACTTTTGTGCTGCTTGCCGCTCTGTTTCTGTGTTGAATGCCGTTAGTTGCTGATAATCAAGTTTGACAGCTTGCGCTCAAAGTTATGCTACAATATTTTGAATTGAAATTAAAGAGAACGTAAGCGAAAGAGAGAGAGATAGAGCTAGAGAACTGTCAACTGCAACGTAACGTTGCCGCTGCCCTTACGTCGTCGCTGTCTTACGTTGTGTAAGCTGCAAAGCGAAACTAAAGCACGTCGAGTGGGATTAAACGATATTATAGGGTATTAGACATTTAGGCCAAGTGAAACAAAACGCCGTAACGAAACAGCAAGAGAAACAGACACAGCAGTGAATGAAAGCTTATAGAGCCAGAGGAACAAGACGTAATCCGACTCGAGTCAAGTGGAGAGACAACGTTAACGTTATAACGCTAACGCTAACGGTACCGTTAACGTTGAACGCCAACGCACTTTGAGTGCGTTGAGGTTCAGGCACCGCTGTCGCTGTCGCAGTCGCAGTCAACGTCACCAACGCTGCCTCGGCTGGCGTTGCTGTCATTAGTGATTAAGTGCCCTGCAGCAAGTCATTTTTCTTGCTTCTTCTTTACACAAACACACACAAATGTTAAGCTTAAGCAGCTCGCTGTTAGTTAACATTGCTGGAAGCTTTCCAGCAATTCGAACTGTCAAACGAAGCAAAGAGAGCGCGTCAGAGAGCGAACGCAAGCGAATGGCTAAGCTCAAAAGAGAGCGACGCTCTCATGTCAGCGCTGAGAGCACCACAAAAAAGAGAGAGTGAGAGCGAGAGAGCGCGGCATTCGTGTTCGTGTGCTTAGTGCTCGTGTTGCCCCATGGGCAGCTCGGGCCATTGGCATATTCCAGTTAAGCGCCATCTGCAATTTGTGACACAGTCAGTGCCGTTTGGGGCCATCAGCAAGAAGCAGGATTGTAACGGTATATCCTGCGTCGTCGCGCTAACTGTTTTTGTACAAAAATCCCAACACACACCAAAAAAAAAAAAAAAGAAAAAAAGTAGCAACAGCAGCAAAAGAACCCCATAAAAAAAAGGAAAACCAACAGCAAAATTAAATTAAAAATATAAGAAAAATTCAATAAAAACGCAAGCAAAAATTACAAAATTGTGAGCACAAAGTGAAATTGTTGTAAACGACAAGCAAAAAGCAAAGAAAAACGCCAAATCAAAATTAATCGTTATCGTGTTATCGTGTTATCGTTATGGTTGCTAAATCTGAGAAAAACATTTTTTGTTGGTGTGAAATATGATAAAATAAAAGAAAAGAAAAGCTGCTATCAATTGCCGCGCCTCCCCGCCAAGCGCTACCGCCAGCCCCACGCCACCCCCTTTAGCTGCCTCCGCCCACGCGGCCGTTACGGCAGTTGCTGCTGCGCTCTTTGGGCAGAGATATTACCATACAGACAGACAGACAGACAGACAGACAGACAGACACACGTACACACACATACGTACCTACACACGCTTTGGCGTTACGTTACGTTTTTGCAATACGTAACGTAAGCATGTTTGTTTCTGTGTGTGTTATCGATAAATCGCGATCGATAGCTGCAAAAAACGCGTGGCTGCCACCACTACTCGAAAGCTACTACAGCATTTTAATTGCAAAAGTTATATAATACATAACTGTATCTGTATCTGTATTACTATAAGTGTGTGTGTGACAAAGGCCGCGCCGCATAGCGCTCTGCTTGCCACACGTTGCATAAACAACACAAAAAAAAAGGCTAAAGAAGTTTGCAAAAAATAGAAACGGTTCCTTTTTGGCGAATAGTTTTTTGTGTGCCATGATGTTCCGGGCTTATATAAGCAGCAGCCGCCGCACAGAAACAGAAACAGCAAACCCGAAGTAGTACACACACACTTACACACACACAAATACACAGTTACGCATCAAAAAAGCAAAAAAAGAAAAGAAAAGAAAAAAAAAATAGAGAGAAAATACCTATACACAAGTGGGTTAGTGTGCGTGTGCTTGTGTGCTTGTGCGTGTGTATATGAGTCTGTGTGTGCGCAGTGTCAACGCAGCAAATAAAACAAAAGTGAAAGTTAACAAATACACATAAACGCACAGTGTGGCCAGAGTGTTTTAGCAAAGTCATTGAAATCTTATTTTATTATGTATGCTACAAAAGCGCAGCGCAGCGTCTTTTGTTAACAGCACGCAGCTAAAAACAAAAAACAAAAAAAAAAAAAACAAAAAAATACAAATTAAAAAAAATAAGCAAAAAAAAAAAGCAGAAAAAATAAAACAAAGCAAACAAAATTTCAATACAATTTTTGCGTGTGCTAAACAAAAAGTAGCAGCAGCAGTCGCAGCAGCAGCTAACACCAATAAACTACATGCAGGCGCCGCAGTCACAGTCGCAGTCACCGTCACTGTCTTTGCTGCTGCCTTCTTAGGCGCTGCTTGCTCAGTGCTTACAGTTACCACTAACACCACTACAACAGTCGTGTACACTGTACTGTGTGTGTGTGACAAAGAAGACGGTGACTACTTCATGCTGCTACAAAAGGCACGCCGAGTGCTTGCCTGGCTGCCCTAAGTAACTACTCACACAGACACGCAGCAAGCCACCCACGAGCAGCGCTTCGTAACAACAACAACAACAGCAGTGGAAGCAGCAGCAGTGGTGGAGCAGCAGCAGCGGCAGCAGCAGCGAATTATATAAATTTCTTTGCGCTGCTGCTGCTGCTGCTGTCTCACAATTTGTATGTGCGTGTGTGTGTGTGTTAGCAACCGTTTTTTCGGCGTTCTTCTTTGTGCGGTGGCTGGCTGCTGCGGCTGTGGCTGCGACTGCTTCGTTTTACTTCGTTGTTCGTCATGTGCTCGTCGTATCGCTGCTCCCACACTCACTCACTCACACTCGCTCTCTTTCTCTGCCGCGCTCTCTCGGTTGCGTTAGCTCGCCCTTGCCTATTGGCTTGGCATGGCAAGCTGGCTGCTATGTCACTTGCACGAGCTGCGCTGTTGTTGTAGTAAATGCAAATGCAAATAGGCAATTGTATAAATGCAAAATGCGTTGTTATTAAAACTTCAACTGCATTTTTGTGTGTTTAGTGTTTAGGCAAATTGAATGCTGCTAACGGTAAAAGCGTAACGGCAACGTTAGCACGTTAACGGTAGTTCTAATGCAAAACGAAGAAGAGAGCGCGCAGCTGAGTTTGGAGCGTGGGCGCATAACAACCAGCTATAACACACAGTTGCGTTGGCGTTTTCAGCAATGCGAGAGACAGAGAGAGAGAGAGAGAAAGATAGTGTGTGTGAGAGAGACAACGAATGGATGAGAGAGCGAAAACGAAACCGAATTTCATTTCGAAAACGCAAAACGCTGCGGCAACCTATAAAAGTCTTTTGTTTCTTGTGACTACTACATATATGTTGTATTGTACATACATATATATATATATTTATATATATATATATATATCTATATATATATTCAAGAAACTCATTGAGCACAATCAATTTGAAATCAATGCTAATTAATAATAATCACAATATTTGCAGTCCAGCCCAAAAAAAAAAAAAAAAAATACAAAAAAAGAAAAACAACAACAAAACGTTGCTGCTACTATGTGACCTTCGTCGTGTGAGGCAATATAACAAGTTCAACATAAAAAATAAAAAAAAAAAGAAGCATGCAACAAAATATGAAAAAACACACACGCGACACACACGAATTTCAATTTCAAGGTTAATGTGCAGCAGTGTCGCAATAACAACAACAACAGCAACAACAGCAGCAACAACAACAACTACAACAACAACTACTACTACTACAACAATAACAACAACAGCAACCATTTAGTAACAGCACCAACAACAACAACAACTAAACAACGGCCCCAAAAATTAATAAAAGAAAAAATAAATAAAAAGAAAAATTAAAAAGAAAAAATTAAAAATTGAAAGAAAGTCGTAGAATATACATACATATATTCCAAAGTGTAGTTGTAAATTTGTTTAAAAGCTATGAAAATGTTTTGTGTTATCGATAACAGTGGCATAAATCGTTAATAATCGTTAATAATCGTTAATCGTTCATTGTTAAGTCGTGACTAATTCTGTTTCGTTACGTTACGTTTCGTTGCGTTACGTTACGTTGTCGTTTTGCGTTGTGTTCGCTTAACCCCCCCGAAACCGCCGCCGCCACCGCCAATCGCCACCGCCCCCGATCCGCCCCGCCCCCCTTTTTCGCAGTTGAGTTGAGCTGTTTTTGTGAGAGACTGCCATGAGCAGAGGACGCCGCTGCACTGCCGATTCTGCAATTCGCTGCAGTGCAAGAAGCTAATTAACGAGAAGAATTAACGGTAACAATAGGCGCCATCTATTGTCTGTGTGCGCAATATTGTTGCGATTTGTAACTTGGATTTTGGAACCACGTGATTAATGCCGCTAGCCGGAGAGAGCAAAGACGAGCCGAGCAGTTGCCAGGATACGGAAACGGTAACGGTAACGCTTGGAGCCGCCGCAAAGGCACCACCAAATCAAAAAACAAAAGACAAGGAGGAGGAGGAGGTGGAGGTGGAGCAGAAGCAAGAACGGGAGGAGCAGGAGCAGGAGCAGAAGCAGAAGCAGACGGAACAGCTGAGGGAACAGCTGAAGATCGTTACGAAACCCACATATTATTAATGATGATGATGGGGCCATGAGCCCATCATTACTCGCATTGAATTGGAGTCGCAAGCGCGTCTCAAGCGGGCCTGCACCATGCTAGCACCGCCGAACCCGAGGTCAATATGCGGCCAGGACCCGGGCTGGTCGTGATGGCGCTTGCGTTTATTTCGGGGGCTCGGCGTGCCAGCACCACCACCAGCAGCAGTAGCAGCAGCAGCAGCAGTAGCTCGCTAACTGAAACAGCAACAACAATAATACCAGGAACTACAAGAACAACAACAGGAAGAACAACAACAACAACGACGACTAGAACAGCGGCAGCAGCATCAACATTACCGTCCAGCTACAGCTACGATTACGATTCGGAAAACGTTGGCAGAGAGTCGTCCAGCTTTGTCAACTTTGCTGGTGGCGGCTTCTCGTTTCTCCTGCCAACATACCGCGATACCGGTAGCCCTGGTGACGGCGGACGTCGGACGTACGCTCACCAATATCCGCTTAACTTTGATTTCTATCATCGGCGGCGACCGGCGCTGCACGCCCCGGACGAATCTCTGTTGCGACGTGTACGCAGCAGCCCCGACGACGCCGGGCAGAGCGGAGGGTTGCACAGCACAGAGGCAACGGGGGCGGCGGGGTTGCCCGAGTCCAGCGAGGCGACGCTTACCAACGAAAACGAGGAGGAGGCTGAAACAGAAACAGAACAGGAGCAGGAACGGGAAAGGGATAGGGATAGGGAACGTGAACGGGAGCAAAAGGAGGTGGAAGAGGAGGAGGAGAACAACAACGGTCTGCCCGTGCAGTACGCCTCATCACGAGCTTTTGACGAGGAAACCGACACTGACGTCGTAGCGGACGAGGACATCTTTGCGCTGGTCGCGGAAGACGATCTGCTGTCGGAGGAGTCCTTCGATCGCCTGATCAAGCTAAGCGAAGACGCCGAGGATAGCGATTACAAACAGGAACAGCAGCAGGAGCAGGAACAGACCGAGTCACAGCAACAGGACGAGAGCCGTTTGGTCGATGAAAGTGTGCTGCATGCACAGCACAACGAACAGCAGCAACACGAGCAGGACAATAGCAACAGCAACAGCAACAGCAACAGTAACAACAACAAACGTGAGACGGGAGAGGAGAGCAGACGTGAAAACGACGCATATGCGTCGCATCTGATTGCTATAGCCCCCAACAGGGACGGTGGCACTTCGGCAGCTGTTATTCCAACAACCGCAAGCGCAACAGCAACAACCGCAGCAACAGCAGCAACAGTTACAAAAACAACGAACGGTGCAACAACAACAGCGCCAACTGTTGTGGACCTCAAGAAATCCATACTCGGCACTGCGACCGCTTTAACACGCCTTAATCCTTGGATATCAGCTTGTGATCTGGCACAGCCGGGCATAACTGGCACCGACTTGCAGGTAAGACACGCTCCTTAAACTGATTTAAAGGAGTTTAAGGAGTTATAGGATTGTTTGGTAGCGAAGATGCTTAAAATAAGAGAGGTATCCTTTTAAAGTACATGGATTTGGCAACTCGTATTTTATAGTTATTTTCACGAATCGGCTGCTCTTCTCTCGAATGCACAATTCAATGTGTGTAATACCCATATTTTATTTCATTGAAATTGCGACCTTGCACGTGGCTAAGAACACAAGGCGCAGACACACACAGAACAATTGCAGTCCACAGACTACAGACTACGATGCCATATTGGCCACATGCACATAATTATTGTGCGATGCCAATGGGAGAGTGGGGAGTGGGTATCGGGAAGTGGGGTTGAGCCACGCGCATGACACGACCGAGAGACGCCTCCATAAAGACAGTGCTTTTAAAAGAAGCAACGACAATGTTCAAAATTCTCAATTTTACTTTATATACTTACGAATAATTTTGGCTTTGGCTTGAACTCAAAAGCCTAGGATTTTTTTTATAATTTTTTTTTGAAAAACTTTTAGAATATTTCGTTTATTACGTATACGCAACACAAACTAGCAAGGAAAGTGTATCTAAATGATCGGTTTGTCAGCATTTGTATTTAATTTTCTTTCTGGTCAGGATTCTCAATTTTACTTTATATCCTTATGAATAATGTTTGCTTTAGCTTGAACTCAAAAGCCTAAAGGATCTGTCTAATAAATCTGTTTTTGAAAAACTTTTAGAATATTTCGCTTATTACGTATACGCAACACAAACCAGCAAGGAAAGGGTATCTAAATGATCGGTTCGTCGGCATTTGTATTTCATTTTCTTTCATTTCGATTTGTTCAGCGCTTTTCTTGGTCCTTCCTTTCTCTTTTTGCTGCCATTGTCGCCTTATATTGCCACAAAGAGCAGATTAAATGCATACAGATGCACTGACAGACACGGATGCAGATACAGATGCAGAAAAAGATACAGCTACGGGTACAGGCATTGGAGGAAAAAGCGCAAATATAAATACAGATCTGTGTATTTCATTGCCTTTTGCATTGTTAACGTCTTGAAAAGCAGCTGGGGCACTTTAAAAGCCATTTTTGGTAAGTTTCCAGTTGGAAAACCGTCTCTAGCTTTATGTCCTGAAATGAAACTCGTATTTTAATTGAAACTTCAGTTGGTTTGCCAAGATTTTAATTGATGTTATTTGGCATTTTGCAATAGCCAATTCTTACAATACTATAGTTTTCTATTACGAAAATCGGCTAAAATGTAGCATCTGTTGTTGCGGTGGCAGCAACGCTACCAATGCCACAAATTGGCCAGAACTTGGAAAGTGAGTGTCAAGCGACAAGTTTCCATATACTTTTATTTCTAGTGCTACTCAACACTTGAGCAGAGCCAGAGCAAGAGGCTGAAGGGCGCCAAAAATGAAGGGAAGGGATGCTGCCACTCAAATCGTAGAGGGGTTTGTTTCTTCTTCTTCTAACTCATCTGCTTCTGTTTCTTCTTCTTCTGCTTCTTTCGACTGTTCCGCGACTCTGATTGTGCATGCAAAGTGTTTGTGTGACAATTGCGCCACATCTTGGGCCACTCAAGTTCTACTTTCACGACAGTCAAGTTGCACGTCATCATCGCCTCATCATCATGATCATCATCATCATTATCATCTGCAATGTGTTACAAATCAACGAAAATGGCTTTGGTAATTGTGCCAGTAACAAAAAAAAAAAAAAAAACGTAAGAAGAAAACGTTGAAAACTTTCAATTCGTCGTCACTTTTTGCATTTTCATTATATTCTGCTTTTTTATATATATATTATTTTTTGTACTTTTTTTTCCTGGCTCTTTCTTGGCTCTTTGTGTGCCCTCTTGAAATCCCAGGCCGGCTTTTGAAACGTTGCCAAAATGTGCGACCACACCTACAGTTCTGCCCCCCCCCCGTCTCTTGTCGACCCACTCTTCGTTTCGACGACAAACTGAAATGCCTTGGGTGGACAGTTTTTTTTTGGGGGTTTTTTTTATCAGCGCTCATAAAATTCTCATTGGTTTGCCAAGTATAATTCAAATTTTAATATTTATTAACAGCCATCGTCGTCGTTTTCGCCTGTTTTCGCCTGTTTTCCTATGCAAATCTAATTCAATTTCGCGGCATTGCTCAATGGCCCTTTGATTGCGATTACGATTGCGATTCGAGTTGGCATTCGAGTTTGACCACAGCCATTATTTTCCGTGTGAAAACAATTAAATCTTTAAGCAGAGGCTATTGTACCATTTTGTTTTTCCATTTGTAAAGTATGTTTTCTTCTTCTTTTTCTGACAGACGGATAGACAGTGACTTCCAATGCTGCCAATTAATTGCTGTTACTTGAGTCTTTCAATTACATTCCATTCGATGAGCGATACACGCGCTCTTATCGATTTTCAATCAATGCTCCACATCTATCCCAATAAAATTCTCATCAGTTTGTTTAATCTGTATGCTATGATGTTGGTTAGTTATTTGTGGCCGTTGGCAATTAAATAATCAAGTCAATCAAATCATTTAAATGCATTTAACATCAATGTCTGCCAGGTTTTGTGAACTCAGTTGATCAGGTACTCGTAAATCCAGCAAGCGAGGGCTGTTTTAGAAGTCGTCAGCATATATATCAGAAGAAATAAATTCATATTCATTAAAAATTAATTATTTAACAGCTTCTTTTAAAATACTTTTCCCTACGTTGGGCGCCATACTTCGTAATTGATTGCTGATAAAGATTAAAGAGCTACAAAAAAGCTTACGTTGTTCTGTGTTGAAAAATACATGTATTTAACATGCGTTGGGCGCCATTTAATAAACAAATAAATTCCATTACTAGAATTCGTTGGGCGCCATTCATCAGTATAGCTTGAACGACCCTCGTAAATACTGATTTACATGTCTCTCAACAGGCTGACTGTGTTTTATTTGGTTTTGCATTTATGCATGCTCTGATTGTCATATTCATATTCGTATTTGTGCAACAAATTGTGGCAACTTTAATTAAAATACCAAATGATGAGAGAGAGAGAGAGATGGAGAGAGTGTATGAGTGAGGGAGCGAGATTGAGAAGCTTTCTTCTCTTGCTCTTGCTGCCATTTCAACTTGATGACTTGACGGTCTGACGGGCGCAAAAATAAGTTTTCAATCCTTTTTGGCAAGTCATTCAAAGGCAAACAACACAGCCAGCCGCCTTTGTGCCACTGACAGCCAATTTAACTTGACAATCTGTGGCAAGTTGCAAGAACAATCTGAAAAATGTAAAGTCAGCCGAAAGTGGCACAGTTTCAATTAGCCATAACCAGCGAATTGACTTTGGCAAATTAGTAAACATTCTATCAGCATTCTGTTCGACCAAACTATGGCCAATGATACAGACAAGACCAGACACGCTCAGCCAAGATGAGACACGACAACTTTGCTCTTTTTATAGTAGACAGACATACAAATGCCAGCTGTCAGCTCATTGGGAATACAAGTGCGAGTGCGGAATTTTTGATGAGGCCTCGGTTCTCCTCCATCCTCATTCGTCGTTGTCATCCTATCCTATGCTCAGCTTTCGACATTGACATCGACATCGGCATCAACATCAGCATCAGCTTTTGACTTAAAACTTGCAACGCGGCCTGTGTTGATGTGTTGATGCATTCCATTGCGTTGCATTGAGTTGCGTTGTGTTGCACTGCGGTTGGTTCGCTTCCCAGCTCGACCCATTGCCTGTCGTCAAGTGCTAGGTGGGTTATTGTGCACATGGTTTATGTAGCTGCTACACTGTGCAAAATAAACGGTTGCTAACAAATCAATAGACTGTATTAAACAAATTTATATTAAAATTCTTAACTGATTCCAATGGATAAACAACTATGTTTGTTGAGATGTTTGTACCTCATTTCATACGATCTCTCTTTTGGCGCCCAACGCAATTTTCAGGTAAAAAATATTCATTTGATCACTTTTTCTTTGAGCAGTGTGGTAGTGCTACAGATGCATGCACTCAGCGCATGTCATGAGTGCACGTCAAGTGCGCCTCAGTTGCAACTGCCTGCTATGTTTCCCTGTCTTCGTCTGCGTCTGCGTCTGCGTCTCCATTTCCATCTCTGTTTCCGTCTCCTGCGTAGCCATTTTATTTTTTCCTATGCTTCTTGTGCGTTATGGCTATAGTTTTCTACTACTACTATTTGCCGTTTTGCACGTTGTTGTATTGTCGAGTGGAAACTGAACTGAAAATTCTGCAAACATTTATAACAACAGTGAGGTAGAGTTGGGCGTTGGTCGTTGGGCGCCAAGATTGGCAAGTGGCTGTTGGCAAACAAATCGCCAGCTTTGTTCGAAAGTGTACACTAGGCAAAATTGTGCCAAGCTCTGTTTTTTTTTTGGTATTAGACCAGTTCAAAGGGCGGCACATTTTGCCGTTTCAAATTCAAATTCAATTAAAAAAGATGTTGCTTTGTTGCATATAATATGAACATTTTGATAGAGCTTCCAACCCAGTCATACAGTCAGTCAGTCAGTCAGTCAGTCAGTCAGTTGGTTAAACTTGCGCGTTCTCGTTTTCCCGCTGTCTCTTTCTCTCAGTGTGTTTGTATGTGAGTGTTTATTTGTGTCAAGGATGTGCACACAAAATCAATTATTTTGTAAGCAGGCAAACGCACAGTGCAACTGAAACTGCACTTGCAACGGCAACAGCTTCTGATGCCCGATGCTGTTGATGTTGCACGTTGCAATATGATTACATCATTTTCACTGTCAGCTTACAACGAAAGAGATGCTTGACTGTTAAATGCACAGTTTGCTTTAAAAGTTATTTCAAGTTAAAAACCTTTAGGTTATTTGGATTTTTGTTAATAATATAATCCATGAATTTGGTCCTTCATGGTGCTAAAGGTCTCTCAAGATTACACAATAACATAAGTGCTGTGTATGCCTGCCACTGCTGGGCTAACAAACAAACAGCAAGAACAGCTCAATCCCAATGCCAAGTCGGATAGACGGACAGACAAGCCAAATTGCAGTTGAATGCGAAAGCTGTCATAAATTTCCGCCATGGAACTTCGACTCTGTTTCTGTGCCTGAGTCGGTTCGGAACCCGATTCAGGCTACAACTCACACCATGTAAAGGGGACGAAGGACTTGAATGGCAAATCGTTGCGAGCAATGAAACTTGTGGCCGCCAGGGATTTGGACAGCCCAGCAATAATACTGATTGAATGCGCCTTGCCGAGCACACAACTGGACAACTGGATAAATGGACGAGTTTCCTGATGTATATATGTATCAAGGAAAGAGAGAGGGAAAGAGAAGCTAAGAACTGAGACACACACACACATATTGCAGTTATTGGCATTTCCGTTTGTCCCACGTCCCACGTCCTACTGGGGTGGCTTGTAAGTAAAATGCTTCAGGTTGTCCATAAGAAATTCATAGGCATATCCCAACTCACTGTCGATTTGCGGCAATTGGAACTGTTTTATTGTGTATTCGAATTGCAATTCAATTGAAGATTGCAAACTCATTGATTAAGGTTAATGCTCGTATGTAATGTTGTGTTTAAATTGAAAATAAATAACATATTTCAATCGAAACTAACAGATTACTATTTACAGTTTTGATTATATGTTGACTAACTACAGTTAATTGATATCAATTATCTATATACACATTGTATTCATGCGTTAAGAAGAATTAGTTTTCTTTACTCTTTTGACTTTCTACATAGTTGGAATTCATGCCTTAATTATAATACTCGCACTGCTGTTTAATTCCAAGATATCTTAACTAGAGCATACTATAGCTACAATTTGTAGCACTAAATTGTCTGTACACGAAGTTCAATTAGTTGGCCACCCTAATTAGCTTTTGGCTTAGCAGCCGCTTTGTAACGCGTCGCATCGTGTCGCTGCCTGACGCCTCGTGTCGCCCTTAAGGTGCTACAATCCCTGGCAACCTTCAGCGGGGCCACATCCGTTAATTACCCAACAATTTGCAGCTGCAATTTGCATAAGGTAGCCTCCAGTCCTCTCTATTTGACTGAAGACCTTAGTTTTCAGTTTCCAAGTTTTCGTGTTAGAGATGCAAATGGCTTTTGGTCACGAATACGTTTTAAGCAGGTGACAAAGTGACAAAGTGACAACTGAAGGCATCGTTATTTGTGCATTGATTATCAACGCATAAAGAAAAGAAAAAAATAGTGGTTGCTAACAAGTCCATGCAAGTCCATGCACGTTCAATGTCCAGCTGCTAAGACCACGCCCAATCGTCGTCGTCTCATGCAATTATGTGAGGGGATACGGAGCACGGAATACGGAGCACGGAGCACGGAGCTTTTGCTCGCTTTGCTCGGCTGCTCGACTACTCGGCACGTAAATTGCCGTGGGACCAGCTTAAGTGGAGCATCATCCACAGCCGCATTTCTGCCCCCTCTCGCTGCTTCCTTTTTCGCTCCCCGGAGTTAAAGCCACATTCGTTTGCCGTTTGGTATCTGTTTTTTTTTCTGCTGCTACATTTCTCTACCATTTTGGCGCAGAGCGTAAATTATTCAATGAGCATTGTTGAAAAGTTGCAAATGAAATTCAGCTGAAGAATTTCATTACGAGTTCAGCGGCAATCAAGTATCGGCAGTGCTTGACTGTGAGATATCACGTATATTACAGAGACAGAGAGAGAGAGAGAGAGAGAGAGCGAGCGAGCGAGGCCTTGAGAAACGTTGTTGACTGTAAGTTATGTGCATTTTAAAGTCAGGTTGATTTGTTCTTGAGTATTGGATGATAAAAAAGCCAAATTATCACTCCTTAACTCTCTAAACTGTCAAAATCTAGACATGAAATCATGAAATTCATTTTATTGATTATCTTTAACATGATAATATAATAGATTTATGTGCAACTAATTGTTTTAACTAATTTTTAAACCTTTAAGCAGACAATAAATAAATATGCCCATTAAAAATGAGAGCAGGGTATTAAAATAACAAAATGTGAAATTGCAGCGAGTGACGAGTAGGAAGTAACGAGTGCGGAAATGGCAAATGGTGCCTCGGCCTCGGACTCGTTCAAGTTCTAAACAATGGCGAATGGCAAATGGGAAAAAAAAAGAACGGCTGCAAACAATGCTGTCCACAACTGTTTACAACTCATTTGACGAAATTAATGCCATTCTGTTGTCATTACAGAAATAACAACAGCAACAACAACAATAACAAATACTTCTCATTTCTATATATGTATGCAAAGTGCCGGCGAATGTTTGACAAATTAATGTTGATAACATTGTGTGTGCACGTGTGTGTGTGTGTGTATAATATAACGACAGGCATCAGGCATAAAAGCCACCAATTTCCTCCTGTCTTCCCTTTTCCTTGATTTGGGTAGAACAAACAAAGTTCGAATATGTACATATGTATATTCACTTGTTTGAGTATCATTCACATTGATAGACAGGTGCGTTGTTAACTGACACGCCCACCAGTACACACACAGACAAAGGGACAGAAGGACATACGGACAGACAGACAGACAGTGTGCCTTTTGGTGTTTTGCCTAATTTACTTGCGATTCGATTTTTGTGTGTGTTTGTGTGTGCTGTGTGATGGGCGCGGTTTCCGGTTTAGCGTTCCGTTTTTTTTGTTTACTCCTTAATGGTTAATGGGCTTACGGGCCCATCTAGATTGATATATGCATAAATAATGAGTAATAAATACACGCGTTGTTTAAATATGATTAAAATAATGCGCCCAAGTGCCGCCATACAGTCCCCAGGCCTAAATATTTTTGATGGATTGCTTTCGATACAGAATTCTACATTATTGCATTAAGCTTCTTTAGCTAACAATCGAAATATTTTCGGTTCACTCTATTATACTCGAAATTCGATCAAATTACAAAGAAATGCTCTAAGAATTCAAAAGGGAAAAAGTTGGAAAAATTTTAAAGTATTCATAACAATTTTGTGGATTTAGTCACATATTTAGTTTATATTTTTATGCTCATGAATTTTTTAATATAATACCTACTAGTTCTGTTCAGATATTTTTAAATTTCTTTAAATTTAAGCAACTTTTAAAGCTCTACGCTTGCTTTTTCCAACACTGCTAACTGCTACGTCCATTTGTACGCTTGTACGTGTATTTTCTTTCTTTCTTTTTTTGTCTCTTTTTTTTTGATTTTGGAGTAGTGAAAACATTGAAATGATTTGTCCCATTTGGAGGTTTACAGCACCTTGGGGAGCACTCGCTGAATTATGCACACACAACGCTGTAATTGTCCTGGCCGTGTCAGGACACTGACTGACTGACTGGCTGACTGACTGACTGGCACGGCAAAATGCTGTGCTCGGTGTTTCTCCGAGCGTTTGTGTCCTTTATGCATGCTAATTTAACGTTCAACTGACGGGGAAATGGATATTATATGTCAGCAAATGATCTACAGAGAATTATGACAAATTGATGGCAATTATATAGAGCTCAAGTGTACTAAAAAAGATACTTGCTGTTATACAACACTGCAAAAGAGAGCTGTACAATAAAATAATAGAAAAGTATATGTAATAAAAATTAACTAAATATTGTGCAGCTTAAGCAATTAAAAGTGTTCTATGAAATGTTGTACAGCACTGAAATGAGTACAGCTCAAGTACTCTAAAGTGTTTAATTGAATGTTGTACAACACTGAAAAGAGAGTAGGCAGCTTTAATAGTAAGGAAAATGTAATTTTAATCCTTAATTTTAAAAAATAAACAGCTTAAGCACAAAAAAAGCTCACATAAAAACACGTTATACAACACTGGAATATAGCTGAAATCATATAGCTAATAATTGGGCATCTAAATAAGTTAGATAACATAGTAAAAAGTGATAATATCATAGATATTAAAGCTTGAAATGAAAAGAACTAGTATAGTAGAGTGCGGTAAAACTTTTTTTGGCGTTATACAACACTTGTGTTAGCAGCTGCTGCATTAATCCGCAGCATTGAAAGGCATCTCACCGATTGCATAATTTTAACAATCAATTGCTGTTGCTATTGCTGTTGTTGCAGTTGCACTTGAATTGAAAGCGGCAAGTTTAACAATGAAAATTGTCGCGTAATGCGCAGCGGCAGAGGGGATAAGCAGAGGGGGGCACCAAGAGAGGTGGGGGGCATGCCTGTTTAGGGGGCATGTTTATGATTTTGACAACAAAGTAAGCGGCAAGCGGCAACAACAACAGAATGTGTTCCAAGCATCAAGGTGAAATGACAGTTGTTTTTGCTAAGCGAGCGAGCAAGAGATACAGAGCAGAAAGAGAGAGAGAGAGTGAGAAGAGAGCGAAAGAGAGAGAGAGGGAGAGTGCCAAGTAAGGGATACAAGCGGTTCTGTTGCTACTCATGATGTCCCTGTGCATATCGCGGCCCGTCAAGTGACAAACAATTATACGCAGGCCTCCTGCTCCTTCTCCTCCTCTCCTCTCCTCCTCTACTCTCCTCTCCTCACCTCCTCCTCTCTCTTTCTTGCATTCCACTCACACTGCTAACAAACTGTGTGCTGTCTCGCCTGGGTTTATGCTACAGTTTTTATGCGGCCTATGTGTGCCTCTATGCTCTATGCTCTTTCTGTGCGTGTGTGTGCTTGTCACTTTTTTTTCTGCTGCCATGCAAACACACACACACACTCGCACATGCACGCACACATATTGCATTTGTAAATTTGAGTGCTGCTTGCGACAGCTCTGCTCTGCTCTCTGCTCTGCTCTGCTCTGCTCGCTCGCTGTTTTGCTGCTGCTGCTGCTGTTGTTGACGTTGCTGCTGTTGCTGTTGTTGTTGCTGTTTTGCACTTGCATTTTTCTTGCACCCATTGTTGACAAGCGTTGAAATTTGACACACACACACACATGCAGTTAGCAAGAGCGAGAGAGAGAGAGGGAGAGAGAGGGAGAGAGAGAGACAGAGAGAGAGAGCGTGTGTGCTTTGTTTGAATTGCCTGTCGAGGTTAAGCTGTAACATTTAAAGTGTTGTCGGTTCCGTTGCCGTTGTTGTTCTTGTTGTTGTTGTTGCTGTTTGGTGTTTAGCTCAAGTGCACTTTTGGTTGCTTCCTTCTTCCATCTTCCACTTTGGCGCTGACAGCATAGCCAACTGTCCATGCTACACATTTGTTTTCTTCAGTGTAACTAACAAAATTTTAATTGTTTTGCCAAATATTTGCAGCAGACTTTTTTACGCTGCATGAAAAACTTAAATTGAAATGGGTTTTTTTGAGAAAAACTAAAGCAGTGAGCTGAATTTTTTATTGAAACATTTTGAAAATTATATTTGCTAAAACATAAAAGTGTATTTAGCTGCCTTATAAATGTAGTTAAACCAACTTATGCTAAAAAAAAACAAATTTTTATATCAAAATTTATCAATAAACATAATTGGGTAACTTTTAATTTTTATTTCAAGATTCATTAATAAACATAATTGTGTAGCTTTTAATTTATATTTCAAGATTAATAAACATAATTGTCTGGCTTTATGAAAAATGCACTTAAATCTGAAGGCAGTTAAACACACATTGTTCAGACAATGAACGCAGCTTTTGATGATGACGACGATGATGATGAAAGTGGAGAAAACGCAGCTATTAACACTTGAATGAAAGCTGTGTCCTGGGTCAAGTGCGCCCTCTGGCGGTGGACAGCGTCCAATTCATAGTGCAAAACTTATTGTCTAAGCAGAGGTAGTAGTAGGCAGAGGGCGACACAGAGGGGAAAGTGCCTGGAGTGGTTTATTAGACGAAAGCCTTTCAACAACACAGACACAAGGCTCACTCTCTCTCAATGTGCCACAAAGGACATTTAACTAGCTGCCTAAGTGTATGTATGTCTCTTTCTCTCTCTCGCAGTCGCGTTCTCTCTCTCTATCTTTCACTATCTCTGTGTGTGTTTGTGCCTGCTATTAGCCATAATGCATACACTCCATTATGCCAAGGCTTTGTTTAAGGTTTTTTGGGCCCTGCACCTAAAAAAACGCCAGGGGTAACTAAACTTGCTTGAAAAGATATATATATTCGAGTCAGTTAGTGTGCGCAGATCAGGTTTGACATATCAGAAAATCGAATAACAGAAGCACCTTTTGAGTAATACTCACCAAACTTACAGATTTTGTATTTATATACTATCTTAAGTCAGTTAGTGTGCGCAGATCAGGTTTCAAATTTCAGAAAATCGCATTACTCGAGCACCTTTTGAGTTATCCTCTTTAATCTTACAGATTTCGTATTTGGCATTGTCTTTTATAACTTGAGCAAATTTGAGTGAAATCGGTTTACTATATCATCAGCTATATATATTTTTATATCAGCAATAGTAACAATCAGTTCTAGCTCTATGTTTGGCTTAAAAATCTGCCTTAAATTGAGTACAGGACATTTTAAAGTCGTCCTGTTCGAGTGTACACAGGTTTTTTTGTGTGTGCCACGCAGGGCGACACAGTGGCAACTTGTTGTTGCAACAATAGAGAGCTTAGGCTCGACAGTCAGTCAGTTGGTCAGTGACGATTCGCATAAGAAACGAGAGACAAAGAGATTTGGAGAGAGAGAGAGAGAGATAGACACACTCACTCACTTAGTGTGTCGACAGACACATGAATGTTTTAGCTATTGGCCACGTGTGTCTGCTGGGGCACAAAGCTCTCTATGTGTGTGTGTGTTGCAACAACAGCAGCTGTTGCAGTTTCAATTATCCACAGCTTCTGCGTTGATGAATATTTCATGTCAAAACATTTTACGAATTTCTCGTCTTGTTTCTTTCCAACTGCCGGGTTTGTCCAACGGGTCGTATGCGTAATCCGTAATATGCACATGTCACATGCACAATTCAATACAAAACTAAATTATTTGTTGTCGGGTAAATGACATCAGCATAATTGTCACTTTATAGCTAGAATTGTTATGTCAACTCTTGTAGCTAATTTTTAAATTATTAATTAAGTTATCAACTAAAGTTTAGAAAGTAAAGTATTGATAAGCATTTGAATCGTAAAGTATTTTTATTTATAGCAACAGCTAAATTCAATTTATTTCACTTATTTGCAAAGATAACCAAGTTTAGCAAGGCGTATACTTGATTTTTCTTAATTTTATCAGTGCATCTCTTTCACCAGTCCATAGATTTCCCAGTATTCCTTTTACTCTACACACCTCAACACTCAGTTCAATGTTTCCTTTGGGAATTGTACACAGTTTTTGGAATCCATTAGCTAGCATTTTAGCTGTGCTTTTTAATTGCCCTACACACTGGGGCATTTTTGATGCTCATTAAAGCTGCTTTATAATTAATACGTATAGTTGGGATTTTGTGTATGCTCGAGGCTTTTACAGTTATGTAACAGGTACAAACCGTTTCAAACTTGAGTTCTTTGGGGGGGAGGAAAGGCCATAAAAAACAATTCGGCATAATTAAGTGTTAGCCAGTTTAAGTAACAGTTTGGCTGTAAGCCCAACCAAGTGCGTGTGTATCTGTGTGTGTGTGTTTATAGTAGCCACAACAACAACATTAACAATTTCAGCTTCAGTTTTTAGTTGAAACTTTTGAGATTTTCGCTTGAATTTTGCATTAACCAAAAACACGCGAAAGTTTTACGCAAAACTTTGCATTTAACATTTGGAAAACTGTTTGAACGGCCATCGGACTGAAATGAGCGCAACTAATCAGTGAGGCAGTAACTGAGAGAGAGTTGAGTAGAAATACACTGAACAAAATGTTGTATATTCCAAGTGTTCAAATTTAAATTCACTGAAGAACTAAATATTTGAACTATTTCTGCTTAAAGTGTTCTGAAAAGCAAGAAATTTTAGGCTATTTTAAAGAACTTTCTGTACAGTTTATAGCAGTGTAGAGGTCGAATTGGGTTCACTGGGTAAAAAAGAGACGAGGTGGTTAGGGTAGGGTAGGATGTGGGGTAGTGCAAGGGTCTAACAAATTGTAATGTCAGTTCATTCTGTAATTTCTTATTTCGCTGTTGCGCATTGAAGAATTTATCTTATTGCTATCTTTTTGTATTGTCCGTTGGTTGCCATTAACCCTCCTCGAAAAAGGGGCGGCTGGTGTGTGTGTGTGTGGGGGGGCATCCGCCGTTATATTCATCCTGTTCAACATTCGCCCCTGTTTTCAATCCTGACTCGCATTGTTGTGCATTGGGCCGCAGCTGGTCTGCCATTAAATCAACAATGGCAACGTGTACACGTGCTTCCCTAACCTCTCTATGTGAGTGTGCGGGTGTGAGTGTGTGTGTATGTGAACGTGTAGTGTATTGTATTTTATACCCTATTCTTAAATTAACAATGTGTTGCTTAATTTTTGGGGGCACAGAACCAAACCTTTCGAGCCGAAGAACTTTTCGATTTAACCTACACAAATTTACAATTTTACATTTTAAATTTGAGCAGCTTATAGGGTATCTAGTAGTCTAAATCTGCGCGTACACTCTGTTATTCGCCCTGTGTATGCTACAGGTCATGTGTTATTGTAAAATATACCCTGTGCTTTAGTCTATGGGAGATTTAACACTTTTTGTAGCATACTTTTTAGGGCAATCTATTATAGAACTCTTTATGGAGTTTGATTAAAAAGTTTATAAGATATATAGAGTAACTGACAGTTGAAACACGAAAACAATAATTTTTTGAATTATATTACTTTATTTTCCCAACACTTTCTAATCTATATAACTTACTTTTTTGTATCAGTTTAATAACTGTATTGAATTAACTTTAGAAAATGCCTTTTAGAGGGTAACGCAGCGTCTAAACTGTAAGTTCTGCCACATTGAATGTGTGTGCGTGCGTGTCTGTGTGTCTCTGATCATTGTATGGCTTTTAATTTGTCTCTCATTCGCATTCGCTTTCCCTTTTTCTCATGCTCCAGCTCTTTCTCATACGCTTTCTCCTACTCATTCGCCGCTATTCTAACTTATATTGTTATATTCTCCAGAGAGCATAGAAATAACAGTACTTTTGAGCCCTGGCAATTGAGTTTTTATGCGTTGCTGATTGCAGCACATTTACAATACATACACACACCCAAACACAAATACACTTGCAATATTTTGTGTTACCTGCAATGCAATTTCAACACTTTCCTTCGATTTCCTTTGCTGTGTTTATTTTCTTTGTTGTTTTTTCCTTTTATTTGGTAGTGTAAATCAATTTCAGTTTAAATAGCTGCCCCTCTTCGTTTGTTATGGCTCACACGTGTGTGTTTGTGTATGTGTGTGTGAGCCACATTGATGGTTTTGGCCAACGATTTTGCTCTGGGTTGATTTCGCTTGATTTTAATATCATCGACGACGCCATAAAGTATGCTACGATATTTTTACTTTGCTAAAATACATATACTGGTTTTCTTTCTTTTACCCAGCAGTGGCTTTTTAGACCCTGTACTTGACTAAATGTATGAAGAGCTTAACTAATTTGGCAGAAGAAAGATTTTTAATATAGTGAGCAACTTATGAGCTACCTGCAGTTAAAGTGTTTTATAGGAACAATGAGTTGAAAATCTATAATTTAGTACCGAAAATATTGTTATGCTTCTTTGAGTTAGTTCTGAAAAGTTCTTAAGCTGCATGCAGGGTCTTTTACAGTCTTACCGCTCTACTGTAGCCTTTGCTACAAGTTTTTCTCGCTTTTGCAGTGTTCTGTTCGTTGCTTGAGTTTAATGCCGGGGCATGTGGAAAAGTGGAAAATTCCAACGAAGTGCGGTCATTTTAATAACGAAAAACATCAGCTCTCTTTATGCACTCAACGCTATTGTTGTTGTTGTTTGTTGTTGTTGTTCTTGTTGTTGTTGTTTGTTGCGTTGTTTGGCTTCTATTTTATACTCGCTGCTCTTCTTCTTATCCGTCTCAGTCTACTTGTTGTTGTTGTTGTTGTTATATTTTATGACGTGCACTGTTGTTGTCATTGTTGATGCTGTTGTTGTTCTTGTTCTTGTTGTTGTTGTTGTAGCTCCTGTTACTAGCTGCAAAAACTTTTTCAATATACGAGAGTACTTTTTGTTTTCTACCCCGTTGCTACCCACACACTCCATGTGTGTGTGTGTGTGTGCTTGTGCATTTTATTTGCTACTAACCAGCTTAATTTTTAAATAAATGCAAACATTTTTGTATTATAATACCCATACGTAACATACATACATACGTAATTGTCTGCATTAAACGCTCCGATTTGCCTCATTTACTTACTATATTTACACAAACTTTTTCACTCTAACCTCAATTCGCAAATATGCGCTTGTGATTTTAGAGTTTTCTCAGGTGCACAATCTAACAATTGCGTGTTGGGTGAGATAATTGCTGTAATAAAGTTGACTCTAAATATGCTAAGCGGAGTAACTCACTGATCAACGGGCAGCCCAAACGGAAAGAGTCTGGACGCTGATTGCTCTTCTGGGCTAGATTTCAACTCAATATGCTTAGATAATTTGGAAGTATATAGAAGAAAACAAATTTTATGTTATGAAAACCATTAGGTTATATAAAAACGCATTTATTGAGGCTATATTTCTAGTGACGAAAGTGTTAACTCTGCTCCAAATGAAATTAACTTATTTTAATAGAATTTTGGCAACTACTTTCGTCCCTAGTGTGCCGTGATAAGTTACCTATATGATATGTTAATAGATATATTTCATAAAAACCCCTTAACTGTGCATTTGTCTTGGGACGAAAGCGTTAATTTGACTTCACATAGAAAAAACCTATATTAATAGCATTTTGGAGACTACTTTCGTCACTAGTACACCATGATAAGTTATATATATGATATGTTAATAGATAGATTGCATAAAAACGCCTTAACTGTGCATTTGTCTTGGGACGAAAGCTTTAATTTGACTTCACATAGAAAAAAACCTATATTAATAGCATTTTGGAGACTACCCCATATTATATATATATATTTAATAATAATTCATAAAACCCTTAACTGTGCATTTTCTTGGGACGAAAGCTTTAATTTGACTTCACATAGAAAAAAACCTATATTAATAGCATTTTAGCAAATACTTTCGTCACTAGCGTGACGCGTTAACTGACAAAAATATTACTATAATAAAGATATTACATAGAAACCTCTTAAATATGTATATTTTAAGTGTCGAAAGTTTTAATTCTAATCCCAATTTGATTAACTAATATTTGTAGCACTTTTTCAGCTACTTTCGTCACTAGCAGGCAGTTATAACTTACATATATATTGATACAAATTAAAGTTTCATATTAACTAATTCCTAAACAAATTTTATTTGTCTGTTACAGGGTCAGTGCTCAGCTGGTACACTGCCCATGGCCTGGGTCGATGAGGGACCTGGTCCGCCAATCTGTCCGCGTTCCTGTGCCGAACAGCAGCCGACGGACAGCAGCAGCGATAACGCAGCAGCAGCAGCAACAGCAGCGCGATACGCTGATAACAAAAACAAGTATTTCATAAATGCAAATACATTAAACTCTAAGTCGCGTTTAAGCCAAAGAAATAATAATAATAATAATAATAATTATAATAATAAGAACACGATTAAAGTCATGTCGCGAATGAGACGCGATAACGATGAACCAACGGAAATGGCAGCAACAGAAACATCAGCCACAGCAACAACCACAGCAACTGAGGAGCAGGAAGAGGAGGAGCTGGAGCTGGAAATGGAGGCATCATCAACCACATTGGCAGCTGCAACTGCAACAAATGAATTGGATGAACAACAGCAGCAACAAACGATGCCAACATTGCACTACAGTCAACTGCAGACACACGAGCAACTAAGCGTTAACGAACAACAGCAACAGCAACAGCAACCACAACAACAACAGCAACAGCAGCAACAACAACAGTGCCTTGATTATCTGGGCGATTCGGCCGAAACAAGTCCACAACATTTGTGTGGCATGCGATCGCCTGGTCAGCTGCTGTTGCAACTTCGCACACTGCGATTGCGTCACTGTTGTGAGCGCAGTGTGTTCAGTGCTCTACACACACTCGCCCTTAATGCCACACTATCGGATCGGGAGGAGTGTGTGCGTCTTCTCAGCGATTTACTGGACGTGGACGCTCTGGCAAATCGCATCACCTGCGAATTGGCCGAGATTCTGTTTCGTTTCGATTGCCGGCAGGTGTACTCGCTGGTCAATCAGTGTGACGATTGCAAGGTGAGTTACAATCGAATAAGAATATAATACTATAAGAGCTCTGGTGATAAACGGTCTGTAGTTTTTCTAAACTATTTCGTTTACAGAACGATTGTTAAACTTTGATTTTAAAACATTTTTAGAGTAGTATTCTTTTCGGTAAAGTAAGACAACTGAATGTTGGTAGAAAGGCCCTTGAAATTGTTGTTGAAATGGAGATAATGGTTTCCTAGACGTTTCAGTGTTCTCAATTCACTACTATATAAGAGCTACTACTATAAGAGCTCTAGTGATAACTACTTCGTTTACAAAACGTTTGTTAAACTCTGTATTTGATACAAACTGTTACTGAAAATCAACACTTTTTAGTGTAGTATACTTTTGGGCGGAGTAAGAAAACTGAATATTGGTAGAAAGCCCTTTCAAATTGTCGTTGATCTAGAGATAATGTTTTCCTAGACATTTCAGTTGTCAACCTACCGAAAAACCCGAATAAATGGTTAAAAATACATAAAAAAGTATAGAAAATACAACAAACGTGCGTTTTTCTATTAGCTATACTAACTTCTATACATATGCTGTATAGCTAAAATTGATTATATAGCCGTTTTGTAGCTTTCTCGCTAGTTTTTTAATTAGCCCAGCTTCCCCAACTTCTACACAGAACTTATATTTTTGTGCTAAATTCTGTAGCATTTCTCGATTCTTTAGAATATTTTCTACATTTATTTTTTTTGCTAAGCATTTATTTTGGTTTTTGTTTTAGTTTTGAATATTAAAATTGCTAAGCATTGAGTAAACATAATTGAGGCAGTTAAACACATTATATAGCCCTTGTCTCCCTCTCTCCCTCTATCTTTCTTTCCCCTCTCTCTCTCTCCATGTCTGCTTCTTACTCACTTTCTCTTTTAGATTCGCTTTCGCTTTTGTTCTTTCAATTTTGTTTGTCATGAAGCACGCGTTTGCATTACATCATGTTTTAATTAAATGCCGGGCAATGGGCAATGAGTGGAGACACGTGGTGGCAAGGGGGCACAAGGGGATGACACAACCCTTGCCACAAACCCTTGCAACAAACGGAACAAAACTCAACTCAACGCAACAGAACTCATTTAAATTCAGCCCGTTAACCCCAAAAAATATGCCAAGCCCCAAAGCAGCGCATACCCACAACCTTTTTAAGACAAATGAAAACAAGCAAAAGTCTCTTTGTACTTCACAATGCATGACGGTGAGATACCCTGTACTTGAGGCTTAACTCATAAGTAGCTAAAAAGAGTCTAATTTATGGTTTCTTGTCAGTCGTTGTCGCTTGTGCTACTCTGTACTCTGAGTGCTGTCATTTTACAGGGTATAGCCAGTTTTGGGTTTTATAAGATGCAGTAGGATTTTAAGATACCCTGTAGTTGAACAAAACGGTATTCAACTGTGGTAGAGCGCTCTGTATGCTTTTTGTAGACTACAACTTGGCCTGAGAGTGTTTAGCAGAGCCAGCACGACTCAAATAAACCCTGTAACACGCTAAATAAAAGAGTAATTGTTGTGAAGCACTCCTATAGACTATAGCCTATCTCATAGCCTTTAGCTACTTGGCAGAGTCAGCACGACTCATAGATACCCTATAGGCATCATTTATTATAGTTTTTTGAGCTTAAAAACACAACTAAGTCACTTAGTAGCCTATTGTGGCCGAGCTCTAAGTCGAATATACCCGTTGATTTGTTTTGAATGCAGGGTATAACAAGCTTAAGCTTGCCAGTAGCATTTTGCCATTACGAGTCGCATCAACTCTCGGCTAAAAACAAAATCCTGCTGAATTCCCAACACTTCCGCACAACAAGAAGAAGAAGAAGAAGCAGAAGCACAGAAACAACAATAAGAAAATCGCTGCGTGACATTTTTAGCTGCTCATTAATTATTGAAGTTGACCCACCGCTCTTCTGCTATCTCCCCATTTCGCCCATCCCCATCCACTTTTACCCTCCCCCCCACAAGTCTGACAGTCCACTTCAGAAATCCGCGCTCAGCAGTCAGTCTCTCTGCACGCTTACCCTGCTGCTCTCTGTCTCTCTCTCCCTCTCTCTGTCTCTCCCTCTCTTTCTGTCTGTCTCTGGGCAAGTTTTATATTTCTGCTCGTAATTATCAGCGTTGAGAACAGCAACAACAGTGACAACAAACAGTGGCAACATCAGCGGCAGCTGAAAAAGCAACGCGTTGCGGTTAATTTGTGGCACTTAGAGGTCGCCCCAACTGCCACTCCCACTATCTACCCTGCTGCTACACAACTCTGCCCCATGCAACGGGCACAACTGAAGCTGTTGTTGCTGTTGTAGCTGCTGTGGTGGTAGATTTTTCAGTGTCTGTGCAAACATTTGACTGCATATTTGATGGCCATTGCTCTGTTTTGTTCCCTTCCTCTTACACACACACTCTCTCTCTCTCTCTCTCTCTCTCTCTCTCTTCACTCACTCACTCCCTATCTTTATAAATCTCTATTACAACACTAGGTTTAAAAAATATTAGCTTAATTCTATTACATATTGCAGTTCCTGGGGGTGTAAATCACTCTACAAAAGTCACTTTGCGCCTTTTAATTAGGCAATCTATTGTTGGAAAGCTTTTACTCTCTCTTTAAACTGATCAGCGTGCAGCCAGCAACGAAAAGTATTGGAAATTATTAAATTTTTCATTAAATTTTAGATTGTACTTCCTCTTTAACTGATCAGCGTGCAGTCAGAAACGAAAAGTATTGGAAATTTTTTAATTTTTTATTAAATTTTACTTGTTATATTTCGAAAACAATGTTTTTCCAATAGTTAAAAACATTTTTATGCGAGTGTAACTGTCTAATTGTATTTAACTGGCTCCTGCTATCTCTTCCTCTCTCTCTATCTCTCTCCCTATCTCTCTCTGTCCCTCTCTCTCTAATTGGCAATTATTTGTTGCGAGCCTTTAAACAAGTTTTGCAAAACCAACTGACCAACAGTTGTGTTGCAGTTAGTAGATTCATTCAGCGGCTCCTAACGATGTCACGATGTCGCGCAAAAGGTCGTCGTGGGTTAAAAGGGGGCAAAGGGGCAATACACACACATAGAGAGAGCGAGAAAGAGCAAGCGAGTGATTGAGAAAGAGAGAGAGAGAGTGCGGGACTGAAGTGTGTCGGGTTGGGCGACAATGTGGCCGCTAATGAGCAAACGGGGCAAAAAGGAAAGGAACCGAACAGAACAGAAAACTGAGGGAAGAAAAACAGTGTAGGAAAAGAGGAAAAGCTGCTCTCAATGGCTTTGGTGAATGTTGAACACGTTGCAAGCATGTGAATTGCGCTGCTGATTAAGAAAAACTTGAGCCAAATTCTAAGCAGCCGACACACAGCAACAACAGCAACAACAAGACGAACGCACACATAGAAATTTAAATTTAAATTACGCATACGCCCGGTGTGTATATAAGTGTGTGTGTGCAGCTGGCATACATTTAAATCAGGCATGCAAAAAGAGAAGAGAAGAGAAGCGAAGTGAGCGGCGAGCAGAGAACAACAGAGTTAAACTATCATAAGCGGGTGGAGCCTGTTACAGTGCCTGCTGCTGCTGCTGCTCTCCCCCTACCCCTACTACACCCACTAGTCGCTCTCTAACTCGCGCTCTCTCTCTCTCTCTCTCGCTGTTACAGTTAGTCTTAACATATTTCTAGTTCGAAACGCGTCTGCTATGGAAATCAGGTGATGCCTCAGACTCACACACACACACAAAGAGAGCAACAGCACTCTCACTCTCTTTAGGGCAGAGAGAGCGTGCGAATATTTCGTCAGCTGCTTGACATAGCTCTCTTGCGCTCCTTACTATAGCCAGAGAGTGCTCTCTCGCTCTCTCTCTCTCTATCGCTCTCTTGCTTTCGTATTCAGCACTTTTGCCTCTCTCACATGACACGAAACGTTTTTCCGTGTGTTCTGCAATTTTTCCCGCAGTTTATATAAGTGTTCAACGCATCGCATTTTCCTAGTAACAATTTTCAATTTTCAACTTTGCTAAAGTCTAGCGAAAACCGACATTTATAAACTAAACTTTGTATATATATAGTTTTAAGCAACTTTTGCTTTTAGTTTTAGTTTTGGTTTTTGGCCAAAACTGATATTTTGGCTGTTTACTTCCAGTTGCCGGATTTAAATTTGCGCTCCACATTCAGCGGCTAACAGCTTCCAATTGCCAAAAAAAAAGCAAAGAAAATGTGGAAAAAAATTAGAAAAGAAAAGCAGCAGCAGGCAGCAATGGAAAAATGTGAAGAAAATTTGTGTGAGGCTTCCAGTCAGCGAGCCGCTCTTTCTCTCTGTCTCACTGTGTCTTTGTCTACTGGGTTTGTTGGCCAGCTTTAAATTAATTAACTCGGCAGCTCAACAGCCAAATGCATGTTGCTTATCGATGTTGTATGCCCCACACACACACAAATGTATATACATATATACTCATACATAATTACTATTTGTGTGTTTTGTGTATTTATGATTACGTTCACCGCAAGTCGTCTAATTAGTCAAAAGGACTCGTCGCCGCCTGACATTGTGGTCAGCCGCAGGTTCCCAAACTGAAAACTGTCCAAAAGAAAAGGGCTGCCAAACACACACAGCAACCCTGGCACATTTATGGTTATTGTAGTTGATCATGGCATATAAACATATATACATATATATATATTTATTATTATTAAGCAGCCAGAGTGCGGCAAAAGTCGCATAAAACTATTTTATTTCTATTTCATTTTTTTGTTGGCAAATAAAAGTTACTTTGTTTTCATTTCATTGCCAAAATTCCGCAGACTGCATGTAACTAAAGGTAAACGAGTGGAATGTTGCAACTATTTATTATGATTGCTCAAAACTTTTGGGGCAACTAAATATTTTTTTTGCTTTCATACGAAATACCAAAGTTTCATTGTGTGTTTGATTATGCTGGATTTTTGCAAATAACAAATATTTTAATGCCATCAAAGCGAAACAAACAAAACTGGATTATGAAATTTATTTACATGAACTGAAATGGAATAACTCGCTACACATTGGCTTGTTTTTGTTTGTAATATTTAGACTATAAATGAAACATAAATATTTATATAGATTTGCTAATACAACATAACAGCTTCAATTAAATTCAGACTTTTTTTGCAAAGTCATTTAATTTTTCTATGATTTTAAATATTTATGCATAAATTACGCTTTTTACACTTGCGTTTTTTATAGTTTGGCTTGAAATATTAATTGTTATTCAGGCATATCGTTTGTTATTTCAATTTCAATTGATTTCTCTTTGTTGCAATATTTATGCTGCACAATCAAGTCACATTTTTTGTAAAGCATACTTCTAGGCAGCTGCTAATAATTACTCAATTATTCACGTATGCTTGAAAGTATGCTTTAATAAATGTTTAGTGGGCTGCTAATATTTTGTATGAGTTTTGTTAGTCAATAATTATTATTAAATTAAGCATTAAACTATAAATATTATTTAAAATGATGTTAGTAATAAAGCATATCAAATTTTGCATATATTTAAACTTATTTTTCTTCTAAAAAGTTAATAGATTTAATTATATGTGTATTTGTGTAACTAAACAAAAGTTTCTTTAGGCTTATTTCGATTGTAAAAACACTATTTTTAAAATTTTCACGCTTAAGCATACATTTGTTTGTTTTGTTGGCTTTGTTGGCCTTTTTTTCTAATTTTTAAGTATTGTTTTAAGTCACATCTGTGGACAGCGAACGAAGTTCATTCGACCGGGTTCAAGGTTATTCTACATTTTTATACACACTTTCTTCACTTTCTCTTCAAGCATGTATGTGTGCGTGTGTGTGTGTGTGCGCGTGAGTGTGTGAGTTGCGTGTGTTTCGGTTTTTAAGCAAAGCGCTTTTTTATCGCATTCTGTTGCTGGGACATCATCATCATAATCTATTCCCCATCGAAGATTTCGATACACACACAAACACATATAAATTTGCATTTTAAGCACACGTGTGTGAGTGTATATGTGTGGCAAACATATCACAGTGGCTCTCTTACGTCATCTTATGTCAGCGGCAAGAGAGAGGGCTATGGTAGGCGGGGCAGGCAGGCGTTGAAAGAAAATTGTCAAAAGCGGAAGTAGCGTAATTTCATAAATGATTGATTACACACACTTTACACGCATTCTCACTTATGTGCACACACACACACTCACAGGCAAACACACACATGTTGTTGTTTAGGCATTTGTTGTTGTTGTTGTTATTTTTGTAGTCCAGAAGCGGCGACAGCTGACACACAGCCACAACTATTGCCGCTTTACTTATAAAGCGTTCTGCTTGATGATGGTGCTGCATTTTTAGCCTATTTATAGCTAGATTTTAAGTCAGACATTTTTTAATTTAAGTTAGCTATTTTCTGCTTATAATTAAGTAATTTTAAGCTTAAAATTTTTGGAGATTTTCCTAATTTTATTTAGCTATTTCTAGAAGTTGTCTTTTGGCAACTTTCTTCATTGTATTTAGCTATTTCTAATAATTATCAGCTAGAAATGTAGCTATTTTTGGCCCCCAAAAAGTAGGCAACACAGCTGTATGCTGCTTTAGGGCTCCTTTGCCAATCTCTTCTTCCATTCTCCGTGTTCACTTTTTGTTTATAACCAACACTTCTGCTACTTCTTGTTTTTTGTGGTTTTTTGGACACATGTGCAAAGAAAAGTTTGCTGCGGTTCCAATAATCTTTCGCTTTTTTTTGGCCCAAGCTTTTTTTCCCTCTTTGTTGGTGCTACCTTTTGGCCCGGCTTATACTTTATGCCATCTTTGGGTGTTGTTATTTTTGCTGTTTTCTGTGTTTTTTTGTCAGCCAGTTTCGCTTTATTTACAATCTAATAATTTATCGACTTTTGCGTGGGCGTCGCACGTTTACTGAATGGAAATGGAGAGGGAGACGGAGATGGCAATGGGAATGGGAATGAAAATGTGAATGGGAATGGAAAACGGAACGAACGTCAGTTTTGTTCGACAAGCAAAAGGCGACAAGGAGCTAAATTGCGTATACGCTGCGTGGGCCAAAGTTCTCGACCAACATGCAAATGAAAATGAAAATGCGAATAAGAATGGAACTGGGAATTAGACTGGATCTCTGGAGTGTGGGCAGAGAGAGACAGCGAGAGAGAGAAAGAGATAGAGGGAGAGCAAATGGACAAAAGACTTTGTTAGTTATGGCGCAGTGCAGCGAATGCGGCTAATGTGTAAAGAGATGGAGAGAGAGAGAAGGTAGGAGACAAAGCAGCCGCAGCAGACGATTAATCAATAAAAACGAAACCTGATGAGCAGCAGCAGAGCACACAGAAAGAGACAGAGATGCGAGACAATAGCAGACAGAGATGGAGACAGAGTTAAAGCCCGGTAGGAAATATATTGAATGGGGAGTAATAGACAGATAGGCTGCCCAGCAGGATAGCAGAATGCATTGAATGCGTTAACAGCAGAAGAAAAAGCCGAGAGAGGAAAAGGGAAAGAAAAGAGAGACCGAGACAGCGACTATATAGTTTTCATTTCACATAACAAACTTGTTTTTTCAATAAGCTTAAAATTTCCTAAACAAAATTTTTTTACAAGTTTCAGTCTCGTAGCTCTTGCAGTGTGGACTGCACGTTGATCAGTGAACTGAAAAGTGTTTCAAATGTGTGTGTGTGTGTGTTGTATAGCTATATAGTGTTGTGCTAGAAAAATCATTTGGTTTTCTGTGTGGTTTTCATGATGGATTTTTTCCAGCTGGGAAAACTTTTGACTGGTAGCAGGGCGAAAAAGGGTCGCAACTAAAGTGTTTCCAGGCAGCTGCTGTTTGCACAAAGAATTGTCAGTCAACGCAGCATCAGCAGCGCAATCACACACACACACACACACACACACACAGGCACACACACACACAGTCACACACACAAGCTGGGACAATATGAAAAATGTTTTGGAAAACATGTTCGTAATCCACAATCGACAAAGATAAATCGCTTTTAGTGTGCTTCAAAGCATTTATTTAAATTTACGCCCCCCTCTTTCTCACACTCTCTCACTGTCTCTCTTCAACTCCCCCATCTCCCCCTCTGCCTCACTGTCTTTCTTTTTCTCTGTTTCTCTCTCTGTTTCGCTAGTATAATGACAGACGCGTATCATGGAGATAAAAGGACAAAGCTAGAAAAGTGAAAACCAAACTGAACCAGAGAAAACCGGAATGAACCCAAAATGGATAAATGGGAGAATGTATAGAGAAGAGAGGGTATTAGAGGGAGAGGGGGAAAATGCTGCTAACTGTTAACTGCCAAAGGGAAGAGAGTGAGTGGTAGTGAAAGCAAAAAGAGCTAGAGCTACTGGAATATAGGAACAAGTAGGAACAAAGCAAACGAATTACTGCGAAATACTCAAGTGCCGGCGATTGTCTCACTCTTGTTGTCTCCATTCTTTGTTGCTGTTGTTGTTATTGTTGTTGTTGTCACACTTGAAGTTTTGTATACTTTTGTTGCATAAGTTGACGTCATACGTGTGTCTATAACGTCTGAGTGGGAAAGAGAGAGAGAGAGAGAGGGAGCGTAACTATAGCTGCGTATTAGTGTCATTCATACTTTCAGCTGTCTACAGTGTGTGAGTCTCAGTGTGTGAGTGTGAGTGTGAGTGCATGTAATGAGTTGTGAATGACTCAGTGTCTTAATGAATTGACATATTTTTTACTGCCAGGCAATTGATATCACTTGAAACACCAAGCCGGTGATGAAAGCAGTTACCAACAACAAAGAAAATTACACATACGCAGTGTTGTCTGCTAAATTAAAGTGTGTTTTCTGAGTGTTGTAGAGAAAATTAATGTTACAAACTTTAAAGAAAGTTAAATGCACACTTTCGTACCTAGTAATATGCTACTTCAAGTGGTTTTAATAAACGTTAAGAGCTACGATGCTGAAATTTCCACACAATATAGCTTTCATTACTTGTTAAAACTTCAAAAAGAGTTAAATTTACACTTTCGTACCTAGTAATATATTACTTTAAGTTGTTTTAATAAGCGATAAGAGCTACGAAATGAAATGTTCACACAATATAACTTTCATAACTTGTTAAAACTTAAAAGAGAGTTAAAAATATACTTTCGTACCTAGTAATATATTACTTCAAGTGATTTTAATAAACGTTTAGAGCTACGAAGCTGAAATGCTCACACAATATATCTTTTATTACTAGATAAAACTTTAAAAAGAGCTAAAAATACACTTTCGTACCTAGTAATATATTAATTAAAGTGGTTTTAATAAACGATAATAGCTACGATGCTAAAATTTCCACACAATATAGCTTTCATAGCCCGTTAAAACTTTAAAGAGAGTTAAATATACACTTTCGTACCTAGTAATATATTACTAATTACTATTTAATCAATGATAAGAGCTACAAAGCTGTTTTTCGTAACTTTAATAAGTTATCAATCAATTTACAGGGTAGCTAGTTGCTCATCCTGTAATTAAAATGCGAAACGAGCAAAAAGCAGATGATTTAGCAAATATGCGACTTATAAATTCTATGCAATTTTCATTGTCATAATCGTTTGATTAATCTACGTTTCCTCTGCCACACACTCAGTTTACTCACACTCATACTAACACTCACACTCACACTCAAACACATAGAGTTATATCTCTTTTGCATTGTCCTTCTTTAGTCCTTTGGATATTTGCCATTGTCAGGCGTATAGCTATAGCTATAGACATACATGTCGTATACACGATATCGTGCACATTTGTATTTATTTGCATAAATGCAGTGTTTAGTTTATTTTGCAGTTTCCGTCCGGTTGTCTGAATCAGTCAGGCGCTTCTGATAGTCTCCCCTCTCTTTCTCCCTCTCCCTCTCTCTCCTTCTGCCGCTCTTTCTTTCTCTTTCTGCTGCTGCTGCAGCTTGTTTGTCTGCGCTTTGGGGAAAAGCGACGGATGCCGGGAAAAGCGTCTGCGATTTGACAATGTGATGCGATGTGCGATGAGAATGGCGCCCAGCTGTAAACAGAATTGCGCACATTGCCACACATTGGGGCACACACACACACAGACAGCTGCTATTGCTACTCCTTTTGCTTGTGTGCGAAAATATCTTGTGGCATTTCAATTATGCAGCTGCAGAATATTTAAGCGGCTTCCTTCTTCTTCGCAGTGCAATCGAATGAAACTTTAATTAAAATTTGCAGCACTCGAATTGCAGTGTACTTACAGTTATTACCAGCAATTTGCCACTTTGCCACTTGCCACTTTGCCACAATAAATGCAAATCAATTGCGCTTCACTGGCACAAGCTGTAATGCAGCTTATCACTCGTTTTTTGGGTTGATTTGCTGTGCCTTTTGATAACCTTTGACACCTACATTTCGCTTGTCTAAGCTAATTACGCTTGCAAATGGAGCAAACGGGGGCTATGCTCGACTTTAAGCTACTTAGTGCTAAACTTAAATATTACCTATTGGTTTTTATTGAAAAATAAGTTCATATTTTAAGGCAGTTCAATGTTTTAGGTACTTGAAACTAGCGTAAGAAGCTATATATTTAAATAATTTCTAATAGGTAAATTCTGGAAATCGTAGCTCAATGTCTTAGAAAAGTGTCATTAACACGCTTAATACTAATTTCCGACCCCATAAAGCATATGTATATAGTTATAATCAACACAAATATTCTAATCGATTCGTACAGTTTTTGAAAAAATAAAATTTTAAAAAAATTTTTTGAAAAAAATTTCAAGGGGTAGGTATGTAAAATATTGAAAATAATCAAATTTCGGAAAAATTTTTATTATAAAATTTATAATATAATTTTATTGCAGAACTTTTATTGTGGTCAAATACTGTCCAAAATGCTATTCCGTTTCAAAATCGCTGAAATTTTAGTGAAGATATCGCAGTTTAATGTTTTCGGGGAGGTGGTGTCATAACTAAAACTGTTAGACTGTCAGAACCGTCTTAAAACTAATTTCCGAACTCCGAAATGGCATTTTTATAAATTAAAATTATAATGAATAGCTTAACGCTTTACTTATAACTCTTTTTTAATAGAATTTCCATTTGTAAGCTATACAAGTGTTTTAGAGCGCATAAGTAGGTGCGAAAATCTTGAAGGAAACCGCATAACACCCGTTGTTTTTCTCGAATGCCAGGTATAGACAACTTTTGCCTGCATTTCAGGTGGCAATTTGCAACGTGCCTCAAATTGCAGCAACTCTTTTAATTTGTTTGCCGCTTCCCCTTCTCTACCCGCATACTCCAGTGAACTTCGTATTCCCTTTTAGCCTATTAAAAGTGGACACTGTCGGGATAAGTTGGGAGTGGCAGACTGTTGGGAGGAGTGAGGCAGACTGAATAGTCTGGCTTCATGTTAATGGTGCTCTGTGCGGAATCTGTGGCAATTGCTGCTGTCTTTTGGCATTACACACCCACACACACACACCACACACATACACATTACATACTAGTACAATGTTTACGTAACACTTTCTTACTTTTATGGCTTGTATTTAACGCAAATGTGAGCAAAGTTGTTGCAAATGTTTAATTGTTGGCCAACTCGGGCACATTGTTGACTTTAAATTATGTATCCATGGCAGCAGCTCAATTTAAAATGCAACTTTGCTTATAATTCCCAAGCAGTTAAAGCGCAAACTTTAACTTGTCTGAGCGTCTAAAGTTTTGGCTTAAAAAGTTTAAAGCACTGCACCACAAAAGCTGTTCAGTATTAAAGTTATAAGTGCATAACTATTCGTATATATATTTTATTTACTATATATCAATTTCTAAACTATAGAAAAACAATATTTTACAGTAAAGTTTTAATAAATCACATAACTAATCATAAAGAGAATAATTTTATAACTTCTTCCGTTTTTTCTCGTACTTTATTACTTGCTAACTCTCCCTAAAACAGCGTTGCCACCTGTTTAGAATAGAAGCAAATCAGCTATCAGCTGTCATATTGGGTGTGTGTAGCTCTATAAACTAAAGTATTAACATAAAACTTATTTCTCACTACAAAACAGATTAGATAACGTTCCCCTAGTCTCTTTTTAGTTTTCTTTGGCGTTGCCACCTGCTCCAAAATGTTAATCATTATGGTTATCGTCTCTAAATTGGGGCATGCAACAAACTTACCTGCAATTTGTCGCATTAAATTCTCACCTTTTTCTTGCAACTTTTTGCCGTTGCTCTGTTATCATCGGCATTAAAAAGATCTCGCACGGGTCTCTAATAAGTGAAATCTTCGGGTTACGAACGTACAAAAAAGACGAGCAGGGAGACAAAGAATAAGTTGAGGAGGAGAAGAAGAAGAAGAAGACGAGTTTCGATGCCAAATTGCAGCCAAGTTGCAATTTGATGCTTTCAAGCTATACAAAATTACGGCACGAAGCAACTTTGATGCGTTTTTTTTTGTTTTTTGTGTTCTGTGCGTAAGAGTGTCTCTCTATCTCTTTGAGTGTACGTGTGTCCGTATGTGTTTTAGCGGGTTTAGTTTGTTACACACACCCGCAAAGTACATGTGCAACGCACTTGACCAACTGTGGCACGTGTTGTCGCATTGGCTATGGCAATAAACGCTGGCAAAAGCCAATACATTGCCACTCACACACACAAACACACACAGATATACACTTAAGTAATGCTTCTGGTACAAGGATAAACTTTTATTTTATGTGCATGTGTTGGTGTTTTCTTACGTTCAGGTTTTTTCTTTCCTTTTATACCCATTAAGCGGTGCTTAAAAGAGCATGCTGTACGCTGTCAGACTATACACCATAGTATCTTAAATATTAGCAATTATACGACTTAATTGCAGCTTTATCGTTTAAAAACTTAACAAGTTATAAACGTTTTAAAATTTTGAAAACTAAGTCAGCGCCTAAAAGTATGCAGTATTTTTTTGAAACTCACTTTTCACGCACTTTTGTACCTTAAATGCATTTTTAGCTCGACTAGCGGGTATCTTAGAGTCGCTAGCACCCCAATGCAGCGTGCTTACATGTTTTTCTCTGCACTTTTTTTTTTTTTGCTGTGCTCCTTCGTTGCTGCAAGCCATTGCGGGGACTGGTTCATTGCCTCGTTTGTTTTGTTTGCACACGGTCACGTGTTACCTTCGTCTTCATTGTCGAGTGCTGCATGCAGCGCATAAGGCCACCACCATCTCTCTACCTCGCTTCTATTCGCCTTTTCCTACATTTTTCCTCTGGCCTTGCATTTGCCCCGCCAGTCTGTTACAAAACTACGTGCACTCGAGTGAAACTCGGACAAATTTAAAAGCCACAAAATCCTGCACACAAAATGCCAACTTGTTAAGCTCTCCTTGCACTTCGCACTTTGCACTTTAAGCATTGCAGTCCACAAAATAAACAATAGCTGTTAAATGCGTTGAAAACAAATTAATTAATTCTAATTAATTTTGTTCATTCAAAACAAATTTAAGCGATAACAAGAGCAATAAACAATAGAGCAAACAAATTTTGTTCTCTTTTAAATAATGTTGAGTCACATTTTATGAAGATATAAGTTGTATGCCGGGAAATTAACTAATGCAAAATAAATGCAACGAATTGTGCGAGTTTTTTTTTTTGGACTCAAATTAAAAGTCAAAAATTTAATGCAAATACATGAATTAACATTTTTGTACAGCGAAGCCATTTTGGGAGCAGCCTGAAAGTATGCAACATAAAAAGCAGTTGAAATGTCAACCGGAAAACGAGGGCCATATACCCTTAAAACTTCACTGCTCTTCCTCTTCAGTGCTCTACTTATGATTTTTATATGCTTTGTTGTCATAACCAACACACACACACACACACACACACCGCACACCCAACACACACACATACACACAGCTAACACGCAGTAATTGTGTTGTTGCTGGGTTTTGTGTGTGTGACGCGAGCTTTGGTCAAATTTGCATTTTTAAGTGAAAATTTAACGTGATGTTGTGTTTTGTTGGTGTATTGTGTGTTGTCCCCAGTTTGCAGTTTGTGTTTATGACGGATATATATGTATGTATATATAAACCGACAAGTGCTGGCATTAATGTACACCTATGTACATACAAATATATAACGGCATACTTACTTTATATAGTAAGCTATAATATGATAATGATGATATATGCAAATTCTTGCCATAAAGCATTTACATTTGGATTTGGATTTTGGATTTGTTCTGTGAATTTGCATTTTGTGTTTAAAATCGCCTCAAAATGAGTGTTTGCTGCTTAACACTCACTGTGTACAATTAGTAGTTCAGATTCACAATTAGATGGCACTTAAAACAGTGATATATGTATGTATGTGTACACTTTATGATCTACGCTATGCAATTAGATTTGAATTTGAGCTGAACAAACAAAACAGTTTAAAGCTCATCATAAATATAGAGTTATCATGGTAAGTCATTAGGCATGTCATAAGTAGCTAGAACAATGGGTAAATGGTAGAGAAAGTGGGGAAAAGAGTGGAGAAGAGAGTTGTAGAGGAAGTTTTGGAGAAGAAAAGAACTTTTATATATAAAATGATGTACAGATTTTTAATTTTTAAGAAGTTACAACTGTTTTTCATATTTACATGCTATATTTATTAAACATTATTTTTGTAAATATTACAAAAATATTGTCCAACACTGCGTAAAGTCAAAACTAGTATTTAAAACAGTTATTTAAGCAATTAGTTCATTGAATGAATTTAATTAATTTTATGAAAAACTGTTAATATAAAAGCAAATGCTTTGTGAAGATATGCAGCAGCTAAAAAGAATTTAAAATTAATTTTTAAACATGTTTTAAACCGAAACGTTTATTATTATTTATTATTTGTTATTTATGCACATGAAACAGCGACCAAAAACGAAAGGAAACGAGTGGCAAAAAAAGCATAGCATACTTTTATGGGCAGTCAAAGGCACAGCGTGTATCTGCTTTATATGGCCACTAGATGTGCGAAATTCGTTTATATGCCACATGTGAACACGCAGAGCGAGCGAGAGGAAGAGGGAGAGGGAAAGAGATAGAGAGACCATTATGCAAATTGCTTACAAAAACATATATATATATATATACAGTATATAGTAGTATAGAGCATGAAACGAAGCTTACCAAACCCAGTTGTAATGCTTCGTTGTTACAAAATTTACTGCAATGGTACAAATCAAATCATAACTGATTTGCATACATACGACTAGTGTGAAGCACTGTGTGTGTATAGTGTATGTGTGTGTGTGTGTTGGTGTGGGTGTGCTTGCCATATCAATTACATTACATACTGAAAGACGCATGTGAGAGACGTTATGACTTCTACTACTATATATACTACTGCATATGGTGTTTGTTTAGTGCTGGGCAAATCTTTTGACCAATTCGGTCACGTTTCCATAACGCGCTGACCCAAAAAAAAACACACACTCTGCAAGTGAAACTGTGAATTGAAGTGTATTAAAATGCTCGTATATTCCCCAAACCCAAACCCAAAGTCAAACACAAACCCAAGTACCTCCCCAACTAACCAAAACTAACCAAAACCCCAAAAACCAGACGATATCATTACTGTGGCCACTTTACGGTAGCTCATTTTGCCGTCATGTGTTGCTGTCGGGATTGGAATTGAGATTGGCGATTGCCATAGAAAATGGTAATGGTCTATACACTCCTCTCCACTCTCCACTTCCACTTGTTCTCAAGCAGCCATAAAATATTTATGCCACTCGTCCAGTCTCAATTGAAGGCCAAAATGCTTGCAGCATGAACTCTGTTATGGCCATAAGTGAGAGACCTTTTTTTTTTTCAGTTTCTGTTTTGTTTCATTCTCTCATTGGCCAAGAACCTGTTCAGAATTCAGTTTCATCAAGCTTAGCAAACAAAAATTTTCACTCTGCACAATGCACAACCTCAAAATTTACGGTACACTAATTAACAGCAGCCACTGTTAAGTGCTGACAAAATGTAAATAAGTTTTGCTAAAATGCTATAATTATTTTTGGGCAGCCAATAATGGGGTTTAAGGGCAGATAAGTGTGCCAAAATGGCCTATAATTATTGTTATTAGCTTGCTTAAGAGTAAAGTTTATTATAAACTATGTATAGTTTTTGTTTATGAAAAGTATTATTAATATATTTGATAATTTTGAGAGTTATAAAATCAATTATTTAAAGATGTTTAGCTATGTTTCAAAGAAAAGTTTTTTTTTTAGCCAATAATTTTAGCCCCAGTATTTTTGCTAATATATCGCTATATTATTTCCTCTTTGGTACTGAAAAACAGATGTAGTTTGCCTAAATTTTGTGGCCTATCAAATGCACTGCAAGGCTACGTGCTTATGCAAGCAAGTATGCTGAGTATCTGGCAGTCGATCAGCTCAATTGTTGTTCCTTTTTATACTCATCTTTTCTTTTGTGTCCCAGACGAATATCAAACTGTAAATGTTCCCCTGTGTTTTGCGTAGAAACAATTTATTTATATACCATATTACTATATATTTTCTGACTTGAGGCAGTTTTTGTAAATGTAGCTTTGTAGCTGTGTAGCTGTGTAGCTGTGTAGCTTTGTGGTGCTGTTGCTGTAGTTTGGCGCAGTTCAATGGCACATGAAATTATGATAGTTAAAGTCGTAAATCTTCTAGCCACACAGTCTGCTTGATTTGCCAAATATAAAAGCAATTCTTCTTGCCGTCCATTAACTTTTATGTATGACTGTGACTGGCTACAAAACTCGATATATTTATATACACAAACATGTATAAATTGTAATAAAAACAAATTCAATTATTTGACGGGTTTTTTCTGTCTTTGTGTCCTTTTCTCTCTTCCACTCCGTCGCTGTCTCGGTCATTGACAGTGCGTGCTAAAAGTTCTTTGTTGCCGTGGCTCATTCGCTATTGAGCTGACCTTTTAACTGAATGTTAAACCCATTAAAATATTAATGAACTGTGAACTTTTAAATGCCTGCGGACTTAAAGACAAGTTTATAAAGCTATTTATCAGCTTTCTTATATATTTATTAACTATATATGCCTTGATTTTGCTTAAATACAAGATTTTTTAAGCACATTTACAGCTTTCAAGCCTTTATTGTTGATTAAAATTGCTCGTTATTCGTTACTTAATCTATTTGTTTAAAAATTCGTATAACGTCATAAATTTTTTAATTGATAAAATGGTTTAAATTGCGTATCGCGCATCGCGTCACGCTTTTGCACAGTGCCTGCCAGAATTTTTCGGGCCACGCCAGAGTCTACGCCAACACACGCATCATTACCCAAATATTGAATTTCGCAATATTTCTCTTCATTCGCTCTCACTCACTCACACACTGGCTGGCTGTCAGCATGCTGTCTCCCTCGCACTGTTCTGTTTGCCACACGCAAAAGCGTGCAAAATCCACACGGCCAATCAAACGCACACTGACAAGTTTTGCTCGGCAATTTCAAGCGGAGAATTTCGGGGGGAATCCGGGGGAATTCGGGGGAATGGGGAATGAGTTACGGACTCGCATCAATACACCGCATAGCTGGGTGTGCCGGTCACAGTCGTAGTCCGTCTGCCTATCTGACAGTGCGTGCCTGCGTCCGTCTGTCTGCCCGTCCGTGTGTCTGCACGTCTGTTTGTCTGTCCATTTCGTTCTGTGCATGTGCATGTCAAAGTAATGGACGAAAACGTAACGAAACGAAATTTCGGCATACGTAGAAATGCCATGCATATACGACTACTTTCCTCTTTCCCTTGCTAATCCTCTACCCATACCCTATATCTATCTATCTCCATCTTCGTGCTTAGCTAGTCAACAGTCAAGCCTCCCCGTAGCCCAATTTAAACAGTAGAAGCCAGCCAGTTGGTAAGCTCAGTTTTCACTGGTACTGGTGTGGACTGTGGTATGCTTTTAGACCCTGTCTTTGCAAAAGTTTAAAGCGTACATTAAGTTAGTTAAGTTACGATACTTGTGACTCTATAAAACAACAGCAATAGTAGATTGTTATAGACGTTTTTTATACCCTTTAAGGAATGTATTAGGTTTGTCAGAGTATGTAACAGTCAGAAGGAGGCGTGGCAGACCCCATAAAGTATATATATTCTTGATCAGCATCAATAGCCGAGTCGATATAGCCATATCTGTATGTCCGTCTGCCTGTCCGTATGAACGAAAGGATCTCAGAGTTGGTTAAAGCTACAAGTTCAAACTTGGTCAGTATCGAAGACATGTTTAGTCAGTCAATTCAAGTTTTTTTTCTTTTTTTTATGCCTTTTTTTTTAAATTAATTTATTTTATTAAACAACAATAACTTCCTTATTTTAGCTTGCTGTTGCCCTAAGCAACTGTTAGTTTGTATTTTTACTGCTCCCTAAGTAGTACTAGTAGTATATTAGGTTTGTCACATAGTTGCATACAATTTGTAGTTTTCAAAGTTTACTACAGGGTTGCTGACAGTCGAGCTGTTCTGTACCCAGCTCTTAGTTGTTGCTAGGTTTTGCGGTGCTCTCTCGTCTGCGGTGCGCTGTGACTGGCAACTGGTGACTGGTGACTGGCGACTGGCGAGTGAATGACTTTTGCGCCTGGCATTTAAATGAAGGCGCAGCTTAAATGGATTTGTGAGTTGCCTGGCGGCAGCGGAATGAACCAACGAGAGTGAACATCATATGAAGAAGATATAGTATAGTATATGTTCAGCAGGTAACATAGCTTGGAAGGTAGATAGTAGCTGTTGGGCTATCAACTTGATGCTGTGCCTAGCCCCGAGCTGTCTTGCGTTTCCTTTTCCCACTACCTCTTATCCTAAATGCAATTTTCAGCTGTGTGTGTGTGTGTCTGTAAATAAAGTTCTTATTTAAATGAATTTTCAGCTGCATTTAAAATGCTTGTGATTTGTTTAGCTGCTGTTGCTCTGTTTTTCTCTCACCTGCCTCTAATTAAGCTTTTGCATTTGTCAAGCTGCCTGCGTTTAATTTTGTGTTTTTTTTTTCCACTGCCGCTAATTGAGTTGCGTCGTGCGTCTCTCTTTATCACTCTCTCTCTCTCTCTGTCTCACACACAGAAAAATGCAGACTGTAGACCATTAATGAAAAATAATTTTTGTAATTAAATAATAATTTTTGTAGCTTCTTCGTGTCTTTCGGAACATGTCACAAGATAACGAAGTAACTTTTGCTCTCAAGCAGCTAGCAACATGCCACGCCCACTTACACATATATACTACATATGTACTTTTAAGATTTATGCAGTCTTGTCTAAAGTTTTTCTCCAGAATAAATGCAGCATAAATTATAAACAGCATAGAAATGAATTTCTGAATTCCTGGAGTTTTATATTTGGCAAGTTGGAAAAGTGTTATCAAGCGGCAATAGATTTCAAAAATATGCCGTATAATTTGTCAGCAAAGAACCCATATTTTCTGTGCGTTTGTGTGGAAAGTTTAAGGAATTTTCCAGTGCATTTTCATGCTTAATTTGCATAACTCACACTCTTATGCATCACTCTGTGATTTAAGTTGAATTCAGAGTGATAGAAAAACACAAGAAATACAAAAACTGCAGCACAAATATTTGACAAAAATACTGCTGATTGGCTGGCAAGAAGTGCCACAAAATGTGGCAAGCATTCAATATATATATGTACGTATGTATGTATTACTGGAAATGGCTTGCAAACCTTGATTGTCTAAATCAATTATGGCAATTATTTATATTTATTTGAGAATACAAACAGAAATGCAAATTTTGGAATTCAAACGCAAGTGCAAACATGGCCATAATTGCATTTAAAGCCTAAACTTGCCTTCTGCACGTTTTCTTCTATGCCCCCAAAGGCAAACTCATATGCATATCACGCATACGCCGTGTGAAACGCAGGCAAGAAACTTAATTGCTATTTGAGGACAAAGTCAAAAGTGACTTGAGTTTATAAATCGATAATAAAGTCACACACAGACTGATGATGATAAGCTTATGTTGCAAGCTAAAGTGTCGATAAACTGTGAAAAGATGTTCATAGCATTATTCCGATTAAATATGTATGACTTGAAAGACCATTCAAATAATCTATTTTAAGTGACTTAAGCGCATCAGTTGAGAATAATACTTTTCTATTGCTTAAAAACTAACGTAAAGTAGGAAACAAGCTGGAAATGTTAGTTTTAGCAGTTATAAGTTTTACTTTAGCTCTCAGCTGATCGTTTCTATTAAAGATGTATGCTACAGAAGTCTGATGTGTATAAAATTCATTTAGTGTTGATAATAACTAAGGGATTAAAGTGTAAAAATTTGTTAAAGCTGGAATAGACAACAGAATATCGTAGCTATATAGTCTATAGTAGTTCGATTTAGATGAAATTTTAAGGATACTTTAAAACTACGGTTTAACATAATTTGTGTGAATATGGATAAGCTAGCTTGTATGACAGATCAGTTTTTTATACATTTACGATAGAGTATTCGTATGGTAACTATAAGATATAGCAGTCAAATTTAAATGAAATTTTGTGGAGATGCTTGGATTGCTACCAAATATACTTTGTCTAAATTTGATTAAGCTAGCTCATAAAACAAAAAAGTTGTACATACTATAAAAATGGTGGTTTCGTCAGATTATTCCTAAGGTAGCTAAATGATATAGTTATCCAAATTCGATGAAATTTTCAGGATACTTTCAGATTACTACTAAATTTAACTTGCGGGAATTTTGTTTATGTAACTTAAATAACAGAAAAGTAATGCATACTACAATATGATATATATAGGTGTATAATTTCTTCAGCTTATACTTATCTTTGTGATAAAGTGAATCGATGAAGCTAATACGTTTCTAATGGTCTTTTTGTTCTTTTTTTTTGGTATTTTGCAGGAAGCCTATCGCCGTTGGGTGTGCAGCACTCTGGTGCCGTATTTTGCCGAGCCACAGGATGTTGATGCGGCAGCACCTTCATCAGCTAGAACTTCAACTACCACGGCAACTTCAACAGCAACAACACCAATTCCAGTTGATGACCCCACGTTGAACCGTAGGTCAACAGCGAAGCCAACGGCAACAGCAACGGCAGCAGTTAAAAGCAAACGTGCTGCAAGAAATGCTGCAACTGTTGTTGCTGCTGCTCCGGCCGCTGCTGCTGCTGCTGCTGCCACAGGCAATGCCAACGCCAACGGCAGCAAGCATAAATCTCAGAAATTAATCAGCAATAACAATAAATCAAACAACGGCAATAACATGAACGAGCGTCAGATTAATCAACAGCATGACGAGGACAATGAGCTACTTCAGCAGCACAAAGCAGCAAATACGATTGTGAATGCGAATGTGAATGCCAATACGATTGTGAGTGTGGCACAAACGTTCTATGACGTTGCTGGCATTACCGCCCAGCATCAGTCCGCATCCTCCCTATACCCATTTCCATCCCCAAAACCAAAACCAAACCCAAACTCAAACCAATCTCCAGTTCACAATAACAATCGAAGGGATAAAAGTAGAGCTACTGCAATCGCTGACCGACAAGAGGAAGATCTTAAACAATTCAATAATTTCATATCGACTGCCAATAATGCGGATCCCAGCGCAGCGGATCCAGTGATATCAAAACTACAAAAGAGGTAATACCCCATAAAATGTCAATCTAAAGCGATACATAGAGTAGAATAGTCTGCATTAAGCCCAAATTAAATAATTAGCTAATACTTTAATCTTTCTGGACTTTTTTGCTCTGTGTACCCAATTCCTTGCACTCTCTTTGATAAACTAATACTTATTCTAACCTATATATTACCCCTTTTATAGATCAACCAGCAAGGCAGAGTTCCGTAAGCGTCGTCGCATTCGACCCTGTCTGAGTGTTTGCCAAACTGTGGAACAAAAGTGTCCATATCTGCTGCCCGCCGATCGCGCCCCAGCGCTGCCCACCCAATATGCCGGAGAGCCGACATTTTCATGCCTAGGTGAGTAGTGAAAGGGAAAGTTGTACGCCCTTGCCGACTAAATGCTACACGTTGCTCTATCTGTAAGCTTCAAATGCTGTCTGTACTTCAAATTTTGTAACTGTAGCTTCTATTAAATCTAGAAGTTCACTTGTGTTCGAATGTGAAGACTCGAGCTCTTAAGTATAGATTCATTTGCCTATAATTGGATAAAGTGGATAAAGCATTTTGGAGATTTATTAATTTTAAAGGTGCTTAGAGCTGTCTGTAGTTCGAATTTTATAGCTCTACCTCTGAGTAGTGCAGATTTGAAGCCCTTTTAAACTACTTCTCATTCTGGGACGTCTTCAGTTAACATTTGGTAGCTCTAGCTTTTAAAAACTTGGTGCTTAGAGCTGTCTGTAGTTCGAATTTTATAGCTCTAGCTCTGAGTAGTGCAGATTTGAAGCCCTTTTAAACTGCTTATAATTCGGGGACGTCTTTAGTTAACATTTGGTAGCTCTAGCTCTTGAAAACTTGGAAATTTACTTGTGTTAGCTTGTAAAGTCTTTCGCCCTTCTTGTGTAGATGTACATGTTCCCTTTTGGGTAAAGCGAGAAGTACATAAAGTAAATAATATATGCCAAGATGTACACTAGTATGTAGTTCAAATTTCATAGCTCTAGCTCTTATAAACTTGAAAATTTACTTGAGTTAGCTTGTCTGTCTCCCTTCTTGTGTTGATTTACATGATCTTCATTGGGTAAAGGGACAAATACATGAATTAAATAATTTATGCCAAGATGTACATTAGTAGTTAAAATTTCATAGCTCTAGCTCTTAAAAACTTTGCATTTAAGAAACAGGACAGTGTAGGCTAATCAGTCAGCTAGAGAAACGTGTACTGTATATGTTCAAAACTCATTTATTAGTGTGCAAAAAGACAAGTCCATACTCATGCTGGCTTATTTGCTTACAGATCAAAATATACCCGAGACCGGTGAGCAGCTGAAGAAATCGAGTTACGGTCCCAACGACTGCTGCTACAGTTACTGCGATGGACCAATGTCTGGCGTCTGCACCATCTGCAAGGAGTTTGCCGCCAGTTCCCCAACCGAATCCGGCCGTAATGGAACTGGGAGCGGCGGAGGGCCTCGGGTGCATAACATAACGCTAACGATGAGCTCGCCGCCCGGTGAGCATGCACGTGCCGCCAGCGTCTCGGTGGCGCTGAGGAATGTGACGCAGCAGGGAGCGGGAGCGGGAGGAAGTGAGTCGGAGGCGCTGTTGGAACGTTTGCCGTATTATGCACGGCACGACAGTGTCTACTATTATGACGATGACGGGGACAAGGGCAGCGATATGCCGGACATGGCGCTATCCGGCGGCTGTGCAGCGGTGCCATCGGTGACGACGCGCTGCGAGATTCCGTATTATGCATCCGGTGTGGCGCCGACGCCGCCGACGCAGCTGCTTGTCTGGCTGAGCGCGTTGCTCGGTCTGCTGAGCAGCTGTGGGGCAGCTGGGGCAAGGCAGCGTTGCACGCGTGTTGCCCGTGCCACCACGAATGGACGTGCCACCGAATGTGCGGCCAGCTGCCACGAACTGATGGCCAGTTCCAGTGCCAGTGCCAGTTCCAGTTCAAGTCCGAGTGAGAAGACAAGGAAGCGGGAGCGAGAGCGAGAAAGCACAGGAAACGGAAGTGCAAGCTTCACTGCCAGCCAGACCAGGGCGTGGGCATGGGCATGGGCGTGGGCGTGGCCATGGACAAGGGTATGGGTATGGGCGTGGGCATGGCCAGTGAATACTTATAAAGTAACGTGTAGAAAAGTGCGATATTTTAGCGGCAATAGTCGCAGTAAATTAAAACCGACTTCTAGAGCAGATTGTAAACGTATTATTAGCTATAGCGACATACAACAACTAATACGAATACGATTACGATTACGAATACGAATACGATTACGATTACGAAAGAGCAGTGGCGATAGGAATACGATGAATACAAGAAACTATCGTTACTTTTACTATTACAACTACAACATTAACGATTGGTGGCGAAGATGGAACTGGTTCGCTATGGGCGCCTTATAGTGCATGCAATTAGTATGCGATCGGTCGGTCAACCACAACACAAACAACAACAAAATTGCAGATAATACCGTTTACCGATATAATGTCATTAATTGTATTTCGTACTCTAGAAAATTACTCGTAAAACTAGCTAATTAAAAAACAAAAAGAAAAAACAGAAAACAACAAGTAAATAATTAAAATCTATATATAGTAAATACTACTATATACAATAGTAATTATAATAATAATAATAATGATAATGATATTGATTGCGGGTCTCTTGCAACCCAAAACAGGAATATGGATTATTAAAATAAATGAATAGATGGATGGATGGATGGCAAAACTTTAAATATTTATGGTCCTCTTTCAAGTGAACAAAATATATATATATATATAAATAATAAAAAAAAATTAAATAAAAAAAAGCAAAAGTAACAAATTATAAATCTCTATTACCAAACAAAGAAAGAAAATTAAACAAATAGCATATTTTATTACAACTAGAAACAAAGAATATTAATATTTAATTAAACAAAAAACAACTGCCACAAAAATAGGTTTTTTAGGTAAACATTAAAAACATGACAAAGAAAAACCACAAAAACAATATATTAAAATGGAAAAGTATATGAAAGAAAAACCAAAAACCAAAAAATTAACTTACATAGTTATAAACTTAAATAAACGGCAAAGAAACAAAATAAATAAAAACCAATTTAAAAACAAAAAACGAGCAAATTTTAGGTTAGCTAAAGAGAAAAAAGTAAATAATATTTCAATAAAGACAAAAGCAAACAAATATTAACAAAAATTCGCTGCATAAAAAAATTAAAAAATAAGCAAAATAAACAATTAGCAGGAAAAATCAATGAACTCACTAAACAAATTGACATAGACATAAACCGCTTATCGAAAACCCATCTCAAAACTAAGGCTGCAAACCGGTTTGGGTTTTTAAGCTTAGTGAGCTGCAGCTTGAACCGCTTTACTTTAATTTACTTTTAAACTCAATGCTAAATTTCAGTAGTACTCAAATAAATCACATTATTTTAATTAATTTAATTCAGTTCATCGAGCAAATGTCTTTATCTTAATATAGACTCCATATGTCGGTTCTTCGAATTTACAATTTTCGCTTTACAAAATTTTTGTTTCTTTACATTTTAAATTGTGCAGCCATCTTTATAAACAAAACGCTCACTACCCATAACTCTTGCAGTTTAAAAGCTATAAGCTTACGATTTAAAAAACTTGACAAACTAAACTGTTCAAAAATGTTCACAAAGTTAAATTACAATCGATAAATGTACTCAAAAGATATGAGCAAAACTAAATAACTTGTTTGCAGTTCCACGAACAGTGACGTCAGACCTTCGCGTGCTCAAGACAGCCGCACTTTTGAAGAGCCGAACCGTAGATTTTTAAAAATTTTAGAGGTTTGCAGCCTTACTCGAAACTACATCAAAACATTAAATGATAAATGAGAAAAATAATGAAAACAAAACAAAAAACAATGAAACTTGAAAAAAACTTTACTTATTGCATAAATTAGTTTTAAACAAATCAAATATTATAACATAGTCACAAATGGAAGCGATTTGATAGAAGATGAAAAAACAAAAACCGATTTAAATGAAAAGGAATTAGAAGAAGAAGAAGAAGAAGAAGCAAAAGAGGAAGCAGTAACAACCAAAAATGTGTCTAAGATTGTCTTTATTTAGTTTTAAAATAAAAACAAAAAACTTTGTATAACCAAAAAAAAAAAAAAAAGAAAGAAAAGAAAACAAAACAATATAAAGCGCACAGTAAACTTAAATTGTAAGGTTCATAAACATAAACATTAGAAGCGAGTATATAATGTTCAAGTCGAAGAAGAAGATGAAGGAGAAGAAGCATACGATTATATACGAGATTATAGGAAAAATTGGGAAAAGTTGCAAAAAAAAAATGGGCAGGCAGATAGAACTTAAAAGTAAAGTATAGCTTAGGTATACACAGGTAAAAACACAACGTGCAACGCAGCTGTAGCAACAACAACATACCTACTATATATATATATATAAACAAATATATATATATGAATAGTGCATACAAATAATAATAATAATAATAATGAAAAATAATGATGAACATTTTTGTAATAAAGTTAACTCTATGTAGCGTACATAAATGATTGAGAAACCAAAAACAACAACAACAACAACATAAATATATATATATATTATATATATATATATTATAATTAATAATTTATCGTACATAATTGCAGCAAAATGAAAATAAAAAAAAACCAAATAAGAAAACTTGAAAAACTATAGGCAAACAATAATGAAGAATTAACGAAACGATTGAAGATGTTGCAAATAACATTATGGTAAATAAGTATTAAATTATATATAAATATATATATACATATATATATATGAGAATAATTAGTTACTAAAATAAAAACAAACGATAGATGTATTTGGTATTAACTAATTGCCTATTGAATTAAGCGTGTACCACCAACATGATTCAACTCTCCACTCTCTCTGTCTCTCTCGAAGAAACTCTACAAACTCACCAAACTTTCGCTGCTCTCTCACTTTCTCTCTCTCTCTCGAACTATGCGCACCCTGTTGAGAGTTTTGGGCACTACGTTACTTTGGTTTTGTCACTTTGCTTTTCAACTCTATCACTCTCTTGCTCTCACACTCTCTGTACGTCTCTCTTTCTCTTTCTGTAGCTTTAGTTTCGCAACGGTTAAGGCACTGCAGGCAGTACTAAGAACCCACAATTTCAAACAGATCTTTTAGCTAATCCTACCAAAACAAAATAACCGACGCATTACTTTAATTCTTTTTAGTTTTGTTGTAGTGTGCATAGGTTTTAGGTGTTGTTGTAGTTCATAACGTAAGAAAAAAACTGGATAATTCAACAAATTTTAGTTAAAGCTGCTTAAAGCTCTAAAAGCGCCTAAAAGCTCACTTAAAGCTCTGAAAGCGCCTAAAAGCTCACTTAAAGCTCTCTTTCAGTCACGCTGTACTATTTACCAAAAGTCTATAAGCCTTGATTGAACTGCATCATAAACTTAAAAGCTCCTCGTACCCACCTGAGAAAAAAAATCAGCTTTTTGCCGCTCATTTCCATATCAAAATTAATCAATACTCAATACAACAAACAGTAACCTGCTATTTGCCTTTGTAAATACACACACCTACACAGACACAACTCTCTCACACACACACAGACACATAAAAAAAGTAGTATGCAATGTATTTCAATTTCAAATTTCTCTTACTGATTAATTTCAATATTATTTCTGATTAATTGATTTTGTTTTTGGGATATGAGAAGTATTTTTACATACACCGAACTTGTTCTCGTCCTCTGGATTAATTGTGTGTGTTTTTCCAACTAACTGAGGAGGTTCAAAAACAAATGAGCATATATATAGACAAATTCTTAAAATATATATATATATATAAAAAATGATAAGATGTAGACGACGATGAGAAAGAAGAGGAAGCACACGTTTTCGAGGCGAAATATGTTAGAAAACATTTCAAAGCGAGAGCCGCTGGCACAAATTGCGCGCATATGCAAATTGTTATGAATTATTGTGTACTTTTGTAAAACTTTTTGATATATATAATATAGTTAACATGAATAGATGCCTAAATAATAAATTAAATGTTAATTTATTTAAATGTAAAACAACAATAAAGCCAAAACCAAAATGAAGAACGAAGAACGACGAACGAAACTAATACGCGAAATCATCAACTTGATTTTGTTTCTTGGCGTCTCATTGGATAAGTAACACACAAAAAATTAGCAGAGATCCAAAAATATAAGATAGTGAGGTTATGTTTGGCATGCCAAACGATTTGATAGCCTTGCAGTGGGCTATATAAAATAAGAGTAACTTCTGTTAGTCCGATTTTAGCGTATGAACTGCAGTCGAATCAAATTTCATTGCGACAGACAGACGGGTGGACAAACAGATGGACGGACGTACAGACAGACAGACGGACGGACAGACAGACAGACAGCCACTGCAAGGCTATACAAAATGATAATGATTCTGAATAATGGCTAATGGCAATTGTAACTGTAACTAGTTGTTGGTAATGGAAGTGGAAAGCCAATGTTTGATTGATCGATAATACGGGGAAAAAGCAATTCGAAAATGATGCGAATTGTTGATTCAAAGAAATTACTTTACATTCAAGTTTTTGTGTACAAAAGTATCAATTGAGCGAATGTCATTGCATCATTCTAGACACTTCATATACTCGTAATGTTATTCAACTTGAAACCGAAACGAAATCGAAAGCGAAAGCGACATCATAACAAAAGCAAAACAAAACAAAAAGTATATTAAAAATAATTAGCACAAAACCAAAAAAAGAAAAAGCATAAAAATAATAATAAATAAATTAAAATATATATACAATAATTTTATAAGCAAACGACAGCTGCTAAAACAACAACAACAACAACAACAACAACAAACAGCAGCTGCAAAATGTTCACACAAAAAAAGAAAAAGAAAATGTTATGTCAAGGTAGCAATTATTTTTTACAAAAGCCGAAAACTACATAAAAAATCCAAAACACACACACACAACTATTTAATGTATGTAAAAATAATGAGAAAGGTATAAAAAAAACATTTTAAATGCGAGAAAAAATGCAAAAAACCGAAAAACCAAAATTCTTTTTAGGCCAACACGAAATTGCATAATTTATGTGCCAAGCGATGAAGAAGAAGCAGAAGAATGTGGTAATAAAGCCAGAAAGTATGCTATGTATCGTATTTGATATCATCAACAACCGAAAAAAATGTACTTAAAAACCAAAAAAAAAAAACACTTGAAAAACCTAAGCAAAACAAAACTCAAATGAAAATGAAAAGAAAAACTCATGTCAAATTTAATTAAAAGCAAACAAGAGAAAAATATATAAATTTAAAGTGAATACAAAATGCCGACGATTTCAAAATATTCTATAGAGCATAAAGTATTTCAAAAAAATCCCAAAAAAAAGAACAAAACCTGCCCCCAAAGTTCCCCAACACACGCTCTTGAGATGCCAACAATAATAATAATAACAAAAAAAAAAAAAAAAAAACAAAAAACGAAACGAATATAAAAAGTGCAGAAATTATTAAGGTAAAAAGCAGCTAAAAACTTTAAGAAAACTAAATGAAAACTAAATAAAAACTCAACTGAAATCTTCTGTACTTGTTAATTAACAAACCAAAATGCCACATAGAGACACATAACATTTAATAACTTAAATTAAACTATAAAGAAAAACTGAAAGTAAATAATACTCCCGACCCCTACCCAACCCCCTACCATACCTTACCACGCCTTACCTCTTCCTTTACCCACTTCCCAACTAAGCAGCAGTCAAAAAACAAATCGCATCTTAAATTGAGAGCAGATAATTGTAATAGTAAATACTATGTACTATGTAATAATATATTAACTAATAATAATGATAATTATAATAACAAAACTGGCATAATTATGGTAATTGTAAAATAATTAAACAATGACGTAAACGTGAAAAACAAGTGAAAATAATATGAAAAATAAAATTGTTGTTATTGAATGTATTTGTATAGAAAAATTATTATGATTATGACGATGAATAATAAATGATTACAAAATATAATAATTATTGTTCGAAAAGCATAAAAACCAAAAAAAAATACAAAAAAAAAAAACCAAAAAACACAAAAACAACACACACAAAACCAACAAACAAAAAAAAGAAATGAATTAACAAAAACCAAAAAAACGAAAAAGCAAAAACAAATAATATATATACATAATATATATGAGAACAATGACTGGATTCATTTCATTCAACAGCTTAAAGCTTTAAGCGGAGCTTTCAACTGGCAACTTTCAACGTACTTAGCTTTACCAGTTTCCAAAGTCCCGCTAAGTCGCCGCTGTGGAAGCACACAAAGCGAAAAAAAGTTCAGTAGAGCACACCCGACCGTATGATACCCTCTGCCACTCATATTTTATAGCTTATGTGCAAATTTCATAACAATTTTGATGTTTCGAAGTCAAGAACATAGTTTTTTTATCGCTAATTGTGAGCGCCAGGAGCATGGCAGCTAAGGAATAAAACAAACTCGTATTAACTGCTTAAATATGGAGTCCACATACCAAATTTAGTGCCTCTAGCTCTTACCAGCTCTGAGATCTGTGCGTTCAAGCAAACAGATGGAAGAACAGACAGACGGACGTAGCTACATCAACTGCTACTACTATATCCTACTACTACTACTATACCCCGCCACGCCCCCTGCTGCCTGCTGCCCGTTACATACTTTTAACAAACCTAAAATACTCTTAACAGCGGATACAAAAAAAGCTAAGTTTGCGTAAAAACTTGTGAATTGCAAAACTTTCGCTTTTTTTTGCCCCTTTTTGCGCCATTTCTTTTGCTAGGTCAGTATTCTATAAGACGGGGCTGCGGTGGGGGGGGGCAGAAGTTGCCGCTGCCGATGTGCGGCTCGGCTTTTCTTCCTGTGTAATGAGCCGAAGTCGTTTTGCTTGCTGCCGAAGCTATAGCCGAACTGTCAGCCGAAGTGTCCTGTTGCAGGTGTCGCTGTGGCAGCAAATTGTGCCGCAGATTCAGATTCGTTTCAACACGCGAAAGGGAAAGTTCGTGGAGCGCTGAAAGCCGCTAGCCGACGCCTGCCGCCTGCCACTTGCCACATTTTTACCTGACAGCTGCCACAATTGCGTGCCACGAGTCCAAGTCCAAGTGCGAGTGCGAGAATACGTATACGCAACGTGTGTTCGTTAGTGTGTGCTGTAAGTGTTTTGTTGTGTTGTGTTGTTGGCTGTGTGTGTTAAACTTGTACAAATATTTGCACAGGCAACACGGATAAACGTTAACTTTAACGAGCTGACGGTCAAAACGGTGTGTGTGTTGCCACATTTTTAGAGCGCCAAAATAGCCAACACACAGCTAGCAAATAGCTAAACAAATGTAAGTATTTTAATATTTTAAGCGTTTAACTTTATAACAAGAAGTTTTTGAATTTCTATTTTGGAGTTAACTATTTTGGCAATATTTGTTAGGTAAAAAGTAGCTAACATAGCTAAAATAGCTAAATATTAGTATAACTAGTAGTTCAAGCAGAAGATATAAATTCTTATATAAATATTGTTAGATTTCTATCTACCAGCTGACTTAGTTAACAACTTTTACCAGCTTTTGAAACCAATCAAATAGCTAAGATTACTAAAATAGCTAAATATAGTTATATTAAGTAGTTTAAGAAGCATATTTCAGCGATTTTATAACTATACAAGAAAAAAGGCATATTTGTGTCTGATAGCTAACTCATTCTACAACATTTGTTAGCTTTGCTAATTAAAATAACAGCTAACATAGCTATAATAGCTAAATATGGCTACATTTTGCAAATTCAAATATCGAATTTCAGTCTTTTTAGCTTCATACCATACCAAAAAAAGTTACATTCAGTCTCAAATCTGACTAATTCTATCCCATTTACTAGCAAATAAGCTAGCTAGCTATAAATGAGCTAAAAATGGCAACACAGCAAATAGCTATACAGCTTTTACAACTGTTAATTTTGCGGTTTGTTTTTGCATTTTTTGGACGCCCTACGAAGAGTAGACCATAGAACAGATAAAAACGAAAACACGTGTGGAAAATACACAAAAAAAAAACACAAAAACTAATTACAAATTGGATGACAACGTTTTTGGGCGTTTTGTCCTTTTTGGCCAAAACAAAACAGCAAGCATCAATTGGCAGACAACATGGCTTTCTACTCAATTTCAGTTGATAATCCCAACACAAAATCCAACTCATAACCCATAACCCATAAACCCGCTGCTCCACGGGCGGTTCAAAAGGTCAAATTTAATGAAAATTGGCACTCAATTTAGCTGAAGCGTCAGACGCTTTGTTTAAACAGCACAACAACAAAACAACAACAGAACAACACAACATATTATGCATAATATATATGTAAATTGAAATTCAATTTGAAAAGGTTGAAATCAAATTAACTTTGCCTACAAAGTTCAAACTGCAACTGTATACAGAATCTCTAAAAAGTTCTAGCTACAAAAACAAGAAGTTTAACAAAAGTTTTTTTAGTGCCAGCAGCTGTAGAAATTTATAGCTAAATTTAATATAAAATAGTAGTAGATTTAGTTAGTTAAATTATGTGTCTTTAAACTTATTTTCCAACTACACAATTTTAAAACTTTTGTTAGACTAAAAAATCTACAAAAAGCTTGAGTTATTCCTAATTTTCCTGTAAGTTTTCTTGACACAAATTTATATTGTATAAGTTCCATATAATCTACAGAACTTTTCTGGTTAAAAACATATATAAATATATTGTATATTAGCAGATTTATGGCAGCTAATTTACATGCAGCCAAAAGCGCTCAATACTCGTTTATCAGCTTCATTATTTTTCTTCGTATTTTTGTATTTTGTGTGCTGCAGTTCATTAATAAATAATTAATTGCATTTAATAATACTTGACAAATTGCTGGCCATTAGCTCTGATGTGCTGTGTGTGGTTTAAGTGAGTAAGTATATATTTTGGGTCGTAAACTCACTCAAAGATACAAATGTATCTGAGGCGGAAACGTGACTGAAATTCCATACGCTGCGAAAGGAAAACCCATGAAAATGCGAATGATTTAAAAATGTTGCCAGCGAAACGAGGCAACGGGGCAAAGTTGCCGCCAGCAACGTTAATCAGCACGCTTATCCTCACCGCATTAATAATTCAAACCCAACAACAACAGCAACAACAGCCAGAACAACAACAACTGGAGCTGCAGCAGCACATTGACGATAAAGCGTCGACTCCGACGCCAACGCCAACGCCAGCGTTGACTGCAGCAAAAGCTCAGCGAATACACGAACCCAATGCAAAAGCAAATCGCGCTGTGTTGAACAACGCAACAGTCGAGACGCGCAGTGGTAAGTATGGGCGAGTGCCCAAATTTTGTGCTTGAGGTGGCGAGAAAGAGATAGCACTAAGCATAAGCTTTTCTTAAACTTTAAATTGCCATATCTTGGCCAAAAATGCAGCGATTTTTAAACAGCATAGCATTTTGAACAGTATTTAAGCACAAAAATAATTCTGCAATTAAATTTATAGATTTTCTAAAATTTGATTTTTTTTAAATTTTTGAGAATTTTGCATACCTACCCCTTTAAATTTTTTTCAAAAATTTTTTGAAAATTTTTTCCCAAAAACTATGCAAATCGATCAGGAAATTTGTGATGATTATAAATATATATGGTTTATAGGGTCGGAAATTAGTTTTAAGCTTTTTATAGACACAAATTTATGTTGTTGTTCGCTTATACTCACACTTCTACGCACACTTATACTCTATCTGTTCACACTTCTACTTTTACAGGAGAAGACGCAGCTGGCAAGAGACTGCCACGTAGCGTCTTTCATGTGCGCTGGAATCCCAATGAAAAGTTTATTGTGGAGAGTCGTGAGAGTCCGGCGATAAACTCATCCAAGTTGGCGCCACATCCACGTCTGAAGGTCTCCAAGAACACCAAACTGACACTCAGTCCCAAGTTGTATCTGTGTCACGACAAGTATGCGGAGCAGTGCCACAATAAAACGGCCTCATTTCGTCAGCGAATTGTGCAGGTGTTTGAGCGTTCCATGAGGGAATCTCTCAACGAATCGAATCATTATAATGTGGACTATAAGCCCGTGTTTGGCGATAGCTTTGAGGAGCAGTATTATCCCTCCACCTGTCTGGTGATGGAGGCCGGCGTACGTGTGCTTCGTCGCAAGGATGCGCCCTTCGACAAGTTGCCCTTTGGACGGCTCTTTCCGCGACAGAAACTCTTTCGGGACGCCAAGGACGTAAAGAGCTGTGTGATTGTGTCCAGTGCTGGTTCTCTGGCTGGTTCCAAACTGGGACGGTTTATAGGTAAGAGGAGAGTCCGAAGAGAGAGCTTGACAATAAATTGCTTCCACTTTGTCTACTCTAGATACTCACGATATCGTCATGAGATTCAATCACGCGCCCACACGAGGACACGAAGTGGATGTTGGCAGCAAAACCACAATACGTGTGGTGAATTCCCAAGTAGGTTTCACTGCAGTTCCGCTCAATGCATATTACAGTTCCGCTAATTCCGCTAATTCCTAATTCCCCCCCTTAAATCATTATTTGCTTTATTTCCAGGTGGTTACCAAGCCCGAGTTTGATTTCGCACATGCTCCGATCTTTCGCAATGTCACAATTGCTGCCTGGGATCCGGGACGCTTTAATGGCACCCTCGAGGACTGGCTAACTACGGCGGACTATGATCTGTTTACCAACTATGAGATCTACAGACGTCGCTATCCCAAATCTCGCGCCTTTCTCATCGATCCGCATTCGGTGTGGCGTCTTTGGCAGAGTCTGCAAATGTTTGCCGGCAATCGTCAGATACGCCGTAATCCGCCCAGTTCCGGTTTCATAGGTAAGCTAACGGCGAGCTTTAAGCTTAAAGCTTTAAAAGCTTTTGACAGCTTTAAGCTCTTCAAGCACATTAAAGCTGCAAGTAGATAGAGTTTATTTTAAAGTTCATTCTACTTTGAAAGCACATTAAAGCTGCAAGTTGATTAAAGCTTTGTTTTTAAATTGCTCTGTCTTTTCACAGGTTTAGCCTTGTTGCTGCCCCACTGCCCCCAGGTGGACTTTGTGGAATATGTGCCCTCAACGCGTCTCAATGGACGCTGCCACTACTACAGCAAAGAGGTGAGTATTTGATTAATTTTAATACAAACTCTTTAAAGCTGCTATTTTTGTGTTAGATGAATTCCGCGTGCACTTTTGGCTCTTGGCATCCATTGGCCGCCGAGAAGTTGATGGCTCTGGACATGAATGTGGCCGATGATATGTCTGTCTTTCAGTTTGGCATATTACGTATACGTCGGCCGGACAAGCTGCTCTGTGGCTTTAACTTTTTCGGCTACTGATAACAAGCGATAACAACGATAACGATTACGATTCCGAGCCCAGCTTCAACTGGACAATCAATGTGCATTTAATCAAGCGGTTTTCACATGTGCAACTCACGTTTCAAGTAGCTTACAATTACCATTAACAGACAGAGGCTGCAGTTTAGTAGTAGTACATAACATATTTGCAATTAATAAACTTGTATTTGCCTATACCCTGGAGTAGATACAACAGTGTGCGGTGGGTGTGTCACTGCGGAAGCTGAAATACCCTTGAGAGTTGCGAATTGCCCACGCAAAATGCTCGCTTAGCAGACAATGGAGTCTGTTAAGTGCCCGTTGCACTTGAGTTTGATTGTTTGTTTGTGCCTCCAGTGCGTCTTGAGTTGCCACAATAGCAACTGCAACAATTTAGGACACCTACAGCTAACGACGACTACATTATACCCTGTAGCGGTGAAAAATTGGGAACAAAATTCAGTTAAAGGTAAGAAAACCAAAAAAAAAAATTATAATTATAACAGAAAAGTCTGTTTCATATGTTAGTGTAGTGTGTATCACTGCTTAGTGATATTACAGGGTATGTTAAGCTGTTTTAAAAAGTAATAGCTTATGAAAAAGTGTTTAGTAAGCAAAACTTACACTTTAGAGCATTTAAGAAACTGTTGTTTGACTGACTAGTCGAGCGTGCTGACTGCTTTAAAGGTATTACAGGGTATGCTGCATGTTTAAACCATTAAATGCCATAACTGTTGTCTACACAACGACCTGAGCGTAACATATACTATATAATATTTGCAACAAGACAACTAAAGACAGGAACACACTGGAGTTTTGTGCGCAGGAGGGCGTGGCAAAAGGGGGCAAAGGGGGTAGGCGGCAAGCAGCATGGCTCATTAATACGTGCTGCGGCGTATGAAACGTGACGGGCATGTCAAAAACAATAACAACAACAGAAACAGATGAAGAAGAGCAAAAGACCAGCCCCGAAAACAGAAAAGCAAAGTGAAATAATAAAAAAAATAAACAGCAACAACAAAAACTGTTGATGGCAATTGCAATACGCGGCGTATGCGCAATATCTCGCTCACTGTTATTGCAGTCGGCAATTAAATAAAATATATATATGTATATATATACATATAGATATATTGGCCAAATAAACAAGTTAAGCATTTAAGTGAACGCATTGAACCAGGAACAAGTGCTTAAAGCACAGAACAAAACGAAAGTTATGGCCAAAAGGGGCGCAGCATCTTACCAACGTCTTGAAAAACTTTAAGCCAAGTATTCTTTTTTTAGAGTACTTGAAGTTAGAAAAGCTAGAAGCACTTACATATGTAGTTTATCAGCAAGTGAGTGGTAGCAACAGGCAGGCAAATTCTATATCTTTTATCGTCTAAAGCATATATGTTCTCGATTTGCATAAACAGCTCAATCTCTGGAACTATTAGCTCTAGAGCCACTAAATTTGGTATACATACGTAACATTACTTGTACCAAACGCTCTTGATGTTAGTTTTATTCTTCGGCTAAGTCTAAAAAAACTTAAAAAAAATAACTAAAAGGCTTTTAATAAACGCGTTACTCGTATAATTCTTCAAATATCTTAAACCGTATGTACATATAACCTTATATACCTGTAAATCTCATTATCATTTCAAATATGAATATCACTTTAACTCTCAAATGATATAATATTTGATATTCCACGTCATATCTTAGTACAGGTTCTTTTGTAGTTACCATTTAAGTCTGTGTACACATACGGCTACTTTATTTTTACCAGCCACACTTACCGTTTCAAATGTCAACCAAATGTGGCAAGTGTAAGTGTCATGTGAACTTTGACAGCTGTATCGACCAGCAGACAGAGAGAGAGAGAGAGGGAGAGTTCAAAACCCTACCTACTGGGGAGGGGTCAAAAACTCTTTGGTACAACAGCACAAAAGTTCAGCTAACTCAATACCCAAAAAAAAAAAAAGTGCAATGGGATTTATTTATTTTATTTACTTTACTACCAACATCCATTTACGAGCTGTGTTTGACAAATGCAAATAGCATGTGGTTGCCCCCTCTCTTACGCTTAGTACACTCTACAGTTGTCTCTTTCACTCCCATACTCTACACTCTCTACTCTTCCTGTCAATTCAATTATTTCTGCTGTTTTGTTATGGCACATTTCTGCAATTCACATTTTCTGTTTATGTTTATTTCCAGTGTTTCGCATTCAATGACTGCTGTTGCTTAACCCCTCCCTTCTTCCTCTCTCTCCTACCCACTTTCCCACTTCCCTATATACACCCCTCTCCTATATTTAATCAAAAATATTTGTGATATGTTTTGATTGCAAAACGCAAATCAATTTTACAATCGGTCAAAAGCACCTGGCTCTGGCCAACCAATTTTGGCGCGTTCATTGGCCCAAAGAACGAACGTGTTTGTAATTCCTGAAAACCTTTTCAGATATATACATTTAATAATTCTATATGTCCCATAAGGCCATTAACTGCAATATCATAATGTTTATGGAAATGCTCTAGACATTATCATTAGCATTTTTATGGGAGGAGTACACAATGGAACGAAAAATTTTAATTTAATAAAGCGAAATGTAGTTGTTAAATATTTGAAAATTTATTTTGAATTATTTAATTGAATAATATGATTATTAGGATATTGATTTAGCAATTTATATTATATAAACTTCGAAATGTAAGAAAAAAATGTTACATATAGGAATTAAACATTTTATTTTATTCTATTTAGCTTTTGAATAGTAGACAAAATTTTTTTCACTATTCAAGTAAATTGTATAGCTTAAAATAGAATTTTTCACCAACTATAAAACTTTTCCTTAAAGCTAAAATTAGCCTTGATTACTCAACATTTTTCTACGATTTTCCCTGAGAAACCCTTAAGTTTAACTAATAATTAAAAGTATATTAATTGATTTGCACACTTTCTTAATGAACAAACACGTTTAGCAACGTTTTGTAATACTCAAAATGAATTATTAACACTCTACTTATTTCAATGATAAAGTGAAAAGTACGTGCAAAAAACTAAAAAGTGCTTACAGCTGCATAAGTGATTTGGTAGCTAAGTAGCAACTTGGCTAAGAACCTCTAAAGAAAGTTTAATGAATTTTCCATGTAAACTCATTAAAGTATTTTGGGATTCAAATTAAGTGATTGAGAATTGTGCATGCGAATGGGATGTGCTCTCAAATTAATTAGTGGTATTCCATGCCATTTGCCTCCACGTGTTATGCATAAATATATAGATGTTATGTTATGTTATGTTATATAAATGACAGCTCTGGTCGATGTGGAGGGTCAAATCAACATTGAAATTGTTTTAAGTTCGCTGTCAATACAATTTGGCTGCAATTCAATGTTGTGCACATGCGAATCAGACTCAAGACTGTCTGTGTGTCTGCCTATCAGTCTGTCTCTCTGTCTGCCTGTCTCCCATTATCTGTCAGTCTGTCAATCAAGCATCGAGTCATCATCTCGCATCCAAAGAATTGATCCAATGAGTGTCTCATAAGTGAAAATCCAGCAACTGGCATCAGTTTATTGTATTAATTTGCCTAAAATACAAGAAAGAGTTTGAAAACGAAGTGACCCGACTCTTGTATACCCTGTCTTAGTACTTTATTGGCTCTAACATTTGAGTTTATAGATAGATCGTTATTAAATTTTCAGGATCGTTAGATTTTTGTATACTCTAAGCACCTGTTAAGTTAAAATCGCCTACTTTAAGAAATATATGTTGAAATTAACTTTTTTAGTACTTTATTGGCTCTACGGGCTCTAACATTTGAGTTTATAGATTGATCGCTATGAAATTTTCAGGATTGTTATTTTTTTTATATACTCTAAGCAACTGTTAAGTTTGAAGCGTCTACTTTAAGAAAAATATGTTAAAATTTAATTTTAAATATATTTGTTTAACTGTTTCTTAGCAAAAAGCTCTTGGTATTATCAGTTTATAGAAAGCTTATACTGCAGAGAATTCAGCTACAAAATTTGCTGATCCTAGCGCTTACCCGCTCTCAAATCAGATCTAAAAATATATAGTTTTTAGGTTTTTAATATAAATTGTTATGAGTAGAGTTTCGTTTTAACAAAATTGTGTTATACCCCCCGATATATAGAGCATAAAGCCCAAAAACAATGTATACATATGTATTGTTTATTCATTTGTCGTCTGGTTTCTTTCTTCAGTGTTTCGGCGAAAGCATTACTCAAGACATTTCTTGGTATCGGGGGAATGTTAATGTTGCAAAGACACTGTCACCCTTTATTTGTTGTTGTTATTGTTGTTATTGTTTCTTATTTATTTAAATGGAATATGAATTAATTGTGGTTTTGGCTTTGTAAAGGGTCTGCAAATGTTGATTATTATGAGTAAACTCAACTCGAATCTAAACCCATGATGCATCAAAGCGTGTCCTACGATCACAACACGTTCCCCAGGCACTCCAATCATGTCACCATATAACTCATTGATCTCCCAGCTGGAGACAAAGGTGGCTCAGACACGCAGCCGAGAGTCAAGGTTAAGTCAAGCTTACTTATAAGGCAGATATAGAGATATACATATATATACACTCACCTTTATTTGCATGCCGTTCATTAAGTTCGATCCGCGATCTTCGATCTTCATTCTTCGGTCTGTTCAGCAAGGTCATGTGTACGTGTGTGCTACGTAACGGTAAACAAGTGATTCAGCTCTATTTCCTTTAACCAACTTAAGTATACTTGGAACTATTATCAATATATATGATTAAAATTCATTTTTTGGCTTTGAAAGCCATTTAAAAGAAAAGTCAACAGTTTATTTCCTTCATTTTCAAATACCTAACTTATAAATACTTAAATCGTAAAGTGCCCTCAAAGCGTAGTTTACCACTAACATACCACTTGGAATCCAAGGCATAATCTCCATGTGGCATGGGCAAAAAATCCAAAAGTTTGTTGGACTTAGTAGGAAATTTACTAACGATAGCATGATGCTGTATAAGAAAATGTACATTAAAATAGATTAAATTAGTAGAAAATTCTCACTTTCCTTTACTTACATTAAAGGGACACGAATGATTCATGTTTGTATAGTCCTTGAAGAAACTGTAGATGAAGTTATTGACCACATGATCGCTGTGTTTCAAGAACTTGCACACATCCACCGTATAGTTCAGATAGTATGGCATATAGCCATTGCTACGCTTAAGCAGTGCATAAGTTACCTAAAATAGAAATGCATTTAGTCATTATATTTAGTCTGCACGCTGATCAGTTGTAGTACCTTGGCATTTGTTATGGGCAATTGCAGAAATCTGACACGAAAATCCAATAATTTGAGACTGCGATTCACGGCCTGCAAATGATTCTCTTCAATGACTGCAAAACTTTCATCCTTCGATAGAGCTTTAAAGTGGGTAAACTCAAAGGAGCCATAGATCTGTAATCAAGAAATGATACTATTATATAATAGTGTATATAGTTATCAATTATAAATAATTTACGCAAGTGTAGCACAAAAATATGCCCAGAGTACGCAGAGTCCACGATCTCATAATACCAGCGTCAGAGTAGCAACTGATGGTATTATTAACTAAATATATACAATAGGGTAATTGTGCTTATAAGCTATTTAGCGATGCCATCAAGCGTTAACTGATTGATCTGACTTATTTTCTAAATATATATTTGCTGATTATTAAAAATACGCGATATAAAACTCAAAATGAAGAACACTTTATACAACCTCTTATAATAGTTACTCTAGGATCGTTTATATTTGAAGTATTTTTTTGAAGAACTAGTTTGTTTTTAAATTGATCTTCGTGAAACTTTCAGAATCGTTAATAATAATATTTTAAAGATTTGTACCAAATATTGCGGCTTAAACGCCAAAAAATATGCTACAAAAAGAGCATAAAGCTTAGAGAAAACACGAATTTCCGATAACTACTACAAAATGTCTTTCGTTTCTATAAATTAATCCGCTTTAAAGGTGCGAAAACCAAAAAAAATGAATTTTATTAACATTTTATTTGTTAAACTTTGGCATTTCCTGGAGTTTTGTCTCAGAATTTAAGAAACAAAAACACTTCCTGGCCATATGCCATATTGTTTTCAGCTAAAATGCTTGGTTTATGCGTTTGATTTGTTTTGTTGTTTTCATTTGTATAAATATAATATAAAATTTGCTTATAAAATGCAATACAAAGGCGGCATTAAAAGCCCACAAGGAAGAAAGAAAGAACGAAATAAAGAAAGACTAAAGACTGAAGACTGAAGACTGTAGAATTCCTGCACGTTTGAGATCGTATAAATCAAAACATAAGAACAATATAAAATGAAATTTAGCAGTAATACCCAGAGGGAGATGGAGAGGGAGATGAAGAGGGAAATGGAGATGCAATCAAATGATTCAGCTCTTGAACTTTTAAAGTTTAAAGATAAGCAACACTCCAATATCAATAGCAATTAGCACCAAACCCAATTTGATAACATTTGAAGCGGGGATTAAGTAACAGTTTTAAGTTGACTCATATAAAGATATAAGATGAGTCAGAACTGGAGCAGATGAGACTTGAGACGGACTTAATCAACTAAGGCTAATCTCGATTGCAATTGCAATTGTTATTGTTGTAGCTTTTGTTTTTGCATACTTTCCAAAACAAATGAGGAAGAAGCCTCTATCTACATACTATACACACATAACATACTACACACATTGTGGAATCCGTCTGACAGGGAAGGACGTCGACATCGACATCGATAGCGACAGACAAACAGACAGACAGACGTACAGACGGAGAGGCACCCGTTTATCCGAGCCATATAAAAGTATCTAAGCACAGCGAGTTGAGCTTCAGTCTAGTTGCAAACTCGTGAAACTGCAACTGAGCCAAAAGATACTCGACACTTTTCAATTGCAGTGCGCGCAGCTTGAGAAATATAGGCAATAAAGCAAACAAAATATAAATCAAATTAAATGCCAGTTAAGCAAGTGTTAAAAGTGCAATAATTATTATAAAGTAAAGTGTGCAATTTCCGGCAGCAAATAAATAAAATAACAACACAAAAAACATAAAGAGAAGACAACAAACATTAATTTTATTAGAGCATTACCTGTGAATCATTGTGTTAACAGAGTCGCGACTCTGCTAAAACTACAGCCAACAGTCCGCTGTTAACTCAACAGAGACGCGCGCGCTTGCTTACTCGCTGTTAACAGCAAAGCCAACTTTTGTGTGCAGCAATTTTGAATAACATTTGAAAAACTTTGTGTGCGGTAAGTACTCAATTCAACTCATAGTATTCATAGTACTCATAGTAGTACTCATACTGTTCTCAGTATTCGTGTTTGTATGCGATTGTATTCCAAATATTGGCCCTGAAACTCCTTTGTTATGGCCTGTTGCTCAAGAGTCCAGGCAACACACAACACACAAATTTTCTATGCCTCCGGCCTATACTATACTATATACTATACTATTTGACCACACACAATAGGGCCAGGAAATTATTCTCTACTTATTCTACTACCAAAAGCAACCACTCTCCTAGTGTTTGTGTTTGTTTGTGTGTGAGTGAATGGGTGTATATTTTATGTTTATTGTTAGTCGCGTGACTCGACACAGCGACGACGCCTTGTTCGCGCCCAAAGAACTGTTCTGTTCCTGAACTATAATAATAAATAGAACAGCGCAAAAAAAATGCAAAGTTTCTATGGGAAATTTAGTATACTCTAACCTTAAATAAATTTGTAAAAATGTTGGTCAATAGTGAGTTTCTTAAAAACAAACAATTTAAATTAGTAATATGCTTATAAAAAATTTGCTAAAAATTTTAATTAAAATTTTTATTAGTTTAAAATATTACAAAAATGTTTATAGCTGAGGCGTATTTTCAAGTATTATAATATTAAAAACATTTTTGAAATATTTTTAAATAAGTAAAATGCCTTTAAATAATTTGCTAAAATTTTTAACTAAAAATTTTATTAGTTTTGAAGATTACAAAAATGTTTATAGCTGAGTAGGTTACTTGAACATAGTATTATAATATTTAAAAAATTTTTGAAATAATTTTAAATTAGTAAAATGCTTTTAAATAATTTGCTAAAAATTTTTAATTAGAAATTTGAATAGTTTCGGGCATTACAAAAATATTTATAGCTAAGGCATATCTTCGAGTATTATAATATTTAAAACATTTTTGAAATATTGCATATAATCTTTATGAAAGGTTTTTATTTTTTGAAATCAAGTAATTTTATATTAAAAAAATCTTAATGAAAACTCCAGAAAATACATAAAATAAATTTATAAAAATTCGAAATACTGAAATATGGCTTTTTCAGGCAAGCAAAAGGTACAAATCTACTTTCGCTCAGTGTAGTAGCTAGGATAGTTAGCAAAGCTTAGCTAAAATCGTAGATACTCCTGCTAAAAGAGTCAGACAACGTATATGTATAGGTAGTTAGGACAGGTAATAGGTATTAGAATTCATATCACACACATAGGCACACCGGCACACACACACACACAGACACACGTACACCCAGAGACAGAGAGACATCAGCATAGAGTAAGAGAGACGAACGTCGCGACGCCGCGCCGTTGTCGCCATAAAGACAAGTTAACAGCGAATATGCTACGAGTAATTTTAACTTGGCCAGGCCACCACGAAACAGCCAAAGAGAAAAAGAGAGAGAGAGCGAAAGAGAGAGTAGGTGAGCGAGAGAGAGAAAGAGAGACAGAGTCAACGCGGTGGCAGTTGCAAAACAACTAGCGGGAGTCGCAAACGGAACGTGCTATGAAACGGTTCGCGTAAAAGCAACGCTTCAATTCGATACGATTTGTTGCTCACCCACCTGAGAGTAGAGTGCCCATAGTACACAAACAGTGCCCACTGTACGCTAAAAGTACCGATAGTAACTCGTAGAAACTTGTAAACTTGAAACTTTTCAACAACAAAAAACGCTTAATTTAGTTAATCACTAAGTAACTTGGCTAAGAATAGCGCACCAGAGATAGACGAAGCGGGACGGAAAGTGAGAGCGAGTGAGAGAGAGATATAGTGAGAGTTAACCTTGTGCTAGCTGCCTAACATAATTCTAGACTCTAGACTTATCAGCATATCAACAAATTCATCTAATCAGACATTGGCCAATCGCATGATAAGATCTAAACAGTGCGTGCGCGTCTGTGTGTCCGTATGTGTATGTGTGCAATATTTGAAGCAACTGTTATCAAACACTTTGTGCCATAATTCTTTAACTCAATTGCCACAACATTGCAGAGCAGCATACAACAACATTCTGTGGTAAGTTTATGTCCCCTCGTGTCCAAAAGTACCTTTATACGATGAGTCATTCGATAGTTTCTCCCGCCCGCTGCAGCTGAAGAAACCTGTTAAGTGACTCATTACTAACTACAGCATTTGAAAGTCAAAGTTATGTATATGATCTGTAAAGAAATCGAGTTTAAGCCGCTGTTAGCTCATAAGTTTATTTGCGTAACACTCATTAATCAATCTAGCATCCTCAGTTCGAAATTGATCAATTAAAGTTTTATGTGGCTCTGAATAAATTTACTTCAAAGTCAAGCTTCGATTATATTACAAAAATGAATTAATCTGTTAGCAAATAATTGTTTTTATTTGATTTATTTATTGTATTCAATTCTAAACGATTTGATTAGTTAGAAATTCTATCAATTTTTTTTAAATTTTACAATTATAGTACTGAAAGTTATAGCAGATTCCTTTGCTCTCGGCTCAAAGCTCGAAACAATAAACAAGAAATTATTTATAACATAGAAATATTATGTCTCAGTTTGCTTAAATCTATGAATTACAAATTCTTAGCAATTAATATTATTATTTTTATTATTTGCTTTTACTTTTTAAATTCAAAAAACGATTAATTAAAAATTCCATTATTACTATTTGCCCATTAAAGTTATTTAATTCGGTTACATGACGAGTTTCCTGCTTGTTCCCATCATGGTAATACCCATTACTAAACATATCACTAATTTGTCCATCCATTTGTGCACTTTTGATTGCATTTGTAATTAATCGAGTGGCAATCGATTAACGATTGTTTCTGTTTTCTATGCCAGAACATTAACAAGTGCAGCACGTAGGCTTATTGTGGAAAATTCTAATACAGAATTCAAATTCAAATGTCAATAGCAAACAATTTGAATTACGAGTATGAGAATGAGTGTGAGTGCGAGTGTATTCATATGTGAATGGCCGTACTGACCGTGACGTGATTGAGTTAGGAATCAGTTTTAAATACAGCCACAATTACTATGTATGATATTATAATGATCCGCAGAAAATATGGTTATTATATAGCTATTTGTTTGGCGGTTTCTGTATTCACTGGACAATCAATGGCAATGAACCGTTCAACCGTTCTGCACTGTACTAAAGTTCCATATAAACCGAATATACAATATCTATAAATACCGAATACAATAAATAGTTGACATTAAAATGCAACAGCAACAAAAGACAGCAAACAGCGAGAGAGAGAAAGAGAGAGAGAGAATCGTAAATATTTCATTGTTCATCTCAAAAAACATGTTACAAGGGGCGTAGTGGGAGTGCCCAGGGGGAGTGGCGGGGAGGAGTGGAGTGGGGAGCAAGGGAAGCTGCAAGTTCGATGAGACTGAAAACAGCAGGCGACAAAAGACAAACAGACAAACGGACAAACAGACAACCGACAAAAGACAACAACTGCAAGTTGTCATTGCCATAAAAAGAGGCGAAAGATCGTGTGTTGAGTACCAGTTCTTTAAGTTCTTCTGTTTCTCAATTCTACAATTCTGCAGTCTTCTACATTTCTTCCTCAAAAAAAAAAAGAATTGCTAAAGCAAAGTCTGCCACTCACTATACAGTGTTGTCTATATTTTAAAACGTTAAACTAGCTAGTTAAAGTTATATTCTATATATCTAAGATATTTGTATACCTACATAACAGCACAGCTTTGCCCCTTCTTAAGTTTATATTCACAAACATTGCTTAGCTAGCTTTAAACTAGCTAAAATGCCAGCACTGCTTTCGATTTTCCGTATTTAGAACTGCAATTTTCCAACTTTGACATAAAGTTTTTCTTCACACATGTGGGCAATCAACTTACTGCTGTAAATTTCCACAATTCACACATGTGCGCATACAATTTGCAGCTACTGTAGAGTACGTACATATGTAAGTCTAAGTATATGGTGCATTGAGCAATTTACTTCACGTGCCCAGCATCTGTGCCTACTGCTAACAATGCTGCCCAGCAGAAAGAGAGAGAGAGAGGCAGAGAAAGAGTGAGTAGAAGAGATGGCAGATAGTTGAGTCACAATTTGATTCCGTCGAACTATAAACCCAGACATTAATATCTTTGTGCACAATTGACGCTAATAGGCAAAATGAGTTTAAAAGCCAAATACAAAATACACAATACAGACTCTGTTATTTGTTTAATAGGAATACGCTAAACAAATCATGACTAAATCATATCTAACAAATATTATTATAGCACATTTGTATATTTGTGAACTTTGTACGCAGCTTCGTGCAATGCAAATACCCTGTAATTAGGCAGCGATTGCCGGGGAAAGATTTCTAGTCAAAGCTTTTGGCATATTAGACAGACAAGTAATGAGTTGAAAATACCCTATAATTAAAGAAAAATACAGAAAATTAGTAAGTTGTATAGTTAAATACCCTGTAGTTTTTACAATAAAGAACTGATATAGTATAATATCCTAAAAACAAAAGAATATTAGAAGATTATTGATAAGGATAGTTTAATTCCCTGTAATCAAAATAATATGTAGTAAAAAAGATGAGTAGTATAGAAAAATACCCTGTAGAAATGTTGTAACTAGTAAGAAAGAAGAGCTTTACTAGTAAAAGTGACAAAATATAAACTTATAGCCTTCATTTACCGATTAAGTATAGACGTAAAATACCCTGTAATTAAAATAATATATACTTATAAGAGTAAGCCGTATAGCAAAATACTTTGTAGAAATGTTGTAACTAATATGAAATAAGTTCTTTACTAGTAAAAATGACATTATATATAATTAATATAAAAAGCTTTAGGCGTCACAATATATAATTATAATATTAATATAGCAATTAACGTAAAACCCAGCATTATCGTTTATTTTCTTAAATGGAAAGTAGAATCTTGGAAATATTCTTAGCTGATATGGGAAAATAAACTTTTTAGACAAAATTACGTGTTTTACAGTTGGAACTTTGACTAGTCAGACACGAAGGCGTGTGCCACAACGCCACAAAAAAACAGTGTTAATTGTCTCATGACGCCTTATAAGTAAACACACATACAACTACAATGATTACTCATAAGCAATAATATTCATTGAGAAACAAGAAACCACAAAATTATTAAAACTTTTCGATTTGTAAATTCATTCATCATAAATTTGTGTATCGAGTGGATTTCCCATTAGGCACACAGACACCACTCGTTTACTCAAGAAATTCAACGGAAATTGCAAGAAATTTGGTAGAAACGAAACAAAACAGCAGCAGCCGGCAGTAAAAAGTGTCAAATGTGTGAGATCTGTTAACTGGCAACTGTAAACTGTAAACAGTCAACTGCCAGCTGCTGCTTCTGCTAATATGTAAATTAGTTAGCGGGGGGTGGCACAGGCACAGGTGACAGACTGTGCGCTAAACGGTTGAGCACAAAAGCTGTTGTCTGCAGAGCGCTGCCGCCCATAGGTAGTATGACACATGTTGTAGATTCCAAGAAATTCGCATTACTCATCGAATGCCGCACAGAGCGCAGCTTTAGGTTATTGCAGAGCGACAACAACAACAACAGGTTTGACAGCAATGGAATCCCCACTGTTAAGCGTTAACAGCGCTGAGCTGAGCAGCACGCACGTCTGTTAACGCCAGCAGCGCTGTTGTTAGTGCCTGCAAAAGCTTTTGTGCGCAACTGCAAAAGCTTTCGCCTTAGCAGCGGAGCAGCGAGCAGCAGAGAACCGAACAGAACAGAGCAGAGCAGTGATCGCTTGTTGCGTTGAGGGATCAGTTGAAATTTGCGCGCTGCGCTTTGCGGTTGTGTTTCGCGGGAGTAAAACGAATATATACAAAGCGTACAGTACATACGAAACATACAGCAATACAACAAAAAATATTATTTGTTGTATGAAACACAGTTGCAAACAACAATTTGCAAAGTGAATTCAACTTTTGTGCAGTTGCAAGTTTTTATTATTTGTGCAATTAGTGCAACGCATTTGTAATACGAATTAAAACAAAAGAAAAGCAAAGCCAAGAATTATCAAAGAATCAATTAATTACTCAATTCCACACAACTGTCAACTCAACTCCCACACGGACACACGGACGCGCGCTCGCATTTAATTTATGCAACGAGTTAATTAATCAATTTGTTAAAGTGTTGCATGCGACGACAGCGGCAACAAAGAAACCAACAACAACAACAGCAACAACAACTGCAGTTCATTGATCTACAGCATCACAATTAACATGTAAGCAGTCAGACATGCCCTATGCCATCACTTACAAAGCCAGGGTATATGTAGAATCATTCACATTTCTTTATGCTGTTTGCTTGATTCATCATGCTCATAATCACAAGAACCGTTACGATATCTCTAAGGTCAAGTTCTAAACCAAATAATGTTTAATTATTGACTCACTGAGACCGCTGGCTATTCGAACAATTTGGTAATACTCATAGCAATACTTATAGACGGGGCCCTGAAGCATAAATCGAAAATACATATACGCATATCTTATCAGCACCCAAACTAAAATTCGTGAGTAGAGTGGGGAAAAAAAGTATTTTTGATAAGCTAGCAAAAGTAATTTACACACACATACACAAACACTCAAACACCCATTGTGCAATGCCGCATCTTTCTAAAAACAAAGAAACTGGCCAAGAAATTGAAAATATACACATACGTCACACATACACTGCAAGAAAAACAGCATAAGTAGTACTTTAAGCAAATTTTCAGTGAAAAAAAACAAATTACATGCGATTTTGACAGTAATTTCTCTTATTTAGCACCAAACTGTTCAACTAATTTCTTTCAAATTAACAAAACTGCTAGCAGAACTTTATAATACAAATATTTAACAAGTTCTCATATTAAATTATACATTTTCTATGTTTTCTACCTTTTAACAACTTGAATTTCTCTCAGTGTAGTTATTTATTTTTTGTTACTAATAACAATACAGGCAAATAGTTATGTTTAACACACATAAATTACGCTAAATTTGATTTTATATCAGTCTATATTATCGAAACTTAGCTAATTTTGTTCAGTGTAGCCCAAAAAAAAGTTCTAAACCCGTTGCCAAACAGGTTAACAAATACGCCAGCTACTAATTTGTTACTTTGTATGCCAAAAAAAAATAAAAATTGGTAAATAAAAAAAGTCAACAACAAAAGAAGCAATAAAAAAATTTCTATATGTTTTGAATAACTAAACAATTTATGTATATTGTATATATGTATGTATGTATGTGTGTCTGTATGTGAATCACATAAATTAAGTTTACAAAATTATAGAAATGTTATTAACATTTAGCACATAAGTTTGTTGCGTGCTTGCTGCAGTGTGTGCTACATTACGTATACGTAATGTGCTGATAAAAGCAGACAGACAGCGAGAGAGAGACGGACGGACGGACAGACGTACACCAAAAATAAACCACACACTTCAAAACTTAATGCAATTTCTATTGATTTGTTGTTAGAACTTTTTTATGCAGAGAAAGCCGCAAAAAAAATGAGAAGTAAAAAGAAGAAAATAGCGCGTATTGATTAAACAACAATGCAGAGCAACATTTATTGTTATAGCGACTAGCGGAGAGGGGGCAAGGAGACGGCGTCGAAGAAGCGAGAGGCAGAGGGGGGGCACAGAGAGTGTGTGTAGACAGCTCGTAAATAGGTGAAGCGAAGCAACAAATAACAAAGTTTTTTTGTCAGTTTTTTTTTAACCTTAAACCCACAAAAGCAACGACCTTCAACCCGCTACCTAATTTTCCCCGCTAGCCCCCCCATTGACTATTAGCAACACCCGCCCCTACCCACTGCTACCCCCTCCAGCCATCCACTTATAACTGTTTATCTGTGTCATATCTAAATAATCAGGCGCAAAATAAATATGCATGCTTATGAATGTAAACCAATTGTGTGAGCTGACAGCACCTATATACAAATATATATAGCAGTACATATGTATATAGAGAAACACGTTGATTATTGTGTCCAACATTGAAAATCCCCTGCGATTAGTCAATGACAACAGCAACAACAACAAAATGCAGACTAACTACGCGTATCATCAGCAAATATTTAATTTTGTTACTGCTAAAACACCCAACACACCCATGAGGCCGCTTTGTTAACCCCCTGCTCTACCCCCTTACCCCTCCCCTTGCTGCTACTCCCACTCCCACTCTTTTTCCACTTCTTCCAAACGTATGTATTTTGTTTTTTGCCGTTTACTTTTGGCTCTGGGCGCTGCAAAGTGCGATACACTTGTCGTATACTTGATAACACTTATCGCTCACTTATTCTGCTGATGTCACACACAAGCCAAATGTGCACTGCACCAAATTTACAAGCCCTTTTTTTGCAAAAATGCAAGGTGCTAAAATGAATTATGCACATCAGGCATTTGTTTATTATATTTTGTTAAATATACTAGACAAAGTTTTACTGCAAAACTGCAAAGTAAATAATTAAGAAACAATAGAAAACAAAAGTTTTAATTGGTAATAAAAATATATAAATAAAAATCTGTAAAAATGTAAAAGAAACATAGAAATTGCTTGAGATTTTAGTTGTGCAATTGTGCATATAAAATGTATAAACTATATAAGATATATAAACTAATAACATTTTGGTCAGACTGTTTGAGAAAGAAAATTTTATTTATTTGTTGATTTGTCAGTTAATATCAGTTTATCTTTGTCCAGTTAACACAATCTGTAGCCACTGCATTTCTTAATGCAATTTAGCTATTTTTAGCGCAAGTTTATGGAGCTTTAAGTCGCTATTACAACTCTCTGCATACACTGCGTATACGTTATAAAGTTACGTATAAGACTTGACTATTTTTGGCTTAGACAAACTGCTGAATTATAGTATTTAAAGGCTAAAATTAACTCATAATAATAATGCCAACTAAATTAGCGCTAAATTTAAGTTCAAGTGTAGACAGAGAGTGGAAGAGAGGGAGAGTGAGGGAGACAGGTGGTGTAAGAGGGAGACAGACAGCTGAGAGACACATGACTGCGGTCTGCAATCAAAAACGTCAGAGCACGGTTACTACCAATAGTTTAGTGCCTACTACTACAAACTTGGCTATAACTTGACGTAGCACATCCGTTAGCCCTACGAGTGTGTGTGTGCCATTTAGACCCAGTTAGCTGCAGTTGGCCCAACCTGTTGGCACTTTTTTTAGCTCATGAGTGGAGCGAATTGAGTGGCAAGCAGTGAAAATGGGGGCAACAACTTCCGTTCGTCCTTTTGCACTTGGCCTGAACTGTTATATGTTACCAAGCTCTGTTTTTTGTTGCGCCCAACTCTATACTTACCTGTCTGTCTTAGCTGCTTTTCTTTTTACCTGTATGAAATATTAATTGACCTTTTTGCAAATTCTATTTCTATTTGTATTTGTATTTGCAGTGCGCAGTTGTTATTACAACTTCAGTCACGACTTGAAGTTCAAAGTGCGCTCAACAAACACAGCAACAACAACAGCAACAACAACAATTATCACAACAACAACTATCATCACAACAAACAGCTACAAAATGTCCAACACCTGCCAAAGCCACAAAGCATCCGTGTTCATAGTTCTAGGCACATTTCTATCCATACTGATGGCAGCCCAAAGTGTTCCAGTTCAAACCACATCACAGGCAGAGGTAAGTGATAACTGTTAACTGATAACAATTGATAGCTGATAAGACAGAGATCTGTCTAACTGTTAGGTGAATCAATAATCTAAATTAGCAGAGACTTAAAGAACAAGTAGCAAATAGACTCGTACTTAAATCTAAATAGAAAAATCAACACACAGCAGTTGTGACAAAAAATTGTTTGACAGCAAATTGAGTTCAAAGTGCATACACTGCAAGAAAAATAAGAGATAATTTACTTACAAGTAAAGCATATAAGTTTATAAAGAGAATTTTATAATATTATGTTCACTTGCTGCAGTTTTTAAAAGTTTGACAAGTTGAAACATATTTTTTCAGTGTAATTGGCGTAGTTAAAAGAGTTCTAGTGAATTTGAATTCAAATTGCATATAATTGAAAAAGCATTTTATAAAATTACTTTAAAATTTATAACAATTTTGCATGATCAATTTTAAACAATTAATTTACTAAATTATTGTAAGCAGTAGTTTACGCTAGGCACGAAAGCGTCAAATAAAAGACTGAACATTTCGGAAAATTGCTTTAAAATTTATAACAATTTTGCATAATCAATTTTAAACAATTTAATTTACTGAATTATTATAAACAGTAGTTCACGCTAAGCACGAAAGCGTCAAAAAAAAAACTGAACATTTTATAAAATTGCTTTAAAATTTATAAAAAATTTAGCATGTTTAAATTTAAACAATTAATTTACTAAATTATTGTAAACAGTAGTTCACGCTAGGGACGAAAGCGTCAAAAAGAGACTAAAAATTTACAAATTAAATAAAAGCACTCCACAATCGACAGCAAACAAATGATTTGCAATGGCTCTCTTAGCTCACCAAGCGCACACAGTTATTTGTCAACATTTTTAGTAATTTCTTCCGTTTAATTAAAATCTTAAAAACATTTTACTTACTGCATTACATAAACGTAAAGCCTTTGAGTTGTATTTACATTAATTTGCTTCCGTTGTGCATGACAAAACATGTCTGGCAATAAACAACATATACATATAACTATATTGTAGGCAGCATACATGGTATATATGGTATACTATATAGAGCTGTGATAATATCGTGTTCACAACACGCGACATTCACAATTATTCATTCCACTCACATCTGCACGCAATGCATTCATTCATTGCATTTTGTTATCGTCGCATTTGTTAACTGACCTTAGTTGCTACCAATTGAGGGTCTTTTTGGCCAGAGAATAGTCTACCCATAGCTTTAACTCTTTCTCCCTCTCTCTCTCTCTCTATAGCTATCTATATGTCCCTGTCTGCTGGCATGTGACTGCATTAATTGCACTTTTCGTCCCAAAATGTTGCATCGCTTTTTTCTTTGGTTTTGATCTCAGTTCATTGTCATTGTCAATTGTTGTTATCTAAGTACAATGGTCACATGGCATTCGACACGCAAGTACAGTGGTCCAATTAACATTTGTGTGCCGCAAAAATGCGCTAGCTAATTTATCTGATTACGATAAGAGATTAAACTCTGGTGTTAAAATTGCTGTTATAATACCATATATTAGCGACAGATTTACTTTGCAGTATAGCTTTACTTTACATATAGGTTCTACATAATGTAGCTCTTATAGTCTAGATTTTTTGTAGCTATCTCCAGATTTACTTTTTTCAAATAGCATTAATTTCCCTAGCTCCAGTTTTCCTCTCCTATAAGGATACTTCCTTCTTTAGTTGAAATATCCTTCAAAATAATAATAATGCACCTAAGAAAATATTTACTTTTCTATATAAATTACTTAAAATGCACCTTCAAGTTTACGTTTTTTATTTCCAAGCAAATCAGTTTCATCTTAAAATTACAACTACAAATGTTGTTTTTCTGCTAACTAATCTTAACTTTAAGGCTATCTATTACAGCCATGTTCACTGCTGACACTTTAATGTGCCATTTAATCAATTCAATCAATTGTTTTCCATCTGCTCAAACTTAGTAATTGACTACTAATGTCTGGTTTGTGCATATCATTAATATTTAAGCAGCTTATAAGCTTGTTTAACAGACAAATTGTTGTTATCTCTGCTAATCGCTTAGAGGAGCTTTTACGAATCTCCAGTTGCACAGCAAATCTGCTAAAACATTCGAAATTAATCCTAAGAAAATTGTCGTATATATATAAAATGCAATTTTTCGGCACGTGACTGTGCATGTTTTTTTCCAACTGGGATGAGGAGCAGATGTAGCACGAGGAGCAGGAGGAGCAGGTGGAGCACGAGGAGCAGGAGGAGCAAGAGAAGCTGGAGAGGAGCACCAGCATTTATAATGTTTCATGATTTTAGCGACTGACAAGGTTGTCACGTTTTGCTGCAACACAAAGTGTATTCTCTGCCTCACTCTCTCTTCATCTCTCTCTCTTCCTCGCTTGTTGCACGATTGCAATCTGCATAAATTAATCGAAAAACAACAACAACAAGTGAAAAGCAGACACACCTCTTAATGAGTTGCGTTTTGTGTGAAGTTTTTTTTTTGTTTTTGCACAGTTCCTGTTTGACCATTTGCGTAGAATCTATCGATTGGCAGTTATCGAACAAATCGAACACCTTGTGAGCACGCGCTTAAAGCGATTTGCGTGCTTAGAACAAAAGTGTTGTTGTTACTACTGTTGTTGTTGCTACTAATTGATATTTTAAATGCGTTGCCAGCATGGCCATTTGTCCATTTGTCCATTTGTCCATTTGGCTATTTGGCTGCCCAGTCGCCCAAAACGACACAATGATCATCATGATGATGATGAGCATAGAACAGAGAGACGAACAGACGTCAATACATTGTGCGTTCCATGTTTGTCACAGTTCAATGTCAGAGAGCACAAAAAAAGGAGAGAGCAAAGCGCAGGCAGCTTTAACGCGCTCTCTCCGAACTCTTTACACATTAAGCGCAGCATAGCGACCGATCTTGCTCCTTGCTGCATATGCAGCAGCCGAACGCAGCGCGGTTCGTAACATACACGAAGTGGCGGCTGTGGCGTTGGCAGAGTTTTTGGCACTCAACTGCTTGCGCACTCTCGCTCTCTCCCTAAGAAGTGAATCAATGACTGAGCTGACTTGAGCTTTAGTCAGCGGCTTAGTAAGCTTTAAGTGTAGCAGGGGGCGAGGTGTAGCCAGCGCAGCACTTGCCAACGTATCTGGCTTTTAATCGATGCTAAACTAGTTAATTCGTTATTTGTTTTTTTATTTATCTCGCACATTTTTATCTTGTGCCTTTATCTGCTCCACTGCCTTTGTTTACTGAGCACACAGTGAGTCATTTTCCAAACTACAGAATTTTTCTGTAGCTTTTGTTGATACACTTACGGAATCGATGAACAATCTTCTTTATAGAACAAAGCACAAAAACCACTATAAATTAATGACTTATTATGCATAGCACCTGATATAAATTATAGGAATATTTTAACACATAAACTCGTCATACGCCCTGTATGACATACATAAGTATACATACATATGTACGTACGTACTTTCGTATAATCGACAGCGGTCATAGGTTAATTGCAGTTTATTGGAATGAGCTCAGACCACACACAATTTGTAAGTCTCTGCGGTCTGACCGCCTTTTAGCTGGAATGAGGTTAAAGATGGGTGATTATGGTATAGAGAACAGCGTCTAATTAAAAGAGTGCTCAGTTTTGGAGAGCAAGACAGCAAGAGCGAGTAAAAGAGAGAGAGAGAGGTAGAGAGTGCAGTACATGTTTCTGGCTTAATACCAAAAATAACTGCCGAAAACTAGCGGAAAATGTACAGCAAATATCAGTAAGAACTATAAAAACGAGCTGCTAAACTGCTAGATGCTCAGTTAACTCAAGCATAGCAAACACAAATGCTCAAAATTTTCAGAAAACATGCCTATAATTATAAATAAGCACTATGCCAATTTTCCATGAAAATTAACTTGATTTGTGCACAGAACAGCGGTATTATAGCTTCAAATTCCCACAATACTCTGTAAGCTCTTGCCTGCCTTGAGCAACTGGGCTGCAACTTCAGAACAACTTATGTGGCGCCTTCAATAATGACGTATATGGCTAATTATAATTGTTAACCAACTGGGCGAAAACTGGGCCCAAAAGCAACAAAAAACGCAAATTTTCGCGTGCGTCACGCAGCGTCCAGAAAACAGCAGGGAAACCGAAAGAAAAACTAAGAACTTAGACCCAAACATACGTACAACTAATCAATAAGTTAAACCAAGTAACTAAAAAACAACAACACTGAGTAGAAGTTTTTGCTAGAACCGGGAAAGTAAACGTTGAGTTTTTTTTGCCCGTTTGATTGATTTGGGCAAAAAATAAACGGGAAAAGTGTGTGTGTATGTGTGTTTTGGAAAAACTGAAAGTCATGTGATGACCTTCGCGAGGTGTTAACAAAAAGGATGCCAAAAGGGGTAAACAGTTAAAAACAGTTAAAACGTGTAAACAGTTAGCTAACCTTGCCATTTTGCAAAGGCATCGTTTGGAAAAACTAAAAAGTGAAAAGTGAAATGTGAAAAAAAAAACGTAGCAAGCAAATGTTAACAGCTCAAACAAATGATATTTGATACTCGGCACATCCTAAGGTCAGTCAAGGCGCCAAAAAAAAGTCAACAAGCTACTAAGCTGCACGCACAGATACCCTGTTAAAAAGCAGCTAGAGGAATTATGCTAACAAAGTAATATTAAATAGCGTCTACTTCGTTTACTAAGCTAGAATTAATATACCCCACATGTCACCCTGCTTACAGGGTATATAAGTGTGTATTCCTTGAAACATTTAAAAGTTTTTGCATACAACACTTTTGTTATCTTAACATCAGGAGTTTATTTATCGCGCCATAAATTAACACAAGTCAAAAGTGAGTTCTGTTTTTCTGCTGCTGTCGGGTTAAATGTCAAATTTTTTTTTGTGGCATGCAGCTGACAAAGTTATTAGCCAGTTTGCTGCACATTAGCCTCATTACATTATAGGCAACAAAAAAAAAAAGTTGCGCAACTTTCGGCACCTTTTTAGCGTCTGAGTTTGGCTGAGTATTTATGAGACCAGGCTTAGATTTGACCAGCTTTTGCCATTTGACGTAATCATCCATTGGGGTCCAACAGCAACAAGCCAAACTGGTTGAATGCTGTCTTAAAAACACACTTTTCACTTTTTCCACTCAATAGTCTAGCTTTTTAATTGGGTCTAGGCTTTAATATATGTTAGTTTACTAAATACTAAAAACTCCTTCGCAAAAGTCATTGAACTTTAAGCGGCTTGACCCAAATACCAGTTGGGAATTTTTTAAAAAACGCACCTACTCCCTCCGCATGCCCCGAATAGACACACACACACCCCCAGTGCATTTGATTGCTACCCTCGCTGGCAAATACAATTTTCCCATCAATTTCCGGTCAAGAAAAAAGGAAAAACTAAAATAGTAGCAGTGGAAAAGAGGCAGACGTACGGACGTACGTACGTACGTACGCCGCTTGTTTATAATTTATGCATGTCCTGTTCTTGTTTGGCCGGAAATAAAACCGAACTTAGCACCGCCTTAGCACCGTTAAGGGTCAAAACACGCCAAGAACGCGACTACTTGGCTATTGGCTACTCCACACACACATTTCGGCCAAGTCAGTGACCCCAAGTTGGGCCACTTTTATTTAATTAACAACTAGAACTAACCCTAGATTCGATGAAAACATTAACAACTTATTATAAAAGTGGCTTATAATGTATTATTTAGTTTTTTATATATAATAAATGCAAATAAAATATTTGTTGCTTAAATTTAAACCAACTTTAAAGCGGTCTGCTGTTGCACACAGCAGGCAGCTCATAAAAAATGCCTGCACAGTGAGTAACCAAAGTTTACGCTCACTTTTTTTTGTTTAACTTTTTGGCCTGGCTTTGAAATGCAAAAGCCCTTTAGGCCAATTTCTACAACACCGCCCAGCTGGGCCAACATTTGTGCCTGTTTAGAACAGGTGCAGCAAAGAGCTAGACGTATGAAAATGGTGGGCGGGCGTGCCGCCTAGTGAGCTGGCAAAGTAGGCAAAGAGGTCAGCGATAGACAAAATGCATAGAGTGCTTGGGCTCTGAGCTCAGTGAGAACAGTGTTCAAGTGTCTGCTTTTGAGTTTTCTACTCAGCCTGTTGACATTTTCCATAGCCTTTTCAGCATTTGCATTTGGCGCAACACACACACAAGATACAAAGACATAAAAAGTGAGAAATAACATTGAAAATGGTGGCACATTTGTTATTAGTTTTGCCCCGCTGTGGCAATTTGTGTCAATGTCTCTTTGTCTTTGTTTGCCTGCAAATTGAAGTGCAATTTCAGAGTTCGCCGATACGTGCAACCGATTTGCATTATAATTTCTATAATTTGCCAACTGACCCCAAAAAAAAACCAAAAGAAAACAAAAGTCATAGCTCTAGCTCTTAGGTGCGTATGTATGTTTGTAGTTTATTAAAGCTCTTGCTCTTTGGCACCTGTAATTGTAGCTGTATCTTTTAGGTGAGCGCATATCTACGGTTTATTAAAGCCATTTCCGCTTCACACTTCCGTTCTTCCAGTTTGTGTGACGCATTTCAGACTTTTTTGGCTACGCTTTCGGGTATTCGTTTTCGTTTTTTGTATTCAACAGAACTCAAGTGAATCATTGTTAAGCGAGTCAAGTGATATAGACTCATAAAGCACTCATTGAAAAGTTCTTAACGTTGTGCTCCATGTACATGTATGTAGGTGTATTTACATTGACAATGCTCTCATATCTTATCAGTCAGTTATAAAGCCAACTATATATACGAGTATGTAGATATAGACTGTCGCTGACTGGGGCAACTCATCGATTGTTGTTGCAGTTTGCGATTGCAGTTAGAGAGATGGACAAAGGGTCGTGACAAGCTGTACCGTAGCTCGTGGCGTTTGAATCACTGTAAATTAAACTAGTGACGAAAATAAGCAACAATTTTAATATCAATTTGCTGACGAAAGATATTTATGCTAACTAAAATAAATTTATTTTAGTGAACATAAAACTGCTTGGTAGCTACTTTCGTCACTAGATCGTCGCTTAAATATAAATATAAAAAAAGCTTTTGGCTTTTAAACTCAATATTAAGCTAATCAAATGTGGTTTGTGTTAGCAAATATTTAAAAAACACTTAAATGCATTATGCAACTAGTGACGAAAGTGATCTAGTGCTTAATAATTTGCATTTTATAAAGTTCTAACTCGCTTAAATATAATTATACAAATATTTTTTGGCTTTTAAACTCATCTGAAAGTTAATAAAGTGTGGTATGTGTTAGCAAATACTGAAATGCAATATTTAACTAGTGACGAAAGTGATCTATTGCTAAAAACTTGCATTTTGTAATGTTCTAACTACATATTTTCACTTATCTTTTGTGTAGTAAGTTCAATTATTACTTTAGAGTTGGTAACTAAATGTTTTTAAGTCTACTTACGTCACTAGCGTGTTTGGTGGAAGTGACAGCTGCAGTTGACAAAAGTCAAGACTTACGCTTCAAATTTATGAATCCATGTCATAAGCTTGTTCTACGTGCAAATCATCAGTCGAAATTCAATGCAAGATTCAATGAAATTTCAATGCGCGTGTTTTGCTAACGGCAACTTTCATATATATATACATGTGTACATACTAGGTACTAATGTACATATTTCCCACGCCACAAGTTGCTTCTGCTCAATTTTAATTTCAATATCAATTTCCATTCCAATTATGTTAATTACATAATGCACAAGACGCTACAATTTGCATTGAAAACATTATTCTATAACTTCCCTGCTCTATCTCTATCCCTCTCGCTCTTTCGCTCCCTCTTTGCCTCTCTCTCTCCCTCTCTCTCTCTCGCTCTTTCGCTCCCTCTTTGCCTCTCTCTCTCTCTCTTTGTTGACAAGGTCATCGCTTTTATCTGTTATGTGCCCAAGACTCAAGCGATGAGTCGATTAATGGGTACCGCCTAAAAAACAACATTCAACATTCTCAAGTGCCACTTGCTATGCTGCAACACTCATTGTGCCACTTACCACTTGCCACAATGCCAAATACACTGAAAGAAAATCAAGAAAATGAGTTTGAATACAAATAGAAAGGCATATAAACAAAATACTTAACAAATAAATGACATTAAATAACTAAACTTAACTTTCTTAATAAACTGCATGTCGAGTACAATGGCAGTAGAATTGAAAGGAGCGGTAGAAAGACAGCAGGTAGGAGAGAAGAGGCATAAATATACAATAAAAGAGACGCATATCAATTTAATTGTGTAATAATTTTGACAGAAAAGCGGAAAGCAAATTGCAAATGATTTGCATAAATCAAAAAAAAAAAAATAAAATTAATATATATCGCTCTTTGTCAGCGTTGCATTGTGGATCAGCTTTAATCTGTGACATTTGTTGTTGTATTTATTATACACTGAGAGATTGATTGTCTGTTGTCCGAGTCATGTTTACAGGAAAAGCAAAAGCAAAAAAAAAAAAAACAAAACAAAAAATGCAAAAAAAGCAAAACAAAAAAAAGCCACAAAAGCGAGTTCATTTACCTTTAAGGCGAGTCTAAGGCCCTTACCCGACCCCTTACCGAGCACTGTCCGTTTCCACCACCCCCCAACCCAGAGAGACACGTAACTCCCCCAATCCATAGTGGATTACGCACACGCCACAACCACCCACCAGATGATATTAAGTACTTTGAATGAATACTAAAAACTGTGAAATGTTTACTTCCTCGCCAGAAACTGAAATATCATAAAATGTGTCTATATATACACTATATAAAATAAATAAAACTTAAGCGTCAGCTGAGCTGAGCTTGTACTGTATTATGTTTTTGGGCAGTATAGAACGTTATAGAACTACATATAGATGTATGTCACATACACATACTTACGTGTGCATATTATGGTATGCTAAAGATCCATTAAAATGTGCGAGACACAGTCAAATGGACGCGAGTGTACATGTTTCACATGCCTAATGCGTATTACGTACAAGACCAATAACTCAAGAAATCGTACAGTATAAAATATATAATATTATATATAGTATATATAAGTGTATATAAACTTGAATAATTGCTGCAATTAGTGCAAGCAAAAGTTAGTTAAAATCAGGCTAATTAAAAGAAAAATGAACAATTGTTGCGCATACCGTTAGACACCGCGCTCTCACTCACTCTCTCTCTCTCTCTCTACCTAACCTCGAAAAGCATTTCCTATAGCCATAGGGAGAGAAGGAAGAGAGAGAGAGAGAGAGAGTGCGAGCAAGCGAGATAGCTGCTTAAACAATCACAATTTAATTCAACTTACATGCGTTCAATTAACTCAACAAAATCGCCATAAAATCGCTAAATGCGAAAAACACTTCCTCAAATCGTCACAGAATCTCAAAACAGACACGGCAATTTCAATAGAACTCTGAAACTGAACTGAACTGAGTAATTTTCACACCTAAATCGCATGATTAAAGTCACGTAACTGTGACTCGCTCACCAATTCCAAAAAGAAGTTGAAAAAAAAAGCTCAAAATGAAATTATTATGCCAAGCATTGGGTCATAAATTATGCAAGTCAGATAGTTTTTTCTTATGCTTCTTTTTAGTCTTCTTTATACCTATACTTTTTGCACACACTGTGACACAGTGTGAAGCGTAATCTACATAGTTCTTTGAGGAATTACACCGCAACACAAATACACAGTTTTATAGGTTTCTACATAAATCAGCGGTTCGCTTGATTCAACCAACCCTATGGGAAAGCTTCCCTTACTTACCTAACTAATTTCCCCAACTTATGCTCCCTCTTAATTTACAGATCTATCTGTCGCAATTTGGCTACTTACCCGCCTCCGCACGTAATCCGGCCAATAGCGGTCTACAGGATAAACGCACCTGGGTGAGTGCCATTGAGGAGTTTCAGAACTTTGCCGGTCTGAATATCACCGGAGAATTGGATGAGGCGACCATGAAGTTGATGTCACTGCCACGTTGTGGTGTACGAGATCGTGTCGGTACGAGCGATAGTCGTTCGAAGCGTTATGCCCTCCAAGGCAGTCGCTGGCGTGTCAAGAATCTCACCTATAAGATCTCCAAATATCCGAAGCGATTGAAGCGTGTCGATGTGGATGCGGAAATTGCACGTGCCTTTGCCGTGTGGAGTGAGGATACCGATCTAACATTCACCAGAAAGACATCGGGTCCAGTGCACATTGAAATCAAGTAAGTTTTGGAACAGATCCTCTATCTATATCCTCTCGATCTATATTCTCTTTCGCTCTCTCTCTCTCTCTCTGCAGATTCGTGGAGAGCGAACATGGTGATGGCGATGCCTTTGATGGTCAGGGCGGCACTTTGGCTCATGCTTTCTTCCCGGTCTTCGGTGGCGATGCTCACTTCGACGACGCCGAGCTCTGGACAATTGGTTCGGCACGTGGCACGAATCTTTTCCAGGTGGCTGCCCATGAATTCGGCCACTCGTTGGGACTCTCGCACTCGGATCAGAGTTCAGCATTGATGGCGCCATTCTATCGAGGTTTTGAGCCATCTTTCAAGCTAGATGAGGACGATAAGGCAGCTATACAAGTGTTATATGGACGCAAGACAAATCAATATAATCCACCCAATACCTATCCGGTTCCGAGCACCCAACGACCATCGTTTACACCACCAAAGACGCCGCTCGATGATTCACTCTGCAAGGACTCCAAGATCGATACACTCTTCAATTCAGCGCATGGCGAGACGTATGCCTTCAAGGGTGACAAGTACTATAAACTGACAACAGATTCGGTGGAGGAGGGTTATCCACAGCTCATTTCGAAGGGTTGGCCAGGACTGCCGGGTAACATTGATGCAGCATTTACCTATAAGAACGGCAAGACGTACTTCTTCAAGGGCACTCAATACTGGCGCTATCAGGGCACTCAAATGGACGGTGCTTATCCCAAGGAGATTAGCGAAGGATTCACTGGCATTCCCGATCATATCGATGCAGCTATGGTCTGGGGAGGTAATGGCAAAATCTACTTCTTCAAAGGCAGCAAATTCTGGCGTTTCGATCCCGCCAAACGGCCGCCCGTCAAGGCCAGTTATCCCAAGCCCATCTCCAACTGGGAGGGAGTGCCAAATAATTTAGATGCGGCTCTGAAATACACAAATGGTTATACGTACTTCTTTAAGGGCGACAAGTACTATCGATTCCACGATGCACGTTTTGCGGTAAGTTTTGGAAGTTTGAGAAATGTTTACTAACCCAAAGTTAGAGTAAAAGGGGGTAGTAGGGGGTGGGCATGGAATTTAAAAAAGCTTCAGTTGCGTAAAACCCAAGTCAAGCTACATGCCAAATTTCCTAGCTCTAACTCCAACAGTTCCAGAGATCCACGCACTTAAACTTTTTTTAAAATCATAAAAAACTAATGGTTACCTTTCTCAATGGCAGGTGGATACGGCAACGCCGGCATTCCCTAGGCCCACAGCACACTGGTGGTTCGGCTGCAAGAACACGCCCTCATCTACAGGTAATTTTGTACAAGAAGAAGAAGCAGCACTCGAATCGGAGCAACGATCGCAGTTAAATAGCGATAATGTCGATAATAACGGTGATATTGACCTAGACGCAGGTGAGTGGGATCGACTCGACGGTAGTTTTGTTTGAAATCCAAAATCCAATTCAAAATCTGTGAACAAATCGAATCAAATAATCAGCAATTAGATTGAAACAAAAGTCTAAAAAGATCTCATAAATATGTGTATGAGTTGTTACTTAACATACTTCAAAAAGCCCAGAAATGTTTAAACAATTCCTTAAAAACTCTTAAAACTCTCTGAATTTATAAAAGAAAAAACAAAAATATGGTATGTTTAATTAAGTTTATCATTATTATTATTACTATTATATGTATGTATTATCTCGTACTCGTACTGTAGTCAATTCTATTACTGTGTTTTGTTTAAAAAAAAAAAAAAAACTCCCAATGAAAAGAAATGATAAAATACATAATAATTTTTATTAAAAACTAATTCTACAAATGTGTATGTCAAATTTCTACTTTCCTTAGTTCTTGTACATTAGTTTTATAATTTGTTTTGTAAAGTTTGTAGATTTTTTATTTTATTTATTTATTATTTGTGGTGTTTTACTTTAGTTTGTTTCAGTGTAGTCCAACTGAATCCGCTTCAGCTTACACTTTATTCTCAAACACCTACTACGTAACATCTTCTAACCCCACTCTAATCCACTATCCTAACTTTATTTTCTAACTTTCTAATCCATATCAATTAATTCTTTTATTAAATTAATAAAATTTATTATTTTTTAACTTTTATTATTAACAATTTATCATTATAATCATTAAGGAAGTGGTTTATGTTTTTATTATTTAACAAAACTTTTAATTTTCTTGCGTTAATAACTGTAAAACTATATTTTAACACGGTTTTTGGTCTTTCTAACTTTTAATATTCGCTAACCAACTCAATTCAGCATACCATGTACAAAAATTTTTAAAGTTCTTAAAAAGAAAATTCAAATTGAAAAACGATTTAAAAATAAATACAGGCTTATATAACATACAATAATAATCATAATAATATCTTGCTTACAGTGTAAAAATCAAAGAAAAGAAAAGAAAAAGAAAAACAAACTACTGGTCAGTCGGTCTCACTAACTTTAGTACCGCTTCCATCCACAGGGGGGCGCTGTCAGGCAATAAGCCCTATCTATCATATAAGCTATAAACTGCCCAGTTGCAACCGTTAATTTGCATGCTTAAGCTCAAATAACTAATAAATATAAACTAATCTAGCTATAATTAAAGCATTCAAAGTTACTAAAAATCTTAACTAATACTTTACAAGCACTTTACAACACTACTTGTTAAACACCACAATATTGTAAGAGCAAATGAATTTCACCCACGTTCCCTACAAAACTTTAAATGTAGTTCTTGCAAATCCTAAGTCTGTACACAACCACTAAGTATAATAATAATATAGTATTTTAGTATTTTATGGTATTATTAATATTATGTAAATTCCCCCCAAAACAAAAACAAACACACACACACTTCCCCTGATAAACACTAAAAACCGTATGTATAAACTGTAGTTATTATGGCATTTACCAACACTCCTTCTTTTGCGTACAACAACAACAACTATTTCCCCCTCTTGGCACCTGTGGCACCAAAATTCAAAATGGCTGACTTGGCTTTCTTGGGTTAAGCTTTCTTTAGAAGCTTTCTTTCTTAGTACACACATGTAATGAAAATGAATATAACAGTATTTTAATTGCATGTTTTATCAATAATACTAAAATTCACAAATTGCATGAATGTACTCCCTACAACACACACACACTCCCACTCACACACGCGCACTCTAACGTACCGTATGTTTTGTGAGGTTATGTTCGACACACACCCGTTATGTTATATGACCCAGTTTTTTGCACAACGCCGGCGCGTCGTTCAATTTGAATACTTAACACTGCATGCACGTGCTTGTTTGTTACCCCCTCACACATAACCCGTTAAAATTTACATAAACAAGCTGAACTTCAACTTGTATCTGTATCTGTATCTGTATGTATGTACCATGTATTTCTTGCAGGCTTTAAGCGACGCGGATAAAACGAAACAGAAACAATTAACAACAAAAACAACACTAAAACGAAAAGCAAAAAGAATCAACAACAACCACAACAAAAACAACGAACACGCACACACGCACATAAAACAAAAACAAAGTAACGCGCGCATATCGCATTAGGCAAATCAAAAGCTTTACACGCAGCGCGCTGCTGGCAATGAACTTACTACGCTGCCGCTGCCACTGCCGACGCTGCTGCTTCTCTTGTGCTTTCTATCGCTCACATACTTACGCTCTTTCTTCTACGCTCTCTTTGCTGCGCACACAGGACAGCACAACCTGCCTGTGTGTGCGTTTGCGCTTTTACTCTTTCCTGCTCTTTGTACTTATGTGTGTAGTAGTTGATCATATCGATTATTAGTTATCGCTTGCTTGAAAATCGAACCAATCATTGTAGTTATGTCACCAACCAACCAACCAACGCACAAATCTTTCGTAAAGCAGTTTTAGACGCACTGCCAATTTTGTTCAATTCAATGCCTCAATTCTTATTTCTTTTTCATTTATGCTTTAACTATAATTTCAATTTGTTATCGAACGTGTTATCGCTGTAGTGCCACAAACTCCGGTTTACCACACAAATACGTTGGTTCCCAGTACGGGCACCGGTACGGGCACGGGTACGGGTCTGCTGCCCGGCTGGATGTGGAGTCTAACCAATCGATATTTCTAGGAAGCAGTCAACAACAACAACAGTTATCGTTTTTTTAAATTTCAAAAAAACGCGCGCCTTAATTTTGTAATTTGTCTTTAAACCACATTAAAACCACATATATATACCAACACTACTACATATGTATGCCCGCCTCAGTGATCTCTGAAAACATATATATATAAACTATATAATGCCACGCCCACAAAAAAGATAAGCCTACGCCGCTACGCCAAAAACGCCCAGAAAACGCCAAAAATTGTACTCAAAAGTGGAACAGTATGTTGTAATAATTATTATTTTTTATACATATGATTTTTAAGTTAGCTTAATTTAAGCACTTTTCTTTGGCAAAAAAAAAGACACTTCTTAAAAAACTTTGAACACTTTTTATACTAGAGTTTATAGCTTAAACTAAGTTTTAAAAAAATGGTGTTTGAATACAAACTAATTTAGTTTTTTATATTTTCTATCCTCTCAGCTGTCGGTGATCACCAGACCAATGATGAGCCCTTCGAACCCGAAGTTGCGGAGCGTACTGGATCGGGTGCCATGTCTACATATCCAGTTATCGGTGGCTCGGCAGCCACAGTGCTGCTTAGCACATTTCTGTTCAGCTGCATTTCCAAATTCATAATTAGCTAAAAATACTTTAGTGTACAGTAAATATTGAGAAAAACACACACATCTCTTGATGCCCGATGTGTAGGATTCTGTGGAGCAACTTGAGTAAAGTTTGTAAAATTTTACCCACAAGTTGCTACTGAATTAACTGATGATTAATGTGTATTCGAATAATTCTAAAGAAAAGCAAAGTTCATATGATGTGAAAACAGGTGCCTTAAATACATATATCATACTTATATAGAAACAAAAACAAATCCCAGCATTAAATGTATAATTAAACTTAAATAGTTATTAAACATTCCACACAGAGAAATACATGCAAGAAAGAACTATAATGCTGATATCAGGTATAAACATACTATATATATATCATATCTAGCCGTTATGTTATGTAATTGTTTTGAAATGAAATGTTAAATATGACAATTTTGCGATATTAACTATAAACGAGCCATAAACTAAACAAAAAATATATATAAACAAACGATTAAGCAATTAATTTAAATGTAATTTAGTTTAGTTCGAAATTGTTACACTGACTCAAAAAACAGAACAAATGTAACAATTAATAACTATATACGAACTATAGATGTTTTAGAATTACAAACTATAAAGAAAAATCATTTAAATGAACATTTAAGAAATACATTTGTAAGTGTATTTGTATAAGTTCTTAAAACGATATTTGTTCGGGTTTAATATTTAAAACCGAAATATTATTATTATGATTATGAATATATATATATTTTAATTTACTTATGTATTATACTACATTACATATTACATACATATGTATATGGATTGTAACAATTTGTATAAAACTGTACTGTGCAAAAAGTGATCGAAAAACAGTGAAATAAATACTAAAAAAAAAAATGTCCAAAATTTTGAATACGTTTGAAAGCTACAGCTACAGCTACTACTGCTTCTTCTTCAACACGCGACAATTTTGAGGAGCGACAATCACTTTTTGCTATCCATCTGATACTATATACTTCCTAAGCTTAAACAAAATGTGAGCATTGCTTCTAGGAATCCAATTCCTTTTCCAGCTGCGCAAATAGTCTCTCCACATGGTCGTCCTTGTTGGGGCTCTTTCGTGATGAATTTGTTGGGGTTTTGCGACGTCCAAGACCTGAAATCAACCAGCCAAAACAATCGGATGCTGAGTAAGATAAGCAACGTTAAGAAATTCCGTAAAACTAGTTCTATATTATAAGATATTAAGCTTTACACTTAATGGGATCCTCGAGACCGTCAAGCGTACATGTTGTCGCTCTGTATGGCGAGTTCAGCAGCGAATTGTCGTTCGCCACAGACTCCGGTTCGGCTTCCGGTTCCTGCGTACTCTGAGTAATGCCCAGATATTCATTTTCCATTTTAATATCGTAACTGGAACAGGGCGAAAGTGAGCGTTGAACTATCGACGATTTGTCCGTGGTACGTTCCGATACTGGTTCCGCTATTGTGCTGCTAACTGCAAAAGGGTAAAGCTCATTTAGTTCATTCACAAAATTTATTCCAAAAATTTTCCAAAGTTCTTAAACATTTCTAAAATCTAACCCCTTTGCATACTAACCCCTTTAGGTTTTTTTTTAAAACTTTGAATGCAGAATTATTCTAGAAGGCGAACCATGAACAAAACAGGTTTCCGTTTGGAAATCCGTTAAGTTTTGACCAAGATATGGCATTTCAAAAATTTCGAAAACTAATTTATATTTTTTTTCGTTTTTATGCAATTTTTGAAATGCTATAGCAGTGTCAAAATTGAACCGATTAACTCGAGGAATGTCAATTTGTTCACTGTTTTTCCTCAAAATTATTTCTGCATTTAAAATTTTTCGATTTGGTAAACTTGATTTTTCTTCAAAAAATCGTCGATTTTGCATACTAACCCCTTTACGTTTTTTCAAAAATTTGGACAAAAATTAATTTTTTCAAAGTCAAAAACTTTGGATGCAGAATTATTCTAGAATACGAACCATGAACAAACCAGGTTTCCATTTGGAAATCCGTTAAGTTTTGACCCTGATATGGCATTTCAAAAATTTCGAAAATTTGTTTTTTTTTTTTAGTTGTTATGCAATTTTTGAAATGCCATAACAGTGTCAAATCTAAACCGATTTCCACGAGGAATGTCAATTTGTTCATTGTTTTTCCTCAAAATTATTTTTGCATTTAAAATTTGTTGGTTTGGAAAATTTGATTTTCTTCAAAAAATCGTCGATTTTGCATCGATATACATATATCGAAAACTTATCACAGCTCTCCCTTCCCTTAAACTCACCAATGCTAATCTGTCGCTTCTGTAGACTCTTAATGATCGCTTCGTGTTCGGCCATCTGTCGCTTAAGTTTCTCGATTTCCTGATCATGGACACTCATGTTGCTGGTGTCGCGCTTCTTCTTCTTCGGCGGCACATGACTGAGGCTCGTATCGGAGGCGTTATCATCGCTATCCAGAATGGTAATCGATTCCACAGGAGGTGGCGAAATGACGCGACACTCGGCAGCATCGTCATCCGATGGAATTGTATCGATTGTAATATCCGACAGACCACAGAGAGAGGCAGGCGTGGTCTGTGCCAAACGCTTGCGCTGACGCCTATAGCGTACGGTAAGCACGCGATTGTTAACGGTACGCCGCACCAGATCTCTAAAAGCCTCCATAGCCGTCTCGGCATTGGCATAACGTACAAAAGCGTACCTAGCACGTTTCTGTCGCTTCATCACACCGATATCCACTCGCATTGAATTCACAAATGCCTTAATATCGGCCGCATTCATGGTGAAGGGTATATTGCTCACATACAGTGAACAGGGATCAATGCACTCCGCTTGCTCCTCATCGCTAAAAGTCTTCACCTCCGCATGCAAATGTCCGTTTCCAAAGCGTACACGCTTTATCTCCTGTATGGTCTGCTCCACATTTGTGCCCGGCTTCAAATGCACCAGACAATAACGCTGCGTCACATTCGCCGGAAAGACCACGTCCCTAATGGCCGCTGAGTACTCACTAACGGTTGACACACTGATCTTGGGATCAGGAAAGCGTATCAACAGTGTCTGTGTCTGTGAAGTCTTTGCGGCCAGCTCGCGTTCCAATCCCAGTGCACGCAATGCATTCTGACGACGCAAACTCGCCTGCTCCTTGCGATTTAGTTTGACAGCTACAAAAGGGAGAAGATAAATTAGAAAATTAGAAACCCCTTAGCATTTTGAGCTTCCAAGAAAACTACAAGGTTTTCTATACACCGCTTACTTTGTGCCACCGCCATTTTGTTGTCCTTGTCCAGCTCGGAGAGGGTTGAGGTATCGTTGGCCGATGTGCGAGATTCGGTGTGTGACATCCAGGAGCACAACTGACTGCCAGCGGGCGTCTGTTGGAACATGAAGGATTCCAGGGATGGAGCACAACCGTTGCCCGTGTACGGAGCCACATGGTGATCGGGCGACAAGCTGCCCTGGTCGGCATGTAGACTGTCACAGTCGTTGTCCTTGATAGCATCTGTATGCAGCTGTATGAGGTCTGTTTGCATATCAGTCATCTCCCTATCCAGAATTGAATCCTCTGTTTGTTCTTGCAGTTGCTCACCACCTATAACTGTAATTGTGGCGCGCTTGGCATCCGGTCCATCACCTAAGCCTGTTTTAAGTGTTGCGCGATCAATGTCCATATCTTCTATATCTTATCTGTATACTGACTGTTGAAAGATTTTTGGAGTAGAAATACAATTGCGTTAAAATCACAACTTTTTTTCAAGTAACAAAAATATTAATCAGCTTCTAACAAAATATGCTACTGTGTTGTGTTGCCGACTGTGTGGCAACGCCAAAAGCACAGCTGTAAGTCAACATTGAAATCAACAGCTGTGCATCGCAGTATGCTGTTCACCAAGGTATGCAAAAACATGTCTGCTTTGTTATTGTTTTAAATAATTATTTTGAAAAGAAAAAGCATTAACTACATTTAACTGACAATTCTTTAGCAAACTATAAAATTAATAAATATTTTTTAAATACCTTAATATTTTCTACGTTGTATAAGTGAACAGCATACTTGCCTTTTTACATAAAAAGCATAACAAATAAAATGTGTGCGGCACTTTTACGACACAGCATTAAATGCTTAAATTTAGGCATTAAACCAGCAGCGTTTACCAGCAGATACATCTGGTAAATTTATATAATACTTCTGCTACAAATATTCAATTAAAACCGGTGTGTTTATTACAGCACAAGCTCCTTTCGGTGTAATTTACGGAAATCCTCCCAAGCGGTTGATGTGGAGCACAAGTTGCTTACGGACGATAAGTTGCCAGATCAATTCAAGTTGATTTATCGAGCACCGCTGGAGAACTATGTGACATGGACCAAGAATATATCAACTGGCACAGTGACGTTCATAACATTGCTTGCCGGCTATCAACTGGCCACTACAATGAGTTTCATGAATATTGTGAAGCAAATTGATATTTCCTTTCTGGTTTCAAACGAAACAGACTTGTATTTCTTTGCAGCGGGCTTTGTGCTAATTAATTTGGCAATACGCGCATTTGTGGCCAAGTATCCATTGAGAATCTACAAAAGCAGCGATAAGTAAATATGCTTGCTCCTGCAAAATCAACTTATATAAACTGTTATTTTATTTTCAGCTATGTTGCCATTTACGGATCACAACTGCCCATAGGCACTGTTAAACACTACTTTGAAAAGGGACAAATTCAAGAATACAAAAATGCGCTAAATCCTTGGAGTCACATTACTTTTAAACTGGGACAACGTTCGTCGCTACTTTTAATTGACTACTTCAAGACGCCAGCCGAGTTTCACAAATTGTTTGAGGAAAAGAAAAATTAATTTGTTGTTTGTGAATAATATTTGTTGATTATAGAACAGTTAATATTTATTGTTGGCTTCTGTGTATAAACAATGTGGCAGAGTTAACGTATGTTTAGAAGTGGTGCGGCCGAGCAACGCTGAACTATCGCACAACGACAGGTTGTAGCTATCGATACGCATTGTGTTTTAAAAACACAGACGAACTTATAAAAATATACGGAAATCAAATATAAGCTGTTTGTACATAATATTTTTGAAAAATGAAGCACTTGCAGTTTATCTTTTCTTAAACAAAGTTGAAGTGCTATTAATACCAACTCTGTCTGGCAACGCTCAAAACATATCGATATATATGGTTATTATCGATATACTCCACGTGCGTTGCAAACAATATTTATGCGCCCACACGATGGAGCTTAAAAAAATGAAACCTTTGCTGGATGAAGATACGGAGCCCCATACGGAGGCGAGTACGGAGCAAATTAAACCACAAAAGCGTCGTAATCCCTTTAATACACAACGCCTCAAGGAGGAACGCGAGCGACGGCAAAAGAAACGCGCACGTCTCATAGTGCGGAACATAAGCTACAAATCCACCGATGAGGCTCTGAGGGAGCACTTTGGGCAGTGGGGCACGCTGGAGGATGTGCAGATATTAAAGAGAGGTGATGGCAAACTGGTGGGTTGCGCCTTCGTCCAGTACGAGACGATTAATCAGGCTACAAAGGCCATAATGCAAGCCAATGGCAAAGAACTGCTTGGACGCAAAGTGTTTGTGGATTGGGCGCTGGGTAAGGATGAATATACGGCAAAGCACCAAAAGGATGGGGACGAACCGGCGGACAAGAAGCCTAAGGTGGAGCCAAAGGAGGAGCTGGATGAAGAGCAGGTGGAGGCAGTACCAGACGAAGACGGAGATGAAAATGAAGATACCGAAGCTGATGATGACAACGAACAGGAATCCGGTTCAGAAAGTGATGAGGATGCGGAAATTGACGAAGAGGATGATGAGGAGAAGAAAGATTTAAAGTCCAAGCTAAATGTGGAGGAAGTGAAGCGCGAGAAACACATTTCCAATGATGTGCAACAAGGCTGCACGGTCTTTATCAAGAATGTGCCTTTTGATGCGGATGATAATGATTTGCGTAAAGTCTGTCGTAAGTTTGGACTGTTGCATTATGCCATTATAAACCGGGAATCGGTATCCGGGCACTCCAAGGGCACCGCTTTCGTCAAATTCAAGGCCAAAGAGTCGGCGGATTTGTGTCTGCAAGCGGGCACCGAGTTTAAGCTGCTCGATGAGGTGCTGGATCCGCATCCAGCTTTGAGTCGGGATGAAATTAAAACAAGGCATTCGGAAAAGTCCAAGAAAGAGGAGGGAGGCGGCGGCAAGGATTCACGTAATCTTTATTTGGCCAGAGAGGGTCTTATTATGGCCAATTCCAAAGCAGCCGATGGCGTCTCTGCTGCCGACATGGCCAAGCGACATCAGTTGGAGCAGGTGAAGACCCAGGTGCTCAAGAATCTGAATCGGTGAGTACGTGGAAATTTAATTACAAACAATACAGCTAATCCATTGAGCTTATCCATTGAGCAGCTTCGTCTCCCGCAATCGTCTGTCCATACACAATCTGCCTCTGAACTATGACAACGAGAAGCTGAAGCAAATGGCTTTGACGTATACGGGTTTCCGTCCGCACGAGTGCCGTGTGATGCGGGAACAGAAGGTGACTCCAGAGCATCCACAGGGCAAGTCCAAAGGATTCGGTTTTCTATCCTTTGACACACATCAGCGTGCGCTTAACAGCGCTGCGTAAGCTCAACAATCATCCCAGCATTTTTGGCACCCAGCACGTAAGAAGAGTCCTTGAAAGCATCAGCTAACACTTGCTAACTCTCTCTCTTCGTCTTTACACTGTAGCGTCCCATAGTCGCCTTTAGCATTGAGGATCGTGCCGTGCACAAGATCAAAGAGAAACGCGATGAACGCTCCAAGATCAACAACCCGACGTATAAAACAAAGCTGGAACAGCGCAAGCAGCGACGCCAGGAGAAGCGCAAAGGTCTGAAGCCGCAACCAAAAACCCTAGCACCACAAGACGACAACAAAGTGAAGCTACAGAAGCACATTAAGAAATTGGAGACATCCAGAGCCGCCAAGGCAGCTGGAAAACAGAGTGCAGAGCAACAGAAGAAACGCAGCGATGTCGAAGGAGATTATGTGGGCACGGCTGCTAAACCGGGCACATCATTGCGCATGCGTTCCAAGAAAAAGATCATGGAGCAGGCCAAGGAGCACATGAAACGTGTCAAGACCGATAAACGCAAGCAGAAGAACAAGAAAATACGTGAAACCCATTTGGCCGAACGCAAGGCCAACAATCGTCCCAAACAGGGACGCAAAAAGGAAAAGGATGATCTGCGTCCACTGATCGACAAGTACAAGCAGATGATCACTGGCAATCAGGGAGGCGGTGCTGCTGCTCTAACAGGCGGTGATGGTGCAGGCAAGGTGAAGAAGCCCAAGCGCACCAAGTGGTACGCTGAATAAAGTTAAATTCATCTAAATCCTCTATCTTCCCTTAATCCTATTGTACTGTTCTTGTATATAAGCAATTAAATATTTAGCAACTGAACTGTAGTCACTTATTGGGAGTCACTCATTGCTTTATGGTTGCTTCAGAGAGTGTATCACCCAGTTTACTCCGTTGGACAGCACTGTGTCAAGACACCACTTACTCAACTAATTCTCAATAGAAAATGCACATTGCGTACTAATGGAAACAAGATTTATATGCATGTTGTTGTTGTTGTGGTTGTAGAGTCGCCTCCAGAATTATTACACTATAAGCAGCTGGAGGAATTGACCTATTCCAGCCAGAAGAAACGTGAACCATATTTGGCTGGTGGCGTTGGATAGTCAGCTGGCAAACCTGGTGTAGCATCGGGATACGAAGTGATTTCCTCCTTCTTAGGTTCCTCGCGTGCGGTTTTAATGACCTAAAAAACAGAGAGAATATCCATAAGTATAGCTATAAAAAAGCGAGTTTTAGCTATATAAACGCACCTTGGCACGCGAAAAGTAGCCGTAGGAAGGACGATCCCAATCAAAGTTATCCTTCATGCACTTGTCAAAGACGCCTTGAGTTTTGCGGCAGCTGTAAGCGAAAAAAAGACATAAGCTTTTAAGGCTCCAAGAGAGTAAATAACAGTTTTTTACGTACTGGCTAAAAGCCATTGTGCCGCTGCTTTTGTCCAGGCAAGTGGCGTATTGCATGAATTCCTCATGGCAGCTCTTCTTCACCTTGCGAAAAAAGTCCATGGCACAGCCGGTGACAGCGCGTCCCTCGGCCAGGCATGCACGTGGATCGTCCAGCTCCTGGCGGCACAACATAAACTCCTGCAACACAAAAATTCAAACGTAAACAAAACAAACGGTTATACATTTTGAGGTTAGGTTATATAACTAGAGCAGCAATTAATGTTTAAGCTGCCCACTTGGTTTGGGGTGGCGTATTAACACTGCCTAGTCTTTCTGGTACTCCTCTAGTGCTACCATTTGTTTCAGTTACTCACATTATTTGGGTTTTCGCATTGTTTGCCCAAATGAAAAGCTCCAGCGCGCAGTGCAGCCGACGACAAGTTTAGCTCCTGTACATTGAGTGCCTCCTCTTCGGGCAGGGTTGTGTTGCTTGTAATGACCATTGTGTGTTGTTGCAGCTGTTGCGCCCTTTTGCCCTCAACGTGCAGCAATTGGCAAACAAATTTATTAGTTGTTAACTTCGAGTCACAAATAAAATCTCGTTTCCAGCTACACACAACAGCTGTTTTGCTGGCCGAACTGTCAAACTAGCGATAGTAGGCAGAGTTGCTGCTGTCAACAACTATCGATAGGCATAACCGTTTCGCATAACATTTGTGCCTATCGCTAGCTGTGCGCGTTAATTTAAATCGAGAGCTCAAGAATATATTTTCCTTAATTAAATTATGAATTGTATTTTATTGAAAGCATTTGTCTTAATAGCACTGCTAGCTGCCTGTGTGCAGTTGGGTAGTGCCCCTAAAGTTAAGAAATTAAAATACCGCAATTCTGTTGGTGAAATTGTCAAGGATCTGGTTACAAACTGGAACTCGCCTATATTGTATTTAAGGAAACGGGGATACTTACAAGAGCCACAAATTGACTTTGATATGATCAGAAAGGATGTGGATAAAGCTACTGCCATCAAGTCCATAAAATCCAAACGCTCCAAGGAGTACGAAAGTCCCAACGATCTAAGCCATTTATTCCGCTCCCTGTTCGCCTCAAATCGCAATGATAACAGCATTTCCGATCAAATCAAGTCCAGACTGGGCGTGGCATGGGACATGGACAAGCTAAAAACATCTGTACGCAATGAGGCGCACAAGTTCTATGAAAAATACTACGATAAACGTAATCAACTGGTGGCCAAAGAGCAGGATCAGCATCAGGATCAGCTAGAAGGCGATACGGATTTAGATAGAGAGGTGGCACAACTTTATCCCTCAGTTGTGGGGCATAGCAGCAGCAGCAGCAGCAGTGGGGATGCCAACAAGGAATCCTTTGACTCTAGCTCCAACAAGGAAACCAAATTTCTTAACGGCATTGCCAAGCTATTAACCAATCGGGAACTTATGGGCAAAATAAAGCCCCAATCGCTACAGATGGAGATGCCCAAGAAAGCTCAAGTTTAGCAATTTATTTAACTTACGAATTTATTATTAAACTTTTTCGAAGAGCGTATTATTTCTACGGATTTCTCCACTTAAGAGTTTTTCATTGTATTTTAAGAGAAATTATTATTATTAGCAAATTTTTTTTTTAAATTTTTCGAAGAGCGAATTATTTCTATGGAACTCTCCATTTAAGAGTATTTTTATTGGCTTTCGATTGTATATTTTAAGAGAAAATTAAGTCTATGCGCTTGTGTATTAATTTCTTAATTAATTTCTTATTAAAATTTTTTGAATTCTTTCGAAGAGCGAATTAATTCTGTGGAATTCTCCATTAAAGAGTTTTTCATTGGCTTTCGACTGTATTTTAAGAGAAAATTAAGTCTATGCGATTGTATATTTATTACTTAATTAATTTCTTATTCAACTTTTTTAAACTTTTTCGAAGAGCGAATTAATTCTATGGAATTCTCCATTTAAGAGTTTTTTATTGACTTTCGATTGTATTTTAAGAGAATATTTAGTCTATGCGCTTTTGTATTAATTTCTTAATTAAGTCATAAATAGCTATATTTGTTTTTAAAGATAAAACCCGTTCTGTGAGCTTTGAGCTACTACAACAACCGGAGAGGTGGCTTTTGGCGAGGCGGCTTTTGGCGGTGTGCTATAAAAAGCGGTTGTTTCGCTGTTATTTTGTCTTAAAATTCATAGAACAAATATGTTGAAACAAGTGAGTGATAAAAAGTGTTTTTAATTCAAACTTACAGGTTACTTATGCCTATATATTCCATATATTTCACCTTAGAAATATACCTGCTACCCTACTGCTGTTACTGCTGCTGCTGCTAGTTACCCCCCTTCTAATCTGCGCGGAAGAAGAAGCCGCAGAGTCCTATCCAGAAGTGAAGCTAGTGCATCAGCATAATGAACAGAATCTAAATGGATACGGTCTATATAGATATGGCGTAGAGACGGATGATGGCTTCAAATCAACGGCTGAGGGGGACGGCAATGGCGTTAAAGGGGAATACTTTTTACCTGGCGAGGAGGGCCAGCCTCCCAAGCGTGTCACCTATGTGGCTGGTCCATCAGGTTTTAAGGCCGAAATAAATTGAACTTGTAATTAGTAATTAGCCGAAATTTCAACCTGTTTTTTTTTTGTTAACAATAAAAATAATATTCAAAACGAAGGCCTTAATTTAATTTATGAGCTGCCGATCAAAAGTTTATAAACCCATATATATATAGTATATATATATATATTTGTAACTGGTTGGGATTTAGGTTGGGAAGATCTGTATAAATAGCTAGAAGCTGCCGCTGTAGGCACAACAGTTGAAAGCTCCAAGTCTCGCCTGCATCATCATGTTTAAACACGTAAGTTCATGTTCGAAATGTTTTGCAGCAGCGCCTACTATATAACCACGCCCCCCCCCCCCACTTGCTTAGGTATTGCTGGTAACGCTGCTATATGCCGTCGCCATCTGCTTGGCCCACGACGATGATGCACATGCTCATGCCGAGGAATCCCACAAACAGGACAAACATGGCAATTTCGATTACAGTTTCAAAATATCGAATGGCATTAGTGCGGCCGAGTCGGGTGATGAGCACAATCGTGTGCATGGCGGATATAGCTTTGAGAGCGACGGCAAAAACTATGACATCACCTATACAGCCGATGAGAATGGCTATCATCCGCACGGGGATTCACTGCCCACACCACCTCCCACGCCGGAGGCCATACTCAGAGCGCTGGCATACATTGAGGCGCATCCGCACAAGGAGCAGTCACAGTCACATGGACACGGACACGGACACGAACACTCGCATGGCAGACATTAGGGGGAAGTCCTTTGACTGCGTCGCTGTGCTTGCTTTTTAGGCATATTCCTTATATATTCGATTGATATTCATAATAAAAGTTACAAAAGCTTAAGATAGTGTTTTTTTATAGAGGATCGTAACCCTCTTAGGTAGCCATTTCGCTACTCCAAAGTCACTGCTTTCCCTTTTTCGTATGCCCTTAGGAGTTTCCAGAGAAGCGATAGGTTAATGGAATTCCAAGTCCTTCTTGACTTAGAAAGAAAGATCGTCGAAAAATTTTCCTTCCCTTTAAAATCTCTTATTAAGACTTTACAGAGTCCATTTTGAGCTTCAAAGCAGCGGCAACTTAATGGGACTTCTAGTAGAGTTGGGCATGGACTGGGCAACCACGAGTACCCGTGGATATGGGCTGAAAATCTAAATTTCGGGTTGGGTGCGGACGGTTCTGGGCTATATTGCTCAACCCGAAAATTAATTTTTAAATATGAATTTCAAGAATATTTCGACAAAAATCAATCAAAAATATACTTTATGGGGTCTGACACGCCTCCTACTGCCTGTTACATACTTTTCACAAACCCAATATACCCCTCAGAGGGTATAAAAAGAAAACTTTAACAAAGTCCAATAGATTTAGATATAGACAAATGTAATGCCACAACTACTCGATCAAGCATATCAATTTTAGATTTTTGGAAACAGGCAACTGAAAAACTGATAAAAATAAATTTATAAAATTTTATTTTCATTATAATTTTGTTCTACATTTTTCGGGCGGGCGGGCGGTCGGCTTGTGTTTCGGGTTGCAAAATTTTTTTTACCTTTCGGGTACGGGTAAAATTTTGCTCTTCGGTCCATGGACTGTGTCGGGGTTGGGCTCAAAATATCGGCCGATGCTCACCTCTAACTTCTAGTTCTTCTTATAAACCTACTCTATCTCTTTAAACTCACCTCTTCACTCAAACCAATCCTTAGCTTTAGGCACAAAATCCTTAAACTCAGCCCAATCCTTTAAATTACACCGACTTCTATTTCACCGACTTCTATATCAATATATTTACAAGATCTCTGCTTTAAATGCTTTCTATTTTAAAAACACACATATAACAAACATATAAGTAATTGCCTCATAGTTTAGAGGGGCTACGTGTCAGTTCCATGTCCTCGGACGTGGTATTCACCAGTTTTCGCACCAGATCAAACTTGGGATTGTTCTTATCGCGCACCAGATCAAAGATAATGCTCTCACTGGTGGTTATCACACAGCCCGCTTGTCGCAGACGTTCCAGCGCCAAGTCGCGATCCTGATTCAGACGAGAACAACAACAATCGGCCACAATATAGACATTAATGCCCTGTTCCCGCAGATCAATGGCCGTCTGCTCCACACAGATGTGGGACTAGCAAAGAAAATGGAGTAAAAAAACACTTAGTACGAACTGTAACGGCTTTAACTATATATATTATATATATATATATGTACCTCCAGTCCGTAGAGCACCACATCCTGCGGTTTCTCGCCAAAGATGTCCTTGATAACGCTCTTCACCTGTGGCGTCATCATGCTGAAATATGTTTTTCCGACCACCATTTTGGCGTGTGTAACATCCAATTGCGCTACGGTTTTACCCAATTTCTCCGGATAGTGTTCCGTAACAATTAGCGGTACATCCAAAGCCTTGCCCGCCTTGGTCTGCAAATCCAAAGTCTGATAATTCAAAGTCTCTCGAGATTACAAAGTCCACTTTTAATTTTTACCAATTTGTCCACATTCTTCACCATCTTATCGAATAACGGCATTGCTGGCCGAAATTTCTCCTGAATGTCGCAGAGCAGAAAAAGCGTTTTCTGCGGATTCAAATGGCAGCGTCGGAAGGCCATTATGCAAGTTAATTTACTGTTAAACTGATCCTCAATTAATTAAATACTTTGCAAACTTTTTTTTACAGCAGCTGTGCTTCGATTACCGATTGACTGTTGGCTTATCAAAAACAGCTGTTGCTGTTGATCCGAAACGGTTACGTTTGTGGTAGGGCTGCCAGACTGTTTTGCTTTTCGTAAACTTAAATCACAGTCACGATTTTCGCATACGCTGACACCTTTCTTTAGCACTTTATTAAAGCTTAAAAACATTTATAAAACATATTTACTTTTAACTATTTGCTTGAGCTCTAAAAAAAAATTATTGTGCTTAATTATGTTTAACCGCCTACGACAGCTGTGCAAGACTGACTGCAGGCAAATGCGCGCGCTGTTTTAAAAGTAAGCTGAGCTGTGCTCACAATATGCTTGGGTGTAAGAGAGTCCTAAGTGAGAGTCACTGAGGCTCAGTGACTGAGAACAGACGCGCGCTCAGCACTGAATGCAAGCTATGCGCATGTATGTGTGAGCGAGCGCACAAGTAACTGAGAACAGTTGCGCACGCCGCTCTGAGCGCAAGCTGAGGCCATGGTTTCTATATGTAAGTGTGGGAGCCAAGGAGCAGCTGAGAACAGTTGCGTGTGCTGCTCTCAAGCTATACGCTGGCGTATGAGAGAGAGCCTAGGAGTAACTCCTACCGTCCGCAGTGTAAAGCGAGCGCAGGGCTTTTGCATGTATGCGAGAGAGCGAGAGCAACTTAGACCTATTGAGAACACTGTGCGATCATTATAAAAGAGCAGCACAACAGCAGCCGCAATCAGTTGCAATTGCAAATGCATTGCGTACGTAACAGAGGCAAGCGTCGGATGTCGCAAAGGCGGGAAAATGTCTTGCAGAGTAAGTTATTTAAATAAGAAATATCATGCATGTATGCACAAATGTTTTTAATTGCTATAGATGCATGCGTTTATTATGTATGATAATAGGTATAGCGAGTGCATAATAGTCAGTTCAACGCTGTATATGCTGCATACATAAGTGTGTTTCTATTCAAAGAAACATGCATGTACATATGAAAGTGTGCAGAGTGTGGTGCTGCTTGTAGAGACGCCACCTGTTGTTCATATTTGGAAGTTTAGTTAAATTTCCCATTATTTAGCAAATGTTTTTGGTTTTCTTTGTTTTTTTTGGCAATTATGTACAGTTTTTAATTTATTTTGAATGTAAGGTCAAAAATTATGCTTGTTTTCTATAAATGTTTTACAGTTTACGGGTTTTAAAGTATTTTATTTTATGATGAAGTACTATAAAATCAATGTCATTCTGATTTTAAGCGATTAGCAAACTCAACTTGCTGAATCTCTCTCCATTCCTTTTTGGGTTTCATACGTTTGAGCTGTCCATCCCAGACAAGATCGATTAATCCACCCTGTTTCGCAATGACTCCCTTCACTCGATTGGCAAAATCGATAGCCGATTCACCCTCCTGTCGATACATCGGTGGCAAATACCAGACATCACAGACAATCGCCCACGAGGTCATCATCATGTAGAGATATTGCATCATTGAGTATTTGGAACTGTTCCAAAAAGCATCGCCAAAACGTGGATCGTATCTGAAAATCATCTTAGATTAGTATTTCTATCTGATACTAATGCATTTACGAAACTTACTTAATGGCCACTGGATATATAACTCCGCCGACTTCAAAGCTGCCCTTTTTAAACTGCATTACGGACGTATTGTTAATGCAAGTACCTTCCGGAAATATCAGAATCGGTGGATTATTTGGATCCGAAACATGCTGCTTCAGTCTCTCGGCAACCAAGTGACGATCCTTGGCTTCTCCACGCTCAAACCAGATATGTGGTGAGGCTCTGGCGAGGGCTCTTTGTAATACTCCCAGAAAACCTCCATGTCGTTGACCAATCTAAAATATATAAATTATTTTAATATACTTTTCATAAAACACATAAATTTTCACAAATAAAAAGCGATCAAGTGCATAAGTTTAGTAGCCACATAGAAAGTAAGATGATTAGGTTAGTTAGTAGACACATAGGCATGATTAGGAGTTAGTATTAGGCATATATATCTCGTTCAAAATTTACAAAGCCCAAACCAATTCCAGTCCCAAACACTATATACAGTGTGATTTACAGGTATATCGAATTTCAGCTCGATCTGTTGAGGAATACTGCTACTATTAAAAGGAGATCCGTGGGGTTAGATTTGTCGATTTTCTAATAGAATCCAATGTTGTTTTTTGTTTTCAAGAACTCTTTCTTCTAAATATTAAGAAATCCACAATTATTGTGAGGTTTTAAGATTCTAAATCGCGTCCACAGCATCCGAAATATGGTAAAAAGTTGGATCCAAACTTCTGTTTCTAGTCAGGACTGCGGGGGTCTTCAGTTAGCGGGTTTTGGGAAGTTTCAGCTTTGATTTTACTTGGATAGGTTCAAAGGATATAGCGTAATATATGCATAAAAAGAATATAATAAACTTATGAAAATTAATGTCGATCTTATCATACGCAGATCCCCCGTTTGAAAAGATATATATACAACTTCGGACAGTCTAGAAACGATGTAATGCGTAAAAAGTGATAAATTGCGAGGCAAAAACTATAATAAATGTTAAAGCAGTTAAATAATATATGTACAGTGCCTGCTAAAATAAGGTTAGTTAAAAGGTTAAAGAGGCAGTTTTAGTAATGATTGTCTTATAAGTAATATAGGTAAACTAAAGAAAGTTGTGGCCACTACGGAAACTAAAAATAAAAAGAAAAGTTGTAGGTTAAAGTAGGTTACAAATATTGTGGGTTATTTAAAAACAACATTTACCAATTATACAACAAATAAAAGAGTATAAATTGTTCTTCTTCAGTAGATAATTCTGTAGATTTGTAGATTGTCTTACCAGTGAATATGTGGTATCACACATCAGAACAAGAACATCGATGGGACTTGTATGATTCGCTACACAAATACCCGACGAGGGTCGATTGTCCTCATTGTGATAGGTTATCACAGCCGATATAGCGCTGGATAAGACCCCAAAACATTGTCCCAGCACAGCACTCACTATCGTACGCTTTAATTTGCCATCCCTAAGGTTTCCCACAGCAGCCGTACATAATGTCAACCACACTACCTGAATGAAGAGATTTGGCATAAAACAAAGAAAGAGATTCGAATTTTGTAGGCTATTTTCAAAATCTGGTAAAGCTTTCGAGTTTCAATACTGTAAAAGTTTAATGTTATTAAATATTATTTTGTTATTTTTAGGAGAATTAAATTGTTAGTATTGTTAAAAAATATTTGATTATTCCAGTCGGTTACAACCGACTGTTAAAAGCCATTTTTAATTGGGTTTTATATATTGTTTTTCCTGATCTGCGTATGATAAACAAGACTTACTAATTCCCCAAAAAAAAATTCAAATTTTAGAGACACGACTCTCACAAGTTTATAAGACTCTTTGTAGGCGTATATTATAAGGGTATAGAGGGTATATTTAGGTAAAAGGTTTAAGGATTGAAGAAATTTTCTTACCTGTTTCCGAATTCCTTCTAAATTATAAGAAAATCACAACTAAATTGAACAAAAAGAAATATTCAAAAAATAATACTATTATGTTTAAGAACGATAAACGATAACGATAACGCAAGGACGATAGACAATAAGCATTAAGGACATACACACAAAAAATAAAGAATGAAATCGCAATAACTAATGAGAGCTGATGGATTTTTGTACGTATCATTTTTAAATATGCAAACAAATTGGAAAATTAAGTATTGCTGCTTCTCGCTCACCAAAGAAAATGTACAGTCCGTTGATAATATTGCCACATCCAATGGCGTGGTATGATTTGCCACACAAAACCCAGAAGTTTTGGGCTTATATTGTTTATTGTGGAATATAACAACGGATGACAGGGAACTTGATATAAGACGGAATGTGATTTTAAATGCCAAATCCGCTAAGGGGAGCCGCAAGAATCGAAAGGGTATTAATGCCACAAATGCGTTTGTAACAACTGCAAATACAACCTAAGAACCAAAAGTAAAATACAATATATTTAAATAAAATTATAGTAAATTAGAAACATAGATTTAAAAACAATAAACGGGGAAAGAAAACATGGCTCTCTTACAAAAAAAAAAATAAATAATAATAATAATATAGAAAAAAAAAACAAAAGAAAGTAACTTTCGAGCAGGCTTAAATTGGGTAGTTGTGGGGATTATCTTAACAAAAATGTAAAATCTTAGTTACTTTTCGTTGCTAAAATCCCTTTTTTTACATCCTTATGCTTAAGTAAAGCATGTCTAACAACAAATTATAGATTTTATGCTATTTATTGTTAACAACTAACCGTTTATCTTTAATCTAGTAATGTTTTCCGTTAACTTAAAAAAATCTTAGTTACTTTTCTTTGCTAAAATCCCTTTTTGTAGATCCTTATGCTTAAGTTAAGCATTTCTAACAACCAAATATAGATTTTATGGTATTTATTATTAACAACTAAACGTTTATCTATCATCTACTTAAATTTTCTGTTCCTAATTTTATAATATATATTTTACTTTTTCTGTTCATAATCTAACTTTAATCCATGAAATCGATAGACTGCTGCTTTGACGAAACATTCATCGACATTCATCGATGACATTCCAGCTAAACTTTGTACCCTAAGAGTTCTCAGTTCTGACGTTTTAGCACTTACTTACATATCTAACTACATTAAAATCAACACACACACACACTCACACACAACAATTGTTTATAGTCATTACTCAATGGTCATAATAATTTATAGATTATTTGCCACGATAAAGAACGTTCGTGGAAAGCGTATATAACAAAGTTCAAGGCTAGTAATTCCAACTAATTTCCAAAACTGTTGTTATAACTAAAAACAGTTAATTTCAAATTTTAAGCACCCTTTTTTAAGGCTCCAAAACAGACGGAAAATTAAGTATTAACGGACAGACAGACGGCATAAGCAAATGACTTGGGGGAATTTTTTCGTTATCAAATTTGAATTGAATCGGAAGTTTTGTGAACACACATATTTGGTAGCGCCAAACATGCATTATCTATGTTATATAACTAATTATATATTGTTTATTAGTTGTATAGTTATAGAGAGTTATCGATATACTTACACCAATAAAACAAACCAAGACGCGCAGTGGCATTAAAATCGTATAACGCACAGCAAAGCCAATTACCCATATCATGGTTATTTTCCACGATATAAACTCATAATGCCTATTTGTGCGTGTCAGCATATTCCAGCTTTTTAGCTCCTCAGCCTCAAAACGCGACGTTACATCATCCTCAATGATAGCCTCTATGCCTGATTTGACATAATCCAAGCAATTCTCAAAGTCGAAACAAAACTCCTCCTGCGGAATACACGTAATGTAATGTAATGCAATGTATCGAGTTATTTGTATCGAAAGTGGCATTACCTTTTTGTTGCCATTCGTTTTGTCGTGCGCGGACTCTTGGGCCTGGGGCAGCAGTACGGCATCCCTGGTGATCAGCACGGAACCATTGCTCGCTTTCTTGGCGTCTACCTCATCCACATCCTGCACTTGATCACTGTTAATCGATTTCTTGTCTATCGTCTGATTTACTTTGGCAGCCGATTCAATACTGACGCGTCCATACTGCAAATTTTGTTAAGGAAGTTGTTAATAAATATATAAAAGACATCATAAAGCACACCTCGCCCCACCGCTTTTAAAAACTATGTAAGCAACCCACGGGTTAATAATTCTTATTGAATCAAGCTATATTTATGAACTTTGTATTTTGTAATTCCATATAACGAATATATATATATAAATATGCGCAGACAATTTTTTATTTATATATGCATTAAACACCTCACCTGTACACAGCTACATACATACTGTCATTCATTTAAATCAAATATTATTTACCTCGAATATCCTTAAGAGTATATTAACGTACGCCTTGCGTACACCGACAGATTTGTTAATGGCCGATAAAAGGACCAGAAATGATATGAATCCCGCTAATGGAATCCAGCAAATACTTATAATTCCATATAACATTCTATATAAATAATTTATATATATATATATATATATCGATGAAGCAAAATTAAAATCACATTTGACTCGTACGGTATAATTACAAGTGAAATATAACTACGAACTGATAATTGTAAATATCAGCCTAAATTAATCGGCCTATCGATTGCAAATTGCTGTTTGCAGCGCTGTAATGTTGCCTGCCAACTCGCAGCGCCAGCGGAATGTGGAATTGAAACAGAAAATGATTATTGCCCTGTGACTTGCGCTTTTACTTCAAATAAAATAGAACGTTAAAATTTAAAATTAGTTTACTTTTTGTGTAGCTTTAAATTTTTAAATATGTACAATAACAAATATAAATTTAATTAATAATTCCGTCTAACTCTTTCTGAAAATACTAGCACCTTGAGTTTACCGAAAGAAGTTATCAGTTAATATATATATTTTATACTTTTTATTAAATTGTTACTTAATTATTCACTGCTACATACGTTATTATTATTTTTTTTTTTTTGTTAATGTTTTGTCTGTATGTTATAAACTAAAAAGACCAGTTATCATGCTACTACATTTACGGAAGCACAATATCGGCAGTGGGTTTTAAGAGAACTCTAGAGTCTCTCTCTATATAATGGGATATGCTGTAGAACCGATGCTTCCCAGTTTTGAGTTTGGGGTTTTGGAGATCGGAAATCAAAATCAAACAATAAAAATAAACAATAATTTACATAATAAATGTATTCATTCTTTTTGGTTTTGTTTTACAAAATAATCATTGCACAAGTTTTTTTTTATACAGTATTCACCAAAGTGTACATATAAATTATTATTTTCAGAGTGTTTTACATGATGTGTTTTATTAGGATTCTTTTCACATTGATTGAAACTAATTGTTATGAAGAGTTTCAGAGCGGGGAAACCTATTATATGACATAATAAATTTCATAATATGTTGTTGTTATTATATAGATTTGTTTGTTGTTTAATTAGATCCATTTGACGATTTGGTTGAACAATTCCCACCCAGAATGTACATTGATTTGTTAGCATCCCGTTCACTTCCATAAATCTTGCCAGCTTTCTTGGCCATCGAACCCAACAGATCCTGAGACATTTTGTGTGCCGATCTCAATGACAACGCCCATTCCTTTAATCCGATTTCATCCTATGAAACAAAAAAGTAACTGTTAGTAAATTATACAACTAAAGAATATAGTAAGTTTTCAGTTCTTACAGAATTTGTCAAAATGATTCTGCCATCACGACTGCCGTCATTGACACGAATTTGAATACATTGCTCGTTTTTGTATTGTATAAAATCGGATGATATATCCTCTACTTGGTCCAGGAATATAAGTTCCGGCTTATTATTTCCACTTTCCGAATAGAGTTCCAAGCTGCAGCGTATATAACGCAAACATTAAATAAAGCTAGTTTCAATTTGTAATCAAATAAATTCCCTACCGATTTGGATACAATTTGGCGTATTTGGTTTGCCATAATGAGGCAAAAGATCCGCCCAATTTCTTAATATAACCATGCAGTATGCAATCCGATTCCTTTTCATCCGCATCAAAGTGTTGCTTCTGTTTCGATTTCTTTTTCTGCTCGATTTTATCGGTTTCCATATTGATTGTTTCAAATACTGTTTCAGATACTTCCTGTTGCCATCTAAAAAAATATATCCAGATGTTTAGTTAGGTATTACTATGTTAGGTATAACTTTTATGCTTACCTTTCCGAAATTGTTAACGAAAAATGTTTGTAGAGATCCTGATCACTGTCGTTCAATTTAATGCCCTTGGTATCTTCTTCATCAAAGGATCCAATATCAAAGGCATCGGCGGCATTCACCTCGCCACGAGGCGGAACTAATGGTGGTGTATATTTTTGTATATAAACTTGATGCCAATCAATGCCCGAAAAGAAATTGTGCATCTTCACTTCATCGGCCCTGAAAGGTATACAAATGGGATTAATAATATGACTGTAGAAATGATATAGATGCTATAACTTACCCGTTGCCCATGCAACCAAGACGCTTGGGCACATCTCTTTGGAGTAGCATATCCAATAAGTTTCTCAATTCTACTGAAAACGAATCTGGTAGTTCAACGTTCTGTAGGAAGTATATATAATTTTCTTTAGGATATTACAATATTCTATTAAATCGTATAGGACATACCATAGTTAATGTCATTCTATCAATCTCATGTTTATCTTTAGTTTTATGCTGTCGAAATGGTGAGTGGCCCTTGAGTAATTTGTAGAGCATGCAACCAAAACTGAACCAGTCGGCACAAGAATCATAAGATGTTCCTTTTGATAATACTTCCGGTGACATATAGCCATGAGTGCCCACTGAAGCATGGGGTTTTTTTCTGGAATAGTCACAGGCTAAACCTAAATCCGATATTCGAATATGTCCATTTTCATCAAGTAAAATGTTGGCAGGCTTCAGATCGCGATAAACAATGCAACGTTTATGCATATGTTCCAGACCCAAGATGACCTAGCAAATAAAACAATTTTAAAATAGAATTTAGTTTATATATTAATTATAACTTACCTCTGCTGCATAAAACTTCATTTCATCTTCACTAAATACGCCGTGCTGTGATAGATGATAATGCAAATCGCCGCCGTTCATTAAATCCAAGATGAAGCATAGTTTGTCCGGTGTATGAAACGCATATGTCATGCACACAATAAACGGGCAATCAATCTAAAATAAAGGTATTATATAGATTAATTCTGCACTTAATTGCTCAACTAATATATATACTAACTCCTGTGCTAACTGCCTGCAGCATATTGCGTTCATTTAATGCCAACATTTCGCCTTGTTTCATTTTAATGCGTTTCTTATCCAAACATTTCATGGCGTACATTTTTCCTGTATCGGCTTTGCGACAGCCGTAAACCTCCCCAAAACCACCACGTCCGATTATCCTATGCACACTAAAGTCGTTCATCGATAGCTAAAAGTATTTCAAAAATTAATATTTTGTAAAGTTTAGTAATTTAAAACATTTCTATACTTGTATATTGAGCTCCAAGTTTTTCCATTGGCAAAATCTCGTAAATTTGTCACTGCAAATATAAATTTTCATTTATTAATATTAAAACATGTATAAATTTAAATCTAAACATTTGCTTACCTTTCCAAGAACTTTTTAAATGGTCTGCCTTTGAGTTGACCAAAGATTTCCTCCATATAGGGCTGTAAATTGTATTATATTTATTTAAGATTTCTTTACAATTAAAAAAAAACTTTTCAATATTTACTTCAAATAAATTCACAGGAACTTCATTTTTTAATAAATACTTCTGGACATTAGCTACAGCATCTTTCGAGTATTCCTATATATAAAATATAGTTTTAATAATATAATATATATACATATATATAATATATATCTTGCATATGTGTGTGATAACATTTCCTCCATTATAAAATTGTCATAGATTTCTCTCGCCAACTTCTTTCGTTCCTCGTAACACTCGGTTTTCTCAAAGCTTTTAATCTTTAAACAAAAATTTAAATATGTCAAGATTATATATTGATATAAAGTAGTATAGTGATAATAATACCTGCTCATAGAACTTTAACTGTTGTATGGGTTCTTCGGAGTCGTTTTCACAGAAATCTTTAAACAACAAATAACCTTTGGAGAGAAATATATATGTAATTATTTAGCATTGAAAACACACATAGTAGTAGTAGACATTGACTATATATAATACCTATAATCTGATTAAAAATGTTGTGAAAGCTGAGTTCATTTTCCTTTTCCAGATATTTGTACATAACACTTCTGACACTGAAAAGAGAATATATATAGGAAAAGAGTATTTAAAATGTATACTATAGAGGGATTTGAAATAAAGAGAAGAGGGAAATAACAACAAGAAATTGGCATACATCAAACAAATACGGTATAATTGGGTTTTTTTCTTCTGAGTTTTCACCAATCATTATTTAAATAAATGTTGGGCCTTAAATTTTAATTTCTATTTTCTTTTCCCCAGTTTAAATTTAAATATTAAATATAATTTTAAACTTTTAAATTATTTTTATATATTGTAACTTTAATTTTAAATATGTTTTAAATATGTTTAAATTTAAATACTAAATATAATTTTAAACTTTTAAATTATTTTCATATTGTTACTTTACTTTTAAATATGTCGACTGATCATAGTCTGACATTTAAATAAATAAATAAGTATATGCTTAAATAAATATAGTTTTACAATTGCATTATGTTTAATTGTTTGTTTTAGCTCTGTTTGTTCTGTGGAACTAGTTCATCTTAAATTGAATCTTGAATCCTGTAAGGGAATGCCCCTATTCTCACTGTTCCTGTCTATTGATAGGCAACGATAATTAATTTGCAATGTTGCCAACTCAACAAGTACAATAATTATACAATCTAAATGTATTTTTATTTTTATTTTAAACTAATTGCTTATGCTAAATTAAGATTTACACAAAATTTCCAATTAACATACACCATATATATATGTTTAAGTATATAGTTTAACAATTGCATTATTTTTAATTGTTTGTTTTAGCTCTGTTTGTGCTGTGGAACTAGTTCATCTTAAATTGAATCTTGAATCCTGTAAGGGAATGCCCCTATTCTCACTGTTCCTGTTTGTTGATAGGCAACGATAACTAATTTGCAATGTTGCCAACTCAATAAGCACAATAATTATACAAAGTAAATGTATTTTTATTTTTATTTTTATTTAAAACTAATTGCTTATGCTAAATTAAGATTTACACAAATTTCCCAACGCATAAACAACAATAACAATAACAAACGGTAAAAATGTCATTGTATGTATGTATTTACGTATGTAGCGTGATTAAGAACTTCAACCTGAGTGAATTTATAAGAAATTGCTAAAAATACATTTTGCACAAAGTAATAAATAAATATATATTGGCTACGCCAATAGAAACATAGAAATTCCAGTAATACACATACACATGCATAGCAACATTTCTATATATATAAAATTAACAGTACACGTACCTAACTAACTGTAAATTGTATGTGCATGTGTGTGTGTGTATATATATGCCTTAAATTTTGTATATGCGTATGAACATATAACGGTACAAGCGTATGTAGATACACACATACATACATACGTACATACGTATGTTCTTATTGTTGAACATTTTAGCAAATATTGCCATTTATAGTATATGTATGTAATTGAATGTCTCTTTCTAATCCTGGACAAGGTCTTTACATATATATATATGCATATATAAGCATGAGTCTACATACGCTCAAAAAAAAAAAAACATTTCATATATACATGCACACACACGCATACGCGAATATATGTATGATTCAATTGGTGTGTGTACCTGGGATCTGGTAATATTAACTTCTTGCTGGCTCTTGCGGCTGGCGTACATTTGGATTTTTCCATAGCCATCAAATAGCTGACATCAGCTAGCACAGCCTCCAAATCAGCCATGTCGTTATATTCTTTTATGTACAATATGTGTTATGTTTACGTTTTTTTTTTTCTCTCTTTTTATGTCTGCCACAGTTTTCTTATCACTTTCTTTTTGCAAATCGCACACACACACACACAGTTTATTTATATGGCACAACAAACAAAACACGAGTTACACACTTCGTTTTAACGTATTAAAACATTTGCAGCAATTTTTTTGCAATTAATTGTGGACAAAAATTAAATTAACAAAAAACCTATATTCAGGTTTATATGTGTGTATGTGTATGTCTGAAAGATTATGATATATATTGTTTTGAACGGGACTTCTTCTTTGCAAATACCGTTCACACATGCGTATGAATGATGGGTATTTTAAAGTTACTTTTATTTTTACAATATTTTTGCAGCAACTGTGACTGTGATTTACTTATGAAAATTAACTAAATAGTTAAATTGTGTTTTGTACATTTTTAATAGGTATCTTAATTGTTATTATTTTTAATTTTTATATACTTTTAGTGCTATAATTGTAGCTTTTGTAAATACTAGTAAAATTTAGTATTTTGGTATTTTCTAGTGCTTTGTTGCTTTTTTGAAAGCGGTCACTCTGCAAAGGTCCTTGGTGTTTATATACATATAAATAAGTGCATATGTGCAGTTTGTGATATCGTTTGCTCTTAATTTAGCTTAGTTTTAAATAATGGTAAACTTTTTATTTATTAATATATATTATAGTCTTCTCATACAAATTTCAAATTGTGCTTTTAATACGTTATAACTGCCACTTTGAAAGCACAAATATTACAACTTCAAATACAAATTTCTACATACTTTTTTTTTTCTTGTTCTTGTTGCAGATTCGTTTACCACCATGTAGCTCCATTAAGATTCTGCTCATAATGCTGTCTATTAATATTTTTTGGCTAGTACGAGTTTATCCCCCAGCAACCTACAATAATAATAATAGCAATAATAATGCAGTTAAAAAAGATCTGAATATAGAAAAAGTTAAGTCTGAAGCCATTGCGAAATGTGCAGCATATCATGCAGAAAGTGAGAGTAAACTGCCGCCATTGTTGCCAACATTGAGTCACGACAGTTATGCGCCCAAGCGATCGAATAATAATAATACGATAGTGACATTTGAAAATATTGATTTGAGCTATGGCCGTTGGGATAATCAGCATCTGTATAAAATAAAAGATTTCGCTTTAGTGGGCGATCAGTATGCCGAGTCCTCCCGAAGCACTTTGATCTGTCTGGCCACACAGAGTTCGGTGGAGCGTTTGTATTCGCTGCCACAGGTGGCGGAGAACTGGCGTGGCCCACTGTCGATTGCATTATTTGCAGCCGGGAATGAGGAATATATTGTTTTGCGCTATTTTGTGACATACATGCGTCTGTGTTTTCCAAATATCAGGGAAAATGCAACATTTCACTTATTGGTGCCAAAAGAATTTGATAATTTGCCAAGAGTTTTATTTGAATCGTATAACATACGTAATAAATTCAATTGCCAATATCCAGAGAGAACATTAAAGGCACTACTCAAGTTGCGTTCGGCAAAAACTCTAGAATGGCGACAGAAGAATACATATCCACAGAATCATATGCGTAATGTGGCACGAAAGGGCTGTCAAACCAAATATGTTTTCCTCACTGATGTGGACATAATTCCCAGTATTAACAGTGTTGTGCAACTCAACAACTTCTTCCAGACAGCGGTGTGTGAGGGAAATTGTGCCTATGTCATACCCACATTCGAAATTGATGTACGTGCAAATTTCCCACGCTCAAAGCATACGCTTCTGGGACTTATTAAAAAAGGACTCGCTAGACCGTTTCACGAGAAGGTTTTCATCTATAATCAATACGCAACCAATTTTACCAGGTAAGTGCTTAAGTAGAATATATAAATAAATAATTTAAATAAAAATGTATCATTAATTTTCAGATGGATATCAAAAAAGAATGAAACTAGTGTCAGCATAAGTCATACGGTTACCAATTTTGAATTCCTATATGAGCCCTTCTATATAGCCACAGACAATGTGCCGGTGCATGATGAGAGATTTACGGGCTATGGATTTACGCGAAACTCTCAAGTAAGTTGAGTATTTTAAACACCAAAAGTGTACTCACTCAAAAGTTCTCATCTTTTAGGTATATGAAATGTACGTTGCTGGGTATAAATTTCTGGTACTTTCCCCCGTTTTCACCTGCCATTGGGGGCTGCAGCGTAAACAGGCACGACCCGCTTGGCGTGAACAGCAAAATAATGCGAATCGCAAAAAGTTTGATGTATTTAAAAGTGAAATATTTGCGCGTTATAAAAACGATCCTCATGTGTAAATAAAGCATATAGAATTTGCTTTTTGGCCCACCTCAATCAAGAGCAAAAATCATGTGGATTTTATTCGCTATTTAAATTTAATAAACTTTCGTGTAATATATATATATATAATATAGTATAAACGTTTTTTTTTTTCACAAATTGGAAGTATTGCATCTATATTTGTATGCTTAGGTATAGCATAGATATATATAAAAATAGTGTGGGTGTAATTGGATAGTTTGCAGCCGAATATGTTGAATTACAACAGTCGGTAGCAAATTGCAGTAGTTTCGGATATAGATTGTTCCAAAACAGAACTCGCTGATTACTCGATAGATTATCCATGTTGAAATTCTCGTCGATTAATAGCACTGAGTATTTGGGTGGAGTGATGGTATTCCATTTCACATAAACATTCGATTTAGTGGGATTCGATGTTTTTGCGAAATTTGCCCACAGTGTCATTACGATATCGGCCATTTTTTTATCAGTTGATTTCCACTCCACCTTCATGTTGTACACATAGGGAATACCCCAAACGAAAATTTGATCGAAATATTTGGGTACACCAACCCAAGCGGGTAGATCAGTGATTAGAGATTTCGAACGAAACTTGAAAATATACGAATAGATGTTCTGATTATTCTTACTCAGCAAGTCGACAAATACTTGTATTGGATTTATATAGAATTTCTCTGTATGAGCATTGATAACATTTGTATTAACGCTAAGTTGATCGTCATTACCAGATGAACCGGTGCCGGTTCCGGTTCCGGCTCCTGAATACATGAACGCAATTGCATCGGATATTAATGGGAAATTCATGCACCATTCAGTGCTGCCCATTTGTTTCTGCAGATCCGTTACGGCCAGATCGTTGAAGAAGTTTGCCTGATCCTCGGCAGTTAACTCGGAAGCAATGTAATCGTTGAATATGGTAAGCACTTCCTCCATGTCCGTAATGCCAACGATAATGGGTACATTTTGGTATGATCCACGTTTAAATAACACTTCTGGCTGATGTTCAATAAACGGATACGATGTATTACTCAATCCATAATCCACAACTGGACCCCAATGAACTAACGGCAGATTTTCCGTCATACGCTTAGCATCCACTCGCCTCAAACAATGTATAAACATCGATGTCGGTCGTCGATCGCAGCCAAAAATACTCGATATTAGATCCAAGTCGGCGTTGTACTCTTGTGGCATTCGAACTGGCGCCAAAGGGTTGCCAGACATTATAATGGCCTTGTGGAATCCACCCTTTGACCACTCCCCCGATGTCAAATGTAGCGCTGTACTCACAGCTCCAGCATCATGCCCCATCAAAGTGATGCGATTCTCATCACCGCCAAAGAAATTGATGTTCTTCTTCACCCAATAAAGCGCTGCCGACTGATCCATCAAGCCGAAATTGCCCTGAGCTTCGCCATCGTCTGTGGCAAGGAAGCCAAAAATATTCAAGCGATACGAAAGTGTGACAACAATCACTTTTTGCTTAAAGACCAGCTGAAATGGCTCGATATCGTAGGGGCTGCCGGTTGAGAAATTTCCCGAATGTATCCACACAATCACCGCATAGCCATCGACTTCAGGTAGTCCTAAAAGTGGAAACGTTTTAAAATGCCAAGTGAATCGATTAATAGATCGTGTAATGTGCCCAGTTGTTGTGATCTAGTGCTCGTGTGCACGTTCGATAACAATTGAAAGTTATCGAACAGTATTTTAAAATACCAAGTGAATCGGTTACTAGATCGTGTAGTGTGCCCAGCTGTGATCTAGTGCTCGTGTGCACGTTCGATAACAATTGAAAGTTATCGAACAGCATTGATGCATGCAGTTTGAATTGACTTACCGTCAGGTACAAATATATTTAAATTCAAGCAGTTCTCATCATATTTGCGTCCGCCCGCTTCAGTTAGCATTTGGCCCGATATAATTTCCAATACTTTATCCAACTGTGGATTCTCTGCATTGCGATTTGCCTGCCAGCAGCTGGGACCAAATGAGGTTGCATTGAAAATTCCCTTCCATGGCGGCAGCTCGACATCTGGAGGCGAAAATCTTGCAGCATGCGCGTATCGTATACCCAAATAAGCTTTAATATTTTGAGTACGATACATTTTCAAATAGGTGCCCGAAATGAATCCATTTCCAGGTATATGGATTAATGGAGCATCCACGCCACAAACAATGTTGTTCAACAAATTGCAATTAAAGTAAATTAATAAAACAAAAAACAAATTCGCTGACCACATTTTGGAGTTGCCTTTGAACTTGTGTGTACATGCTTGAACGGTTTGAAATCAAGTCACAGTTTTAATATATGCTAATCTCATTTAAGGGGTAATCACAGCAGTTGCCATGGCGCGCAAAAATAAAAAAATATTATAAACGCTGTTGCTAGGCTCTCGTAACTATGGGAATAAATGTTTTTTTATATCCTGCGCTCCACCAACTGGGTCACATGGACTTCAGCATGCGTGTGAATGGAACTTGAGGCCATAAATTCTAGCCATTAAATATGCTATCTTAAAATCTAGCACGCAAATTTCCCTCAAGGACATTTTTCTCAAATACCTTTTACAGTAGGTTCACTAGAGAGTGTATGTACCAGTGTTGCCAGTATTTTTTTGGGAAAAATTGCTCGATTCCTTTAAAAAAAAGTTGTTAAAATTGCTAAAAAAAAATAATTTTAAAATTGATAAAAATAAAAACTTTTATTTTCATGTTTATATTAACATTTTATAAGATACTATGCACAAGTGACCAACTTTCAGTCTTCAAGTTTGGTTTAGTTCACATCACTAGTGTGCTGGGTATGCTGCTGTCGAGGGCACTCGCCTACTCCACTAGTGACCTACACTTGAAACGCAAAGAAATCACAATCAAATCACAGACGAAGTCGCTGGTAGTTGCTACTTGGCCATAAAAACTATTTTTATATATTTAATATTAAAAAGTCATGTCTTTATTACAATTATAATTATTCTTATTATTATTATGCTACACTGTTATTCCTCTATATAGTAGTATTTAAACTTACAGCCATGGATGCCACGCGGGATCCATGCGACAAAGGTTTTCCACATTCGTGGCGGTTTGTATGAGTGCCGAAACCTTTTTCTTTTCAATATTATCGAAATAGGAGATTTGATTTAAACGCGATAAAATGGTGTCCACAGCTGTATTCACACTTCGCACCGTATGCTCCATTGTATTATTATCCACAGCCGGATGTTCATCCGTTGCATCCAATACTTTACTCTGTCTAAATCCCTTCTTTTGCAGCGTGATTATCTCATCACGCAGTATTGTCTGCAGTATGGAACTCAGCTTGTAATTGGGTTGTATAAAGCAGCGTGCAGTCGCCACAATTGCTGCCGATAAGGGACCAGATATACCGATATTTGTTATAAATTCACCAATATTGGGGGTCAATCTAAATGGCACGGGTCTGTTCTGATTTAACTGCTGTTTGTCATCATTAATATCGAACTTAAAGTACGATATATTCATCAGTCCCGAGTCCTGATGCAGGTACATCATATCTGGATTCAGACGTGTCAGATTCAATGCATGCTCACACAGATATGCCAAAGCCAACTGTAGCGTCAACTGTAAACGAAACATAAATAAGGGGAAATTTGTGTTAAATGGACTGGTTTGAGCTTAAAACTTATTTGGGACCCTATAAAGTATATATATTTATTATCAGCACAAATTGCCTGATCGATTTGAATAGTTTTTGGAAGAAAAAAATGTTTTTAAATTTTTTGAAAAAAATATAAAGGGGTATGCAAATTTTTAAAAAAAATATTTAACTAAAGATGAAAAATTAATTATGCTAAAAAATAAAATTCAAATTTTTGAAAAAAAAAAATGTTTTTAAATTTTTTGAAAAAAATATAAAGGGGTATGCAAATTTTTAAAAAATATTTAACTAAAGATGAAAAATTAACTATGCTAAAAAATAAAATTCAAAATGCTCTTAAATATGCTTAATTCAAAATGCTCTTCCGCTTTAAAATGGCTACATTTTTGGCAAAGTTATCGTTGTTTAAAGCTTGGAAAAAGCTGAAAACGAGACTTAACTACCTGCAACTATAACGAATGCTGATCTAGAATATATACTTCAAACTCTCCATATTTCATTTTGATTTCTTACCATTTTTCTAAACTGCCAAAAGTCGGTAGCCGCTGCAAATGTGTTGAGCGCCCATTGTCTCAGTAGAGTCTTGGAAACCATTGTCCATTGGACTTCCGTGAAGATTTCCCTCAAGATAGTATGCGATATTTGTGTGCCTTGAGCCTGAACCTCCGAGAGGCGTTCGTAATACTTAACAATTGGCATATCATAGTCCATTTTGACATTTAAGCAACATTTTTTGAATATCTTGAGCAGCGAAACACTATTGGGATTATCTTCGGCTAAACGCATTTGTGGCGATATCGGCACAACTCTTGGCACTGTGATGTTTAGGAATCTTCTGCTCGTCTCCTTTTGTTTCTCCAGATAGTAGTTGAGCATACGCTTCAGTTGCAGCACACGTTCCTCCCTTCGTGCATCTCCCAGGCCAGAGTCGAGCACAACCAGATAGGGATAGATTTTGCCATTGGTGCCACGGATATATAGACGTCGTGCGGCCGTATTATTTTTCTGAACAATTTCCACACGTGGCATAAATCTAGCGATTCGCACATAATAATGCGATGAGGAAGGTATCAATAGTTCTCCGGGTAGTTCAACCTCTGCCGTTTTCTGGCTAAAGTTGGATAAAAAGCGGCATTTGTCCTCTATCAAAAAGGATGTTGGCAACTTCTTAACCTTTGCCTCCAGCACCTTGATCCACGTCTTCAACTTGGAGATGAGATTGTGTAATTTCATAGCACCAGGCTTGGTGAAATCAAAATCATTTGTAAATTGTTCCTTCATCTTTTGGAAGACAGGATCTTGGAATGTAACCTGCGCTCGTTTCGCCAATGATTCCGAGGCAGCCGAGTGGGTTATGTTGGAGGCCACCGAACCGGGCACATTCTCAATGCCAATGCCAAAGGTCGAACCAAGTTTCTTTACAAAATGCAAAGTATGCGGTGTTATGGTGGCATTCACCACAGTATTTCGATTCTCAAAGGCTATGGCATAGCATTTAATTAATCCCTGTCGCAATTGACGCAACACTTCCTCTGTCCAACTCTCACGGAACCACACCATTTGATCCACAATACCCTCTAGGGAACTTAAAATGGTCGGATGCACCTCGCGTTGCAGTTGCATCACCTTGGAGCATCGCCACATCGGCGGTGTCGCCTTAATGGGATTCACCGAAGCGGGTGTCACCGGATTACGACCACAGAGGGTTGAGGAGCTGTCCAAATTCTACAGCAAAAGAACAAAATGAGAAGTTATAAGATGTATATTTAAAACAAGAATGAAATGTCAGTCGGGCATGCCGACCGTGTAATACCCTATGAGCTTCGTTTCAAATTATATGAGTTCAAACTGGAGTAGCTGCTGCAAGAACTTTACATGCACACATATTTGTATGTCTATCTCGCTCGCACAGTGCAATGCACATGGCTATGCCTTGCTTGAAAGTAACGATTTTCGTTGTATGACAAACTTTTTTAATTATAGTCCGATTTTAATGAAATTTTCACAATCGTTTGATATTATTTGTCTGCAAGTATATGCTAAGTTACAAAACTATACGTTAAGATATAATTGAGCCAGCCGCTTGCAAAGTTACAAAGAAATGGTGGTTTTGGTGGGCGAAGGAGGCGTGGCATACAAAAAATTTTGATGGCATTGTCCCTATATTGCATCTAGCAACCTGCATGCCAAAATTGGTGTCCCTAAGTGCCGTAGTTACCGAGATATTCGCAAAAAACCTGTATTTTTTCCGAGGTATGTCGGGTTTTTCGCTTATTGTGGACGAATGGGGCGTGGCATCAAAAAAGGAAACAAACTTGTATTGACTGACTAAATATGTGATCGATACTGACCAAGTTTGAACTTGTAGCTCTTACCATCTCTGAGATCCTTTCGTTCATACGGACGGACAGACAGACAGACAGACGGACAGACGGACATGGCTATATCGACTCGGCTGTTGATGCTGATCAAGAATATATATACTTTATGGAGTCTGCCACGCCTCCTTCTGCCTGTTACATACAAATCGCCCCTGACAAACCCAATATACCCCTCAGAGGGTATAAAACTATAGTTGTTTACTTACCGAAGATACAAATTTGCCAGCAAATGCCTGTTCAGCTGACTTGTGCTTCTCCCGCTGCTCAATCTTTAAGGTCAGGTACAGAGTACGTATAGGAAAGTACACGGCTTGAGGATAAAGTCTGCCAATCTGAAAAGTAAATACAAAATACAATTATTTTCCATTAAAAGTAAGATTTAATTTACTTTCTGCTTACCTGACTCAACAGATTTAAGATGACATCACCCTCGAATTGCTCCAGGCAGCACAGCAGTTGTGGTATCCATGGCAGCCAGTAGGATGGCGGAATACCACTAACATATTTCTCAAAAGTGCTTATCAAAGTATCCGCCGTATCGTAGCTTAGGAACCACAAGACTTTGGCAATATATTTCCTTGTTTTACTTTCATTTTGATTGCGACAGGCGTGCAGATAACAAATCAGTGCATTAACGCCATATGACATCTGCTTCTCCTTCAAGAAGATCTTCTCCATGTAATCGCCCCACATGGCCCAGGCCTTGGTTAGACCATCGTGCAGCTGTACGGCAGCACTAAACGATTTACCCGCCTCATCTGTACGTCCAATCTGTGCCAGCAGCAGACCCTTTAGTGCATAGAACTCTGCATTCATTTCACCCGTAAAATATTTCAAATTTGTCGATTCAATCACTTCCAGAGCTTCATTGATTTCATTTCTTCCAGATGTCGAGGGCATTTGCAAATAACATTTGACCTGTTGCCTGATTTTCTATAAAAGCGAAAGCAAAAGATTTGTATTAAGTAGGAAAGCGTTTAGGAAGCGTATTTATTATACCCTCTGAGGGGTATAATGTGTTTGTCAGAGGCGATTTGTATGTAACAGGCAGAAGGAGGCGTCGCAGACCCCATAAAGTATATATATTCTTGATCAGCATCAACAGCCGAGTCCATATAGCAATGTCCGTCTGTCCGTCTGTGCGTCTTCCGTATGAACAAACAGAACTCAGAGATGGTAAGAGCTACAATATCCGTTCAATATCGACCACATATTTAGTCAGTCAATACAAGTTTGTGTCCTTTTTTCGATGCCACACCCCATTCGCCCACAATAAGCGAAAAACCAGACATACCTCGGAAAAAATACATGCTTTTGGCAAATATCTCAGTTAATATAACACCTAGGGACTTCAGTTTTGGCATGCAGGTTACTAGATGCAATATAAAGATAATGCCGTTAACATTTTTTTGATGCCACGCCCCCTTCGCCCACCAAAAGCACAATTACGTTGTAACTTTGCATGCCGCTGGCTCACTTATTTCTTAACGTATAGTTTTGTAACTTAGCATTTACTTGCAGACAAATAATATCAAACAATAGTGAAAATTTCATCAAAATCGGACTATAATTAAAAAAGTTGATCATACAACGAAAATTGTGACTTTCAAACAAGGCATAGCCATGTGCATTGCACTGTGCGAGCGAGATAGACATACATACATATGTGTACATGTTAAGTTCTTGCAGCAGCTACTCCAATTTGAACTCATCTAATTGGAAACGAAGCTCATAGAGTATTACACAGTCGGCATGCCCGACTGACATTTTCATTCTTGTTTATATATTTACCTGAAAGCAATCCACAATTGGCACCGATGGTATTGTGTAGATACGGGACAATGTCTCCTGACAAACACCCGTCAGATTATGTTTTCGTGCGATTTTCCCAAAGGAAATGATGGCCTGTGCGGATGCATGTACACCGAGCATGGTGCTGCCCTGATCCGACTGCTGTTCGAGATGTTGTGTAATGATCTGATAGTGATGCTGTCGCCAGGTAAATATATCACTCCAGTGAGACAAATCATCGGAGATGACGGGCAGACGATTGCGCCACGTCTTAACAATGGCCTTCATGTCGTGCAGCGAAGAGTTTCTCGATTGCGCTAATCCCTGATGGATTTGACTCGCCTCGTGGAGTTCCATAATCTGCTGGGAGGCTTGCAGATACGGCAGATGAATGTGGGAGACAATGCGGGGTAAACGACGCCATTCACGTATACAGAGACTAGAGGCAATCTCCACATATCTCTCCACACTGGCCGCCTGTCTGTCCTCCTGATATAGAATGGACAGATAACCCTTGTACAGATTCAGCTTGAAGCCATAGTGTTTGGAATAACACTGTTCCGTTTTGGATAAAGCGGTTTTCATCAAATTCCAATCGGGCACACGCCACGAACTCTCCAGGATGAGAAACATGTTCTTCTCCCGATTGGTTTGCGCATAATCCAACATAATGTCCCATTGATTCAATTCCTTGGCACAACGCATCCAATGTTTCTCCCACAACAACAGCTCGCTATTGATGTCAATCTGTATGAGTCCACCATTAAGATCCTGTTTAAATTTAGACATGGCTAGATCATACGCCCCCTGTGCCTCCTCAAAGAAACCCATTTGCTCATACGATATAGCTATGTTCGTTTCAGGATAGTGGGCAAACTTTAGCCAAAGTCCCGCCCACAAATCCTCCTCATGCATGGCCGAGTACATCTTCGACAGGGAATCGTAAATGTTATTCAGCTGCTGCTGATCAAATTCCGCTGGAGCATTCACATCTCCACAGCTCGCATCATTGCGATTCGTTTGGGTTAAAGCCAAATCCTCCAGCACCAAAATAGCACGATGCCAGAGATTGTGGGATTTGCCCAGATACGTTAGCAGATTGGGTGGTATATAAATGCTAGGATTACACTTGGTTAAGCTCTCGGCAAAGGTATTCAGCGTGCTAGGACTGCAATCCTTTTGGTTAACATTTGTGCCCGAGGCCAGAAAAGGTATTAGTTCCTTGGAAATGTTTATGCGCTGATCCTCGCTGAAAATATGCCAAATACTGGGGAAGAAGGACAACCAAACACTTTCCGCCAGCTGTGTGTCCATGTGACAGAGCTGTGAGGTGGCCACCAGCATCTGATCAGTGCGTATATTACGATTCGCTTCCAAAAACTCCGCCTGCTTATAGATCAGCTCCACCAGAGTATCCCTGCGTGTGGGTAAAATCTGTTGACAATCCTCCTTGCGCACCGCCGTAAACTCCAGCTTGAGATCAATGTCAAACACATCATCCTTATCATTCACACTCTGCTGCACATTCTCAAACGACTCCGATTGCGAGGACAAAAATGATACAAACGTATTCTCCTGCGAATCTGTGGCATTTGTTGGTATTACGGACGTAATGCTGGGCACCTTAAATGCCTCATTGGAGCATTGTATCTGTGTCATTGTATTGGCCGTGAGTATTAATAGCTCAATGCACTGCTTAATCCAATAGTGCGAGCCTATAGTATCCCATGCCTGTGAGCAGATTATATAGAGCAAACGATCATGCAGACGTCGGCGCATCGAAGCATCCAATATCTCAAAGAACTTGGCACGTATATGGGGATTCTGGAAGCGTAGACCATTCAAGAAGGCACCCTCCAGTTTGCTCGTCAATTCCGTTTGCTTTAGCACCTCATCCCGGTAAATGTAGTTGATGATCTCCAAGAATTGTACATTCAATTCCAACTCATCGGCAAATTTCTTCTCCACATATTGCATTAGTTTGACCAGCAAAGCGGATTTTTCTCTAATGGATGGCACATGTGTTGCTATATTGGTCTCCTTGCTCTTCACCCAATCATCGAGCATTTTGATAATACACTTGATTATCTTTACCTCTGAACTCTTTTCAATCAAGCTCACCAATATGGTGCCTATAAACAATTTACGTATCTCCACGCTCATTATAACAATGCGATTCTTAATCAATTCCAATGATAAAACCAACAACTCTAGAGCTAGAGAATTGGAGTCAGCTGGTTGTGTGTTCATTGTTGTTGTTGTGGCGCCACCGGCTGTGGTATTGATATTTATATGATCCTTGGTTAGACGATTTAGTACTCGTATAAACTGCACCAATATGCGATCTATATAGCTGGGATTATTGGTGGTGCAAGCCTTGAGTATCATCAGAGTGCCAAATAGCGATGATGCATTCGGTTGTGGACTCTTCTCGTAGTATGTTAGATTATCGGTAATCATTTTACTTATCGCACTGTATAGCACTTCCAAATCGTTATGTTTGTGCTGTGCATCCGGTGGAAAGATGGCCATCAAACGGGTTAAAAAGATGTGCATCAAACGCACAATGCGCGTATTCTGATGTATGGTGCACAGGGAGAGTCCCCGTTGCACGGGACGCACAATGGCCACCAGTTGCTCGGGACTTAAAATTGTGGTCAAGAACGTTAGGAAATCAATGGCAGTGCATATATTATTTAAATTATGATGCGGCGTCTCTATGGTGGTCAACACCTTATCCAACCAATTTAGTTTTATGTCAAACGGTTGTGGCCAAATCTCCGGACGCATTGCTAGCTTCAACAACATAATGCATCTGTAAAAGAAGAATAAAACTCAATTTAGCTAAACTAGCCTTTTTAGCTACTCAAGAAGCTACTTTACCTTCTGGATAAGTTTTCACCCGGTGATATAATGCCCGATTGCAAATCGTTAACCTGACATGCCAAACGCACCAGGAAATTCAGCACAGTATCGCAATAGGATTTATCTATGGATCTCAGCACATCATCAGCTCTGGAGAAAGTGCCACCTAAAACATAAAATCTAATTTAATTAAGTGTTCATTTAATTTTTGAGTACAAAATCTAAATCTTCCCTCTCTTATTAACCGTAGAACTATGCTTGGTGTTATATTCTTGTATAATTTACTTCAGGGTCATATTGACTCTGTTAGTTTATTGAACAGACTTAACATCAATGTACCTACTAGAATTACTCGTAACTTTTAACCACTGTTTCTTGAGCATTGTAACTCTAATTGGTCTCTTCATGAACCATTTAGAATCCTGTGTGCAGATTTAACAATCTGTACAGAGTGATTAGTTTCAACTGTTCTTTAGATTGTATTAAATCTTCCATTTTAACACACTTAACTAACTTAACAAACTAACAAAATAACTAATCTACCGGTCTGATTGGGTTTTTTTTCTGGGTTTTCCCCAATCAATTTTCAACAAATGTTGGGCCTTAAATTTTTTAATTTTTAATTTTTATTTTCTTTTCCCCAGTTATTTAAATTTAATTTAATTTTAAATAATTAATTAATTAATTTAATTTAAATTTAAAATATAATTTTAAACTTTTAAATTATTTTTATATTGTAACTTTAATATTAATCACGTCGACTGATCATAGTCTGACATTAAATAAATAAATAAATAAATTAACTTGCCTTGTGCTGTTGCGGGATTTGCATTTTCAGCGGTTTTCTTGCGATATTCGCTGGTGGTTTCGCTGCCAGCACGTTTTACCTGCTGCATATCTCGAAGTTCCTCCTCGGATTCCTCGATCTTGACATCTCTTTCGTCTTCCTTGATGCGATGCAATTCCCATTTGATTATAACTTCTGCCAAATCCACAGCCAGTTTCTTGTGCTCAATCGAAGCACTCGGTGGGAAACCCAAACGTTGCATATAATTGATTAAATGTTGTACCAATTGATGCCGAACGGGAAAGTAAACCTGTTAAAGGGGAAAAAGGGGAGGTTAAGCTAGATACTTAGTATATAAATTTAGTTTAAAATTTACTACCTTATAGTGCCTTATAATCAACTGTAGTATATGGAACAGCTGCTGTATGGCATGTCCCTCCTCGACAATGATTTTCTTGGTCCAGTGAGTGAGCATAGTGTTGCCATCTTCCATGCGCAGAGGCATTGCTGGCGTCAGCACATCCAGTGCTTGTTTGACAATGGGACGCGCCTCCAAAGCGTGTCCCTTGAGCAGTGAATGAAAGACTTGCAACACAATCTTCTTGTGTATAGCAAGTCTAGCTATAATATGAGCCAACAGCAAATGACCGTGATAACGTGCCGTGGGATCGACACAATTCTTGCTCAACAAACAGGGCCAGGCGAATGTCATTAATCTCCTCAACTTGTTGCCCTGCCGCTTGTTATTGGCATCGCCGTCGTGAATGTGCTGAGAGGCACGTTCCACCAGCAGACAAGCCAGTTGCAGCAAGGCAATGCGCACCGCATCATCATACTGCTTATCCGGATCAAAGACCTTGTTAATAAACACCGAGACAATATTCTTCTCATCCTCCTGATACGGAGTGGGTGGTGCGCCAATTAATTTATTGCCTTCGCCCTTGTCAAAGCTAACAGTGAAGCAGGGAATCAACACTGATGTTATAATCTTTGCCTTCAAATCTTCGGAGAATGTGTTGTTATTGAAATTCTCCACAAAGTAGAAGAACGCATTACGCTTCCAGTTGACCGTAAAACTCTGTGCCACCGTATTCTGCAGAAAATCACGCAGGAAATACACATCGGGCACAAAGTGTAGACATAAAGCCCGCAATAGCTGAAAGAGCAAATCTATATCGTTGGTATTATTCGAGAAGTAGAGCAAAAGGATTTTGCCAATCAAGTGCCATAAATCGCAGGCAACATTCTCCACACAAGTCGAGTACAAATTATTTCTCCACATATTCCTTAAAGCATCCACAATATCTGGTCTGGTTGGTATCCACTGATCATCCAGTTCCATTAGCGTATAGATAATCAAGCACCGCCTGATGTTGCACATCATATTTGTTCTTGTTGTATCATATCCGTGGAGCTAGTTTAAATAATCCAGCAGTATAGTGTACTTTGAATCCTTGATAACTGTGCGAAATGCTTGTCCCTCTTTGTGTTTCAATATAAAGATGAAGAAACGATTCCATTGCGAGTCCATCATTATGGATTCAATCATAAACAGATCCACCGTTTCAACGGGAAAACGTTGTAGAAACATATGCAATGCCTCGCGATATGGCGACGATGCCTCAATCATCAGATTCTTCTCTGTTTGCAGCACCAGCTGACATAACTTTTCGATATATTTCGATGAGGCGGTTATATGATAAAACATCTCAATTAGTGTCACTATTTTCTGCTCATAATCACCACCCTTCGAAGTGGAAAAGAAATTCATGTTCTCATTGGTGCACTTGTATTGACCCACAAAGATCTCAATGATTTTGGCACAGTGGGTCAAGATCTGTTCACTCAGCTTCTCATTGAACATTTGCGGAAATAGTTGTGTAAAGTAGGAGAGTCGTTTAATAGCCGGTATGGATAGATTGCGATGATCTCCAAGTTTTAATAATAAAGGACGCATGGCAGCTTGTATCTATCGGATATAGCGTTAACAGATATATAGAGATTCATCTAGTTTAACTTGGCTTACAAGCTTACCTTTTCCCTTTCGAGTGTTATGCCGGTAATGAACGTTTTCATGCATTGATAGGAAGTTTCCTGCAACTCTGGCTTATCGCTTTCCATCACCTTGAATATAATGTTGATAATCTTCTCCTTGTAGCCTATATCATTGATATAATGACAGGCAGCCAAGGCGCGTAAAGCGCTAATGCGCAAAGGTATCAAATTAGAGACATTCTTATAGCAATCCAGCTTGGCTAAGGTAGCATCTTCTGCCTCACTAAGCGTCAGCAGCTCATGGAAGAACAGCTTGTGATAGGTATTTGCTAGATCTGTAATAGAAGAGATGAATGCATTAAAATCGTTTATTATTTTTATACCCTCTGAGGGTATATTGGGTTTGTCAGAAATATGTAACAGGCAGAAGGAGGCGTGGCTGACCCCATAAAGTATATATATTCTTGATCAGCATCAACAGCCGAGTCGATATAGCCATGTCCGTCTGTCCGTCTGTCTGTCTGTCCGTCTGTCCGTATGAACAAACAGATCTCAGAGATGGTAAGAGCAACAATATCCGTTTTGGTCAGTATCGATCACATATTTAGTCAGTCATACAAGTTTGTTTTCTTTTTTTGATGCCACGCCCCATTCGTCCACAATAAGCGAAAAACCAGACATACCTCGGAAAAAATACAGGTTTTTTGCAAATATCTTAGTTAATATAACACCTAGGGACTCCAATTTTGGCATGCAGTTACTAGATGCAATATAAAGATAATGCCATTCAAATTTTTTTGATGCCACGCCCCATTCGCCCCACCAAAAGCACAATTGCATTGTAACTTTGCATGCTGCTGGCTCACTAATTTCTTAACGTATAATTTTGTAACATAGCGTATACTTGCAGACAAATAATATCAAACGATAGTGAAAATTTCATCAAAATCGGACTATAATTAAAAAAGTTTGTCATACAACGAAAATTGTGACTTTCAAGCAAGGCATAGCCACGTGCATTGCACTGTGCGAGCGAGATAGACATACAAATATGTGTGCATGTTAAGTTCTTGCAGCAGCTACTCCAATTTGAAGTCATCTAATTGGAAACGAAGCTCCGAGGGTATTACACGGTCGGCATGTCCGACTGACATTTTCTTTCTTGTTGGCTTTAGTTTCAACTACTCACCTATGGTAAAGAGACGCGGTTCGAGCGTTGTACAAAAAGTGTTGCCATCCATTAGACCAATTTGTGCATTGGCTGGTTGGTGTCTTAGTAGATGCTTCTTCGGTGGAATTATGTCCGCCAGCACATCTTTGTGTGGATCCATGACCTCTGATACAGTTTTCTTTTGTATCGCACCAATGTGCTTGAGCAGCACCATTGATTCCTCGCGCACAATGGAATTGGGACTGGTAATGTGACGCACCAGTTCATGGATCACCTCATAGGTAGCCTTGGCCTGCAAATCCTCAAGCTCATCGTTGCGAGAATTCACACTAATTGGGGACAAACAGATTTCCAGCATTGTTTTCATATAACTCTTGGTAATATCCAGTGCTCCATTGGAAACATCGCCCTCCAGATCCATTAGCACGAACATAAAGGCTTTCAGAAAGTTGAAAAGATGTTGGTAGAGTGCACGCAAGGACATGTGCTTGCAGAGAAACTGTATGGCCTGGCAACCACCGACTTTGGCATACCACGGACGATCGTAGCAGAGTGCAGTCATTTTCTCTGCCAGATATTGCATTAAAGGCAACTTGCAAGCACGATCCTTGTTGCCCATTATATTCGTAGCGGTGTCTAGTATGATGCCCATGCAAGCAATGCCCGGTTTGCACAACTCCTTCTCCTCATGGCCCATGCAAGCAGCCAGAGCGTCAATCAACACCATTGGATCTATGCCATTGGGTGTATAGCTCTTCTGTGGAAACGGTCCGGCCTGCTGAGCAATTGCCACCATTGTATAATGTCGTACAACAGCTGCCATTACAGGACAGACGGAATCCCTTAAATCCTTGGTAGCAGAAGCCACCAGCATGCCGATCAGCGCTGTCTGATGCGTTCCCCTCACACTACTCGTATCGATTTTGTTATGAAAGATCGGCCAATTCATTATGTTGCTCTCCACAAAATCATTGTGTGTAAAGAGCTTGAGCAGCGTATGTTTCTCATCATCCAAGCTGATGAAGGCCGCCAGGAAACAACGTATTACCTCCCAGCTTTGTCGCCTATAAAACTGATCGGTTGTATTCGAACTCAAAGCCTTAAAAGCCGATTCGATAGCGTAATCCACTGGGAACTCTATAGGCTTCTCATACTCCTGAAAGTAAGTGACTATCGAGATCTTTGGCTTCTCATTTTGATCGTAGTGCAGCGTTTGCGGTTCCACCATCATTTTGCGATTACCGCCACCAAATTTGCCCAGCACACGAAAGGCAACAAGTGCGGCATTATCCTGATTACGTAGCGTTTTCCACAGTGCCTGCATTAAAGCCGCTCTCACAGGTTGTATGTGATCGTAGAGGAAATCTGGTTGCAAATTATCCACACACAACTCTAGAGTTCTCAAACCCTGTGGATAGAAAAAACTTGAGTAAAACTACTTTTAAAACAAGAAAGAAAATGTCAGTCGGGCATGCCGACCGTGTAATACCCTCTGAGCTTCGTGTTCAATTATATAAGTTCACGTTGGAATAGCTGCTGCAAGAACTTAACATGTACACATATTTGTATGTCTATCTCGCTCGCACAGTGCAATGCACATGGCTATGCCTTGCTTGAATGTAACGATTTTCATTATATGACAAACTTTTTTAATTATAGTCCGATTTTAATGAAATTTTCACAATCGTTTGATATTATTTGTCTTCAAATATATTCTAAGTAACAAAACGTTATGATAAGAAATAATGTCATGTCACGGCATGCAAAGTTACAACGAAATTGTGCTTTTGGTGGGCGAAGGGGGCGTGGCATCCAAAAAATGTTGATAGCATTGTCTTTATATTGCATCTAGCAACCTGCATACCAAAATTGGTGTCCCTAGGTGTTATAGTTACCGAGATATTTGCCAAAAACATGTATTTTTTCCGAGGTATGTCTGGTTTTTCGCTTATTGTGGGCGAACGGGGCGTGGCATCGAAAAAAAAAAGATTCTTGTATTGACTGACTAAATATGTGGTCGATACTGACTAAAACGGATATTGTAGCTCTTACCATCTCTGAGATCTGTTTGTTCATACGGACAGACGGACAGACAGACAGACGGACAGACGGACATGGCTATATCGATTCGGCTGTTGATGCTTATCAAGAATATATATACTTTATGGGGTCGGAAACGCCTCCTTCTGCCTGTTACATACTTCTGACAAACCCAATATACCCCTCAGAGGGTATAACAAGTCTATGGTAACTTACCTGACTTATCAAAGTTGGCGAACCATTGAGCGCCGAAACCAACGGATCCATTAGCATGGGCAGATACGGCAGCAAGGAGGACAGTCGCACAGGCACAGTGAGGCAAAGCTCCACAAATAAATCCCTCATATGTTGCTTGTGAAAACCACTTTGTAGACGATTCAAGTCCCTCCAGCAGATTTGGTAGCAATGGCAGAAATTCCTGATACAACAGATCATGACTGCCACCGCCAATGGAACGGAATAGAGCACGTAGCAGCAGAAAGTAATTATACGGCTCATCCGATATCAAAGCCAGCTCCATGGAGCGTATAACAATCTTGTGTAAATGCGGACGCAACATTTGCTCATTCTCTACGGGGAATAAACTAACGCTACCAAAAACCAATTTAAACAATCTTAAATACAAATTAGAACGCTCCACATTCGAGCCCATTTCCTCCATTTTCTCGAGCAGATATTCCACTAGAACTGTAGCAAACAACGGTGATGTTGTGGGATTTGCCAGAAATGAATTGGCAATCACCTGCAGCGATTGATTCTTATAGATGCGTTCTACCAAAAAGTCTATGGTAGTGGCAAAAATCTCTTGAAAGTTCTGCGAGTGCATCATAAGGAACTGTAAAGCATAAAAAGAAATTTAAGCAAATATAAAGTAAATAGAAATATTATTATTAATATTATTCCTTACAATGCCGCTAAAATGTTCCAGCACTTCCTTTTCCTCTTTGCTGCGAGATATTAAACCCGAAGTGCGTTGCTGATTTGGATTCACATTTATGGTATAGATATCCAAAGCTTCCATGGCAAAATGCACCAAATCTATGTAGGTGCACAAGATCTCCGGATTAAACAGTTTCTCCTGCATCTGCGTTGAATCAGAGCCCTTTAAATTGCATAGACAGCAGTTAAACATTTATATTATATAAAGTTTTTATAGTAAAAGCCACACACCTTTGAGTTGAAGAATCCCCAGGTAATGGTCTTAACGCCGCCCACCAGCGTTTTAACCAGACTACGAAATTCGGCCACGTTAACAGAGCAAACCAGCTGTGAGCCAGTTTGTGAGATTTTACTCTGATCAGCGCCCAAATGATCATCTTTTACTTCGGGCACATTAAGCACGGGTGCGGAAAAGGAAGCAATTGCATTTCCTGGCGCTCCGCTGCCTTGAGTTTGTCCTTTGCTGCAAGTTAAAAACACGTTAGTACAGTAAAGTAGTAAAGAAAGTATTCTTAATTACCACTTTTGTATAATTAATGGCAGCTGAATTTGTGCAATAGTCTCAAACTTTTTCACAAATACTTTCAGCAGTGTACCGAGAATATTTCGCGATCTTTGTGGCTCCAATTCGCTGTGATGACGCAAACAATCCACAAGATTTAATAATAATTTACATGACATTGTCTGTATGCCCACAGCTAGTGTCTCATCGTGGACATTTTTGGCAAATAAATTGACAGCCTTAATCAAAACATCCAAGCTTAAGCTCTGACGCACATGATGCGCCAGATCGGCGAGAGTTGAGTAAGCCAAAGGGCGAATAGAATCCAAGGTGACGCCCTTGCCAATGAGCAAGTCCTCATCAAACAGCTTTTCAATGGATGGAATGAATTCTAAACGTAGCAAACAAATATAGATATATAATATAGTTTAAATCGGTTTAAGTATTAGCAATAAAACCCACTTTGGCGTAAATCGGTGGCAAATATATGACGTGCGGCGATTAACAGTTCTTTGCGCAAATGAGCAGCTTCTTTGGGACAATGCTCCATTAGATTTAGCATGCCATTGGTAACGGACAGAGAATTGGATATAACCACTTCCTAAAATATCATATAAATTATTTAGTAAATCAGTTTATCATACATAAAGTAAACTTACCTGATATATGCGCACTATATAAGCTAGAAATGATAATGTTTTGATTTGCGCGCCCATGAAATCCACAAAAATTTCCTTTTGAGCCGAGTTTCTAAAAAAACCCAATATTAGTGGCTGTGCATAAATTTCCCTTTTCAGCAAACTTACCTTTGTACTACAGTGGGCTGTAAATTGATAGTGGTTAAAATGAGGGGTATAAATTCCGCCACTTCTTGATGCACTGCATTTTTATATATCTGATACATTAGCACCACTATAATGGGTAATTCCTGCAGCACTTTTAGCGATAAAATACCGCGGGGCAGCAAATTGTACTACAAAGAAATGGATGTAAATAAATAAAAATACATAATTATAGTAATAATACTTACAATCATTTGCTGTGAATTATGCTCTAGTGGCTTTTCAATATGTATTGTTTTAACTGAATATGTCTCTGGCAGCAGCATTTCTAAATCCAAATCCTTTAAATCGCTTATCCAAATATCATTTGTTGTCTCAAATATGGATGTTAAATGATTTGGCAGATTTGTATAGATCTCTTTGACAAAACCCAAAAAGAGTTGTATCTATAAGAAAAGGCAACAAAAAAATTTTTATTACTTTAATTATTTTTCATATATTTTTTAGTACTTACTTCAGGATTAAAAGATGGACGAAAATGTTTATGTAGCTCAATTATAATGCGCAAACTTATCAGCACATTTTCCTCATTATCAGTTTTCAATAGTTTAAGCATCATAGTTATAATGGATTTAACATGTTGCCTTAAATTCTCTGTGATGGGCAGACGATGTATCATTTCCAAAATTAATTTGCGAATCTATAAATTTAAAAAATATATATATGTATGTATAAATATATAGATTTGTTTGAATTTCATCATGTGGTGTGGGTATTAATTTAAAAACATCACTGTATTTGCTGTGTTTACATTGCCAGCACAAGGTGTCCGCATCACCAGCGATATTCGATAACGTGTAAATCCAGTGGATAACAGTGGTACTACCAACCAGCAAATATGCAGTGTATCCCTGTGCTGTATAAGCAGGGCTGCTGCTGCTGCAGTGTAAACCCAGCATAAGCATTTTTGCATTGTACCAAACACACACACACACACACATACAAACACATTCATGCACATGTGTTTTCTTTTGCAATGTCTATTTTCTTTACAATTCCAGGTAGCTGAGGCATTACTTACGTGCTGTATTGTGTTTTCCTGTATAAACTGCGGCTCGCCCTCTTGCAAAATTCGCATAAAGATTTTGAGCGCATTTTCCAATATCGATGGGTACGATGGAGACTGCATGATCATTTCAAAGTGCTCACTCAGCTCCTGGGTGGCCTTGAGCTTGATATCCTCATTTGCCGCCGCATCATTTAAGATGTTTAAGTAATTCCGGAATGTATTAACCGGTATATTCTCGTTGTGTGCCATTTTAAGTGACCATTGAATTATTTTTTGCAAACAAACGAAATGTCTTCACCGGCGTACAGAGCTCTCGAGCACTAAACAATCAAGCACAGGGTGACTTTGACTACAGCGTTGCAATTTTGATCGTAATGAAATAATAATATCGATATATATCGCTGTGCCACAAATCAACTCTGCTTTTAAATACCTTCTTAATACATTAAAATGTTGCAACTTTTGCTATACTAATTTAAGTTGTCTGCACTTTATAAATTTCTATTTCTCTGTTAACAGTGTTTTATGCAAAACAATCGTTTCTTAAGAAATGCAACTGATTGTGTTTCATTCCCGTGATTCCAAAAAACGCGCCTTATTTTGTCCAGTTTTTGTTAGTATTTTTATTTTACGGTCACACTTGTGAAAAATATACTTATTAACAATTAGAGTTTTTCGTGTGTTAAGCAGAATACGCATTAAATCCTTGTGCTGTAAGTGTTAAATATGTTAGAAAACACGTAATAAACATTGCTTGTGCCATAATAAACTTGAATGATATTGAACAAACAGTTTTAATTATGTAAATTGAGTGTATTTCAACGTTTTTCATCGAGTGTATGCATACACTCACACACACATATGTATCTAGATACTCTGGACTTCAAAGTGGATTGAAAATACTCGTATTTATATGTGTATATGTTTGTGAATGAAGAAAAAACGCCATGCAAACGCATCCGGCTAAGCAAAAAATGTTGTTTTGTGGTCGTTTAAAAAAAAAAATACTTGCAAATAATTGACATGCGTGCAAATATTATGCATACACATACATTAATGCATATGTGCTATGTAGAAAATGTGCATACATAAGTATATTTAAATAAAATACCGACTGCTTAAAATGTTTGTGTATTTATTAATTATATCAGAAAAACAAATGCAACTTAAGAAAAATATTTGTAGTTCTGTAAAAAGATAATGTTAATAGCAGGTTGAAAGTGCAGTATTAAAAGTGGTGCATTTAACATTGTTTACGCTTGCCAAAAATACCGCTTGGGTGTTTTTTTTTGGGAGTGTGGAAGGGGATACCCCTACTGACAATCATCCTTTGCAGTGCGATTAAAATTTCCCTCGATTGTTGAATTATTTCTAGATAAAGGATCAGCAAAATGAGGGAATCCGCGCATGACATCAGCATGGATACTTGGAAACAATGGATACTGGAGGCTATCTCAAAGATTCGCTCACAAAAACAAAGACCGAGCGTACAGAGAATTTGCCAGGCAATTGGCACACATCACAAGTTTCACGAGGACATTGTGGCGGAAAAGCTAGAGAAGGCAGTGGAGTCGGGAGCTGTTATAAAAGTATATAACAAAGGCTTACATTCCTACAAGGCACCGATGGCCAAGAGACGCATTAAAGTCGATAAAAGCACAAATCTATATAAAGTGGTGGCGAAGGCCGTCAACGATTTGGGTGAATGCGAGGGATCAACGATCAAAAATATCGAAAACTATATACAAAAATTCAATTGTATCGATTTATCGCCCGATGTCGATTTCAAGTCAATTATTAAGATATCCATTAAGAAAGCCGTCGACGCGGGTTTCTTGATACAAGAGGGAAAACTCTACAAAAAAGGCAAATCGCTGACAACACCGAGAAAAGCGGTTCCCGAAACCGAAGTACTTATCAAGGGCGAAGAAACCTGCACACATTGTTCCGGTAATTCGCAAAAGAATCTCAATGGTATTCCCGAACCGTTGAGTTCGTGCAAACAATGCGGCATCTCACTGCATACGACTTGCGCTAATATCGCAGGTAGATGCAAATCACAATCCTATGTGCTGCTCTATATGCTTGTGACGAAGGGAACTCTGTGGAATTGCCAGAAATGTGCAGATTGTGCGGTGTGCAAAATACGCACACGTGGTCCATGTCTTTTGCAGTGTTTTGTCTGCAAGAATCATTATCATTTGACGTGCTTGGATACGATACCAGACAAGAAACCCAAGCATCCATATCGGTAGGTTTTAAATAGCAAGAAACCCTTAATAAAAAATTAATAATATTTATAATCTACAGCTGCAAGGCGTGCTTAAAGCAGAATGTGGATAACCCCAAGACTTTCAGACGCGATAGTTCCAGCATTAAATTTGAGCTGGGCAATGATAGGTGAGCATTAAACTGGTAGTAATATATGGATTTAAATTGAAATATATTTTACTTGTTACAGAATTGTGCCCTATACAAATGTGGCTCAAAAGTCCTATAACAATTGCAAACGGCAAATGATTAAAAATGAACGTTTTGTGGACAATCCCTCAACGTCACAGCAATCCAACAATTTGGCCGGCAATAGACAAAAGAAAAAGAATTGCGATAAATTTGATTCGCCGCCACCAAACCAACAACAACAACAACAACAACAACAACAGCAACAACAACAACAACAAATCAATAAACAAAAAAAGGCAAATTTTCCACCACAATTGGGAAATCAACAACAACTGAGCCGAAAGCGCACCTATTCCGATTTATCCTCCTCGACATCCTCGAGCGATAGCGAAGATGAAGACGACGATGATGATGAGAAGAATGCGGGCTGCGATGATCAGGATGATAGCACCTCCTCAGACTCGTGTACTTCATCTAGTTCCGAATCAGATTCAAGCGATAGTTCCAGCGATAGTTCGGAATGCGATGAGGAAGATAATGACGAAGAAGATTACGATTCAGATCGTAGTACATTAAAAGAAAATATCTTTGAGAATGAAAAGAAATTTGATTTTCGTTCATCATCGTCGCACGACAAGGAAAGTCTGCTGGACGCCTCGTCGGAGAACTGGGGATTTGCAGCAGTCGCCAAGAATCCCGTGGACAACAAATATAAAAACAATTTCAATCGTTTAAGCTATACGAGAAGTAAATTGTTAGATGGCAACAATTGTCAGCTGCCCGCTGCAGTTGAACCAATTAAGCCAAGGGAGACAATCGATAAGACGAACGATGCTGCTGCTGCTGCTTTGGCTCCTAAGCCAAATCAAGCATCCAATTTGGGCATAAAGAAGAAGGCTATTTTAAAATCGATGCCACTGGAAAATACGACAGCTAAACCATATGTTAAAGATGATGATATACCATATTTGACTAAGGAAACTGTTATAAAATATCGTCTAATGAACGATATAGAAGCGGTTAAAGGACCCACAAAGGAAGCGCTGCAAAGCAATGCAGCAGCAGCAGCTGACGATGATGAATGCATGGAGCATGTGGAGCAGAATGACAAGTTTTTGAATCCCACTAAATCATTTGGTAAGTTAGAGTACCAATAAACTATAAAGCACTTTTGAGTAAATGTTATCTATTGCAGAAAATACGGTGCAACATTTGCCACCGGGCGTTAATCAGCTGGATGTTGAATTGTATCAGGAAGTGCTGCAAAAAGCTGTAGTTAAAGTGTCCAATAACTATACAGAGCTTACGGCAGAGACTAAATCAAATACACAAGTACAAGGACAGAGTCCTAAATCCATAGAAATTGGCAAATGGAATATAGAAACCTGGTATTCCAGTCCATTTCCACAGGAGTATGCTAGGTAAATATACCCTTAAAACTATAAAAATGTTATTTAAGCTATAACTTCCTCTTCCCTCTAGACTTTTGAAACTATATCTTTGCGAATTCTGTCTAAAGTACACCAAAAGTCGTTCGGTGTTGGACAGACATCAGAATAAGTGTATATGGAAGCAACCGCCGGGTACGGAAATCTTTCGACAAGGCGACATTTCCGTCTTTGAAGTGGATGGCAATGTGAACAAGATTTATTGCCAAAATCTATGCTTGTTAGCCAAGTTTTTTCTGGATCATAAGACGCTCTATTACGATGTGGAGCCGTTTCTATTCTATATATTAACCAAGAACGATCAGATTGGTTGTCATCTTGTTGGTTATTTCTCCAAGGAGAAGCATTGTTCCCAGAAATATAATGTATCGTGTATATTAACGCTACCGCAATATCAGCGACAAGGATATGGACGATTTCTCATCGACTTTAGCTATCTGCTGAGTCGTGAAGAGGGACAATTGGGTACGCCAGAGAAACCTCTATCGGATCTAGGACGTCTCTCATACTTTTCGTACTGGAAATCTGTTGTGCTGGAATATTTGTACAAGTATAGAAACAAAAAGCTCATCACTTTCAAGGATATAGCTATAAAAACTGGACTGGCTATATCGGATATTGCGCTAGCTTTTGAGTTGCTTAATTTTATAAAGTTACGTAAAAACGATGGCGATATACGCTTTCAGATTACGGTCAAGATTGATTGGAAGAAGGTGCTAATGCATCATAATCGTGTGGCTCATAGCAAGACACGCATTATAATCGAAGCAGATTGCTTAAGATGGAGTCCTCTGACATCTATATCCAAATCGCCGGTAAATAATATAAAACCCATTTCAAATCGTGAATATTTGAGCTACAAATTTCTGGAAAACTGCAATGAAAAAGAGTTTATACAAAAGAAAACCAAGGAGCAGATGGAAACACAAGTAATGGCAACGGAAGATGCTTCAAATACAAATTTCTTCCACGCTGAAAAGTTGGAGGAGGAAGCTAAAAAGTTGTTGCCTTGCTATGCGGACACTTCTCTGATGGAAGCAAAGCGTTGCAAGCGTCCGTTTGAGGAGAAACTGGAGAATTCCGACTCATCGGATAGTAAGTACTCGAAGAAATCGGAATCATCGGATGCGTTAACCAAACGTGCACTGCGTTTGGCCAAACGCAAAGATGTCGTCACACCGCACACCAATAAACGGAAACATTTTGAGCGACAGGAGCATAATAATACGCTGGATAATGGGGAGTTAAATCTAACGAATCCTAAAGATATGCCCAAGGAGAACTTGGAGAAACCTGCAACTTTGGTTCCCATAGAAACCGCTGCAGCTCCAGCAGTTGAGGTCAAGAAACAGGAAACAGGAATAGATAAACCTGTTAATATTGTGCCCAAGTTGCGGGGCAAGAAATCGCATGGGAAACGCAATGAAGCTGGTAATGCATTAGAGCATTCTATTGCTACTGAAAATATGCCCAATGAATGCGATAATGAGCAAGCAAAGAAAACACTAAGTGAAGAGACATTGCCGGAGCAGCCGAAGCAGCCGAAGCTACAGGAGCAGGAACACGAACAGGAAAAGGAAAAGTTAAAGGAAATCAATTTGCCGGAACAAGTTTTAGATGCGGTGGCCAAGAAGACAAAGAAAACATTATTTTCGGACTCAACTAGCTATGAGAAGCAAACGAATAATAACGATACTAAAGCTTTGGATTGCAAAGAGGAGCAAAAGTCTATGGAGCCAGCTGTGGCAGTAGCTGAAAAAGCTATGGAAACTGGCACAGGAAAGGGAGAAGCTAAACATGTGGCTGCAAAAGGCAGAAACTGCACTTGGCTCGGCGGAGGATGTCAGTAAAACAAGTGAAATTGCATTGGATAAGGACAGTATTGGACAGGATTTGAAGCAGACTGTGGCAGCTTCGACAGCAGCTGCTATAACTACAGCAGCTACCATAACTACAGCTGCTGCTGCTGCTGTGACTGCTGCTACTACTCCTGCTGCAGCTTCAACAGTGGCGGCTGCTGCTGCTCCTAGTACTACAACTACTACAGTTGTGCCAGCAGCTGCTCCAGTTGTTGTTGCTCCTGCTCCAGTTGTAGCTGCTCCACCTGCTGCAGCTGTTGCTCCTCTTGCTTCAGCTGTTGCTGCTCCTCCTGCTGCTACAGTTGTAGCTCCTCCAGCGGCAGTTCCTGCTCCGCCTGCAGCAGTTGCTATTGCTCCTGCTCCCGCTGCTGTTGCCACGCCCATGCCAACTATTACAGCCACTTCTACGCCCACTCCTACGCCACCAGTTGCTGCTCTGCCAACTGTTACACCCTCCCCGCGTACAGCTGCTGCTTCTGCTAAACCCTTGGAAGAAAGAGCGCCCGAAGCAAAGGCTTCAACTACAACTCAAGCAGCAAACATTGAATCGCATAATACCGTTAAGATATCAAATGCTCCTCTGGAGCCAACGTACTACAATGAAGTGCAAAAGCAAACAAATGCGCCCATTGAAAGGCAGCCAGAGAAGAGCATAGCAGCTGCTCCAACTACAGCTGCTCTTACACCCACTCCAGCTGCCGTTTCCGCAGCCGCACCCACTCCCGCTCCACCCACTCAACCACAAGAAAACGATTTGAAACCCAAATTAACGAAAAAAATGATTACGGAGCCAATGTTGCCCAAGCTAGAAGCGATTAATAATGCCGTAGTTAAGAAACCCGAAACCTATTATGCCAACAAAATGAATGCAGCACACGAAGAGAAGGCGATGAAACCCACAACAACAGCAATATCCACACCAACTCCAACTCCACAATTGGTGCAAGTCAAAGAGGAGGAGAAGACGACAAATCTACGCTCAGCAGCAGCTGCAACAGCAGCAACAGCAACAGCAACAACAACAGCAGCAAATGCTTTGCCCATGCGAGACAAACTGCAGCAGCTGAAGACGAACAATGAACACGCACAGCAGCTGCAGAATTCACTCACCTCACAATTTCCCATCAATCAAATGCCCAATTATCATACATCGCAGTACTGGCAATGGGATTACTATAGCTACAATCTATGCAACTTGGATCCGGCCAATCAGAAGGGACAAAAGCAATTCCATAAGGATCTAGCCACCACCATGGCGTATACGCATAATGCATTTACACAGAATCTATATCAATCGGCAATGCATGCACATCATCAGATCACACATCATCCCAAGGATAAGCAAAAGTTGGAGCGCAAAAATAGTGGCAAAAAGGATGAATTAAACAAGGCTTCTAGCAGCGGCAGCAGCAATCATCCCAATAGAGATGAACCGCATTTGCTCAACTGCAATGAATACAATAATCTAAATAATCAAACGGCGAATTTTAATCAAAAGTGTGCGGCAGCACAGCAAAAGGCAGCACAACAACAGCAACAGCAACAGGCACAACAACAACAGCAGCAACAGGCACAACAACAGCAGCAGCAGCAGGCCCAGCAACAGCAGCAACAACAACAACAGCAGCAACAGCAGCAACAACAACAACAGCAGCAGCAGCAGTTAAAGTCTTCGATACATTTGCCCGGCAATCGTGAAGGTTCCAAGCAAAAAGCGGAACACACATTAGTTTCAGGAGCACGTGAGGAGAAACTAAAGATTGCACAGCCCATCATTCAAACAGCAGCGCATGCAAATCTAACTGGAGGCGGTGGAGCACCTTCTCAAGCGGATGCCATGTCGTATAATGCCGAAGCGTCGGCTAATAATGCGCCCATACAGCACTATGATTGCGGCATTAATAATGTGCAAATCAATATGGAATCACCATCGATTAATCACGGCCCGGAGAATAGCAATGTGCATATGCATCGGCAATTCTCGGATTGTTCCATGCAGAATCAATCGACCACAACGCCCATGCACATGTCCATACAGAATTCGCATATACAACAACAGCAGAGTAATCTTAATATGAATCTAACACCAGAAGGTTCACCCAATCTAAATATTATAGGCAGCTCCCAACAGCAGCAGCAGCAGCAACAGCAGCATCCTCATCGCAAGCTAAATGTGCAGGTAAGTTAGCTAGTTGAGCGTACAGCAGACCCTTTTTATACCCTCTGAGGGGTATATTGGGTTTGTGAAAAGTATGTAACAGGCAGAAGGAGGCGTGGCAGACCACATAAAGTATATATATTCTTGATCAGCATCAACAGCCGAGTCGATATAGCCATGTCCGTCTGTCCGTCTGTGCGTCTGTCCGTCTGTCCGTATGAACAAACAGATCTCAGAGATGGTAAGAGCTACAGTATCCGTTTTAGTCAGTATCGACCACATATTTAGTCAGTCAATACAAGAATCTTTTTTTTTTTTTCGATGCCACGCCCCATTCGCCCACAATAAGCGAAAAACCAGACATACTTCGGAAAAAATACATGTTTTTTGCGAGTATCTCGGTAGCTATAATACCTAGGGACACCAATTTTGGCATGCAGTTTGCTATTTGCAATATAAATATAATGCCATCAAAATTTATTGGATGCCACGCCCCCTTCGCCCACAATCGCGTTGAAACTTCGAATGCCTCTGGCTCACTTATTTCTTAACGTATAGTTTTGTAACTTGGTGTATAATTAGAGACAAATAATATTAAGCAATACTAAAAATTGCATCAAAATCGGACTATAATTAAAAAAGTTTTTTATACAAACTTAAATTTATATCGCAATAGCAGTGCACTGCTTTTGTTTACGCTGCAGTGTTTACAAGCAGTGCTTGTGTATTTAAAACTTACTCAGGGCACTGCTTGTGTGTATAAAATTTACTCAGTGCACTGCTTGTAAGCAGTCCAAAATGAATTCATATAATTGGAAACGAAGCTCAGAGGGTATTACACGGTCGGCATGCCCGACTGACATTTTCTTTCTTCTCTAATCTTTCCATTTCCTTTTGCCTTTTTTAGCCGGACATTGTGGCACATTCGCCCACCGCCTCGCATCGTGCTCCAACTCCAAAACAAATACGCAGCGGTAATACAACGAATAGCTCACAGCAGCGGGATGCAAAGCTGCCAACGGCAAGTGGAGCAGCAGCAGTGGCACAAAATGCGCATCAGCAGCATGCGCAGAGTGCGGCGGCGGTGAATATAGCCAAGTCACAGCAGGATGCGCTAGGTGGACTGCAGTTCACACAGCTGGGCGGCGGAGGAGGTGGAGGAGGAGGCGGCGGAGTAGGCGGCGGCGGTGGTGGACAGCATGTTGGACATCAGCAGAATATGCAGCCATTGGATTATGTGCCCATACCACAAATCTCACAGAATTTCTCATCGAATCCCAGCAACTATGATATGACAGCTGTTATACAGCAGCGTATGTCATCGCTAAATGGTTCTGTGCATCCGCTTTCCAATTCACATCAACGCATCGAGCAACCCTCGTCCGCGTGTGCAGTTAATAATTTCTATTTGCAAAATAATTTGCCCACAAATGAATCGGTTACAAATGCAGCTCGTATACCCGTCTCCAGCTCCTTGGGACCACCTTCGGCGGCCTCCGCGAATGAACAGCAGCGTCAGGGGGGGAATCACGATGCTTCAAATGGTACGGGCACCCCCTCCACACTGGTGGGCAATTTGTGCAGTCTCTCGAAGCTGCAGCAATTGACCAATTGTCTGGAGACGCAACCGTGCAACACTTCACCTGGCGCCCAATCGAATTTAACACCATCACCGCATCATCCGTTGCCACCGAATTCGATGACACCGCCACCGCATTTGTTGATGCAAAATCGCAACATATCAACGCCACCGAATATGCTGCAAACCCAGGTGACTCCGCTGCAGTATCACAAATACTATGCCAGCAACATGAATATAGCACCGATAGCATCGTCGCAGCAATCGAATCGCAATACTCGCAACACTCCATCCGCTCCCGTGCAGCACTCGTCGGCTCCCATCGGTGGTGGCAATTCCAATAATCGCACCGCCAACGTGCACATCAGTCCCAATCTAATGTCGCACTATGGGGCCATCAATAGCTATCGCATGTCGCCGCAGCAGAGTCCACCCACTGGCGCGTATAGTTCGGGCGGTGAATATCCCAATTCACAGATACCCATGCAAATGGGTGTTATGAACATGCAGTCACAGTATCAGGACGCGTGTGTGCTGCAGCGTGCCGCACAGCCCAATCCAATGTATTCGACATATTCCCCATATTTGCCCATAAACAGCTCCATACGCAGATAGTTGAAGAGACAGCAACAATAAGTTACTGTCTCTCTCTTTCTTTCTCTCGCTCCCTCTCTCTGTCTATGGATTGTGTAAAGTGTACGAGTAACGTTTTTGTGTTGTAAATATTTAATTTGTATAATTTAAACTAATAAACATATTTAAGTAATAAACTCTATCCCAAAATCTACGTCTTAGTCAATACTAAAATGCTATAAGTTTTGGCTGCAAGTTTCAAGCTCGTAGCTCTTGCTATGCGGGCTGTACGTTGATCAGTAAAGCATTTAAAAAGGGAATTTCAAGGCTCTATTGTTTATATGAACTATTTATTTCTTGGTTGCAAATTTCCAGCTCGTAGCTCTTGCTGTTTGGGCTGTACGTTGATCAGTAAAGCATTTTAAAAGTGTTCTTCAAAGCTATATTATTTATGCGATCTGTTTATTTTTTTGGGCGCAAGTTTCAAGCTCGTAGCTCTTGCTATACGGGCTGTACGTTGATCAGTAAAGCATTTTAAAAGTGTATTTCAAGGCTATATTGTTTATACAAACTGTTTTTTTCTTGGGTGCAAATTTCAAGCTCGTAGCTCTTGCTGTTTGGGCTGTACGTTGATCAGTCAAGCTTTTAAAATAGTGTACTTCAAGGCTTTATTGCTTATACGAAACTATTTATTTCCTGGGCGCAAGTTTCAAGTTCGTAGCTCTTGCTGTTTGGGCTGTACGTTGATCAGTAAAGCATTTTAAAAGTGTACTTCAAGGCTATATTGTTTATATGAACTATTTTTTTCTTGTGTGCAAGTTTCAAGCTCGTAGCACTTGCTGTTTGGGCTGTACGTTGATCAGTAAATGTATATCAAGACTATATTGTTTATATGATCTGTTTATTTTGAAATTATTTTAGATTTTCGTTTTACACAACACATATACAAAATACAAAATTAATTTAGATTTCGAGATTCTATAATAATACATATATAGAGTACAACCATATATATAATATAGTATATATGGTATATATTCTGTAGAAGCATTGCCCGCAAATACGTTGTGCAGTAAAAATTGTCCAATTTGCCGTATTAAACTTATCCATGGGAAGCGCAGTACGTTAGTTTTTTAGTTTTGAAATATTTTAAATCACTAAAATTTTATTGACCTAAGCGTTCTGATACTTTCTGAGTAGCATTGCCCAGACATCGGGATAACGTGCCTGCAGGAATGCCGTTAACTTCTGGGCACTCTGTGCCTGTTGGGGCGAACAATTCCGACACTTTCGGGTTATTACCTCCGGTAGAGCAGCTGTAAAATAGTTGGGGTATAGCAATGATAGCTTATATATACGTATATAGCTTAGCTATATGTTATTACTTTACCTTTCAATTGTCGTCCCAATTGGTCACAAGGACTTTTCTCCAGTATGCACATTATCTGTCGACTCACAACGGCCTGATTGTTTAGCAATTTATTAATGTTCTTCTCATCGGCATCCACTTTGCATGGCTTCAATATCAATAATATAAAGCAAAATAATACTAAAACAAATATATCCTTTTTTATCAGACACATATTACAGCTATAGCTTCGACTTTGGAATGGTATACAATCGAATAAAATTTCTTGTGTATTTGGTTTGCTGACCTGATGTTTTTTTTTTCAAACGCATGCGCCTTACGAATTTTTACCATTTTCTACTTTGGGGGTTGTTGGAATTTTACACAATTTTAGATAGAACTTTCAGTTTAATTTTAATAATGTTTAAATGGAGTCGAAGCGCTTTCTGTAGAACACAGCGCTTTTTATACCCTCTGAGGGGTATAATGGGTTTGTCAGAAGTATGTAACAGGTAGAAAGAGGCGTGGCAGACCCCATAAGGAACCCAAATAAATATTCTTGATCAGCATCAACAGTCGAGTGGATATAGCCATGTCCGTCTGTCCGTATGAACAAACAGAACTCAGAGATGATAAGAGCTACAATATCCGTTCAATATCGACCACATATTTAGTCAGTCAATACTAGTTTGTTTCCTTTTTTTGATGCCACGCCTCATTCGCCCACAATAAGCGAAAAACCAGTTTTACCTCGGAAAAAATACATGTTTTTGGCAAATATCTCAGTTAATATAACACCTAGGGACTCCAATTTTGGTATGCAGATTACTAGATGCAATATCATGAAAATGCCATCAAGAATTTTTGGATGCCACGCCTCCTCCGCCCACCAAAAGCACAATTGCGTTGTAACTTTGCATACCGCTGGCTCACTTATTTTTGAACGTATAGTTTTGTAACTTAGCATGTACTTGGGGACAAATAATATCAAACGATTTTGAAAATTTCATCAAAATTGGACCATAAATAAAAAAGTTTGTCATACAACGAAAATCGTTACTTTCAAGCAAGGCATAATCACGTGCATTACATTGTGCAAGCAAGATAGACATTTTGGATACGATTTTCAATTTAATATTAATAATATATAAATCGAGTCTAGGCTTTTTCTTTAAACCATAAAAATTTTTACTGCAAAATTTCAAAGCCATGCCCCTTACGGTTTTAGCTACGCGCTGATCAGTGAGTTACAAAACTGACTCTTACATGCTGCTGTTTTTATTAATTTACTGAACAAAACGCGAGTTGTTTACACAACTAAATCTAAAGATAATCTAAAACTTAATCGTTGTCCTCCTCATAGTCATCGTCATCTTCCTCCACGGCGTATTCGTTATCGTCCTCCCCGACATCCCCGTTGGCCCTACGCTGTTTATTGAGCAGCCACTCTTTGTAGGCCAACTCATCCTCCACGGAGGGATCAGTGGCTTCGATAAAGTCCTCGGCTGTGTGTGGAAATTCCTCTTGAACTTTGGCCAAATGCTTAAAGGGTATATTACGCCGAGAGTACTTGTGTCCCCAGCCCAAATAAACCGATTCACAAGTGTACTCGAACATGAAGGTAAAAGCACCGGGCCAAAGATTCGATTGTAGCACCAGGAGACGTTCCTTCTGATTGGTATATTTGCTGGTGTAACGCACCAACCAGGACACGGAGCACTCTTTGGCAATATCTGCAGCACAGCTGGTTAGTATGGCTGGTCCCAGCTCTGGCTGTGCGAAACCCTCGATCACTTCTTCTTCGTCACCCTCTTCTTCTTCGCCCTCGTCTTCCTCCTCCTCCTCGGCCTCTTCGCCCATTTCCTCCAGCAGACGCATCTTTATATAGAGCGCTAGCGCTTTTTCGCGTTCCCTGCGTGCCTTCTCCTCGTCGAACCACACAACACGACCCTGCTGCAATATATGCGGTCGGCAGTGCACCCAGGCAACCGGCGTTGCCAGACTGCTCAACGGTTCGATTTCAAAACGTTCGTTTTTCAATAGCATCACATCGTTATCTATGGGGAAAGATGAGTGTTAAATCAAAGATTTAACAAGAAAGAAAATGTCAGTCGGGCATGCCGACCGTTAAATACCCTCTGAGCTACGTTTTCAATTATGTGAGTTCAAATTGGAGTAGCTGATGCAAGAACTTAACATGCACACATATTTGTATGTCTATCTCGCTCGCACGTTTTTCGTTTTCGTTGCTTGTGTGCAGAGCTCAGTGCAATGCACGTGGCTATGACTTGCTAGCAAGTAGCTATTTTCGTTATATGACAAACTTTTTAAATTATGGACTGATTTTGATGAAATTTTCACTATCGTTTGATATTATTTGTCTGCAAGTATATGCTAAGTTACAAAACTATACGTTAAGAAATAATTGAGCCAGCGGCATGCAAAGTTACAAAGAAATTGTGCTTTGGGTGGGCGAAGGATGCGTGGCATCCAAAAAATTTTGATGGCATTAGCTTTTTATTACAACTAGCAACCTGCATGCCAAAATTGGTGTCCCTAAGTTTTATAGTTACCGAGATATTCGAAAAAAACCTGTATTTTTTCCGAGTTATGTCTTGTTTTTCGCTTATTGTGGGCGAATGGGGCGTGGCATCGAAAAAACAAAAGATTCTTGTATTGCCTGACTGAATATGTGGACGATACTGACTAAAACGGATATTGTAGCTCTTACCATCTCTAAGATCTGCTTGTTCATACGGACAGACAGACAGACGGACAGACGGACATGGCTATATCCACTCGGCTATGTATGTTAAATACTTTTGACAAACCCAATATACCCCATCAGAGGATATAACGATTGTTAAATCCAATATTTAATATATCTATATTATAATTTACCCTGCTCCTCTTCTTCACCCTCATTGAAGTTATCCTCCTCCTCTTCCTCATCCTCCATTTCATCCAGATTGATGCCATCAAATAAATTCTGTTCCTTCTTGGTCATACGTCTATAATAACCCTGTGGAGCGATATGTGTGCCAGCCGATATGCGAGCAATCATCGCACGTAGATAATGCTTCTCTTTGCCGGGAAAACATGGATAGGAAACTATATCCGCCTCCAGATCGCCAGTGAAGAACTTTTTGATCTGGCGAGAGACGACAATTTGACGTGGCGTTACAATGGGCAACTCGATCCAATCATCGTAGAGATTATTAACCACAAAATAGGAGAAACGATTGCAGCCACGCCCCACCACCTCGGGTGGCACATCATAGTACTCCAGTTCTGGAGCTAACGGTACCGGTTCAGCTTTTGGCACCATTTTAGCTAAATCCGAGGGATCATAGTTCTCCCAACCATATACCCCCGGCGTTAGCTCCGGTCCAATGTGTGCCGGCGTCGGTTTGCTATCCGGATGCTTTCGCATCTTCATGGGCAACTGTTTCTCACGCATTTCCTCCTCCATCATGGTGAGACGTGAGTTGAGCTCTTCGCGGGTTAGCGACGCCTCCACTATATAGTAGGAGCACTTCAATCCATAGATGCAACCCCAGAAGCGACATTGCATAATGGAGGGATGTGTCTGTAGGCGATTTATGGAGCTAGCCAGCTGGAATATATCATTCTTGCTAATACTAAAGCCCGACTGATTCCAGTAGAATTGTAGCTGCTCGACGCGTTCATTAAAGGAGACAAACATACGCATCGAATCATCCAGATCGATTTGTAACTCCCCACCATCCATCCCACCATAGGGATATGCCTCCTCGTCCAAATCCTCAGCACCACCAGCAAAATCAAGCTCTGGCTTGCTGGGCAGCTACGGGGATATTATAGAAATATATTGGGAAATTTTTCCCACTCACTCACTCACCTTAATGGCTTGTAGAATTCGCTTTGCCGGTCGAAACATGCGACTATCGGCAAAAACTCCATTGGGCGGAAAACGTTCGGGTACATGGAACTTTTGCTCACGCACATTACGACTAAACTCTTCAAAGAAATCAATAACATTCGGGGGTCTTTCGTCTATGACACGCTTCACAATATCACTCAGATGATCGAATCTGTCAGTTGAAGAATTTTAACTATTAAAATTGGTATTATAAAGGAGCTAGAGACTACAAATTTCAATGGAATGGTTATGAATTTCTGTCACTCTTATTAAGAACTCTCAAAATATAACGTTTTTTAAAAACTTTAATCCTAATGTTAGGAATTGGAATTATAAAGCAGCTAGAGACTACAAATTTCAATGGAAAGTTGTAAACTTCTGTCACGGTTATTAAAAACTTTCTAAATTTAACGATTTTTAGACACCTCCCCACCAAACATTTGTGATCATACTCGAGTTGCTTAAGAGTCCCCTTGCTGATTAAAACAGTCATAAATGAGCTCATTTTCCGATCATAAATGAGTCCTTCGTCGGGGAAAAAAAATACCCTACCAGCGACTCTTCTTGAGGAGTCGCCTATGACCCCCTTTTCTAATCAGTTGCGACACACTATCGAGTCATATTTTTAAGCATACGCGACTCGTTTCTGAGTCTTTATTTACTTTCATTTATATGCTTTGAACTTATCGCATTTTTTATTATAAAGTCGACTCATTTTGGACGCTTTCTTGAGCGATTCAAGATTCAAGATTAATTATTTTTTAATCTTCCCGGGGAATTAAAAAAGACTCGCCAAACTCAGTTCTTACAAAATGATCTCCCAAATGCTAGGTGGGTCGATCCTAGAGTTACCTAGTTATATAGTACTTACAAGTTATCGCCACTATAGGTGCTATGTTGTTGTAGAGCCGCCTTGGCTATGCTCAGCTCATAGGCGATATTTGGAGCATCGAATGCGGCCGGTTTCGGAAATTGAGTCTGTGAATTGAGAATGCCCATGTTAATGCTTGTCGATGAGGAAGTCGTTGAGGATGTGATGATATCGGAGCATTTTGGTGATGTTTGCAGTTCTGATTCTGGATTTTCCACTAATTTCTTGTCTTTCTTCTTCTGGCTTCTTGCAGTTTTTGGCGCTTCCGATTGCGTAGACGAAGAGGAGTCCATTGAAAAATTACGGCATGATGGATTATCATTGAGATCCATTATGATCTAGTATAACTATATATATATACAATGTTATGTGGGGTCAAAAAATATATATATTTTTATTATAAGCCTGCTACTTAACAGAAAACACACAGTTTCCAAAAGGAAAAATTTTTCAAATATGATTTGAAATAATTTCTAGGGAACTTGTGACGCGACTCACTTGAAAGTGTTGCATGTGGCATGTTGCATGTTGCACCTAGATACTGAAGCAGAGATAAGATACTATTAAAATAGTATACGTGTAAGCTTTATCGATTTTACAAACATAGAGTTTATTACAGTTTATAAATTTAGAGCTAAAAACAAAATGGCTGGCAATAAATTCGTATATTTTCTAAAATATAATTTCTACAATAAAGTGTAATTTTTTTTTAAATATTAACTGCTTGATTTTGGTATATAAATTGAATTACTTACAGTTTCTTTTGGATATGCGTTATAATTATATCCGGCTGGGGCATGGGCTCCATATTTATGCTATTGATGACCCGATTTCGTACCGATTCGACAAGTATTGGAGTTACCACCACATATATACACTGGATCAACACATTTCCGGCCGTTAGCATTTGTCTGATCAAGAACAAGATAAACCAGCACTTTACGGATACAGTTAGGAGTCGCGCTCCTCCTAATAGAACTCTAGAAAATACCTACGTTAAGAATTTATACGAATATCTGTTTCTTGTACCCGAAAATAGCAATATTAAGGAGGCCTACTGTCGCGACTGGAACTCGACGTGTGGCGTGGATATATTAGAAATGCGTAGAATGGTATAAAATATACACTACATTAAGTTTCTTAACAGATTTCTATATAATTTTCGTACATTACATTTTTTATTTTAGTTTCTGGCGCAGTCGTGCAAGCAGATTATTAAGGAAGTTTATTACAATTACAAGTTGATAACGAATTGCGAAGAAATCTTTAAATTTCATGAGTTGGAAGTGGGTTACTGTTTTCTAGCCAACAATCTAATTGATCAGTAAGTACTTAGATGGAATTTCAAAGCGCTTTATGAACCAAAAAGCCAACAGGCGAAAATGTACCAAGGGATCAATTTTGGTACTTTATGTACTTAGTTTTATGCCCACTTTGCCTCCACACTGTTATACCAAGCTCAGCGCTTTATGATCCAAAATGCCAACTGGCGAAAATGTACCACAACTGTTGGGGACTTTATTTACCAAGGGAACAAATTTGGTACTTTATGTACTTAGTTTTATGCCCACTTTGCCTCTACACAGCGAATGTACCTTTTTTATTTCAGCGATAACATCGATCGTTTGCCCTTAAAATATACGCCATCGGATAAATATCGAAATTTAAAAGTTGTCTTACATAATGAACTACTATACAAATATCAAGTAAGCGCAAATAACTAACATATTCAAAAGTTATAAAAATATTTATAGTATTTTATGTTAATTTAGCTATATGTGCACAGTCCCGAAGATGTGCCATACTTTAATGCTGAGGTATTTTCTATAACAACCCGACCCATCATGTACAGTTTCAATGTGGATGAACTACATAATAATATCGATGTTATTGAGGAGCCAGTAACTCAACGTATGTGCAAATTTCCGCAAGAAACACGTTACTCTAAATTTGTATACAGGTAAAATATTATATTATTTAAAATATATATATTATATATATGATTTTTCTAGCTTTTCGAGCTGCATGTCACAAATCAGACAACAAATGGAAATGAAGATATGCAATTGCACTATATTTAATCCGGATTCGAGTAAGTTCCCAGTATTTTTAATGTCATAGATATTTTAATTACCATACTGGTTTTGCAGATGACGATTACTGCGATATCAAGGGAATTAAATGTGTGCAGGATGGTAATACAATAATCTTCAAAAAAAAAAACAATGGTAAAAGTTACAAATTTCCCATTTTAGCTGGCATTTCTAGAAGAGTCAAGGATTACGTAGCGGTCAATTTGGTGTGTTTGCCCTCCTGCATGGAACAACAAATCAGTTTGGTTGGGTAATTTCAACAATTTTGCTATTTTCTATATATGTTATATCTTCTTTGTGCTTAGATCAATTGAAAAGGATGTGGAGAAAAAGGATTTTCATGTGGAAATTGATATTGCCAGTTTGCCTACAGCTAGATTTTATCGCATAGTCACCCAGACTAAATTGGATATCATTGGTGAGAGAAAATTAAATACCATTAAGTTTTCCTAACCTTAAAACCGCTATAACTTTATTGTTTTTTAGTTGCTATTGGCGGTGTCATTGGATTATTTGTTGGCCTATCGTTGTTAAATATTTTGGAGCTTATTTCCTATGTTATTCAAAAAATACACAAAATTTGCAAGAAATCTGTTTAATATAAAAAAGTCTATAAAAATTTTAAACTTTTAAATATGAAAATATATTAAAAATCTGACAATATATCTATGCTTTTCAACTTGATAGAATAGAGCTTATAATATTATTTATATGTTGTACGATTAACTCTTCAATCAAAGCTTCCACAACTTCCCCGGTTATAGCATATATATTTTGCCACTGTCTATCCGTATTATATAGTTCGTATATCAAAAGCTTTTCAATATGATCTGCGTCCATTCTAGCAGTGCATTTTGGGAAATTTTCTATGCAATTTGAGAGAAACTTTCGTTGATCACTGTACATAGTTTTCGTTCTCAAAGCGTCAAGATTATTTAGGGAATTTTCTATGCTTAGAAATTTCCTTCGTTCATCCCAGATTTCCAAGCAGACGTCCTCGTTTAATCGTTGCAGAGTCGAATTTGCTTGCTTTGAGGGCGTATCGGGAATTTCAATACCTTTAATTCTAGCCAACTTGGCGGGATTTGAAATTTCCGACTGTTCAGCTAAAGTTTCAGTAAGCTAAAATTGATTTTACAAATAATTATAATTATCCATAAGTGAACATCGGCAAGCGTACCTTTTTATGCGGTATATTATTTACTTCTTTACATAGATTCTTGGATTTAGCAGCTTTTATATCTTTCTTAACTATTAAATCATTGTTTCTAAGCGGTATATCATTTACTTCTTTAGATAGATTCTTAGTTTCAGCAGCTTTTATATTTTTCTCAAGTATTAAATCATTGTTTTTAAGCGGGATATTATTCACTTTTTTACATAGTTTCTCCGTCGATTCGGATTTTTCAGCACCTTGTATATCTTTCTCAACTCTTAAATCATTGTCTTTTTCGCATTGATTCGAGATCATTCTAGACCTATCATTACTTTCAGGGAATAGTGTCAAAAGAGCCGAGCTTCTCTCTACCCTTTTCTTCAGAACCCATAGGTACAAATAATAACAGTCATAATTTTCCAGCGGTTGATCCAATATATGTCTACGCAATACGTAATCCAGTGCATTGTATTGCCAATTCTCTGTCAGTTTCAAATCATCAAAATATCCTTCGAATTTGGAGTTCTTCTGAGATTCCTTTGATTCGGCAAGTGTATCGTTTGGAAATGTGGGGTGCTCCAGAGGTTCTTCTGAATAGCTTTCGGGCTTTTGTTCAAATAGCTGCAATAATCTAGAAAAATGTACTAAAATTGTTTTATTTAATTTCTATAGCAGCGACTCACCTATTAATGTAGGCTCGTTCCTTTTGCATACTCTTCAGAAGAATTGCTTGTTTCTTGCGTAGCTCTGAAATCTTCGTTAACTGATTACTAGACCTAAGTGCTTCGATTTGTACTTCATAAGGGGTAAACATCGTAATCGTTCGATGAACCAATATTTTTTTGCGCAGATTTAAAATATATACAAGTCGGCGGGCATTACTCTACAAAAGAAACTACAATTTAGAAACTACAAATAGGGCATTGCCAAAAAATATATATAGATACTTACAGAACTATTTTCAACTGCAGAGATTTCACAGTTTCTTTCTTCTGTAGAATTACTTTCGCGTTGGTTGAAGAATTGTGCCATAAGTTCTCGGTATATGTCCAGAGCATTTGTCAATTTTAGTTTCTTCCAATTTCTTGGCAAATACTTTAACTTGGTTTTGGTTAACCATTGATATTGTGTCATCGTTACTAGGAATTGCATATTTAGTTTAATATCTAAACGTATTATAAACTCTTCACAAACATATATGGGTCGCATTTCTTGCAGTAGAAAATTCATTCTTTGTCTGCAATATTTATGGAGCTTACTTTCATTTTCATTTTTCATTTCGTGTTCCGAGGCAATTTGTATTGCATTCAGTTTTTTGTGTACAGCGAAAATAAAATTGTAGGGACACTTTTGATATGATTTTCGTCGTTGCAAGGACGATGTAAATATATATCTATACATCTTAAACGTAAGCTACTTTACGTATTTGGAAATATATAATTAAATAATATTAAACTGTCTCTTACAAAAAGCTTACTATATGAAATGAATTGTAATGTAGTACAGTTTTCAATTTTTCTTGGCAGCCCAAAAGTATGCAATGGTTTTTGTGCAAATGCTTAGACCAAACCTCGCAGTGCACTTAAAGGATTGCCTGCACTATGTGTTAGAATTGAGGGAAATTCCCTAATGGAAATATTTGTACAAGCTGTGATTGTAAAAAAAAGTACCTACATATGTCACACTAGTAGGAAGAGTACCATTAACGTTCGTTCCGATTGCAGGGCATTTTACAGATTGCCTGCACTGTGTGTTAGAATTGAGGGAAATTCCCTAAGGGAAATAATTGTACAAGCTGTGGCTGTAAAAAAAAGTACCAACGTCACACTAGTATGAAAAGTACCATTAATGCTCGTTCCGATTGCATTTACAGGGCATTTTACAGTTCATCACTTAAAAGTGTAACAATTTAATTTATTGTTTGGCAAATATCTCAAACATATACACACAATACGTACATAGTATGTATAGATGGTGCGCGCCCAATCACACGCATCTAGTATACATAATTATACACATGTAATTAACTTACGTGTGTTTCTTTTTTGGGAAATTCGAAATATTCCATTGCGATGATGTGTTACACAATTTTTGTGTGACAGGCAACTAAAGGGTGCTTTAGCACAAAAAAAAAAAAAAACACACAAGATCATAAATCTATGTAAATTTATATTTAGAAATTTATACATATAATTAATTTTAATTAGTTGCTAATTTTATTTATAAATTTTTACGAAAATGTATGTAAACACACACACACTTGTATTTACACGCCAGAAACATGAAACAAACATATGTATGCATTATTAATAATCTATATTTATACTTAGTATACGGGCACATTGCACATACATAAATATAAATTGTTATAATAATAAGAGTATTGCTCATAAATGTGTACACACAAACAAACATACGTGGGGGAAGGTATATTTATATGTCTATATATATGTATGTAAGCATAGTACAGTGGCTAACAGCCGTATATGCACACCACCCACATGCAAATATTTTTGGTATATTTATTAATATTTTAGTAAATCTCTACAACTAATAAAAAGGGTTTGAAATAGTTTTAGTGTTTCTAGTATTGTTGTAAACGAATATTCGTATTCAGTATGTGTTGATGGTTTACGAATGCTGTAGTCATCGGGCCAACAAAAGTATTCGATTATATTCATCACTTTATTGCTGCTGTTTCGGTTTTTCTTACGCAAAATGTATTTTTTCTTGTTGTGCCGTGTGCATCCACAAATATAGACTACCAGTGTACAGAATCTTTCCAGTTTAGTCGGCAGCATCTTTGACAGACAGGAACTTCGTTACAAGTATACCTTCATCGGTATGTATACTATAAAAACACATCTGTACATACATATCTATATGTACTATATGGATCTATTACACACCCACTAATATTTATTTTCTCTACATACTCTCGACATACAGACATACCAAAATGCCTTTCGTTCCCGTAGAGACTCCCAAGTGCCCAGCGTGCGGCAAATCTGTCTACGCCGCCGAAGAGCGTGTTGCTGGTGGCTACAAATTCCATAAGACTTGCTTCAAGTGCAGTAAGTGTGCCACAAATGCAATTTGCTTTCAAATACTGGGTAACTAACTCGTGTTCCATATTCATTTCGTTCCGCTTTTACCCCAGGTATGTGCAATAAGGCTTTGGACTCCACAAACTGCACCGAGCACGAGAAGGAATTGTTCTGCAAAAACTGTCACGGACGCAAATACGGTCCTAAGGGTTACGGTTTCGGCGGTGGTGCTGGCTGCCTGTCGATGGACAATGGCTCCCACTTAAGGACAGAGTAAGTATTTCAGTCACTTGCAATTGCAACAATTGCAACATCAAAATTTCCCTTTATTAATTTTGTGCCATTTTCGTTTCGTTTCGTTGCTACAGCTAAATTCGGTTGCTGACCAACTTTGTTGTTGAAGTCAACCAGTTGACGTCTTGACCCTATGTGTTATATATTTATCCAGATATATGTAAATTCTATGGTAAAAATATTTTTGTATTCATTTTCATCATTGACTGTAACCTAATAAAAGGAATTTTAAAATAGAACTTAATAATTATAAAAGATAAATTTTAAAAGCGTTTTTTTATATGTAGGTGTGTTGTAGCTATATATAAAAAACTATATAGAGATATTTACATATAATAAAATATATAGTATATATAAAAGTATACATATATATATTTATTATTACGTATTACGAATTAAGCACTTGCTATACATAAAAGACCATTTTTGATTATTATGGCGGAGGTGTGTCTGAGCACATAAACTACATTGTTTATATATTTTGTATATATATAGACATATTTGTTCAGCTTGAATATAGCCATGTCTGACTGACTGTCTGCTGGTATTTTTATTTAGAATTGCAGCTAATTGGCTGAAAATTGGTATAGGTTCTGCCCATAAAGCCAATCGAACTTTGGTATGCTATAAAAATCGAAATTGTATAGAACGTTACACTGAAAAATATTTTATAGTCTTTCAGCAGCAAAATTTCAATAACTTTATTGGGTATTTATAAATATATATGTGTGTTAGATGTATAAATGATTAAATAGATTGGTCTACTGAGTTTTGGTTAATTTGGTAAAGTATAGCTCAATGGGTAATTGTGGTATAGCCGTGGTATGTACCAATTCCTTATGCAGTTCCGGTAAACGTTTACGGAATTTACGCATCGATCCTCTCAAGTTTCTAGCATTTGCATTCGCATTCGAAATGGTCATTATTGCCGATTCTGCTGCCAGGGCCGTAGTTTCCGTAAAGTTGCTGCTGCTAATGGATTTCGAAATTGCTGTACTCCTTATAGTACTCGATCTCTTTGTTTCGGCTGTAGTCGTTGTAGACGTGTCCGTTACATTCTGCGTTTGGATTTTTGGTTTTTTCGTGACAGGTTTCGGCGAAGGCCTCAAAATTTTAGCGTATGTTGATTTCGAACTAGTCGTATTATAGTTATTTAAACGTGTGGCATTTGTATCAAATTTCCTTTGTCTCGAATACGTTTTAGTGCGTCGGGATTTGCGCGGTTGTAATGGACGGGGAATTTCTGTTGTCGTGGTGCTGCTGCTTGTAGTGCTAAGGGAAATTTTCTTCGCTCCCAGTGGTGAGTATTTCTTGTGGCTTTGGGCAAGTTTTACTTTGCTAGCAAATAAATTTAGAAACGATGTGGATGTGGGAGTTTTCAAAGTACTCGTTATGGGTTCAATAATATCTTCCTTAAAAACTTTAGGAAATACTTCTAGGGATGGCTCAAATTTCTCACTATCCACATCATTTAATATACTGCTTAATGTTGTAGTTGGACTGAAGAACGGCTTTAGTTCTTCTACTTTTGCATTAATTTCTGGTAAAGAGGTGGAAGTTTTATGCTCCGATATTATATCAAACACTTCTTTCACTAAAATCGTATCCAAATAGGCAGATTTCGTTGTTTCTACATTAATTTTGGACTCGTTTCTAACGAAAACTGTAGGATAAGCCGTTGGTAATATATGCTGCGGTTTTTTCTTTGGCATTATATCAAATAAATCGGTGCCAAATAGTTCACTTATTAGATTATCGGTTAGTTTGGACTTTTGTGTAGTAAATGGAGTTGGTGGTGTTATTTTAGGCGATCTTTCGTGTCTTTCAGGCTTGTAATATATGAGATTATCGGAAGAACTGGGTATTACGACATCGTCGAGTGTGAAATAGGTATGAGAAACATATGGTACAATGGGAAGGGGAGTTATGGTGGGTATATTATACTGTTGTGGCATATTCGCTGCAATTTCAACCGGTCTCAGATGTTGTGGTAGCGTTATAATGTCCTCTCTACCAGATATTGTTAGATTCTTCTCCGTACAACTTTTAGAGTCATCATAAGGATACTCATTATAGGGTTTACTAGGCTGAAATCGAGGAATTGGTAGTATTTTTGGCATTGCAGTCGTTGTGGTGGAGCTAACTGGAGTCATATATGATTTTAGGGTATTTGCCGAGATAGCGCCATCAAAAGCACTGCGATATGGAGTTCTAAAAAGCAAAAAAATTTTGAAGAATTAAAAATAATTTGGAATACATTAAAACTCACCTCATGGGATTCACATAGCTTGTGGCAATTTTAAGCGGCACATTTGGATATCTGGGCTTTATTTGATAGTTAACGGTACGCTGTTTTCTAGCAGTCAAAATCGGTTGTCCCATCGTATACCAATAGAGATTCCTCAACTTGTTCTGCTGATTGAGGCCCACTTGATTGTACACATAATAGGCCTGAGAAAATTTCAAAAAATTCAATAAATATTTTCACTATAAAGTAAGATTAAAGTTACATCAGCATATATATATATATATATATATGTATATATATAACATACCCCAGCTGGCTGTCGCGCATTGTCGGAATTTATTTTTGCTGTACACACTATAATAATTCCTGAAATAAATATAACCAAAACAATAATTTATTTTTACATCGCGTAGGAATTTTCCACAATTTTTTTTTTGCTTAATACACTTTTACCACAGGGAAAATACCATTCAAGGCTGCATGGAAAAGTGAAAGTGAAAGCAAAGTTATTTTTTTTATTTTTTTTTATATTTTGGGTAATCCCCTTTGACAGGCATAATCGGTCATTGTTGCACAGTTGTTGAAAAATTCAAACTTTTCACGGTCAGAAAATATGCTTTAAAAACTATATATATATAGTATATATATTTTTAAAATTATCTATTTTACCCAGCACAATATATATGAGATCAATTGCGCGCAGATGTTGCCCGAACATGTTGCAAAACTTCACTGACAGCTATTAAATGCTAATATATCCATAAGATGCTCCAACTGCAATATTTAATTGTTAATCTTAACTAAGAAATAAACGACTTAAGCATACGCTATATTGTTTATAAGAAACAATTTCTTATAAAGTTAGTTTGAAAAATTTAGATTTTCATAGCATTCATCTACAGAAATGTTCTAAAAAACAAATAAATTATAGTTCACATATAGTATATATTATTTTTAATTATCGATTGCTTATAAGGTAGTTAAGCTTCGCATACTTTGGGCTGCTGCATCACATCATAACTTTGCACAAATTAACATTGTCGGATCCCTGATGCATAACATCGCATGCATGAACAATTTTTGTAACACGTCTTTCTCCTGTCTGCGCCAACTTGGCAAGATTCCAAATTTCAAAATTTAAACAAAAAAAAAACCAAAAATTACTTTCTTTGTGGGCGCAGAAAATGAAATACTCTTGCTGATTAATTTTCGTTGCTACAACGAAGGCGAAGAAGTTAACGAAGCTGCAGTTAACGAAGCCGCTGGAACCAGTTCAGAATGTTCTAAGCTTAATGCCGATAACTGCAAACTATCGAAGAGTCCAGAAGAGTCCATACTGTGTGTTGTTCTCATTTCTCTTTTATTTAGTTCTACATAGAAACTCAATGCAATAATAAATCATTTTAATTTTCATATATATAATATACATATATATATATATATATTTTTTTTTTTTTATTTTCATATATATATATATTGCCTAATTTTATTTAATGTTAATAAACTTCATCAGTTTGGAATGACAAACTAAGCTTATTTGGTATTTTTAGTTGCTACGTCTCAAGATAATAATTTTCTAGTCTAATAAATAAATTAGTCAAAAGTTACTTAATAATGAAAAATTAGTGTTGTTGTGTGTTGTGTTGTGTTGATTTGATTTGATTATTATTATTACAATTGTTTATTGGGAGGACCATTCATTGATGGGATACGAGGTATTACCCATACTATATTGTTGTTGACGTATCGATTCATTGCTAGCCTGATGATGATTACCAACCGCATTCCAGGGTTGTCGCGGAAACACATTTGAATTGATATATGCCGCCGATGTGCCGCTATAGCCGGGTGCCGTATGGAAATTGGAATGATAGGGTGAGAAATTGAAATGACCATAGGGAGTATAATTGTTTAAATGATAATTAGCGGGCGTTGTGGGTGTACTCTTATTGTCATAGTAATTATAATATTGGGGTGGAAACGAATGCTGTACGTTTTTACTGGCGAAATATGAATTTTCCGTAAACTCATTATTGGCTAAAGTCGATGAGGATGAGGATGACGACGGCGGCGGAGGCGGCACTTGTTGCTGTTGCTGTTGTTGTTGTGGGGGGGCGTGTGATGTGGATGCGGTTGAGGATGAGGATGTATTCGATTGAACGTTAATGGAACTAGAATTATATGGTTGGACCATAGGCAACGCTGATTCATGCTTATAGGGTTGTTGTTGTTGTTGTTGCTTTTGATATTCTAAACTTTCGGACATTGAATGCAAAATTGTTGCATTATTATTATTATGACTGCCCGCCACACTCTGAGTGTGATTAGTATGATTAGTAGTAGTAGATGCAGATGCAGTACTAGTAGTAGTATTAATAGTAGTAGAATTAGTAGTAATTTGTGGTTTCGTTTGCTGCAGTTCTAGATTCCCAGCCGCATCGCATTCCTTGGCTTGCGTTACGCCATTTGTGGCATGCTCCGTCGATTTATCCGTCGATTTGTCTGCAAGGCAACATCAGTTTTAATTAAAGTTTCATTTATAAAAGCCGTTTTCCACTTGCTATTTACCTGTCTCTGACGATTTCGGCTTGGGATTATCGGTATCACAGTCAGATGTTATATCAATAACGTCATCTTTATTGGTGTCTTTGTTATCGGAATCGTTGCGTTTGGAAGTTGTTCGTATTGCAATTATTTTGCCACTGTCCAATTGCATATATATGCCTTTTGTGGATTTCAGCACCATAACCCTTTGGCCGGCTTTGAGTATTATATTCGATTTCTCCGATGAATTTGTGGGTATGACAACATCTATATATATATTAGTAAGATATTTACTATAACTAATCGATTATTTTATTTTATATATAAACGATTAATCGATTATTTTATTTTATATATAAACGATTAATCGATTATTTTATTTTATATATAAACGATTAATCGATTATTTTAACGCTAATTTCATTATTTTGCTACTTCGATTAATCGTTTATTTAATATTTACTTACCCAGTGGTAATGTCATTTCCTGTGCCGTCATTCCTTGGCGTTGCCAGACTTCGGCTGGAATCCATCGCGTTGACCGACCACCACTTACGGTGCTTGGAGTCTTTTTCGTTTGCAGCGGTTTAATCTACGAGTAATTTAATGAATTCTATGGAAATTAATTTAATCAAGTGGCTGACTCACCGATGCCACGGGTCGAGTGACAACTGTGCCATCGTTGTTAACAATTTTATATTGCATTTTGCCTGAGGAATAGGTTAGTTTTTGATTAACTGATGCCTTCTTCTCCAGCTCATAGCTGCGATGAGCCTGTCGCTTTTCAGCCTGCGACAATTTGCGATCCTTTTGATCCACCAAGAGGCTTTCGTGTAGAAACGGATCCTTGGTAATGTAATTCTTATGGAGCTCAACAATTGTATTAATTATGGGATCCAAATGAGATGCTGGTGCTGGTGCAGGTGCTGCTGCTGCTGCTGCTGGAGTTTCTTCCTTAACTTTAGTCGGAGCTGGATCTGATACTGGAGCTCCATCCGCAGCATCCGTTGGAGTTGCAACGGAAGCTTCAGCTGTTGCTCCTGCTGCTGCCTCTTCTTCTTTCGGAGCTTCGCCCTCGACTTGTTCATCATCGGAGCTATAATCGTGGCATAAATTTGTAATATCCTTCATGGATAAATGTGCCTCTGGATTGCACTCATCCACAATTCTGTCCGACATGCCCTGCTTCTTAATCTGTCTATCGTAGATTTTCTTCTCCAGACATTTATCCATTACAATTCTGTACACATAACATTGTTTCGTTTGTCCATAGCTAAAATAGAAAACAAAATTTAATTAGTTTACTTATTAAAAACCAATCTATAGCTGCTCTACTAACCGATAAATTCTATATACAGCTTGTGTGTCGTGACAGGGATTCCAGCTGGCATCAAAGATTATAACTCGATTTGCGCCCGTCAAATTGATACCCAAAGAGCCCGCTCTGGTTGAGATTAGGAATAGCTTAATATTACGATTTGCATTGAATTCATTTACAAGTCGCTCCCTTTCCTGCGATGAAGTCGAACCATCTAAACCTGCAGTAAAACAAAAATATTTAAATATTTCAACTATAAATTACTATGATTTACTTACGAAAATATGAAAAATTGCGTGTCCAAAACTGATTGGTGCCCGGCACATAACTCGCTTTGAGGAATCCCTCTATTAAATTCAATGTCAACAGACTTTGACTGAATAACAATATTCGATCGCCCATAAAAATGCTCTCCTTCATAATGCAAAAGAATATTTCCATTTTGGGTGAACTCGATATTTGGCCGGGTATATAGTTTTTCATAATATCCAAAGCCCACGAGCATGAGAATTCATCATTTCTACGTGGCTTTATAACTTTTTTGATAGCATCATTGTTAATACTGTTGAGGCTCTTTAAATTATGCTCATTTGCATTTAATAAATTGTTTGCTTGATTCATGGGATTCGGCAGCGTATTTCTCTCCACCGTTTTGATTTCATTCGTATCCAAGTCCACAATCTCCGATGAGCCAGTGATGCTTTCAAAATCTTTCGACATATTTGTATCCGTCGGTTTGATGACTTCCACATAGCTGGGTTTCGAAAGCATCGCAGAATCTAACCAATAATTTCCCTTGGCTTCGGTACTAAAATTTCCATAGTTGAGTTGTTCCTCTTCTTTGGGCGCACAGTAGCTGCAAAGGTAATTAAAAAACAATAGAGTAAGCAGGGAAATTTTTAGGGAAATTTTAAGGGAAATTTTACGGGAAATTTTGTTTAATGTACCTTTTATCTGGGTAGTTCTTGTTCAATTCGGCATTAGGGGCATTACCGTATGCGACGTGATTTGATTCCATTAAATTGGATTTTTGTTGCATTTCATTTGTTTGCTGAACTGACGGCAGCGACTGTAATTGTTGTGTTGGATTTATAATGGGATCAATGACTGAATTAGTTGCTGCTGCTGCTGCTGCTGCTGCTCCAGCTGTTGTTGTTGTTGTTGTGGCCTCATCGATTTCTAAATCTAAATCAGTCTCACATTTTTTTAGAAAATTGTACAACACATCCGGATGATTCCAAATCTTGCAGCAGACGGCAAATGCTTTCAACGGATTGGGAAATGCCTTCTTACGCACCACATCCGTCATGAAGGTATCATAGAGTTTACGTTGAAATGCCGTCATACGCACCAGTATAACATATTCCAATTTCTGTGGCAAAGTGCTCTGCAGCACAGTATGCGAACGACGCTGCACGAAACCCAGCAGCAGCGAGTGGAGGACATGAGCACGATAACGCATCAACTTGATGTCATCGGGCGTGGAATCGACACACTGTCCATTCTGTATGGGACGCTCGAACATGTTGCAGAACTCGGTGCGTGTGCCCAAATAATTGGGACGCACAAAGTCCACCATGCACCAATATTCCAGCAGATTATTCTGCAACGGATAACCAGTTAAGACAATTCTACGACGCGTGCGTATTTGTTTCAAGGCCAACGAAATTCCCGCATGTGAGTTCTTGATGCGATGTCCCTCATCGCATATAACCAAATCGGGACCAGGTTTAACCAACGCCTCAAAAGCCATATTCATCAGATCCTTGCTCGTATCATGCAAATGATCCTGATTTTTGCCCTTCTTTTTGCGCGTCGTAACCAACTTCAAGGCGAGCAGACGAAACAGCTCATAGCCAATTAGGAGCACTCCCCCCTGATGCACCCAATTCAATATGACCTTAGCACGTGCCGTGAGATTTTTCTGCTGATCATTCAACACGAATATATCGAAATTTCGTGGTCTTATGTTATGATCTTCCGAGTGTCGCGGCACCCACATATTGAACTCGCTGAGCCAATTCTGCAGCGTATTGATGGGCATCACGCAGAGCACCGTTTTGGCCGATGTGTGTCTTAAGAATATATCACAGAAGCTGACCACTTGCAGTGTCTTGCCCAAGCCCATGGAATGCGCCAGAATGCAACCGAAACCGCTGGATTTTTGAAAGCGTCGCGTTGATTCAATAATATTATCGTATAAAAATCGCACTCCACCAATTTGATGCGGTTTAATGACCTTGGCAATTTGTGGCGCCAAATATAGAGTCTCTTCGCCCTCCGGATGTGCAATGTTCACCACAACGCGTCCATATTCATCTGGGATATTGTATAAATCTTTGACATGCATACCACTATTTGTTGCATCATCGCTTTCATTGTAATCCTCATCCTCCTCCTCTTCCTCCTCCTCCGATAATAGTATGCAATCGTCATCGGAACTATCATCGATAGTCACCACCTCATTCGATGGCTCGTTGCTCATTTCCTTGTCGAGTACATCGTCCATGCTGCAACTCAAACTGCTGCTCGTCTCCTCATCGTCGCAGGTGACCGATGCCAAATCATCGTCGGCCAAAATAATCGGTTTATCGTTGGGCAACGTCGATGTTGCTGCTGCTGCTGCTGCTGCTGCTGCTGCTGTTGGTATTGGTATTGTCGGCGTCGCTTCGCATTTAACCTCATCGGAATCATCTAGATTCAAGATGCGAAAGAAATTCTGTTGCACGACATGTTTGCGTATTTCACGCATCGATTTCTGTTGATCGGCGACGCGTGCCAAACGCTCCGCTTCCTCCTTTTGAGCGGCCAGTGTTGTGGTATCCAAATTATGTTCGTTCATCACATCGCGTATATTTTTCCTCAAATGATTGTTCTTCTTCTCCTCGGCACTTAACGACGCCGCCGCCGACTGCAGCATGTTTTTCTTAGTCGTTGTACTGTCATCCTTGCCCTGATTGTTGTTCTTCCGCTTTTGGCCGTGTGGCGGCTGCAGGGGATTCCCCACATCGTTCACACCTTCCATTGGTGGTGGTGGTGGAGGATGGAGGGCGGAAACTGGTGCATAGGGATGCATCATGTTGCTTTCTAAGGCCGCACGATTGGCAATCATTTCGGAATGATTTGCCATTAGCTCTGCTTGATTGGCCATCAACTCTAAATGATTGACAATCCTTTCCGGATGATGAACCAACGAATCGGGATGATGTGCTGCAAGTCTTTCGGCATGATTGGCCATCGTATTGATATGATTGGCTATCCTCTCGGCATGTGCAATGCGCTCGGCATGATTGACAATCGCGTCGGGATGATGGACAAGCCGATCCGAATGATTGGCAATCCTTTCAGCATGAGCCAAACGCTCGGCATGATTGGCAATCGTTTCTGGATGATGGAGAACTCTATCTGTATGATTGCCAATCGTATCCAGATGATTGACAATCCTCTCCGGTTGATGGACAATTCGCTCTGGGTGATTGGCCAATCTCTCAACGTGACTGGCAAACGAATCCGTGTGACTGGCAAGCGTATGTGGATGTTGATGCGAATGTGGATGTGGATGCTGATGATTGACCATTGTCGCCGCATGATTGACAATCATATCGGCCGCCGTGTGATTTAACATTGCTGGTGGTGCTGCCTGATAATTAAATACATTATTTGCCAATGGATTTGTCGGCTTCTGTAGATTTTCATTTTCGATATTATTCGATTCCTGAACACGACACTTATTTGCATCCTCCATTTTGCGTCAGTTTGTAGTCAATGCGCCTACGAATAAAAATAAAAATAGTTTAAAAAAAATGATTTAGATTTAATAGAGAAAATCCAAATCTTCCTTTGTCAAATATTCGATATGTGCAAGGGAATTTTTATAATTTCGACACGTCAAATATTTTCTTGGATTTCCACTGGTTTTGCCGATAAATCACAGCACTTTGTGGGTACATACATATGTACATACATATGTATAAAAAGTACACACTACATAGTTTATGTACTAGTTATATTTTGTTTGCCTATATACATTTGGGTAGTACCATTACTATTAATGTATCTTGTATCTACACTTGTGTGTATATTGGTTTTGTTTAGTTTAATTGAACAATTTACGTACCCGAAGAAATGTTGTGATATTTTTAGAATAATCCTTTTGTTGCATTTACATGTATTTCATTATGAATATATTGCATTTTATTTGAATAACATTATGTTTATTACGCACATAAACAAATAACAATTATAGCCGGCACGACTCAGAATTGAGATCAAGTTTTTTTTTGTAGTTTTCAATTGTATGTATGTACATAGGTATGTAGACATGTATGTATGTCTGTATGTGATCATATGCTAGTACATTGTTAGTTAATGTTGTTTGTATTCTCCATAATTGTTGTTATTCACAGATTACTAAGAGTGTATGAAAACCATGACAGTGCAATTGAATTAATTTTGCTTAATTGTTTTCAATTCTCGAACAAACTTTTGCTTTTCTCATGATAAAAATATGTATATCTACTGTATTCTATTTAATAACATACATACATATTTTCATGGATTGCAAGTATAAATATCGATATATATCGTTTAACACAAATTGTACTTACATACTTGTAGTTACGAGTTACACAAAACCATCGTCTTCCATGCAATTACATTTCAACAAATTGTAATTGTAAAAGTGATTAAAATAAATTAAATATATAAACTGTCCAAAGACTACTTTTGAAAAAAAGTTTGTTTAGTTATCGCAAAAAAAAATTAGCTAATAAATAAAATTAGCAAAATATTGCAAGCAATGCTTTCACAAAAAAATATTGAAGTTGATTTTTCGAAGCATCTAGTTATTTTTTACACAAATAAAATATATTTTTTATTATTATGCATTCTCTATTAATTAATATATTTTTCAATATTGCTAATACTATTGAAAACAATATTAAAAAAAATTTATTTTTATTTATTTATATACAGTTAACTTATAATATTAAATTACAACAATTAACTTAATTATAGAGTACTGGCTGCTGAGGCCTTCGACTCTTTTGTTATTTCTAGATTTTATTTATAATATTTGTTTGTTTAAGGAACTTTAGAATAATTGTGACATTTTTTGGTGTGGGTTGGGATAACAATTGAAATATTAAAAAAAATAATATTTACTAACGCATTCGATTATTTCATACCGCACATAGTTTGTACAGTGGAAACGTAGAATTCAGTTTTCATGTAAACTGCTCTTTTCGATAACTTCAAATTATTGCACGTAAATGCAACTCTGAATCTGTCAAATAACCGGAAACTCGCGAAACGATGTTTCTTTCCTTTTACCTACTGGTGGGGTAAATACATGTTGGAACTTTGATTTCTAAAAACAAATACCAATGTAAGTGAATTTTGCCAAATAATATTGTTGTGCATATAACTAATGATGTTTTAATTATGTAGATGCCACGTGAAATCAAAGAAGTGAAAGACTTCCTGAACAAGGCTCGTCGCCCCGATGCGCGTGCAGTGAAAATAAAGAAGAACCCACTGAACACCAAGTTCAAGATTCGTTGCTCCCGTTTCCTGTACACGCTTGTCGTGAACGATAAGGAGAAGGCTGACAAAATCAAGCAGTCTCTGCCACCAGGTCTGCAAGTGAAGGAAGTCAAGTAAATCTGCAACCATATACAACATGATTATGTGTCTGACATGTATTTCAATGTACACGAAGTTTCTTTGAGCATTCTTCAAGGAATGGAATAAAACATTGAGAAGTAGCGGTTAAATACATAATGCCTGTGTTTACTATTGTTAACGTTTGGATACAAATTATAAAATAGCAATGTGTACGGGTGTGAACGCGTACAAACATACATTTGCGTGTGTAAATACAAAACCTACACGAGGCTGGCAGTTTAAGTCGGACCCAACGATCCTCGTTATCTATTTCAACTTCTGGTATTGGTATAAAAATGCATATTGCAGGTATAGCAGTAGTATTCCTCCAAAATGTACATTGGAAACTGCATGCTGCTGAATTAGTCGGCTGCATTAAACAAATGTATTTGAGCTGTTAAACAATCAAACCGAAGGCAATTATGCTCAGAAGTTGCAATACTTCTAATATGTTGGCAATATTGTGTTGTGTGGCACTATGGCTTAGTTTTTTATCTGGTTTTCAATCATCTTGGAAAGAGTGGTAGGGATTTATTTGGTTGTCAATCTAAATAAATCATTCAAGTCCAACTTCAGTAGCATTTGAGTTGCCAGTTTTATTTAATTTTATAAAGTCATTTCTCAAAGTTTTAAATATTTAAATATATATTATAAAATTGCAATAATATATGTAAATTAATTTGAATTAAGACATGTCCGTTTTGTTTTTATAAAACGATATGCATATAATTCTAAAAGAATGTCTGTTGTTCTTGGAACAATATGAAAACGAAACAAATTAAAATCATTCGATATTTGTGCTGTACAACACTGGCTTATATCGAATTTTCTTTGTTTTCTAGCCAAACTTTAATATAAATTTGAGTTTTTATTATGGACTAATAATTTTTTCAGAAATCGACTAAATATAATTCAGTCAAAATAACATATACATTATATTCATTAACAATAATGTTACTAAATACAATATGTCGTTGAACATTTTTACAGCGCCCAAAATAAAACAATTTATTAAATTATTTCAAAATGCATTTTTTTACTATTATTATTTTATCTTGTCAACATTTTTATATATTTAAACATACATTAATCTAAGCAGGCTTCCTACATACATATACACATATATTGTCTTGCTCACAATCGACTGAAATATTTTTCGTTTCAATACCATCGTTCCAAAAGAGTTTATTGCTTACGCACAGAAATTCATGAACTCTGTATGACTGGCAATTCATGTATAAATCCAGCCAAGTGAACCACCACCCAAATTGATTAGTCCGGTTGTTCGTTGCGGTCGGAAGACTAAACGGTAATTGTGTTTTTTGAAGTATACATACATTGCAATTGGTTTCCGAATTTTTGTAGAAAGTACTCACATTTTACAGCAAAAAAATGGTAAGTTCGTTTGCAAAATATTAAGTTAATAATTTAATATAGAAATGTGTATTAATATAAATACAAAATACAAACTTACATTCACATATACTAATGCGATGATTCATTATGCCATTAATATGTAAAATGTATATGTACAAATACATATATATGTATTTTAGCACTATGCACTAAAAATATTTTTGATATACATATACATATGTATGTACAATGGTACATACTAAACCATGAATAAAGAAAAAAAATGTATATATATATATATTTATGTGTATGTATAAGCATACGGAAATGGATATATATATACACATACATATGTATATATATATATATGCATGAGTTCGGAAATATAAATACTTGGTGTGGTACATATATGTATGTACATATGTCTGCATATGTATCTATATATGTATTCGGTGAAAATACATACATACATATGCAGACATTAGTCAGAATAGGCTGAGTAATGCCTCATAATATTAATTCCAAATTTATCAATACATATATACGTATGTACACACTGGCTGCGCATTGTATATATGTGTTGTGTGTGTGTGTGTAGAAATTGCTTTGTGCCAAATTCATACAAATGTTTGCAAACTTTCAATTTTATTCAATTTGCTGCATATTGAATTAAACTTTTATCGCACCAACTAAATATATGCAATAGAAATATATAAAAATAATTATATGTTAAGTGTGCGCACATTAAATGCAAATGTTTTACGAATTTACCGGCAAATTTGAGTACATACATACATTTGTCTGTATAAGTGTACATATATGAGCCACAAGGGTTGCACACTCGCATTTTTGTTTATAGAGAGATGGGCGGCATTGAAAAATCGAGGTAGTACCACTACTATTTTTTTTTTAACACTCCGTTATGAATTAGTTACATTTATGCATTATAAATAAATCGTTGAATAATCATAAACAAAGAGCATGTGTGGGGGGGCAAAACAAGAAATCTCTTAATGGGGTACAGTTGACGCAGCATGTAAAAAAGAAATTAACATTTTTCCCCCCATGTACATTGTACATATAATGACAGAGAGCAACACTTTTTTTTTCACATCTCTTCACACATCTTGACGACGATGAAGAAGGATGTGCGCATATGAATATGTTTGTTTAATAAATAGAGACTTACAGTCGTCTGGCAATGCAATCGAATAATTGTTGGCGCCCCATATAAGGCAATATGTACGAGAACACGAATACGAAAAATTTCAGCTTATCTTGAAAGCTTTTAAGATACTTGAAAAGTTGTTGAATTTCGTTGATAGCCAGAGCAAAACGGCGAAAGCGTCAGACATGATTATTTGCCGCCCCTGGGGGTGGGTTTTTTTTTCGCAAAGTCTGCCGATTATTATTTTTTTCTTTGTATTTACTGCCTAACATAAAGTAGTAATTTAGTTTATTAATAAATGGTATTTATTTTCTTTTTTTAACCTTTTTTTTGATAGGCTTCTGGAGTTACTGTATCGGACGTATGCAAAACCACATACGAGGAAATTAAAAAGGACAAAAAACACCGCTATGTAATCTTCTACATTCGTGATGAAAAGCAAATTGATGTGGAAACTGTTGGCGATCGCAACAGTGAATACGATCAGTTTCTAGATGATATCCAGAAGTGCGGTCCCGGTGAATGCCGGTAAGCTATAAACATTTTAAATTTTTGATATATATATATCTATAAAAAAATCTATATATTCTACAGTTATGGACTCTTCGATTTTGAATATATGCATCAATGTCAAGGAACGTCAGAGAGCTCAAAGAAGCAAAAGTTGTTCCTTATGTCATGGTGTCCCGATACTGCTAAGGTATGTTTTTCAAAACTACCGCCTTAAAAAAATCCCTTGTACGACACTAATTTATTTTATTCCCTTCGTCTGTTTGCAGGTTAAGAAGAAGATGTTGTATTCCAGTTCTTTTGATGCATTGAAAAAATCGTTGGTGGGAGTCCAGAAGTATATACAAGCTACTGATTTGTCGGAAGCATCTCGCGAGGCCGTTGAAGAGAAGCTGCGAGCCACTGATCGTCAATAGACTCCAAGATCGAAAGTCTGTGCAATGCATTTAGCAAAAAAACGTGCATGAATCAGCGATTACATTTGTATCCGGTCAAGATCGCCAATTTGTATGAAAATTTTCTACATAATTTGTATTTTCAGTATAAATAAAGAAAATTAATTTAACAAGTCTCTCTGGTGTCGCTTATTTTACTATGATACTACTTAAAGCAAAATATTTTTATCGATGAAAATAGTTTACACTTGAAAGTCACAGTTACAAAAAACAAACCATGTGAACAGGTTTAAAGAGTGACGCGCAATCTCGTTCGCCAGTGGATTCCTCTCCCGTATTCATAAGCGCAGAATCCAAATCCAGTTTCATTATTTCCCACGTAAACTGTGATTGTTAAAAGTTTGAACTTTTAACAAGTTATTAATAAAAAAAATTAAAATAATACCATATTTAGCAGTTTAAATAAAAAACTAATGTGTTTTTTATTATCTTAAACATTATTATAAATAACACTTAAAACATCAAACAAATAAATCAATCATGTATATATAACACACCCAATTTTCAATTAAATTTTATAGCCGTCATATTTAATGCGTCATGTATTATTTGACTTAAATTTAATAAAAAAAATATATAAAAATAACTCAACATAAACGCAGTGAAATATGTGTGTATTTCTTTTGCAGCTCAGTTTACTCAATCCATGTCGACGCTAGCTTACATGCGGTTGAGGAACAAGTGGAATCGAACATTTTCACATTATATGCGACTCCAACTTTGAATTAGTACGCGAAGAATATTACCAAAGCATTGTTCGTGGAGACTAAGCTCATATACAGATTTGTGTCTTGCTTTATCATCATTAAATATGTTTATCAACATAATTTTCTGGTATTTTTAAGGTGGGTAACTAAACCAAAATCGAAACATAATAATCAAATGAGAAAAATGCAATTACAACAAAATATGCACCATGAAGTGTGAAAGTATGAGAACAAAAAAAAAACCTAATACACCGTTTTGTGCATTACACACATATACATACAAACAAGTTACATTACTATTTGCATATGTATAATTAATTTTTTTTTTTTAAATGACAAAATGTATATATTTTCATAAAATGTTTCTTCGTTGCAATCGAAAATACAAGTGCATATATGCACTTGCACACACACACTCAAGTACTACTGCTGCAGTAATGTATAAAGCAGCGACACCTCTGCGAAAAATCGATATTTTTAATAAGTATCTACGGACATTCATATGTACATACGTATATACATATGTAGGTATGTATGTTTGTACGTACACAGTTTGAAAAACCGCTTCATCAAAGTCGGCTTAAGTGACACAAAGTTTGTAAATAAAATAGCAATAGCAATTTTTTTTAGTTGAAAATTTAAATAGTTTATGTCACGGTTCAAGTTATACTCGTTCGCAAATATGTTTTTAATCAAGGGGCGTGGCATTTGTATGTTTACATACATTTGTATCTACATACATATGACATATGTACATACGTATGTACCTGTCAGCAAGGAAAAAAAGGATATCCATAAATTTTTGTGCCTCCGATAAATAATATAACAGTTTGAGCTGAAAATTAAGCTCTTAAGCATGTTAATAATTTTGGTTCAGTAAAATGTACTTTTAAAAATTAAAATTGTAATTAATTTTTACAAAGCAGCCAATCGGTAAATTTTAGCTGGATAATTTATCGATAAATAGGAATGCCTCTAAGAGATATTTACAATAGTAAATAGTAATGGAAATGTGTAAATTAAAAATAAATGTGTTTAAATTGGTATTTTTTAAAAATAAAAATATATATATGTTTTTCTGCAGATAACGAAACAAAGCCAAGATGAATCCGCAACAAAACTTAAACATGGAACCGTCGATGGTGTCGGAAACGGGTCACATACAAACACAGTACACGGCCTTTCAGAATTTTGAGCAATACACTGCAGCTGGCTATTCAAATGCACCGCTTTATATATCAAAGCCAACCGGAATGGGTACATTAACCCGCATGGGTCCGCATTGCTCAACAATTGGCTCGCAAAATAAAATCGAAGGAGGTGCACAGGAAGTATCGATACCCGGCATGGAGGGTCATGCACTGGTGCCCACGGTTCGATACATACAGGCGCCACAGTTCGATGAAGGTGGCGATTTTGGTTTATCGGGATTGCCGCCGTGTGGTTTGGTGGAACCACATTACACCGATGAATCAGTGGTTCCATACGGCTATGCACCCGATCCCAATTATGGTATGCCCGGTGTGAGTGCTGCAAATATTAAACAATTTGCATCGCGACCATTTGACAATAATCTAAATGGTTCCGAGCCAGCTATCGATTCACAATGTCGTTCATTTGAGCCACAAGGTGATTTCAAATTGACACAATTTGCCGCTGGCGGCTCACTTAACACTGCCCCACCCCGAATGGATGGGAAGGAGGACTTTATTGGGGGCTCCGATAGCGATTTGTGTTCCACAATGCGATGGCGCGATCCAAATCTATCGGAAGTGATTAGCTTCCTTAGCAATCCAAATAATGCGATTAAAGCAAATGCAGCTGCATATTTGCAGCACTTGTGCTACATGGATGATCCAAATAAGCAGCGGACACGAACACTCGGCGGAATACCACCATTAATTCGTTTGTTGTCCTACGATGCGCCCGAAATACACAAGTAAGTACAAACCCATAAAATTATCGATTAATATTTTAAAAAATTTTTATTTCTTTTGTGTATAGAAATGCATGTGGAGCCTTGCGAAATTTATCGTATGGTCGGCAAAATGATGAGAACAAGCGTGGCATTAAAAATGCTGGCGGAATCGAGGCATTGGTGCATCTGCTGTGTCGATCGCAGGAGACAGAGGTCAAAGAGTTGGTAACTGGCGTATTATGGAACATGTCGTCGTGTGAGGATATTAAACGGTCAATTATTGATGAAGCGCTGGCTGCAATAGTCTGTAACATTATAAAGCCCCACTCTGGCTGGGATCCCATATGTTCGGGCGAGACTTGTTTCTCCACCGTCTTTCGCAATGCGTCCGGAGTGCTGAGAAATGTCAGTTCAGCCGGCGAACATGCACGCGAATGCCTTCGAAATTGCGAAAATCTAGTGGAATCCCTATTTTATGTTGTCCGTTCGTCCATTGAGAAGAACAATATTGGCAATAAAACTGTGGAGAATTGTGTCTGCATTTTACGCAATTTATCCTACAGATGCCAAGAAGTCGAGGATCCCAATTACGATAAGCATCCATTTATAATACAAGAACGAGTCATTCCATCGTCATCGAAGCCCAAAGGTAAGCTTAAAAATTTCCCACTATTAAAGTATATTATTATATTATGGGTATTTGCAGGCGAAAACTTGGGCTGCTTTGGCACCAGTAAAAAGAAAAAGGATGCCGCTGCAAATGATTCGCAACAGGATTATATATTCTCAACCGAATACTCGAAAAGTAGCAGCAATAATACGGGTGGTGGCACCGGCACCAACACCAATCCCACTGGCAAGGGCTACGAACAATTGTGGCAACCCGAAGTGGTGCAATATTATCTCTCACTGCTCCAGAGTTGTTCCAATCCGGAGACACTTGAAGCCGCCGCTGGTGCAATACAAAATCTATCGGCTTGCTATTGGCAGCCCAGCATTGATATTCGTGCCACTGTGCGCAAAGAGAAGGGACTGCCCATACTGGTGGAGCTGCTGCGCATGGAGGTGGATCGTGTGGTTTGTGCGGTGGCGACGGCGTTACGCAATTTGGCCATTGATCAGCGCAACAAGGAATTGATTGGGAAATATGCAATGCGTGATTTAGTCCAAAAATTACCATCGGGCAATGCTCAACACGATCAGAATACGTCGGATGACACAATTACCGCCGTATTGGCCACCATCAATGAGGTCATCAAAAAGAATCCCGAGTTTGCGCGTTCTCTACTGGATGCTGGCGGTGTGGATCGACTGATGAATATAACGAGGCGTAAGGAACAATATACAACGTGTGTTATAAAGTTTGCTAGTCAAGTTTTGTACACAATGTGGCAGCATCACGAGTTGCGTGAGGTATACAAAAAGAATGGCTGGAAGGAGCAGGATTTCGTCAATAAACACTTTGCAGCACACAGTACCCCGCCCAGTTCACCAAATAATGCTAATAATACTCTAAATAGACCAATGGCATCCCAGGGACGAACGCGCTACGAGGATCGTACGATTCAGCGTGTGCCCAATTCTTCAGCATCGTACAGGAATAAAGATGGAGGAGGAGGCGGCGGAGTGGGTGTGGGTGGAGGAGGAGGAGGAGGAGCAGTAGCGGGTGGGGGAGGGGGAGCAGCTAGTGTCATGTCCAACAACGATACAGCATTGTTGTCGGAAATGGTTCGAAAACAATTATAAAGTGTATATTGTTTGTTAATTATTTTATTATTAGTTGTAGATACACACACACACACACACACATAATTCAACTCTTTGCAATAATCAAGAGTCAAACACAAATCCATTGTGTTTTTCATTGGGGTTTTATAATCATTTTAAAGCATCCCCCTAATGTTTTGGATTCACTTAATGTTCACACATATCAATGCCAAGTAAAATAAATTCCCAACTTTAATTCGATTCGTATTCAAAACCATTCAAAAATAACTCAAATACACACAATCATCTTTCTGCAGCAAACGTTTGAAAATAATTATAAAACCCCAATATGAAAAACAAGCAAATTTATTTTTCCGTTTTCCTTATGTTATATTGTATTACAAAGAAATTCATAGTTTTTTTCCGTGTATGCGTTAAGATTTTATAGCATTGATTAAAATAATTATAAGCGGTGTAATTAATTCACACCTATTATGTGCATTTGACTACAAAATAAAAATAAGATCATTCATGTACTACAATTGTGTTTTTAATAATTTAGTTATTAAAATAAAATACTTTTCCCCACATACATATACGCTGCGTTTTAGTTGCTGCTTTATTTTGTTCCGCTTGCCAGTGTTTCGATAATTGGGCAAGTATTGTTTTTGCTTGTCGTTGGCAGAGCAGCGTACTACAGACGCTTATCGATAACAGTTGGTATTTTGGTCCACAGCATGAATATATCGAATGACTGCAACTGACAGTCTGCATCCCTGGCAGTATAAGTCGGCTTTTACATTGTTTTTCTACTTGGCCTGTGGATATGATCGCTCCAAATATTTAATAATATAAAATGGATTTTGAAATCTCCTTACCTGAGCTTGGTGGTAATTTAAATATTTATTTCTATTGCTTTCGATTTTATTAAACCGAATTAATTGAGTGCGAGTGTTTGTGCGTGTGTTTATCCAATTGTATGCATATGTATATATGTACATATGTTTTTATTTTCGTTACATATATATATTTAGAGACATCGTGCGTACATATATACATATGTATATATAAGTATAAAATATTCGCAGTGAGCGTGTTAAACACATACAAAAAAAGCGACATAAATATGCTTATTTAGGCAAAATAATTGTGCATATTCTGCATATTTCATATGTAAATATATGTACATATATGTATGTCGGTAATTTGCCAAACCTGCGATAAGCCAATAAACACATACAAGCGAATGCAAGTGTGCCATACCTTTTTTGCCCTATATGTATGCAGCGACGTCTGTGCAAACTTTAGATGCTGTTTACATACATACATATATAAACAAACATACGTACATTCATTTTTGTTCTAACACACAAAGCTATATATATATATAAAATTGACTGATTCATCAGTACGTAGTACGTATATATTGTAAGAGGTAGAAAGTTGCATTTTCCACAGACGGCAGGCAGTTTCCTTACATACATATATACATATATGTACATATATATGTTTGTGACGTAAGTCACACTGGAAAGGAACTTTTTTTGTTTTTGGGCAAATTTCCTGCCAGTGGGTGGCTGGGAAATTTGTTTAGTGAAATTATTAATAATGGCATTCCGCATATTGTTTTCAAAAATTCCCCAAAAAACAGTTGCTAAACAGAAATATTGTTTTGCATACTGTTTATTAGTGATATTCCGCAGATTGTTTTAAGTTTATGTTTTGTCAATCTGTTATTTATAGCCAGTGCCCCCTGTAGCGTCTGCTTTTTATACTTTTAGTTGTTGTGCCGTAATCTAATCTATTTTTTTTTTTTTTTTTTGTATTGAATGTTTTTGATTTCTAGTCTAGTGACTGATTAGCGGCAAAGTAAACAACGTTGCGCACGTTTGTTTACATTCTGGCAGGCGTGTTTTCTTTGTTTGCCTTTGTCTGATTCTGACTGCAGACAAGAAATAATCAATTAATTTGCTTAATAATTTTTTCCCATTATTATTGCAGACCTAATGGCGCTGAGCTGTAATGAGAGGCTCGAGCTGTTGGAGTCACTTTTAAGTGATCCCGATGGCGATAAAAAGTTAAATCAAAGTCTAAATCTGGAGGATAATTATAAAGGACATCAGTTCTCAATGGATGCGCTGCTGGACACTTTTATATTGCTCTACGATGAATGCAGTAATTCTTCATTGCGGCGGGAGAAAAGCGTTTCTGATTTTCTTAAACTAGGTAAAGTTTATTAATAGTTATGCTATATAAAATTTTAATATATACTTTTTTCTTATAGCTAAACCCTTTGTTCACATTGTGCGCAAATTGCGTTTAACGCGTGAGGATTTTGAAATATTGAAAATCATTGGACGCGGCGCTTTTGGCGAAGTTTGCGTTGTACGCATGCTTTCATCGGAAAATATATTCGCGATGAAAATCTTGAATAAATGGGAAATGTTAAAGCGTGCGGAAACGGCGTGTTTTCGCGAAGAGCGAGATGTTCTGGTGCTTGGAGATCGCCAGTGGATTACAAATTTGCATTATGCGTTTCAGGATAATATCAATTTGGTAAGCTTAAGCTTAATTTAAGCCTTTAACTATATATAATTCAAGTGTTTAATTGTTTTAGCTTGAAGTATTTAAAGTTTTAAGTAATATAGTTCTTTTTAAAAGCGTTTCAAAGCTCCTAACTATTAAAATTAATCTATTTTATATCAATTTGGTAAGTTTAAGCTTAACTTAAGCCCTCAACTATATATAATTCAAGTGTTTAATTGATTCAGCTTGAAGTATTTAAAGTTTTAAGTAGTATAATTCTTTTTGAAAGCGTATCGAAGGTTCTAACTATCAAAATTAATCTATTTTATATCAATTTGATAAGTTTAAGCTTAACTTAAGCCTTTAACTATATAGAATTCAAGTGTTTAATTGTTTTAGCTTAAAGTATTTAAAGTTTTAAGTAGTATAATTCTTTGTGTAAGCCTATCAAAGTTGCTAACTATCAAAATTAATCTATTTTATATCAATTTGGTAAGCTTAAGCTTAATTTAAGCTCTTAACTATATGTAATTCAAGTGTTTAATTGTTTTAGCTTGAAGTATTTAAAGTTTTAAGTAGTATAATTCTTTGTGAAAGCCTATCAAAGTTGCTAACTATCAAAATTAATTTATTTTATTTTAAAAAAACCCTTTTTTTTAGTACCTGGTTATGGACTATTATTGCGGCGGCGACTTATTAACACTGTTGAGCAAGTTTGAGGACAAACTGCCCGAGGATATGGCCAAGTTCTATATAACCGAAATGATATTGGCCGTTAATAGCATACATCAGTTGAAGTATGTGCATCGGGATATAAAACCGGATAATGTATTGCTCGATAAGCGGGGACACGTGCGTTTAGCGGACTTTGGTTCATGTCTACGTCTCGATAAAGATGGTACAGTGCAATCGAATGTAGCGGTGGGTACACCCGATTATATATCACCCGAAATATTGAGGGCCATGGAGGATGGCAAGGGACGCTATGGCACCGAATGCGATTGGTGGTCATTGGGTGTTTGTATGTACGAAATGTTATATGGCGAGACGCCATTTTATGCAGAGAGTTTAGTGGAAACCTATGGCAAGATAATGAATCATCAGAATTGCTTTAATTTGCCGACACAAGATGCACAGAATGGAAAGTTATCGGATGCTTCAAAGGATTTACTTTCGCGACTGATATGCATACCAGAGAATCGTTTGGGTCAGAAGGGTTTGCCCGACTTTATGTCGCATCCTTGGTTCGAGGGCATCGATTGGAAGAATATACGTAATGGTCTAGCGCCCTATATACCCGAAGTATCCAGTCCCACAGACACATCCAATTTCGATGTGGATGATAATGATGTTAGATTAACCGATACCATACCGCCATCGGCAAATCCAGCGTTTTCCGGTTTCCATTTACCATTCATTGGGTTTACGTTCTCACAGAATTGCTATGCAAGCTCAGGGGAAGCCAAGAGAACGGGGAATGCGGTAGAAAGTGAACTATCCAAAGATACAGATAAGCAGCTGAAGAGTCTCAACGATCAATTAGTCTCGAGTAAGCATGAGAAGAGCGATTTATCTCTGAAATATAGTGAAGTTCTGGAGCGTCTTAAAACCCAAGATGCGGAACTAAAAGAGGCAATATCGCAGCGCAATGGCGCCATGATGGAGTACTCGGAGGTGACGGAAAAGCTCACGGAGTTGCGTAATCAAAAGCAGAAACTATCGCGACAAGTGCGTGACAAGGAAGAGGAACTCGATGCAGCCATACAGAAGAACGATAGTTTACGCAATGAACTACGAAAATCGGATAAAACACGCCGTGAACTCGAACTGCACATTGAGGATGCAGTGAATGAGGCGGCAAAGGAGAAAAAGATACGTGAACATGCGGAGGAATGTTGTCGCAAGTTGCAGAACGAATATCGCAACATAGACAACACTGCCACTCCGGGACTAGCTGCCTATGAGCTGGAGCGCCTTGAGCTACAATTTGCCGATAAACTGAATCATCAGACGCAACGGCAGCAACTCGAATTGGCAGCATTGCGGGAACAACTCAGTGAATTGGAGACGGCAAATGCGCTGCTCTCGCAGGAATTGCAGCAGGCACATGAGAAACTCAAATCCAATTCGACGGATACAATTTTGGAGCTACAGCAGCGCTACGAACTGGAGAAATCATCGTGGCACGAGGAGAATCAACGTTTAAGTGCCGAGATTAATGTAAAATCAAAGAATTTACGTGATCTGCAAACGGAGGAGGTGGAAATACTCAAAGAGTTGCAAGTGAAACGGGAGGCGATCAATCATTGGGAGCTACAAATGGCCGAGATAATCCAATGGGTGTCGGATGAACGGGATGCCAGGAGTTATCTTCAAGCGCTCGCTACCAAAATGACGGAAGAAATTGAATATCTGAAGCATGTGGGTAGCTTCAATAACAATGCCGTGGATCACAAGAATTGGCGTAATCGTCGCTCACAGAAATTGGATAAAATGGAGCTATTAAATCTACAGAGTGCGCTGCAGCGGGAGATTCAAGCGAAGGCTTTCATAGCCGAAGAATTGAGTCAGACGCGTGCCGAACTCATTTCCACCCAAAAGGAGGCGGTGGACTATAAGAAACGTTGGGATTCCGTGCTCTATGATCTGAAGAAGAAGGAGAATGAGTTGCGAGATTTGCAAAAGATCGATTTGGATTATGCTGAAACTTTTCTCAACAACAAATCGGCGCATCAGAATAATGCATTCTTTAAGGATATATCGATTAATACGGATTCCATAGAAGCTGTTGATTCGTCTAGAGATAATATTTCTACATCCTCGAATCTCTTTCAATCTTCAAATACTGGGATGCTTTTCAATTACGAACGCAAGTCAACGGCAAAGGATAATTTGAGCGCCAAAACTATGGCGCCCAACGATGATATACGTAGCGAGAGTAGTTTAACCTACGATGAGTCGACAAAATCAACAAAGAAAACGTCGATTCATCAGTTTCTGGTGCGCACTTTTAGCAGTCCTACGAAATGTAATCACTGCACCTCTCTAATGGTGGGTCTAACGCGACAAGGTGTCGTCTGCGAAATCTGCGGTTTCGCCTGTCACACCGTCTGTTGCCAAAGAGTGCCCACGATGTGTCCCGTTCCCATGGATCAAACGAAACGTCCCTTGGGTATTGATCCTACGCGTGGCATTGGCACCGCCTATGAGGGTTATGTTAAGGTGCCCAAATCGGGTGTGATTAAACGTGGCTGGATACGTCAATTTGTGGTCGTTTGTGACTTTAAACTTTTTTTGTATGACATTTCAACGGATCGTTGTGCTCTGCCGAGTGTTAGCGTCTCTCAGGTTCTGGATATGCGTGATCCAGAGTTCTCCGTGGGCGGTGTAAGGGAAAGCGATGTCATACATGCAGCTAAAAAGGATGTACCATGCATATTTAAGGTAAACTATATTAAAATATCCTAAAAAGTGACTTTAACTGGCAGAAAGGCTTTTACCTTTATCCTAATATATACCCATATATATAAACCTCCATCAACAATAATATTTATCGATTTATCGATTTATTTAAATATATTTAAGGTAAACTATATAAAAATATCCTTAAAAAGTGCCTTTAACTGGCAGAAAGGCTTTAAACTTTATCCTAATATATACCCATATATATAAACCTCCATTAACAATAATATTTATCGATTTATCGATTTATTTAAACATATTTAAGATAAACTATATTAAAATATCCTAAAAAGTGCTTTTTACTGGCTTAATTTGCTTAAAACAAGCTTAAAACTAAAATTTTTGACAAAGTTTTCGTATCTTAAAGTCGCTTAAAGGCTTTAACTTTTACCCTAATAGTATATATGTATATAAACCTCCATTAACGATAACATATCGATTTATCGATTTAAGGTAAACTATATTAAAATATCCTAAAAAGTGCCTTTTACTGGCAGAAAGGCTTTTACCTTTATCCTAATATATACCCATATATATAATCCTTCAACAATAATTTTTATCGATTTATCGATTTATTTGCACAGATTAAAACGGCGCTAATCGAAAGTGGAATCTCATTGAATACATTAATGTTGGCGGATAATGAATCGGAGAAATCGAAATGGGTTATTGCCCTTGGGGAATTACATCGAATATTGAAACGAAATAACTTACCAAATACGGCCATTTATAAAGTCAATGAAATATTGGATAATACGCTATCGATAATACGTAATGCTTTATGTTCCGTTATAACCTATCCGAATCAAATACTTTTAGGCACCGAAGATGGTTTATTTTACTTAAATCTGGATACATATGGTGAGCTAAGAATTTTAAATAAACTATATATACTATAACTAATCGGATTATCTTTAATAGAAATTGCGCGCATTGGTGAAACAAAGAAAATTCTACAATTATGGTATATAGAAGAGGAGCAAATAATTGTTATATTGTGCGGAAAACAGCGGCATTTGAGACTATTGCCAATTCGTGCATTGGAGGCAAGTGACGTGGAATGGATCAAAGTCGTAGAGTCTAAGAATTGCATTTCGGCCTGTACTGGGATAATACGTCGTTATCCCAGCATTGTCTATTCATTTATTATCGCTCTGAAGCGTCCCAATAATCACACACAAATTATCGTTTATGAGATAAATCGTACGCGTACGCGACATCAGAAGACTTGTGAATTTACAATCGGTTATTTGGCTCAACATGTGCAAATTTTATCCGATATGCGGCTGGTGGTGGCCCATCAAAGTGGCTTTACGGCGTACTTTCTGCGTGGCGAGGCCACCGCAATGTGTAAGTAGAGCAGAGTTATCTAGGGTTTAAAATGTATTATAAATTTCCTTCCATTCGTACAGCTCTAGTTCATCCGGAGAATCAGTTGTGTGCATTTTTAAATTATTCTGGTGTGGATGCAGTGCGTGTTATCGAGATCTTGTGTCCAACAGGCGGCACTTTTGGCGAATACCTTTTAGTATTTCAAACCCTCGCCATATACGTGGACTTACAGGGCAGAAAATCGCGTGATAGAGAAATTATGTATCCGGCATTTCCAACATATATAAGTAACTATTGAAATATCCATAGGAATTTTAAGAAAATTAAAACTAAACTCTTTGTTTTATATAGCCTACTCCGATGGTCATTTATTGGTATTCTCCGAGACTCATTTGGATATATTTAATACGCAAACTTCCGAATGGGTTCAATCGATTGGCATTAAACAATCGCTGCCCCTGAACAATGTGGGAAATGTAGTGTTAACCTCCATTAATGATACGCCCTTGATTGTTTACTTGGCTAATATACATACGAGTAAGTAATACTTTATGAATTACTAATATAAATTATATAAAATGTACAACTATTCTTTGCAGAGGGTCTTTTGCAACATCGTGATAGTGAGCGTAAGGGTGTAAGCAATATTAAACGTCGTTTCTCCATCAGAGAAATCAATAAAACGGTTAAAAGGTAGTAAATTTCAAATATATTTTTCACGCTATTTTATTTAATTCGTTACTTTTTATCTTACAGTGATCGTAGATCAAAGATGATATCAGCTCCATCGAATTTTAATCATATTTCTCATATGGGTCCTGGAGATGGCATTCAAAATCAACGTCTATTGGATTTGCCAACAACATTAGAGACAGCCGAGCACACTAATAAACTCATATCTTCATTAAATTCCGTAAACCAATTGAGAAAATCGAATTTTCTAGATCAAAGTTAGTAAAATAAGGGAAAAATGTGCTTAATTTTGATTAACTTAATTAAATATTCTATAATTTTTGCAGCTGATGTTAACTCAGAGGATTTCGGCAATGATAACATACCCTCCAGGACACCCAGCCCAATGGGGGCGTTACTTTTTGATGATCTTAACAATATAGATTAACTTGTAATACTCATATTTATTCAACCCATTTCGAATAAAATTTGTCAAATTAAATTCAAATCATTCATTTTTGTATTTGAAATTGATAGCGACTAACATTTTCAGAGTCTCTTTAATTTATCGATAACAACTGGCAGCAGTTTAGGAACAACACAAAGATAAAAACAACCAACAACTATCGATAAGTGCTGGCGATATATGTATGTTCAAGTTGTTTGCTGTAATTAATTACTAAAGGCAGTCTAATGCAAAATTTACTGTTTATTTATTTTAATAAATTTATTATGTATAAATAAAGTAACACGTGTAGAAATTATCGAAATTTGGCGTCTTCTAATTTGCTCTCGATAAGTGTGTGTGATGTGGAACCACAACTTTGTTCTACTGATGTTATCGATAACTAGTTCCACTCAATGTCACTAGCTAGCTACTAGTTCAGATTGTGACAAATGCAAAAATGATAATATAATTGTATCTTATCATATTGTTGGAAGAAAAACATTAAACCGCCTTTTGTGGTGCAAAAAAAACAACACGCGAGTAAAAAAGTGTAAGTAAAATAAACAAAATTCAACATGATTTTCACAGTTAACGCAAACGTTTCGTGCTGGAAACATGCATTAATTTTTATATGCGTGTGTTGGTGTGCGTGCAATACGTGTATAGATTAAAATGTATTAAAAACGTCAAGGCAATATAGAAAAATTGGTATATAAACGTTTTAAAAGTAAATAAGTGTGCATATATTATGCAAACAGCAGTTATACATAAATATATTACATATACATATATGTAAGTTGTATGTTTGTGCACTAGCATGTTTGTGCATGCATGGAAACATTTGTGTGTGTGTGTGTGTATGTATTGATCTACAAATTAATTCGGTGTTTCGTTTGCAATTTGTTTATATTTTGCAATAAAATGCATAACTTAAAAAATAACACTTTAAAACTACAGCAACACGAAATATAAAGAGCTACACACACATACAAAATGCATACATGAGACATTGTTTAAACAGATAAAAAAATATAAGTGTATCAACTTATACAACAACAATTGCGTTTACATGGTTTTTTTTTTCTTTGGTGCCAAATAAAGTTGTAATAATTATGCTGTTGTAGTATTTGTGTCATATGCAAAAATGCTTAAACTGTGCTGCTGCTGCTTCCTCTTCTTCACTTGCAAAAATACATATTTGCACGGTGACCGGCTGCAAATTTCTTAAAATGTGTAGTGCTTATTATTTTTATTAGGGATACCCTGTATTTCCCTTTGACATAACCTAAAAAGTGTGTTGTTATCTCTAAGTAAACGAAAAAAAAACAACAAATATTTCTCAAGAAATGTTTTTGGCATAGCGGAAAAACACCGCAGTGGCGCCATCTAGCGCACGTCAGATTGTTAGCGCAATAGAGGTATTCCACAACTTGAATTGTATTTTAAAAGGAGTTGCAACGAAATATGAAACAAAAAATTAAAAAAAAAATACGACAGCTTAATTTTTATTGTCATTTCTATGATTTTACTTTCAGATACGCACGAAAGTTAAAATGTCGGTACACTATAAGTTTAAAAGTACCCTGCATTTTGATACAATTACCTTCGATGGCCTTCACATATCGGTTGCGGACCTGAAGAGGGAAATCGTGCAGCAGAAACGTTTGGGAAAAATTATTGATTTCGATCTGCAAATAACAAATGCTCAAAATAAAGAAGGTATATTAATTTAATCGTCTTCTAAAGTAAAAGCGTTAAAATTTAATCGATCCGTTGGTTTTTCAACAGAATACAAAGATGACAACTTTTTGATACCAAAAAACACCACGCTGATTATATCTAGAATTCCGATAGCGCATCCTGTGAAAAAAGGATGGGATCCATCCGCAGAGAATGCCGCTACTACGGCGCCCACAAGCAAACCGGATAATTTAAATATGGATCTGTTTAAAATGCAAGGCAGTGAAGAGGATAAAATACAAGCAATGATGATGCAGAGTACGGCTGATTATGATCCCAAAACGTATGTCTATCTAACATAAACTACTTTTAAGCTTTAAGTAAATTTATAAAATTAATACAGCTACCATCGCATTAAGGGACAGAGTCAAGTTGGTGAAGTTCCAGCTTCTTATAGGTGTAATAAATGCAAACGTGGCGGACACTGGATTAAAAACTGTTCATTTGCTGGCGGAAAGGAGCAGCACGAAGCCAAGCGAAATACAGGAATACCACGATCATTTCGTGGCAAGCCCGAAGGGTGAGTAATCGATATTTAATTGAAATTTCCCTGTAGTACCAATACAAATATCCCTGCCACTCTCATTGCAGTCAAGTGGAACCGGAAACAACAAACTATTTAATGTCAACGGGAAAGGAGCAAGAAATTCCCGAGGATTTAATTTGTGGCATTTGCCGTAATATTTTTGTGGACGCTGTTATGATACCATGTTGTGGCAGCTCTTTCTGCGATGATTGTAAGTTGAATAAATTGGTTTTTTTGTTAATATTAATAGTAATAATAATAATAATAATTTTAAGGCGTTCGCACTTCGTTGCTGGAATCGGAGGATAGCGAGTGTCCAGATTGTAAAGAGAAAAACTGTTCGCCAGGATCTTTGATACCAAATCGGTTCTTAAGAAATTCAGTTAATGTATTTAAAAATGAATCTGGTTATAAGCTAGCTGCCTATAAACCTGGTAAGCAAATCATTGATTTTCGATAAGTGTATGAAACTAAATTAATGTGCGTTATGGGTATTCCAGTTAATAAAGTGACGACAGTTGATAAAAAGGAGGAGGATGCGGTTCCAGCTGCAGTTCCAGCTGCAGATGAATCCAATCAAGCGGAACAAACGGAAGTAGAGCCCACAACAAAACAAGAAGTGAAGGAGGAAGAGGAGGAGGAAGTAGAGGAAGAGCAAGTGCAAGAAAAACTGGAAGAAAATGAAACTACCAATATTAAAAGTACTGAAACGACCAAAAAAGAAAAGGATAAATCGGATTCAGACTACGAGGATAACATAACAATCAAAATGCCACAGAAATTGATTGAAACAACCACAAGTCTAGCCGAAATCAATAAGGAGGAGGTAAGTTTGAAGGTCTAATAATATCTGCTATACATTTATTAATTTATATTTTTATTTAAGGCTCCACATTCTTCATACTCACAAAAGTCCCATGGAAATAACGTTGTGCCACGTCGCGAACACAACTATGAATACAAATCGGATATGGATATGAAATCACAGAGCAGCAACAGCAGCAGCAGCTATCATAAGAGCGATAATATCAATCATAAGCCAGAAAGAAGTCTTTTGCCCACACCAGTCACTGGTCATCATAAACCACCCTATCTAAATCACGCTATGAATGATCAGAGAGACAATAAACCTGTTATGAATCCAGATCAAGGACATCGCATGAATAGCGTCTATAAACCGCCATATATGCAAATGACACGATTACCAACAATGATGCACATGACGCCCTATAACAATGGCTACAACAATATGCAACATAGGCCGCAAATGAAGTAAGTTTTAAATAACTATAAAATTTAAAGGCTTTTCTTTTAAATAACTATAAAATTTAAAGGCATTTCTGTACGATTTCCTGAAAGCAGTCAGATAAGCTTTAGTTTTTGTATAAAATCTTTTAGAAAAATCTAAAACTGCACAGTATTCGCTTCAGGAATCATTCTATTATAGTTAGTTTATATAAACTTGCATTAAATTACTTTTTACTGTCTTATATTTAATGTGTATTTTTCTTTTATAATTGCAGCTTTGTACACTATCAAAATCAGCCAGTGCATCAAATTAATGCACCCTATATGCCTCCGGGTAATATCAATATAAATGCTTCGCAAACATTTCAATCCACGAACTTGGCATCGATTTATCAAGGAGTTGCTGCCAAAGTTGGCACTGGGTAAGTTGTATATTACAATGTATTCAATAAATCAATATATATTAATATTTTCTTATGCCTTTTGCAGACTTATAGACGATCCACTTGAGGCCTTCAATCGCATTATGAAGGAGAAAGAGAAACAAAAGGTGGAACGTCGCCGCAGTCCAGGACATCATAGATCTAGATCGCCGGGCAGGCCGAGGCATCGTTTCAAGTCCCCAATGTATGATCGCGGTTCGTCCAGGGAGATGAGCATTAAGGAGAAACGTCCACGATCGCGGGAGAGGGAGCGGGATCGCAAGAGGGAATATAGCTATGAGCGGGGAAGACAAAGTCGTGTTGTACGCCATTCGAGTCATGGATCTAATTCACCAAGTGACAAGAAGAAGAGGTTATTCTATATACTAAGCTATGCGTATACACACATACATATATATTTTAATATATATATTAATCGTTTAATATAATTTATACACACACACACGCACACACCAAACAACATACAACTAAGGTCTTATAATCAAATAAGACAAAAAATACTGGGATCAAATATTCTGTGATATAAGCCACACTTTTTTTACCAAAAACATTTTGCAACTTTTTGCCAGTTTCAATATTTAAGAGAGTTATTTTCTTTATTGCGTTTTCAACTATTTTTTTTTTTAAATATCGTTAGTTATTTGATAAAGAAGATAAAACAAAAAAAAATAAACGATAATTGTGAATTACCTGAATTTCAAATATTTAGGTAGAGAAGCATAAGTGATTTTGGTTTTTTTAAGTAAAGCTCTACGTAATTTGGTTGTAATAGCCATACTAAAATCCAATTAAACTTATCGATCGGTTGTCTGTCCGTCTATATGAAAACTTATCGAGCTTTTATCCTTGCTACTGGCAAGGAAATTTATGGGGAAATTCAAAGACTTTCTAATTACTTTTCTGCAGAAATGGAGTTCATGCTGGAACGATGGAATCGAATCACCTGTGAAAGCTGAAATTATACAAATAATTTACCATGTTGTAAACGAAGAACGTTTGTATGAATCTTTTATTTTTAACTTTTTTCATAAAACGATTAAATTTTAAAAATTTTAAGGCGTTGTTAATTTTTAGAAAAATGTCCAAATAGGTTCTAGCTTATAAGAATTTCTTCGTAATTCATAGAAATAATACTTCAAAGATTAAAACCTTAGAAAAATAGTTTCCAAAAATATCCCAAACCTCCGATCGATAAGTAAACTATAAAGAAGATGTGTAATCTCGTTTGCAGCACTCTTCTTGTCTTAATTTCTTGTAATCTGTTGAAATAAACCATTATTTATTATTACACTATATTTCAGATATATTCATAGACGTTCACCCTCACCGAAATCGGGGCATAAACAGCGTTTAAGAGAGAAATCTTTGCCCAGACCGTATGTGGTATCGAAATCAGATACCGTAGAGCCACCACCGCCTGGCTTTGAGTCTTTGCCCATTGAGAGTTTAGCTGATAATGATAGAGACAGAAATTATAAGGCTGTAGAACCAGATAATAATGCCAGACATATGGACATGGATGACGATCATCATGCCCGCAAAAGACAAAGGCCCTCCAGTAAGACCAAGGAAATTAAAACTGTTGACTACAGTTCCAGAAGTCTTACGCCTCCAGCAAAGTCCAAGATTCCAAAAATATCGAGAACTGAACCAATTGATGCCTATGAGAGGTCTCCCAAAACTCCAGAGAGGGACATAAAAGATACTCAAGTCATGCAAAGTGATCCATTGAACAGTCCGGAGCATAAGACGGCGGATCGTTTAGAGTCAAATGACGATAATGATGGCAAGGAGAATAACATGAAACTGAATCTGCAGTTAAAGGATAGGAAAAAGAAGAAAAAGGAGAAATCGGAACGCAAGAAGAACAAAAAGGATAAGAAGGAGAAAAAGGATAAGACCAAAAAGGTTTACTCCGAGAGTATTGAATCAGCATCAGCATCGGAAAAATGTTTAGGCCTCGACGTCTCTACAAATCCATGTAGTGAAAGCAACGAATTTAATTCAAATGATCTACTTCAAAATATATCCGATTGCATTGAGCTTGATACATTAAAGCGAAACGATTCTATTCTTAGTATGGAGATGACGGATCATGATTTAAATGCTGAATTGAATGATGTGAAAATCTCCAAATGGGAATTGGACGATAGTGTGAACGGTAGTTTATTGGATCCCAATAGAAAAGCGCCCTCGAACAAATTGCAAGATCATTCGGAAATAACATCAGATGTTTTACGAAAGGCAGAGAATGCGATTTTTGCGAAAGCTATTAACGCTATAAGACCCGTCGAGTTTAAAGTGGTTATAGATTCAAAGCATGGCAGTAAGGATCGTTCAATTTCTTTAAAAACCGATCACAGAGATCGTTCGCATTCCCCCAAGTCAACCATTAATAAATCAGTTAAAGATCGATTGGGGAACAAAGTGGTAAACGAACGGAATCACTCATCGGAACGATCAAGAAATGAACGAAGAGATCGTGAGGAGAACTCGGAGAAAAAGTCTAATAGTGGTGGAGGCGATAGGCATAGGTATAATTCGGGAAGTTATAGTTCCAGACGTAGGGATAAGAACGATTCCAAGGAACGTGTTGTGTCCATTGAAAGGAAATTTGATGATCACCGAAATCGTAAGTCTAACGAACGAGAGATTATAAGTGTGACCCACTCTACGGAATCCAGCAAACATAAATCGCAATTAAAGGAAAAATCATCAATATCATCAATGGGGGGCACTACCAAAAGTGAGAAAAGGAATCATGACTCCGATCGGGATCGGGATCGGGATCGGGATCGCGAGCGTGATCGCGAACGTGAGCGCGATCGTGAACGCGATCGTGATCGTGAGCGTGATCGTGAGCGCGAACGAGATCGAGAAAGGGATCGCGATCGTAGTTCATTTAGAGGCGGTAAGGCGGGTGAAACTCGTCTGGTTGCATCGGTGGCCTCAAGACCCGAAAATCCTCAACGTCGAATCGATAATCCTTTTCGTAAGTTTGATGAAAACAACAAGGGTTCCAAATTCGACAACTCTGGCAAAAGAGATGGAACTTCTCAATCATCAGATCAAGCCGAACACAAGAGGCGAAAAGATAAGAAAATCAAAAAAGTTAAGAGCTTGAAGAAATGTTCGTCAACCGAATCGGTAAGAAGTGAGAAGCGTAAAGATGTAAAAAGCAAAAAACGTAATAAAATTATAAAGAAAAAGAAAAAGTCCAGAAAAGAAGAAATCAAAGAAGTCAAATCGAAAATAATTACTTAAAATAACAAAGAAATATAAAATATATGGTATATATAATGATGCTACGAAATATACAAAACAAAAAAGCAAATATTGTAAATGTGAATCATATTTATTTTTTGGACTAAACAATTGGGTAATAAACAACAACAAATATATTTCCTTTGTAAAATAAATAAAACTCTTTTTATTTCCCCACATTTTAAACAGGTAATTTACCACTGAATCGAAGCCGATAAGAGTGCTGCCCATAAATCGATTTGTTATCGCTGCAGAGCTGGTGTCAAATTAGAATATTCCCCCACCGTTCGATAAGTTCAATGCCCATATTCCTCGTGCATACTTTTTGGGATATTTTTTTGTCGAAAATAGTGAACGTAACCCAACGAAAGTATGCAACAGTCAGTTTGTTGAATAAACATTTACAGAATATGAATATAATTAGATGCACAAGTAAGATTAAATGTAAGTTTTGTTCAAAGTGCTTTATAAATATTTAACAGATAAAATGCGTTAAATTGGATAATCTTTATAAATCGAGCTTTATATAATATTGCATGCATTAATTACACGACAAACGGGATTCATAAACAAAAGGAAAAACAAGTTTTGTTTTTTTTTTGTGTGTGTTTATAAATGAATTCAACTTGAGTCACAACAAAAACAAAAATGGAGCTTTTACAGGGTACAATAGCCAAACACAAAAAGGGGTGTGCATTGTATTATATTAGCACATTTGTTAGGCTATGTTATGTACAAACATATGTACGAACTTACATATTTATGTACATATGTACATACGTGCTTGTAAATTTACAGACAAATATATGAGTACTTGCATTAGTCTATCTAGTGTGTGTCTGTGTACTGCAAAAAACCACTCTCACTTTCGTTAAGCAGCAGCAGCAGCAGCAGCACACAGCAGTAAACGAGTTCCACTTTTGCTCTCAGCGTGGTGAGTTTCTCAGCCTGTTCGTGTTGTAAAGCTAAGATTTTTGCTGCTGTTCCGTTAATTAGGGCCGAACTTTCAACAAGCTGCATTGTGGCGCAGACAAATCGAGATCTAAGCACGTCTCGTATACAGAAAAGTTTCACCTACGGTTATGTTCGGTTGTGATTTATTAAAAAAAAAAATATAAAAAAATACCACACACAAAAAACAACAAAAATCAAACATTCACTGCTATGCTGAATGTTCAACTAATTGTGCCCATACAATAATAATAATAAAAACGAAAATCATCTATTATGACATTATCGATTGACAACCGTCGATAGCTGATTATCGCATCCTTGCTGATATTAAAATAAGAGAATGTGCATGCTGTGTACATACTACATACAAACATACATGCGTACGCATATGCAACTTATGTTAAAATAAAAGTAAAAATCAAAAAAAAAGTTAATAAAGGTCATAAAAAAATATGCTGTAATAATGTGTGTGTGTGCAATACAAAATATACACAAATAGTTAGTGGCGTAATTGTTTTGACAAATGCTGCAGTTGAAATTTCCCTTCTTTTTTTTGCTGTGCTGCCAAAAAGGAATACCATTATTGTTTGCTAAATGCTGCGCTGACGCAAAAAAATTAGAAGGAATATCAATCGCTTTGTCAAAATAACTTGCTCACTAACTGTGCAAAAACGAGTACTAAACGATTTGAAATGAAATAAAACCGAAATGCGTAATTTATTTGTTTACTAGTGTCAAACATTTGTGCTGTGTCCAAAATAAAGAATACTAAAACAGTTATATAACAGTTATAATCTAAATCAGATGAGATAATATGATTACGCTACGCCCATGCATTATACATTATACAATTTTAGAGTAACAGTAAACGCTTGTCCAAAAAAAAACATGCACAGTATTTTTTAGATTCTTTGGCAATTTGAATTAATCGCCTAACATTTCTTTTGTCTTTTTGTTATAAAATATATTTGAAAGTACCTAGTAGACTGGTTGAATCACGACGTTCAACGACGACAACAACAACGACGACGACGACGATACAGCAAAGCCGAAGAAAGCAAGAAAGAAAGAAATTTATTGTAGTACCTACTACTACTTGCTGCTTGCTCAACAGCTCAAATTATCGATAACTTAACTAATACAATAAATTAAACGAATCGTTTCGAATCGTACGAAAAATAATAAAGCCCAATTCAGTTGGCTTGGCTTGGCTAGCTGGCTAGTTGGCTAGTTGGTTGGTTGGTGGTGTGCTTGGTTAGCTACGTGGTTCCGCAGTTATGGTAGCCTTCCAGACGCGGTTCAGTGGCCGGCTGTCTTCAATAACGGCCATTCTGTTGATCGCAAATATTGTACATTCGGGCGTTGTTGTTGTTAACGCTGCAACCAATTTCAACTCCAATTCCAATTCGAATTCCAACTCCAATTCCAATTCCAACTTCGTGCCGCGCAATGGAAATTCAAATCTTCGCTTGGCGCTGCCGCGCACCAGCGCCAGTCAGATAAATAGTGCTCAAGGCGGTGGAGGAGGCGGTGCAGGTGGGGGTGTTGGTGCAGCGTTAGGTGGCGGTGGAGTGGGAGGCGGCGGCGGTGGCGGAGCAGCGAGCTTTAAGCTTGCTGCAAAAACGTTAAACTCAACGCGCAATGGAAACCTGCGAACAAGGTAAGGTTTTTATAATTTTAGATTATGCTACAAGTATATACATATATATATATATATGTACATAAGTATGCACATATGTGTAAATTGCATGTAAATCGATGTATGTTTTTCCACACACCCATACATACATTTGCAAATCTTTTATATATTTTATTTAGTTTTTTTTTTACTCATTTTACTTTACACAATTTTATAGCATTGATAGTGAAGCTGCATTAGTCGCAGACGCAGTGCACAGTGGCGCTAGCTGCTCAAGCAGGCGACCAAATATTTTTAATTTGATTTATTTTGTTTGCGTTTTAAGTGAAGAGTGACGAAAATTAAATTATATTAAATAATATAAAATATTAATTATTATACAAAATAATATAATAATGAACGGATAAAGAGCGCTAGCTACTAAGGCCATCTACTTATAAATGTTAAAAAGTCTTAGGATATCAAATTATTGAAAGCTTAGTTTTATAAATTAGCTAAATTTTAAAAGGTTCTATGAAAAGTTGAGTTTTTATACCCTCACTGATGATATATGTATGTAAATTGTTATAAATAAATAGCAGGCATGTTGCAGGTTTTAGGTATTGCTGGCTAAAGATTCTTAAAAAATTTAAAAATGATTGAACTGAATTTATAATATTTTAAAAACCAGAAACGCGTATTTAATTAAATTAATTAAACATAACGATATAACATATATATATATATATATATATATATATATATAGTATAAGAAGACCTAAAACTTTTAAATCAGAAAAATAACCCATGAAGAGAATAACAATTTAGGTACGAAAGCTCAAATTAAAAAAAATAATATACCATTTTTAATAAAGTACAATGTTTTAGGCACAAATTAGTATTTTTTAACGTTTGTATCAACATAACATGCACGTATAAGAAGAAGAAGAAGACTTGAAACTATTAAATCATAGAAATAACCCTTAATTTCAATAACAATTTAGGTACGAAAGCTCAAATTTACTATTTTTATTAAAGTAACATGAAATAGGCACAAATTAGTATTTTTTTAAGTTTGTATTAAGTAATTAGTATATTAACTCCAAACTCAAAACTATGCGCATGGTACCACTGTGCACTGGCTGCAGCTACAGTGGCTACAAACTTGGTTGTATTGTGAGCTTTTGTGTGAAATCAAATGGTCAAAACAAAAGATTGCGGCAACAAACTGGTTTTTGCACACTGGTTAACTGTAGTTTCCATAAAAACAAAAACACACAGACACTCAAACACTCAAACACTCACACACAGAGTGAGTATATGAATGAATGGAAAAGAAAATAAGCAACAACTATAACTATTCATTACATCTGCAGATATACCCACATTCATACCTATTCACGAGTGTATGAGTGTTTGAGTGTGTATGAGTGTGTGTGAGTGTTTGAGTGTATTCAATGCAACTCGTTTTAGTTAATCGCCAAACAATATCCATTTCTTAAAACCACAATTGCAGAGCAATTCTATAAAATTAAAATGGATTATCTAAATGATCTTTATAGATCCCCAGGGTATATACTATATACCATACCATGCATATATCTGATTATATATGTATGTATGTTATATTATACTATATATACGACCTTCTATTAATTGAAACTTCTCGACTTTATTTATTGTTATTTTTCTGTTTGCAAAAATTGCATTACAGACAGTTCAGAGACTCAATAACATTGGGTCAGAAAACTTTATAAGTCAGGGCCATTAATTCTGTGCATATACTTATTTGTTACACTGTTACTGTATTGCGCGTTGCGCTCTAAACAGTTTAAATTTAATAATTAAAAATATGTATTAATTAGTTTGCTATTATTTATGACTGAGAGACGAGATCATTGACATTGAAAACTGTGTAGAAAATATATCTTTCTTGATTTTCTCTCTTTGCCGATTACTTTAGAAAGGTATTTACTGCCTTTCTATAACGCCCCAGAAAGTGGAGCAGTTACAGGGTATCCATAATTTTGGTGCATTGGCCAAACTTGGTTTTTAACTTGGCTTGTTGATTGGCTAGCACACTGAATAGTGAATACAGTGAATACGAGTGAATACAGTGAACACTCAAACACTCAAATGGTGGAAAACCGGTCTGTTGTGCCCCGAGAGTGTGGGAAATGGGCAAATAAAACCAAATCAAAACTGCGCTGTTTACGAGACTAACTGACTTACTGTTGTGGACCAAAGACCAAAGTGAATGTGATGCAAATTATTAAACATTTTTGTTTTTGTTGTTTTCTGTTTTTTTTTCTCAAACTCTGGCCCAACAAATCAGTCAAAAAATTGCCAAGTTTAAAATATGTATATACATACACTATCAATTTATTATGCATAGCAACAATACCCAATACCAGACTAGTATTGCTTTCCAAAATAAAAAAAACCTTGCATTGTTCTTTTTTGAAAACCTACGAAACATCTGAATGGATGGATGGATGCTCGTTTTAATTAATTGTTTGTTTTTTACATTTTCATAGCTTGATCTAATTTGTTTTTAGTTAATTTGAAGTTCAACATGCACAATTTTGCAATACATAGTTTGTGGTCTGTTTTAATACATGAGCGTTAAGCGTTGATTAGTTTTGGATTATTGGAAAAATCAACAAGAAGCAACAATTGTTTTGCAATAGATTGCGAGTTATTTTTATAAATGAGGTAATTAGTTTTGGATTAGAGAAAATATCGAGCAGCAATAGCTGCATTATTGGATTAGTTTTGGATTAGAGGAAAATTCAAGTTAGTTTTTCTTCGGAATTTGATCTATAAACATATGTTTTTTATGTTATATCATAAATATGTTGTTTGTTTTTATAGAGTCAGTTTGTTGGATTTTAGCTAAGAAAAATCTAGTTGCTTAATTTGATTGATAGCTTTTTTTTCTCGAGTTTTTATAACCTACATTTTTTTTTAGATTTTGCAGCTCAATATCCTCAATTTTATAACAATTTGTCGTTTGTTTTAATGGCTTAATCTGCTTAATGACTAAGCAATTTCAAAAAGGTCTTAATAATCCATCAAAAAACGTGTTATATTTTTAGTTTTAAGGCTTTTGGCATGAAAATACATTTCTATAATTGCAACATAAAGCTTTCTTTAAAGTATTTAATAAAGTTAAAGCAGAGTAAACTTTTTATAATCTTTAAGATTTCAATTTCTTGCAACTTTTATTTTCTCTTCCTTATAGAGAACAACAATTGCTGAGTATTTTTGAAATAATCATCACAACGCTGGAGGGGAAATTGAAAAGAATTGATAATCTTGGACGGTCTGTGGAAGATTTGATGGGACACATAGAGTTGCTGGAGAATCGTGTTACGAGCAATGTGGAGAAAACCGAAGAGGCGCTTTCAAAACTCAGCAGTTTGGATTCGAAACTTTCGAATGTTGTTTACATATTGCCTGAGATGGATACGCATAAGGTTACCGATGGATTTCACGTGCCGAAAGCATCGACGGCATCATTACCAACATTTCAGCTTGATAGCCGATTAGTTAAATTGGATCAGAAAGTCAGTGATATCGATACCAAGTTGGAGGTGCTGAAAACCCAAATCGATAATAACTTTCTGCAAGTGGATGACTTCAATGCGGAGGCGAGCGAAAAGAAACCGATAACAATGAATGTGGTGGAAATCACAAAGGCAATGACGGCCGAGGTGATGACCCATGTCTCCTCGGAGGTTAATCAATTACGCGACTCAACCGAAAACATTGACAAGAAACTGCAATTTCACATCAACATCGAATCGGAGAATATCGGACGAATGTTGCGCATGATGAACGATATACACGATGCGGTTGTCGATCATCATGAGCAATCGACTGGCTATAATGTGACGACAACGGCAATACCCCTAATCAAATCCAGTAAAATCGATGCGCTAGTTAAACAAATGCGTCCCATGGTCTCCGTTTCGGAGAAAATGGATGAAGTCTGGGATGTGGTTGTGGGCACAAAATCATCTGTAGATCATCTGCTCCCCAAATCGGATGCACTGCTCACCCAGACGCAGCGTCAGGAGCGTGCCATAGGCGAAATTCATTCCGATCTTAAAGCGAAAACCAATTTGATTATTAATAATCTGGATATGGTGGAGAAGCGTTTGAAGAAACAAGAGGATGATGTTCAGGTGCTATCCCAAAGACCCGTAGAGCTGTTGGGGGATCCCACCATCGATCGACTGGTTGAATACGATCCCAGCAGGTAAAATTTATATCTATATGATCTTACATATATACTTAAATCTTGTCTATTATCAGATACTCGGTTATCGATGACACTTTAACCGATTTAAGTGAGCCACCAACGACGCAGACAACAACAACCACGCGTAGCTCTGTGACAAACAGCACTTTAAGCACAGCATACCCCACGCCCAGCACGGCCACAGCCTCCATGACCACAAGCAGCATTATCAATTCAACGCTAACAACTCCTCCCACCCCTTGGACTACCGCACCCACCAAATCATCGTTTCGCAAGGGCGGCATTATCTTTCCCAGTGTAAAGAACAAACCCGCTGTAGTGAATAACACGCTAAATAGCGATATTTTTACGCTAAAGGATGTTAAGGTAAGTTCTATTTCCACTTTTCGATTATCTATCGATAATTTAGCACGAAAAAACGTTTGTGAAAATGTGTATTTCAGTATATTTGAATCTAAAATTGATTTACATTTACAAAAGACAATATTTGATATGGAGTTTCTTATATACCTATACAGATCTGTTTCCAAAATTGTTTCGGTATAAAAAAAATCGTTCTAAAAAGTGATTACTACAAATATATGTATGTGTATATGTGAGAACATTTACTTTAGCAATATATATTTGTACCACAATGTGCTCCAATTTGTATGTCTGTAAATATTTCCATTAGTACAAATATACAAATAATACTTAAGTGTGCTAATGGAATGGAATGGTTGCAATTGAAACGTGTTACATTTTGTCTAATAAGTATGTGTATATATATCTGTATAGGTCTCTACATACATATATATATATATTTATATAAAGTATTTTATTTAGTGAGATTATTTTAAAGCATCCTTTCAGTTTACAGCTCGTCCCTTAACAGTTTTTCCTTGCAGGAGCAAGTATGCGTGAATTTCAGACGCTCCATACCCGGCAATATATCCACTGGTGCTATGAGACGAGTGCTCCATTCCTTAAATAATACCATATGATAGCAGTAAATATGCTGAGGCATTAAATTCTCCTCCACAAATGCGCGTGAGGCTGAGACAATTTCCCTCACACGCGCATCGTTTTCCCTGGCCCAGAGTATTTTCTCCACCACATCGCTTAGATCACGTTTGATGGGCACATAATGCTTATTCGGCACCAATTTACTATAGAAATGTTCATAGTAATGCGAATCCTGTTTCAATACCAAAGATCCTCCAGCTAACAAGTAGGGTAATCGATAGGCAGCCACAGCGCCATCTATATTCAGCTGATATTTGTACTACAAATAAGAAAGGGAAATTTTTAAAGTGACAACTCCATAGTGTTTTTTCTTTGGCAGAGTGGAACTTACCCTAAAAAAGTCCATGAATGATATGTGCGGCACTTTGGGACCGTATTTTTGCTCCTCATTGCGAAAGAAAAAGAAATTAGTAATCGATGCATTTATCAGATCAGGATGTTTCCTTGCCAAATCAATCAGTTGCAAACGTTCACGTCGTGAGTCTCTGCCGCGGAAAAATGCCTTTTCCTCTTTGGTCTCCCAGGGATATTCACTCTTTTGCACCGATAACATATCGAGCATCACTCTGCCCATGTTCTCAATGGTGGATTCGGTTATATCGTAGGTGGGTAATGTGATATCATAGGTGTCATCGCTGCCACACCACGAGAAAATCGGATATGGACCAGACGTACGCTGTTGTCCGCCCTTCTTGGACAACGGCCAATCGCCGAGATTCAAATAAAACTCCATATCCGGCAGATAGACAACTCGGGCCAATGCCGACAGCGTGGCATCCATGAACATTTTAAATCCCGTGTATTTGCCAAAACATTGGCGCCAAACTTGCTGATCTTTTACCACATAATGGCACAACGATATGCTCTCTGGTGCATTGTAACGTTTCAGCAGATTATCGCGTATGGCACTGAAATTCACACGCTTAAACGAATGCAAATCCCATGAGATTTGTTTATCGCTCGCAAAACTGCCGCAATCGTTATTCAGCAGCCATAAATTCAATTCCTGCGGACAATAGCAACGCTCCGAATACACTTTATTGCGTATTATATACGGCGATTGTGCCACATGCGAATTATTAAATTGCACCGCAATTTCAACATTTTCGCACCAATCACCAATCGTGTAACGCACAATTTTCGATCCATCGCCGCGATCTAAAATATTAATATTCGAACGGCATTTGCCATGCGGTGAGTTTCCTTTTATTTGCACTTGGAATTCAGCATAAGGCGATGAATCAAATCTGGAGGGAGAAAAAAGGCGGTCATAACAAAAAAGTGACATTATTTATTCATCGATTGTTTACTTGTTTCCATTCTCGTCGACGGCATGTATGAAAAAGTATCGTGCCGGCAGCACAATGTGATCGGGTTTAAGTCCTGGACCCCAAACGAGAGTCTGCTTGACATCGACGGTTTGTTCTTGGCAAAGCGTAAATCGCAAATTGAATATAACTGATATATAAAATATTATGTGCAACATTTGAGATTCGGTTTTATTTACACTAAAAATGCGCAACAGTGTGACCAGCTCACACAATTTGCATATTATCGATTTTTAGTTGCGGAGAAAAATACTAAGAAGTATTTATGCAGAGTGCACACTGAGTGATGTGATGTGAATGTAGAAATAATTAAATCTACTAACCATTTTTGTTTTGCAGGGTTTCTCTTGTGTAGATATTTTAAATGCTGGCATGAAGCAATCTGGCGTATTTTATTTGCAAATACGCGGCACAACCTATTGGTTCTTAAAGGTGTATTGTGAGCAGAGTATTTCAGATGGAGGCTGGACGGTAATATATATAATATAATAATATATTTTGATAAAAATAACTATATTAAACTCTATTTTACTGCTAGGTCATACAACGTCGTGATGATTTTGGCGAACCTAGAGAGAATTTCAATCGTGATTGGGCGGACTATAAAAACGGTTTTGGCGAACCTGCTAAGGAATTTTGGTTGGGCAACGAAAACATATATATGCTAACAAATAATGAGGAATATGCGCTGAGAGTGGAATTGGAAGATTTTGAAGGGAATAAAAGGTAAATACACCATTAATTAATCATTTAGTTCTATTTTTTACTCAAATTTTATGTAATATTTACAGATATGCTCAGTATTCACATTTTAAAATTCACTCTGAAGCTGATTATTATAAACTAGAAATTGATGGGTATGAAGGAAATGCTGGTGATTCATTAAATGATCCATGGTATGGCTCAAACAATAGCCCATTTTCGACATATAACAAAGATAATGATCGAAGCTCACTCAATTGTGCTAGCATGCTCAAGGTAAAATAACTTTGTAAAGCCAGTAAAGCATCAAATTTAAATAATCTATTATTATTCTGTACCACTTTCTAGGGCGGCTGGTGGTGGAAGTCCTGCGGTCGTGGCTTAAATGGATTATATCTACATGATCCTCAGGATTTGACAGCTCGCCAGGGTATTGTATGGTTCAGATGGCGAGGCTGGGACTATACTTTAAAGAAGGCAACCATGATGATACGTCCTCGGATGCCACAGCCACAAACTATGTCCTTAGGCCCAGTGACTGCTACTTAGAATTTCTTGAATAATTTTACACCTAATCGTTTAATTACAGAGAGAAGAATTTCTGGTAGGTTATTATACATATGTATGTACTACATACACATATGTACATGTCCAAAAACCGACCATATTATAGCGAAAATCATGCATAATAGCAAATTTTTATATACAAGCATTCTGTTATTTTAATTGTTTACCATTTAAAAATAATAACTTATTTTTTAATGTTGTGTATTGACATATATCGACATATAAAAGCTAGTTAAATCTCTTAAAAAGTATTCATCTTAAAACGCCGCAATCATCCCATGTAAACTGTAAATAAATTCACTGTTGTTCTGTTTGTATTTAATGTATACAAATTAAATCATCCAAACATTATTAAAAAAATTATTATTCACAATCGGAGTTATTTTTTGAAAGCGCGCCTTTTTTCTTTGTGGGTATCGATAAATCGTGATCACGATTGCTTTATTGCAGTGCATGCGATAGCTGAACATTTTTCAATGAGTTGGCAGCACGGCTTGTAAAGCGTACAGACAAGTCAAATAAAAAATGTGGTTTAAGCGGCTAAAGTATTTAAATGTTAACCGTTGTCCATTTTAGTATGTTAATTAATTTAAGTTCTTTAACTTATGTAAAAGCCGCGGTTACATTTTTTGTTAAACTGAAACATAATTTTAAATTACGCGCATTGCGCCTCAATTATTTCATGTTATCGATAAACTTATCGGTTTGGGTTCTCAAGTTTTACTCAGTTTACAAGCAGCGGGAAAACACGTTAACTGTATTTGGCGCTTATAATGTGAACTGCAAAGAGTTATACACAGAAAACTAATGCTATGTATAGTATAATATTATGTTTTGTAATCGATTGTTGCGCTTGAATATCGTAAATATATGAAATAATGAATTATCGATACGATATGATCGGTACGATCAATACATTTGTATGTATGTATCTATGAAATATTGTGTATACCTGTGTGCAAACGGTGGTGTGTTAGTTCCTTGTGAACATCTGCCGGCTTGTGAAATGACCTTCCCTTGCAAGCATATGCATATACGAATACGACGACGATACATTAAAGCCATACCAAAACGGAAGAGAGGTGCAACAGTACGCAAAATCGCGCGGCTCTCTGCATTTTTTTTTGTGTTTCAAACCAATTAACAAACATTTTTATAAAGATATTCAAATATAATTTAAATTTTGTGCAAATGTTGCTGCATTTATTTATAAGGCTCTGTGCTATTGTCGTTTGTATACGGCATGACGCCAAAGGCGCGCATCTTAGTCACAATCAAAACGATGTCGATTCTGCGAAAAGTTCGGTGCAACATCAAAACTGGAAACGGCTGGAAATGATGGATAACAATGGCTTATACTTTCTGCAATGGTGGATTAACGACAAGGATATACATTTCAAAGTCACTGTGAACACACGTGGCTTCATTGGCCTTGGATTTTCGCGACGAGACGGACGAATGTCCAGTGCCGACATGGTGCTCTTATGGGTAGACGATCACACAGGAAAAGCGAATGCATTGGTGAGTATCCTGTGTTTGAGTGTGTTTAGTATTTGCGAATGTTTTTTGTAGAGTATTTAATTTAAGTGTTTGGAAAAAGGCTTACATAAATATACATACATTCATAATATTGTTTTTAATATTAAGGACATAATTAGATCTATGTACATATGTAATAGCTTAATATGTACATACATTTTGTTCAGGGATGGCAAACACATTAGTGACAGTTGGTGATCAAATTTATTATTTAGTTCCTGGAACTGCACGCAGGTAAAACAAAAGCATTAGTGGGAGTCCTGACAATGATTGTCAATTTAAATTTGCCAATTATTAGTAGAGAAATGAAACTTGCTAAATGTGCATAGAAATTTGTTGCTTGTTTAAAAAAATTACTTTATTTTCAAATATAAAAATGTGTATAATGCATAAATAAAATAATATATATTTTTCTAGGATTGCCATGGATCTGTACAACATCCGCATGCAGCACCAGTGCAGGATGATACGCAAAATTATCATGTAATAGAAGGAAAACAGAATGAAACACATACAATTGTGGAGTTTAAGCGTTTAATTGAGACCTGTGATCCTTACGATATGCCTTTCAGTGTAAGTTTAAAAGTGTAATTAAAATTAAAATGGGAATTTTACTAACTTTGTAATTTAACAGGATGATACGATTAAAGTGCTATGGTCCTTTGGCAGTGTTGATCCGATACATGGCAATTTGGAGGGACATGGACATAATCGTGGTGTGAAATCGCTGCATTTGCTGAATCCCGTGTTTCGCAAGCAAAGTGTCATCGGCAGCCAACAGGAGACCCATCAATGGGACATTACGGTTAATAATGTAACCATAGAGTCCACAATGGATACCCTGTACTGGTGTAAAATCATGAGTATACCCAAATTGACCGATAAACATCATATTATTGGCTATGAGCCGCTTTTATCCCGTGTCGGGTGAGTATTTAACTAAAGTGTTTTTCGGTACATAAATTATTAATTAAATTTTTTATTTATTTAGCAAATCGCATGAGAATGTAGTGCATCATATGACGTTATTTGAATGTTCTACTAAATCATATCCTAGTTCGAATTCTGCTTCGTGGGACGTTTGGGTTAGAAGCAGTGGAACAGTGTGTAATAGCAATTTACTAACGCCACGCGATTGGGATTCCTGTTCTACGCCTGTGGCTGTGTGGTCTATTGGTTCATCCGGACAATTTCTACCGGAACATGTGGGTATACCCATGGGTGGTGCAACCGCTGCTAAATATTATATGCTTGAAATTCATTACGATAATACAAATGGCATACATGGTAAGTAACTTTAATTTAATTTAAACTAAAAATCTATTAATTTTTAAATATTATTGCTCTTTAGCTGTGGATCATTCCGGTTTTCGTATACACTATACACCCAAATTGCGCAAGAACGATGGCGGCATTATAATCAGCGGCGTTTCTATCTCAGATACTCAAATCATTCCACCGGGACAAAAGTTATATCGCAATGTTGGCATTTGTGGGCCATCTTGCTCCAATGTGGTAAGTATTAAATCTCCTAACTGTTTTTATTCAGATCAGTAATATATATATATCGATACTTGCAGCTATTTCCCGACGATGGCATTAAAATTATATCGGGTACTTTGCATTCTCATCGAGCTGGACGCAAAATGAGTTTGCGCCATGTACGCGGTGGCAAGGAACTGGATCGCATCATTGAGGACGATAACTATGATTATCGATATCAACAGTTCCATCAGCTAGCGAACGAAACAGTGGTATTACCGGGTGATTACATTATCACAGATTGTGCCTACGAAACAGTGCATCGCAAACGAACCACATTTGGCGGTTATTCCACCAAACAGGAAATGTGTTTATCTTTCATCACATATTATCCAAAAATAGAGTTGGCCGGATGTTATAGCATGACGCCAGTGCGTGAATTCTTTGAGACTTTTGGAGTTTATCAGTTTTATTCCTTGAATATGACAGATGTGGAGAATCTGTTCCTTTACAATGGCAATCTGTTGGATTACATGCCAAATACAATTTATGGCAAAACGAAAACTAATCATGCCAATATGACAGCTGAGGACATGGCCATTGAGGACTCTTTACTAAGTAAGCACATTTCATGGTCCACACAAGCCAAGAAACTTGTAATTAAATTTCCTTTTTATTTATAGATAAACTGCTTATTTCGGATCCCATTGAGTTTCATGATCGCACTTTCCTGTCGCACATCAATCAGCTGCCTTGGTCAGAGTCCTTGTTCACAAAGCGAGTGGAGCAGGCGATGATAACTGGCAAACATATGACTTTCTGTCGCGTTTCCAATGAGTCAATGTCCATTGTAAGTTCTATAATAATTTTTAAAATGTATAAATCCTTAAATCAATTTATTTCTCTTTTCAGCCATCGGAAATTATTCGTTATCCGAACTTTACTACGTTCGTCAAACCGCCCAGCAGATGTTCTTACAATCTATTTATAGATACCATGCAATTGAGCTCATCTGCATCCAGAATAGTTGCACGATTTTCATTATGTTTGCTATTCGTCGTACAATTCAAAATCTCTTGGGTATTATTTTTATATTAAGATTTTAAGTCTGATGCAGCACAGATTAATTTTAGTTTTTTTAAATCCAAAGACGTAGATTTTTACATAAATACATTTGTAATAAATTAGTATTTAATTACATTTTAAGTCAAATTGTAATTACAAATAAAATAACGTATATGGTAAAAAGTGTTTTCAAAATTAAATCGTGCGCGCCATTTGCCGCTTTTAGGGTTGCATTTTGATGAAGTAAAATGCAACTCTACCCCTACAAATGTTGTTGCCTATCGATAGTGTGCGCAATAGTTTTGCAGCCTTTGTGCCATCCACATTCCTTTTTTGCTTTCGTCGACAGTTGAGTGCATTAATACATTAAAAGTGTATTTAATTGATTCTGTAGCGGCGCAAATAATAATAAGTCGCAAATATTGAATGGTAATGGATAAATTAAATGACGTATGACTGCGGCTCTTATAAATCATAAGCACAATGGATGTGGACGATTGCTTCTACGGTGAGTTTATATGGCTGCATGTGCTACATACAAACAATTTACATACCACACATCAATGATGATGCATTTACACATACCAGTGTTATTTCTTGTATTAAGAATCTTCAAATTTAAAAGTGAAAGTAGATTTCGCGACATGTGGTTTATTTGCATGCAGGCATAACTATAAATATACGTACATAAATAAGTACTTGCATATGCATTTCGCTATCTGTGATGTGTGGGGAGGAGCACTGTGTTTTTTGTTTTTGTTTTTGTGTGCGTTATCAAAGTGTGCTACAAAAAACAACAACAACAACAAACAGCGTTATCTTGCTTTTATGTCACCTGTACGTACATATACTCTGTGACATAAATGTGTTCTGGAATTGTTTTGTATTAGATTGCCAATCTACTATTCATGTTCATTAGAAACATGTCGGTGAATTGCTGCGGTCACGCATATGGTTAGAACTTAGAATGCATTAGGTTAGTAATCGATTAATGGATGCAGTTTAGTGACAGAGTAGAAATTCGATTGCAATCTACTACATTTCCACTGTACTACCGACTGACTATCGGATGCAGCTCAATGACGAAACTTAACGCTAGGGCTGCAAGCCGACAGAACTTTAGAAGTTGAACTTGTAGTTCCACAGCATTAGGGACATTCCCATACTAATTTAATTGTCTATAAACTAACTAATATAAAACCCTATATTATGTGCAGATGAACTATCATCGTTTATGTCATCGCCGAGTGATTACAGTCTTAATCATCATGATTTTGATGAAATCATAAGCTCGGCGGTGTCGCCACTGGATTCTTCGCTGGACCTTAATGCTATACTTACGTCCGATCGCGAGTCGTCCATACAGAGTGATAACTTTTTCTCGGATTTATTTCAAACGGCGACAACAGTTGGACCCAATAATGACTTGGAGCTTAATTTTAACAATCTAAACGAATTCACGACGCCAGATCTAAGCACAGATCGTAGTTTGACAACGGCAGCATTGGGTTGCTTGGACAATACAAACGATTTGTTAAACATATGCAATGATAATGCTGAAATTGAGAAATTAACTTGTGGTAATCTGGTGGCACATAGCCAAGATCGCGATACACCATCACCCACTGAAAGTTGGGGTAGTTCCAGTGGTAGTTCGACCAGCGGTGTCCACAGTGATGCCTCTGATGCATGGCAGCAGCATAATAAGCAGAACGATAAAACTGACATTGATATCGAATCACTGATTCCACAGATTCATTTACCATTTGCTCAAGGCTTCAAAGGCATCAAAACACCACAACAAAATAATAATCATAATAATAATAATGACAGTATTCAGCGAAACATACAGTTACCGATAGTGACACCGATACCGATAGTTCCCCAGCAGCTAAAAGAGCCTATTACCCGAATTTCCGCCGTACAGCCCAAAGTGGCGATTGTCTCCGCCGGAGTTCGAATACCGCCCAAAGTGGAGACAGCATCCGTTGCCGTAAAGCCAACACCGCGGGATAAAATCGTTATCGATCCTACAGCAGAGAATAATACGGGCAAAACAAAGACCATATTTCTATCTTCAAACGATTACAAAGCTCTAATGCAAAAGATGAATTTGCATGGCTCCAAGGGGGCCAAGATCAATGGCAGTGTTAAAACCCAAATACCCAAAATCGTTGTAAAAACGGGCAAAGTTCAGACCTGTCCAAGTGTCGTTAATTCAAATACAAATAGTTCGAATTTGCTCAAGCATCAGCCACAGATCTCTATACCCAAACGGGACCCAGACACCACACAGCAGAGTCAGCACAGTTACAACTGTCGCAATATTATTGACGAAAAGATGTACAAGCGACAGCAGCGTATGATTAAAAATCGTGAATCTGCCTCACTGTCACGCAAAAAGAAGAAGGAATATGTTGTGTCTCTGGAATCGCGGCTCAACAAACTGGAGAAGGAGAATAATTCGCTAAAGGGGGTGAGTAGTTAAACAAAATTAATTAAAATAATCAAATGAATTCCATGCTGGTGTAAACTCAGCATAAGTACCACTGTTAGTTCAATTGTTCATTTTAAAGTGAACCATCGATTTAAAACGTTTATTCGTTCAGTCGAACTCAACGAAGCGAAACCACATTAATTATTATATGCACATACATTTGTATGTAAACCATTATTACTCCATCAATTATAACTACTGATATAATGCCGAGTTTACATAACGTCACAGTTGATAGAGCACACAAGTATCAATTATTAGTTTAATCGATCTATTTTGTAATCGATAAATTGAACGAATGACCAAAAAGTTTGTTCGTTAATTTTACTTCTTCGTTCATTTTAACTTGACAAACTAAACGAAGCCAAAACAGTTTAAATTTATATATTTTATCTCTTGCAGGAAAATGTAACCTTGCGGAATCAACTTGTGGCCTTTGCCAAAACCTGCAAATGTCGCAAAGCAAATGCATGCGAATTTGTGCTGCACACTTTGAACTCCACAGCGCGAGCGGAGCAGCATGTCAAGATTGCACCCAGACCCACAACAGCAAAGAGTCTGAGGCAACATATGACAGCGGCGACGGTTAAGAAAAATGTAGCTGTTCTGTTTGCCATGGCCTTTATGGTCACCCTGAATGCGGGTAACTTTCTGAGCAAACAGAATCTGGATGCGGAGAGCTCACTGATAGTGGCAAATGTCGATACGAATGCCAATAATGAGGCATTGCCAACCATTGGACGTCGCCTGTTGTGGGTGGAGTCCGAGGAGGAATACAACGAAAAGTTGAATCGCAGCGGCAGCAAGGCGTTGGCAACAGCAGCAGCATCAGCGTCAACTGAGGAGCAAGTGGTGCCACCGCTGCACTTTTTGCGACCCAAAGCGGCGGAGAATGGGAGCAAATACAATCGGAGTGGGGATCCGCCGCCCTTAAGCTATGCCACACCCACTCCCTCCACTCCATCAAACTGTACAACGAACTCTCTTGGCAATCAAACGGAATACACACGACTATCACTTAATCTACAGAAATTGATCAATGTCAGCGGCTATATGAATCTGAGCAAACAAACGGCATACGATATGACACGTGGAGGAGGAGCAGGAGCAGAAGAATGGATTTAAATTCGCCACAGATTATTTGGATTTGCCAGCGCATCTGGGCAAACGCAAATCCCTGCTAGGCTACAAGGAGCTGGAGCAGAAGCAACGCAAACTGCAGCAGAGTAAAAACATTACAGAACAACACTCGCAAAGAAATCTATTTGATGGCATCAAGCGACAAGATGATACCTTCTATGTGCTCTCCTTTAACACTCAGCACATTCTGGTGCCGCCCAGCAAGCACAATGGGAATGCACGTCCCAAAATATCCCTGCTGCTGCCCACAGCGGAACCATTGCAGAATGGTGACATGCGAATGATGCAGCTGGACTGTGAGATCTTTAACAGCAAGGAACTGCAACTGCAGGCCGATATGATACCAGCCAAGTTGCGACCCAATGTAACCAAGTGGCAAATGCAGCCAAAGCTACAACAAGCCACAACCAGAACACAATCAGCTGGTGGCAGCAGCCTCAAGTTGTTGCAGCCGGAAAGACCTAGTGTACGTGCGGAGAAGCCACGTGTACGCACCTACTTTATGATGGGACCCAAGAATCAAGCAGCCGCCGCTGTCTCCCAGGAGAAGCCACGTTTCGTAGAGTATCAGAAGGGCATGGTTAACAGCAGCAGTGAATCAATCGCCTCAGACGATTCGTTTGACAGTCGCTTAAGTGGCTAAACTATATACATAACATAACATTTAAATACACTTTATAAAATACCTTTAAACTAATCCTCTTATGTGCAAGATTATTATACAACAACAAGTTTTTCTTTTTGATTCAACAATAAATGTAAACACTTTTTTTTGTTTATTTTTGTTAAAATACCAAACTGTTGACGCATATAACTCTAATGAACCCAAAGAATCCTTCTCCCTGCTTATCAATTTGTGAGTCGATACTGTTATGGCCGATTTACCAGGAATTATGGGTATTACTCACTTTGGACTACAGTTGATGTAGGTCAGTCAGGCAGCTTCTTCTTCTTCAAACTTCAATCGTCTGTTTGTCTTTGTGCTTTGTTTTAACAAAAAAAACTGGTTTATAAAATTATGAATCACAAGTTGTTAACAAAAAAATCAAGCAACAATTTATCATTTGCACTTTGGTTGCGAATATCTTCAAGTTGTATTATGAATTTAGTGCGGAAATTTTTGGAAATATTTCTTTGCTTAATTCCTAGCAGTTTAGACAGCCATAAAAACCAAACAACTGCAAATTGTTGGTAAAAACATACTAACATAAGTTTATAAATTCTGTTCTAATAGCTCAATTCAACTGCTTTTAAGATGTTAAAAACAATTGTGCAGAATGCTGCTATTTAAGCAATTCATAAACCTGCTAAAACTAGCTTTAAATTAGCTAAATTTTGTGTTCGTTTGCTAAAATTTAACTTTATTTTAATAAATTACTAAAACTTTGAAGCAAAAAAAAATCTTACAGCCTTGACAATTATTAATTAAAACAAAATTAAATTATTATTAATAAATCAACTTCTAATTTATATTATTTTGATTTTAATTAAACATCTTTAACATATTCGAGTGTATTCGCTGGCTTTTTGCTTAGATGTCCCAAATCTAGCTTAAATTTCTATTGTTTTTCTTTTCAAAATTAAAACTACAATTTTTTTGTTTTAGATATATATTTCTTGATTTTATTAGCATCAAGTCAAATGTGTGTGTGTTTGTGATTTTTGTTTTTTTTTGTTTTTTTTTTTTTTGTGTGATTACTTCCCAAACCCTTCAACAGTTTTAGAGAAAAAAATAATAATAATACAATTCTCATAACAAAAAAAAACATATACATAGATTAATTACTTTCTGTACATAATATAAATGATTAATTTGCATTAACAATTTTCTTCAAAATACGCAATAATAAAATAATGTAATGAATATTATATTCAATTCTGGCTCAAACTTTATTTCATGTTTAATTTTTAGTTTGTTTTGAGTACTTAACATTTTTCTTGTTTTATGTTTGTTTGTGACAATGTTTAACTAAAGCTTTTTAATAATGGTATTCTTTTTTGTGTTTGCTTTTGATTTTGAAGCTTTTAAGCACAAATGTCATTTACATTAGTAAATTCAAAATAAATTATAGCAAAAGACTGAAGAAACAAGAGGGGAAAAAAGAAAGAAAGAAGTAGAAAAAAAGGGCAGGGGGGCATTTTGTATAGCTTATTGCACCTTTAAGACCTCCTTAAACCACAAAGCGATGAACGTGACTTGGATTGAAGGAGGGACGTCGACTAATGCTCGTACCGCTTTCATGATGATCACCGCCAACGCTATTGCTATTCCTGTTGCTACTGGAACGCTCCACGCCCGAGGAGGAACCGGGCTTCGTCAGCTGATGCAGCAGAGAAGCCTTTCCCAAGCGACGATGTCCGCGCTTACCCTGTAAAAGTAGGGTAGAGTATATAAGTGGTGTGTACTAGATAGTTAAGAGACTTGTTTACCTGTTGTGCCTTTTGATTACGCGATTCGGTAATCAGATGATTTGGCACCTGAAACAACCGTTCGCCACATGTGATTAATCCGTTGGTGAGACGACAACATAATGCTGCCATTTTAACCTGTTCCGCAATGCTATTCTTATCGGTCGGATGTATATAGCGTGGAGGGAAGAACGAAGGTGCAAATATCGTAGAAACATTGTGCAAATTCATCTTGTTAATATCTTGTAGCTCTATAATCGAATTGAGGAAACGCAATATCGAACGCAGAGTATTACGATTCTCGTGTGGCAGCATTTGACACAATACGGATAGAGCACGCATCTGATCACCCGAGGGTAGAGTATGACATTGATAGAACAGCTGGATGAGCTCACTGGTGAGCAGCGGTTGGGGGAGTTCCCTTAGCCAGCGTTTGAGTAAAGCACTCAGCTCATGGACACTGGCGCTACTTAATAATTGCGTGAATTTCTCGGGCTTTTGATAAAAACTTGATTCCAATTCGTTGTAAATTAATTCAGTCTGTAAATAGAAAAGGGAAATTATAAAGTTGGTGAAATGTGGAAATTGGAATAGGTGATGCTTTTTTTACCTTGTGTTTCTGTCCCGCTACACGCAAAATGCCCTCTTCGCGTGTGCCCCGCTTGGTGAGCTCCTCGAGCAGACCCTCGAGGAAGTGCGGCACCAGTGTTGAATCCATGCCGGATAGCTGCTGATCCCGGCGTATTAACGCATTCAGTGAGACACCAAATAAACTGCCCTCCTCTTTGCGTCGCCGCTTAAAGGGTTTTCGCTTATCCAGCGACACCTGATTGCGATCAAAGACGGTGGCCAGTTCGAGCCACAATATGGGCTGCAGACGCTTTAGATCCGTCTCATTTATGGTATTAATATCAGAGTTGTTGTAATCTTGTATTGAAATCACACAGCTGTGATCCACTTGGTCAATGCCATTCTGATCCTGACTAGAATTATCTCGGCACATACTTTCAAAGCTAATACCATCGTCCGTTGTCCGTGACGATTGTCGTTGTCGTGACTCCTCCTGTTCCTGCTCCTGCTGCTGTTTCGGCGACTCCAAATTCATTTTGTTAAGTATTTTCTCCGGCGATAAGGATGTGGCTGCATTCGCATGATATTCATCGCTTGAATCCCCAGATGAAGTGTTATTCTCACTCTGCGAATCCTGCATAATCTGTCCACGCACACGTCTAAGTGGATAATAGAGATTAGCTTTTAAAAAGGCGCCTATTTTTGTCTACTACTACCCAATGGAGCACGATGGATCCGAGCCGGAACGATTACGTGGTATGTGTATGGTGCCGATGCGTGAAAATCCCAGCAATTCAATGCCTTCGGATGAGTACATGGGTATATCGCAGCGCACTTGCGATCCGCGAAATAAATCCGTTGTGGTGGAGGATTTGAGTGGTGCACTCGGTGTACGGCGTATCTTTTGCTTCATGTGCTTGTTCAGCGAGGGAAAACCGCTCACATTATCATTATCATTATCATTATCATTATCATTAGACGCATTGTGATCAAAGACACTCACGAAACTTGGTCTGAAATTAGAAACAGAGAATAATAAGAATTAAGATAATTTCAAAATTAGCAAATTGTTTTTTTTTTCTTTGGTAATCAAGAAGAGTGCTAATTGTCTTGTGAAATTTGGCAACAGCGCACTTGGTAATTCAAGCATGCAAATGGACAATTGTGGTAAACTCTGAGTGCTTAATTGGCATGTGAAATTTGGCAACGCCGCACATACAACACGTTGTGTTTAAGTTAAATTAATGTCACAGCTATTAAAATAATTATAATTTGGTAAATTTGTGCTTCAATTTCTTGCTAATGAAATTTGGCTACACTGTGCCAAATCACTTACATGGAAGTTGTGCCCCAAACATCATCGCCATGCACTGAATCCAAAGAGTCCGGCGTAGCGCTACGGGAACGAGTGCCCGTACTCGATTCCTACAATACCAAGAGGAGAGAGGAGTTCTTTTTTAAAACAGTTCTTTTAAAACTAAAGTTCCTTTGAAATAAACTCACATCGAAATCGCGAAAGACATCGCGTATATCGGGTTTACGTTTGGAACGATTCTTTGTTCGTCCACGTACTGTGTGATTTAAGGCTCGCACTCGCTGTTTGATCGCCTCGGCATGGGGCCTCGATAATGTCGCTAAAACTGGCTCTAAATCTGTTGAGCGTAGCTCAATACCCTGTAAAATACAAATACGCAAAACGCAAAAGTAGTTAATAAAATAACAAAACTAAATATTATTATTATAAGCAATGTGGCATATTTGTATACAAATTTCGTATTATAGGCACGTTTGCAATTCCATACGGCGTAAATAGAGTCTCGTCTCACATGAGTCTAAATAAATAAATATTAATGGGAGGGAGACTGACTTACCTGTTCGAAAGGCTTTGTGAGTTCTGGATAACCAGCTGATATTAACCATTCCGCCTCCATTTCGCCATCTGTAAAACATAAACACATATGAACAATTGAATTCCATAAATTTTTCATTGCTTTTTTTTATTGTTTTTGAACTGTCAACTTTTCTCGTTTGAAATCTCAACTAATTTAGATTTTTCTTACTCAATTATCAGTGACTTTATTTGCATTTATTGTTTTCAGTATGGGGCTATTTAGCGCTTTTATAGCTATAGATATTTTTAGAGATGGGTTGCAAATTATTTCAGAATCGTAACAAATATAAACATGCTCAAAAATACTTCATATAGTTTATCTATAACGTAGTTACAACTTTTCAACTTCTTTTTAATTGATTATTTTAATTTGTTTAGCTTTTCTAGCTCGTTTCCAGTATAGGCATTTTAGCGCTTTTATAGCTATTTATTTATTAATATTTATTTATTTATAGATATTTTTAAAGATAGGTTGGATATGAGCTGATATTTCAGAATTGTAGCAAATATAAACATGCTCTAAAATAATTCCTACATTTTATCTATTTAAAAGTATTTAAAACTTTTCAACTAGCTGTTTTTGTGAGCATCTCTGCTGTCAAGCGCTTTTATAGCTATAGATATTTTTAAAGATAGCTAATATAAACTTGCTCTAAAATACTTTATATAGTTTATCTATCTAAAACTATTTAAAACTTTTCAATTTCTTTTAAATTAATTATTCAAATTCTTTTTAGCTTTTCTAGCCTGTGTTTCCTTAAAAGTCTAGCTGTTTTTTTTTTGGCGCATCACTGCTGTCTGTTGTCTGCTGTGCAAGTGCAAGTGTTCAGTGTCAGTGTAAACAACAAATTGTGGAACTAGTTTATGGTTCTTAGTTCTTATTACCTTCGTAATGGATTTCTGGTTCGTTGCACGTTAAGTTTGTTTGCAGTAAATATTCGTTAAGAAACTCTGTGTAATCCTGGTCACATGTGCCATTATCCAGGGATGGCGAAGCATTATTGTTGTTCATTTTGTTTGTTTTATGTTTAGTTATGTTTGGTTGTTCGTTATTTTTTATTTGTTTTTGTTTTTGTTGTTAAATGTCTGTGATAAATGTCGAATATGGCATAATGTTTGTAAATTGTTTGTAAATTGATCACAAGCTGCGGAAACGAACGAATTAATCGTCGCCTTTCAAGGCATACAGTTATATTTATTTATCTATTTCCTTTAAGTGTTTAATTATTATTGTTGTTGTTGTTGTATACGCTGGAAGAATAAACAATATAAATTACAAAAAAAAAAGTGAGGTACACACATATAGTACATGTGCATATGTATGTGTGTATGTATGTATTTGTGCCAATAAGAAATGAAGGTGACTTTATTATTAACCAAAAGTAACTGTTGTTGGTGACTCCTGTATGTAATTTCGCACACACTTATGTAATTATGTACATATGTACATGCATATGCATGCATAAATTTACATTTCTATGTACATTTCTGTACATACATACATTCATACATTTATATTGTTATTACTAATACGTAGCAAGTTTAGTATGTATTTTTGTATGTATGTACACACACAGTGAAGAGAGAGTGAAGACATACATACATATGTACATATATTAATACAGCTAGAGATGTACACGCACACACATATGTATGCATATAAGATATGCATGTAGGTTGGGCTCTATTACATATGTGTGTGTGTTTTGCTGTCTTATAAAAAAATACATGTTTTTTTTTTGCATTAATTTTACAAGCCAATGTTAATACATATACATATGCATATGTAAATGTATGTATGTTTTTTATTGTTGTTGTTGTTAACAAAAAAAGGGAAATCTGTCCCTTTGCCATATACATATGTATATATGTAATTGCGTTCACTCTTTCACTTCCTATATATGTATACGTGTGTGTGTGTGTGGCACTTGCATTAATAAATACCTTTAGATATATGTATATGTTTGTATGGGTGTGTGCACATACATACATATATTTAATCTCTGTTTGCTTACATTGAATACAATACAACTGTAAACTGTATTTATTTACATGCATACATATATATATTTGACGTCACATATTTTATTATGTGTATATATTATTTGCTTAAGCAGCACACAATTAAATATTGCTTTAATATTATTAATACGTACACAATATATATATATTTTATATATATATCTATTTTATATGTATTTAATCACAATCCGCACGCATACAACATTTCGGAGCGAGAATTGAAAATGAACTGAAGAACTAAAGAACCGAACAACTTTAACTTCAACACACACACACACACACACACTGGCACACGTGTGAGTATTTGTGATTAGATGAATAAATAAATATACTCATGCATGCACAAACATGACTGTGCTTGCTAGTATTTGTATATATACATATATACATAGTACATATGTAGGTATGTGTGTTGAAAAGATCAGGTTTAAATTGAAGCGTGAGCAACGAACGCAACAGGTTTGCATTGGAATATAAACACGATATGTAAACCCGACAAAATTGTCAAAGTCAAAATGATTCACATTAAGCTGCAACGATACTAACTGTCATTTTTAACTGTCATTTTATTTAATTAATTTTATTTAATTAAATTTATTAAAAGTAAATACAAATTAAATATATATGTATATTTATTAACTTTAACAAATATTACGTCACGTTTTAACTAGTTTTTATCTTAAAACTATCGATAGTTAACTGTCATTATTGTTATCGACATTACTTACAGCCAGCAAAAATTTCAAGATTTTTTCTTATAGTAAACATAAATTAAAAGTCAGCAATTAAATTCCAATTGTATGCCAATTGTTTTGTTTCTTAAACTTTAAGTTGTTATTTTTTTCACATAGACCGTTACAGCGTGTGAACATAGCAGTGTTGGTAAACTAAATAGTTACCTATCGATACTGCATAATTTGTATATCGATTAATTCATTTAACTTACAAGTAGTTATTATAAGCGATAGGTGGAGTTTCGCTTTGTTTGCGCAACCCTGACAACAGGTGGCGTGTTAACTGGTGTCAACAGTTGTAAAGCATACTTGTAAATAATATAATAAATTACAAAACTTATTATAATATTTAATATAAACTGTTGTATGAAAAATGATACATTTAAACTTATTTAATTTAATTTAACCAAGTTGTAAAGCTGCACAGTTGCGACTTAATTTAAATTGCGCGCCATAATTATCCTGTTGCAAAATTGTAGCGTTGCCAGCTGACTGAAATAAAGTGTGTACGAATCGAATGAAATCGATATATATCTGTTATTATTTAGTTGTTGGCCAAGAAACTCACCACAAAAGACTTCAATGACAAAAACCAGTTTCTGCAGTTATTTACAATTTTCAGTTCCATAGACGAAACGCAGCGCGCTTCTTCTTCTTTCTTATTTCTTTTATAGGATGCGTTTGTTGTTGTGTACGTTGTGCGTAAAAAATAATATATATATATATATAATGTATACAAACAGTTCGGAATGAATTAATAGTTTTTTGTGTTGCTCACTAAATGTTGTAAAAAAATCGAATAAAATACAATACAATCGTATATACACATACAGAAAAGTGAGTGTGTGTTTGTGAAGTGAAGAGTTTATATGCATTGGTATTGGTGTGTGTATTTAATTGATGAAATAAAATTGTGTTAGTTTTACATATAAACAAAATGTAATGCTACAAACATACAAATGTGCTATAAACAAAATGTGTGCTATAAACCACAAACAAAATGTTTAATTAACATGAACAAACAAGTCGTAAACAGCTACTTAAGTGCTACATATAAACAAAATGCATATACACATATATGTACATAATTATTATGTACGTATATGTTTTTGTTGGTTTTTGTTTATCGATACTTTTTACCGCTCAGACAACTTAAGAATGGTTAACTGCACTACATACATACATACATACATATGTGTGTGTGTGTTTGAAAAGCAAAAACAACGCAGCTTTGCTTTTTGCTGCTTATCGTAAACATGTCGCATTGTTGGTTGTATATGTATGTGTGTATGTATGTTTAGACGTATACATATTTGTGTGTGTGTCTCTAGTGGTCTCTTCTCTTCAGTTTAACTGGAGCATCATCAACATGTTTAGCACCTAAACATACATACAAACATACACATACATACATACATATACAAATATATATTCATATATCTATATGCATGTTTGCATATTAGATTTGTGTGCGTAATTTCATCAAAATTGATGCGTGCAGCAAAAGTATGTATGTATGTGTATATGTATGTGTATGTATGTATGTTTATACGCATGTTTGTTATGTGTGTGTTGCCACAATTCATATATGAATTTGTATATATACAAACATAAATATACGTGTGTGTACGTACAAACACACACATAAATATAAATCGTGTATGTGCGCGAGTGTAAGTGTGTTTCTGTTTCTGTTTTTTAAAGCGCTGTATAGTACAAGGGTGTGTGCGTGTGCCCATAGAATGTGTACGTGTGCGTGTGTGTGAGTAACCGTAACCAATCAAGCTAGAAAACGAAACGAAAGGATTTTATGCATATGTATGTGTGTGTACGAGTGTACCGTATACTTTTGTGTGTGTGTGTGTGTGGTAGATTTGTGCCCATCATCTACGTAGCTTTGTGTGCGCTGCCTGTGTCGGTGCCCCTCCGCTGCCTCTCTGCTGCTGCTGCCCCTCTGCTGCTCTCAGTTCGCAGCTAATGCAACAGACGCGACTTACATTGTGTGTGTGCTAGTGTTTGTGTGTGTGCGTGTGTGTACTTATTGTACATACATATATATTGTGCATATATTTAAATAAATGTAATATTTAACGGAATTAATTAAACATAGATGCTTCTGTTGTGTGTGTGTTTTAACTGAATACATGAATATTTTGATTTGCAATTGATAAGAAAACTTTACAAAAACAAAACAAAAGCGGTAAAATAAAACGAACTCAAAAATATACATATATATATATATATATATATATATATATATATATATATATGTAAATTATACAAGTGTACGTGTGTGTGTGTGTGTGTGAGTGGCAACCCCAGACAAGCATTGATTTTTTTGATACCCTGTATCCTATATACCCATTACATACAATAAAAGCACTGAACTGATTTATTGCTATACTCTATACACATTTATGGGTATAGCTCAATTTTAACTCATGTTGTGCAAGTGAATGTAACAGGTACATATGTACATACAACATAAACATATACTTGATCGTGATCTGTGTAAACGTGTAAACGAATCAAATTTTGTGTATGGCAACACTGTGTCACTCAAGTTGAATATTAAGCGAGGGCTGCATTAAACTAATTAAAACAGTAAATAATGCACCTGTAAAAAAATGAAACAAAGTGGAATCGGAACAAAAAACTTAATCATGATATGCCCTTAAAAAAAGGCAATGAACTAAATTAGTACCGAAACCAAGTGCATCAAATGAACTACACAGAATTAATTTAATAAGGGTACTCCCTTAAAAAAAACCGTTTTAGATCTTAACAAAAAGAAAACTTTACAAATGAAAACAAATCAAATGAACTTTACAGAATTAATTTAATAGGGGTATTCCCTTAAAAAAAATTGTTTTACATCTTAAAAAATAAAAAACTTTACATTATTTTTTTTTAAATTTTTATCTAGTGAAATAATTGTGATTTATTTTGAAATCATATAAAAGAAATGCAAAAGTTTACAAAAATGCTCAAATTTATTATGGATGAACTGCCGCTGCTGACAATGATTAAATAACGCTAAAAATTTAATTGAATGCATCAACGGCGACGTCAGCGGATAATAAGCAAAAAAAGAAAAAAAAATAGAAACCAATAAGAATTAAATATTATTATAATAAGAATTAACAACGCGAAAAATGTCAGTTGTGGAGAGAAAAGATTTTCTGCTGTGGACTGTAATAATGGCGTTTGTGCTGCTTTCCGTATCCGGTCTAGAAGCAGTATCCACTACCAGCTTGCAAGGTGTACCAACATGGATGTAAGTATGCTCATTTAATAATTAATCGAATATACTATTTTTATAAGTGTGTATATCATTAATTGTAGTCTGTATATATATCTAAAGAATTGTGAAAGTAAACTGATTTACTTCAGTTTCTCATTGATTTCTCATAAAGAAATGAGTTCTATGCTTGTAAACAGATTTGATTTCAGATTAAAAATAGATTACGTGCTGTAAATATTATATTACGTCTTTGTAATCAATATTTAACAATGAAAATTTATGATCTAACACTAGTTGGGGTGGGCTCGACTAAGTCATACCCTAAGAGTTGCTCTGCTTATAGCTATTCGCGCGGGGGGAATCACCGAAGAAAATTATCTTAATTTATAATAGTAATATATACTCTAAGAAATACTCGTATATATAATTCGATGTTAAGCGTAAAACTGTTTGTTCTGTGTTAGTTGTTCGCAAAGTACTGAGTTTCCGGCATTTATTGTAGTTCAAGTCGTATTTCGTATTTCGAATTCCGAATGCTGCTGACGTGCTCGACGTTTTCGAATAATGATAAGACGTTTCGAGTGCTGAATCTGAATGCCTCAAACTTTGACTCATCCATGTTGTTTGTTGTTTCTGTTTTTGTTTTTGTTTTCTCCCATTTTACATATATATACATACATATATTTTTGCGTACAAGTAGAAAATAATCTGTGGTTGTAGCTATTTCGAATACCAAATCGAAATTAGTTGAAAATCTGAACTTATCACGAGCAGTAGGCAGCTCCAAGAGAAAAGACTCAAAATTCAAGAAGCATAAGAAAAAGCACATGTTGCAAACACTACGAAAAGGCTGATAACCCGACGCAATTAATAATCGCAATTCAAAAAAAAAAGAAACTAGAAAAAAAAAGAAAAAACTACAACTACAAATTCAAGTTGGAACTCGAAAAGTGTAGAGCTGTACACCCCAAGAATAGAATCCGAATCAACGTCTCTTCGTCTTCATCTTCGTCTTCGTCTTCGTCTCTCTCTGTCTCTGTCTTTCAAAATGGCCCTGTTGCACAGTATTTTGACTGGATTTGTGCTAATGTCCGTGTTTGTGGCATCAGTTTTTACCGTATCCGGCACATGGGGAAACATTTCGAATTCGGCGCAATTGCTACACGTCGAGAATGTGATGAACGGTTCCTCGCCGGGCAAATATGTGGATCACGAGATTAAATACCCAACAAATGTGAGCTGAAATTTAAATTCGAGAATCGAGAATCATCGCAACATTGTATATAAAATTGTTGATTTTTGATTACTTTGCACTCAGAGATCATTAAACATTCAATTTGGAATTTGCTTAAAAGTGAAACGTAATCGTATCAACATATATTTGTGACAAAACGAAACGAAACCTAAGGAAATTCCAAAACTCACTGAATGATAAATACTATATACCATATATAGCATATAGCATATCGCATCAAACATCATCTGCATGTACTGTACATATACCAGCATATATATATTATTATTGTAAATAATTGCATTCACAAAATAAAAGTCTTGTGCTGGAACCATTTCGATCCATATATATATATATATGTATATATATAATATAACATAAAGCAGTTTCGAATGTGAACCCAAAATAATTCGATAATACGGTTTCTCGCTCCCCCCACACATGTATATTTTTGTAGGGTATTGGTAATGGGCGAATCATCACCGGAATCCGGGCATTCGACCAGGTCACTAACAATACTGGAGGCCATGCTACGATTTACTCCGGCGGACCAGGTTTTAACTTTGTCAACATGAAACTGCAATCCCAATATAATTACGGCCTCATATTTCGTGTTGAAATCTATGGAAATTAAATTAAATAATTCTTAATACTTAATACTTAAAGTTCCCCCTAAACTCTATCATAAATTGATGGGGGACTTTTGTTTATTAACTGACTTGAGTTGTAATACAAAAACAAAAAATACAGTTTTGTAAATTATCTAAGTTAGTTGCATAAGTTTTAAATTGTATAATTTAATTGTTTTTGCCATTGTTTATATGTTTATGTACTAGTGGAATCAATAAATGTAGAAACTTCAAACTAGAAAACGGTCATGAAATTTATTATGTGCTTTAATTTGTGTACTAGTGACGAAAGTAGAACCCAAACAACAATTTTTTATAGCGCTTTCAAGTTAATAAATTTAAAGTTAAGCTTAAACTATCTACGATATATTTATACGAACGTTAAAGTTTTTATCACTGCCGACTAGTGACGAAAGTAGATGCCAGCAATACATTTATTGTATGACCTTAGAATAAAAAGTTTTTAATTTTGAAATATAAATAACTATTTTTGAATCACATTAATTTTTTTTTTATATCCGTGTACTAGTGACGAAAGTAGAACCCAAACAACAATTTTTTATGGCGCTTGCAAGTTAATAAAGTTATAAGCTTAAATTATCAATGCTATGTTTGAACGTAGGATAAAGATTTTATCACTGCCGACTAGGGACGAAAGTAGTTGCCAGCAATATATTTATTATATGGCCTTAAAATAAAAAGTTTTAATTGTTGAAATATAAATAACTATTTTTGAATAACAGTTAACTTTTTTTAATTTCCGCATACTAGTGACGAAAGTTGACTTTAACCAAAAATGTGTAAAATACACTTTTAGGATAATATTGCTTCAAGTTTCGAACGTCAACTAAATTCGAAAAATGTGTAATATTTTTATCACATTGCACTAGTGACGAAAGTAGAACCCACAAAGTAAAATAGACCACGTTTTTATACTAGACACACAACAAATGTGAGTTTATTGAATGAATACTGAACTTATGTACCCCAGATTTCGATCTGGGACTTAATGCCGCTGCCTAGAGCAGATGTGAAACGGACTGTGACGGAAGTGGCGCCCACACCGCCCGAGGTGATCTCAGCGGTGGCTCCCCGCATGCGTTTCAAGTCGGTGATGCGGATGTAATCGATGGTCTTCGCCGTGCCCGCCTGGGTGAGCGTGTACGTCTTGGTTGTGGTCGAGAGGAGCATCTTGCGCTTGCTAACGATCTCCTGGGCGATCAGTGTGCTCGTTGTCAGTCTAGCTCCGTAGGTGTAATCATTTCCCTCGCCATCGCTGCCACCCAAGGCACTGGCGAGGCAGACCAGAGTTGCCAGCGAAAGGAGGAGGATGGGCAGAAGAAGAAGACGTCGGTGTTCCATTGTGTTTTTGGGTTAAGAGATGAAATTGAACTGTTGTCTACACTGAAACTGTCCCTGGCTTTTATACAAGCAACAAAAATCGTGGCCTACTTTGATAATGCGTCTATCTATCTATATAAGATATTACATATTACCTATTAACAAGTTACAGAGATACAAAGATACAAACTTACAGATTACATGTGTTGAAACAGCTGTAACTGTTCTTTTTTTGGTTTTTTTTGGTTTTTTGATGTCTCAACACTTTGGTTAATGTTCAAGGAAAAACCAGTTTTTCCCCCCTCAAAAAAAACAGTAGAAGAAAACCCAGCCATATTTAGTTTTCTTTTGTTTTGTTTTCTTATTGATTCAATCAAAACCATAATTGGTTATTATGTTAGATTTATGCAAAAATATTTGATGAAAACTATATGTTACTGATAAGCAGACGAAAGTCAGAAGCTAACAATTTCACTTTCGTCTCATACCATGCTTTTTGTTTTTAACTATATATAATTAAAAGTGAAAAGTCTTGTTTAAATAGAAATTTTTAAACGTTAGTCGTTTAGTGAATGATTTTAGTTAGTCAATTTTTAGTACCGTAGCTCTTTCGCTTTATGCTGCACGATGATCAGTGCGTCTAGTAAGTTAATTAGTCTAAGTAAACAAAAGGTTTTGTTTATAATGTAAGTTATATAGCGTGTAAAAAGTTCAGTCTGCTAGCTGTTGCCGTTTGGTCTGAACGTTGATCAGCTAAATTAGCTAGTTGAACCATTTTTCTTAAAAAAATCTGAATAGTGCATAGAACGAGTCCAATACGTAATTAAATCTAAATCTATTCAAAATCTAAATCTAATCCTATTCTAAAATTTCCCTCTTCCTATTCGCAGTTCTTTGGGTCTCAAGTCGCCATTCATTGAGTTTGGTGCCCAGGATGAGCAGCTGGCCAACACGAGTATACCGTTGAACATCACCAAGGATGAGCAGGCGTATATGCATCAGGAGGGATTACGTAAACTGGGCACATTCATCAAGCCGGTGGATCTGAGGGATTCCGAGACTGGCTATGTGAAGGCAAATCTCACCAAAAGACTGGACACGCCCAAGGCGCAGGCGAGGCGAGTGCATCCGATACAGGAGGAGATGGATCAGAAGCAGATCATACTGCTGGACGAGGATACCGATGAGAATGGACTACCCGCCAGTCTAACCGAAGAGGATCGTAAATTCATTGTGCCAATGGCGCTGAAGAACGCCTCCCCCGAGCGTCTGTGGGCCGCTGCACCCCCCGGCTCAAGTCCCACAAGAGCCGCAGCGGTTTCGGCTACGGGTACACGACGTCGGAGCACCACAAGCGGCACAACGAGCACCACAACAATAGCACCGGATCCCACCTCCAACATTGATGATCTGAAGAAGCACATTCTCTTCCTGCACAACATGACGAAGAGTGATAATAATTTCGAATCGAAATTCGTCAAGTTTCCCAGTCTGCAGAAGGAGAAGACCAAACAGAGTACGGACGTGAAGCGTCCACAGCGTCCAGTGCTGCAGTATGCCGCGCCCATTGCACCGCCCACACGCAAAGTGCCACTGGGTGCGCATATACCCGGCCAGACACCATTCGGAGGGTATTATCACAATGAGGATGAAATGCATAGCTTTGTGCCCACTGAATTGGAACGCAGCAAGGAGCGTGATGCAGTGCCACAGGTGCATCTCCTAGGCGAAGAAGAAGAAGAGTCCTCCACAGCCAAGACGGAGCCTGTGACAAGCACCACGCCTCCTCCAGCACCGGAGTCCACAAGCAAACGCACCACAAAGCGTCCCGTTTGCCTGCGTAATCCAGAGTCACCCAAATGTGTGCGACAGAGGCAGCGCGAGGAGCAGCAACGTCAGCGGGAGCGAGATGAATGGTTTCGTGGTCAGGCGGAGTTTATGCGTCCACGCTTTGAGCCCATCATACAGACCATAAATAATACAAAACGGTTTGCCGTCTCCATTGAGATACCGGATTCCCTAAAGCAGCATTCCGAGGATTCAATGGAACCCCAATTACAGCGATTAACGCGTGAGGCACGTGATACACGTGACACGCGTGACACGCGTGCTCAACAGAAGCAGAAGCAGAAGCAGCAACAGAAGCGACGCAATGTTGAACAAACAGTTCACGCTTTGGGCTCAGCATCAGCATCAGCGAGTGATAATTATTTTGCCCATGATATCATCATGACATCGGCGGGTGTAACAAGCAATCGTGAGTTTATGCAACAATTTGATATGATGCTGCAGCAGCAGCAGTTAAATGATACGCCCCCCGCCCACACGCCCTATTCGGAGACAATCAATTTGAATCCCGACAATTGCTATACGCTCGAGGGACTCAGCTATGGCCAGAAGAAACAGTGTGCACTGCACACGAGTGTTATGCCGGCCATTAGTAGAGGCGCACGTGCCGCCATACAGGTAAGCAGAGTTAGAGTTATCGATAACTCACTCACTCACTCACTCACTCACACTCATTTTGCAGGAATGCCAGTTCCAGTTCAAGAACCGTCGTTGGAACTGCAGCACAACCGATGATGCCAGCGTATTTGGTCCCATGACGGGTTTGGGTAATTTTTTGAGGGAAATTCTAGCCAGAGCTGTTAAAAAAAGCATTCGAATATAAAATGGAAATGGTTTTAATGGTTTTAAAACTGTTAAAAATAGCATTCGAATATAAAATGGAAATGGTTTTAAAACTGTTAAAAAAAGCATTCGAATATAAAATGGAAATGGTTGTCATGGTTTTCAAACCATTTCCATTTTATATTCGAATGCTTTTTTTAACAGCTCTGATTCTAACACAACAGAGCTTAAGGAAATTAACCTTTGTTACGTTTTTTTCGACAGGCACACCCGAAATGGCATTTATACATGCATTGGCCGCCGCCACTGTAACCAGTTTTGTGGCACGCGCCTGTCGCGACGGTCAGTTGACATCGTGCGGCTGTTCACGTGGCACGCGACCCAAACAACTGCACGACGATTGGACATGGGGCGGCTGTGGCGACAATTTGGAGTATGCCTACAAGTAAGTAAATACCCCATGGAGTAGTACACAGTATTTGATATGCAAATTTCCCTCTTTTTTTTAGATTCGCTACAGATTTCATTGATGTGCGCGAAAAGGAGACGCGTCGTGGCACTCGTGGTGCTGGTAATCCCGAACGTCGACTGCAAAAACGAAAGCAGATGCAAGCGGATGATGCCAAGGCAGCGATTAAACTCACAGAGACAAATAAAAATGAGACTGCTGGCTCCATTTTATATGATTTGGAGGCAAATACTAAAAAGCGTAACAATGATTCAGCAGCAGTGACGCTTTCATCATCATCATCATCATCGTCATCATCATCATCATCATCATCATCATCATCGCTGGCACCGCCCAGACAAGACAAGTTTAACAATAATGATAATGATAATGAGGATGGCACAGCGCCTCGCATTAATGCCGAGGATTTATTAGAGCTGCAGGAGCGTATTACAAAAGAGATTTTGAATTCGAAATTGAAGGAAAACGAAATGATTGAGCTACAGGTGAGATCTGCTGCTGTCTTCAGTTGCTTACATTAATTCACGCTTACAAATCTTCAAAACTTCACTATGGAAGAAGCACAAAGGGCAGAAAGAAAGAAAGAAAGAAAGAAAGCATACTTTTTATATTCGATCAGATTCGATAACTGGGAAATGAATAAGTATGAATACCCTTGCGTGTAACCACACACCACAAATGTCCAAAAACTTTAAAAAAATTCCCTAAATCACGTTGAGCTAGCCAAGTTACCAGTTACCAGTTACCAGATATTATATAAATAACTCTTTAATCCTTTTCGCTTTACTTGAAATACAAATCACTTTGATTTAAACAAATTTCTGTTCTTTCTTTAGGAGAATATCAATCGTGAAATTTTGAACTCCAAGCTATTTAACGGAGAGGCTAGCGGTAAGCGCAAGAAACGTAAACGCAAGAATCAGCGGGCCGTCAGTGGAGAGGCGCCTGTACAGTCCAATGCAAATATCAAGGCTCGCAGCTTAATGAATCTACACAATAATGAGGCAGGCCGTCGGGTAAGCATAATTGTATAATTTTAAATTTTAAAAATACATTAATAATTGTGCATTTTTTTTTATAAAGGCCGTCATTAAAAAGACACGAATTACATGCAAGTGCCATGGAGTATCCGGTTCTTGCAGCTTGATCACGTGTTGGCAGCAATTATCCTCTATACGAGAGATTGGTAAGTAGCAGAAGTATATACTTCTGCTTTTTATTTGATTTGATTAATATTATATTTAAATTTTATAGGTGACTATTTGCGTGAGAAATATGAAGAGGCTACGGAAGTGAAGCTGAATAAACGCGGACGTTTGCAGGTGAAAAACAGCCAGTTTAAAGTTCCCACTGCCCATGATTTAATCTATTTGGATGAGAGTCCCGACTGGTGTCGCACCAATCGTCTATTGCAGTGGACAGGTGAGTTATTTAGATAGGGAAATTTTAAATTTCCCCTGTTCCCATTGCCATTCGTTTCACAATTCCCAATATGCCAAATCTAGTTTCAAATTAATAATGGTATTCCTTTTTGTTTTTAGGTACGCACGGTCGTGTGTGCAACAAGTCGTCGTCGGGTCTGGACGGCTGTGGAATACTCTGCTGTGGCCGAGGCTACAACACCAAAAATCTCATCGTTCGTGAGCGCTGCAATTGCAAATTCCACTGGTGCTGCCAGGTTAAATGCGATGTTTGTACAAAGGTACTCGAGGAGCACACATGTAAATAGGTTTAAACTATCTATAGGCAGCACAGAAATTATTAAGAAACAGAAAACAAAAAACAGAAACAAAAAAATCACAATGTCCATATGATCACACTTAAAACACGTACACGTTCCACAGCTGATGAACGCAACGTAAAGCATTAAACAAACAAACAAACATATTTATATATATATATCGATTTAGAATATTATTTATTAAAATTAATTAAGTTACATACAGGCTGTTGCCTAATGGATTTTATTCTTAACTTTTACTCGTAAACACACATTTTACACACAAAAAACAAAACATCAACAAGGTTATATTATTCCATAAGGTTTGCTTGGCGTCCAATTGATGTACACTCTTCCTGAACACAGTGTACACCCTATAAATGGACCAATATACTATGTAGTATATATACTTATATACGTATATTAGTGCATTAGCATGTGTTTTTTTTTTCATTCTGTAAGATCATTAATAAAACGGGTTATAGACATGGCCGTAAAAAACTGAGGAATTTTTCAAACTCGGCTACCGACTATCGTACATCGTATATCGAACGATTTTGCTTGTTATTATTTTGTCATCTCTAGTGTTGTAAAGTGATTGAAATTTAAAAAAAAAAAACCATAGAATTGCCACTAGTAATAATAAAAGATCTATACTGTAAAATAGAAGTTGTTTTGAAATGTTCTTTGTTTATGTTTAATTACTTACCATTTACTTACCTTTTACTTACCACTGTTCCATTGAAGTTTTGTGCATTTTTCACTACTGAAAGTTCGGTTCACTTGTTCACTCACACACATACATATGCACTCACCAAACAGCATCGAAAAATCGTCGAACGACAAGCGATTTTAAATTTCGTTAACAGGCGAACAGAAGTCGGCAGCAAGCAACCGAATTCAATGAGAGCCGAATTTTGTGTGACCTTGAGCGGCGAGCGCCTCTCTTGAGCGCGCAGGCATTAGCCAATCAGACGCGCGCTGCTCTGAGCAGCCGTTTGTTTACATCGCTCATTTAGGCGCACGCTGCTCAGAGCGGCTAATTATTGTCCAATTTTTGAAATGCCATATCAGGGTCAAAACTTAACGGATTACCAAACGGAAACCTGTTTTGTTCATAGATCATCTCCTAGAATAATTCTGTATTAAAAATTGTTGATTTTGAAAAAATTAATTTTTGACCAAATTTTTGAAAAACCGACGATTTTTTCAAGAAAAATTAAATTTTCCAGATTGAAAAACTTTAAATGCAGAAATATTTTAGAGAAAAAATATTGAACAAATTTATATTCCTCGTGAAAATCGGTTCAGTTTTGACAGTGCTATGGCATTTCAAAAATTGCATAAAAACAAAAAAAAAATATAAATTAATTTTAGTATGCAAAATCGACGATTTTAAAAAGCGACCGTTTAATTTAAATTTGTGCTGGTATTTTCTTGTTCAAACTCTTTTCCCATTATTAAATTTTAGTTGACTTTTTGGTTAACACAAGAGCCTTTATTGATTAACATTTAACATGGTAGATTGTATGTTTGAGTATAATACATGTAATTAATGTGGTACATCACTAACATCGGAGGAGGGTACTGCTGGCAATGGATCACTGGAAATACGTTTCGTACGTGGTGTAATCTGTGCGTATCTCACACTGCCATGATCAGCTGCTAGATATTCGGGTGTCTGATAGATGCTGCTATCGAGGAGTATGTGACTGCCGCCCGGCTGGCTGGGAGCCTCAACTTGTGGCACACCATCAAAGCTCAAATAAGTGGGTATAATTTCGTAAAGATTCGTTTCCATATAGCTATCGCTGCTGGCCAGACTCTCCATCGAATCGTATCGAGAGGCGAATGATATAGATCTGTAAATGGAGTTAGTTAGTGAGTCATTTAATTAGTTGCAGGTGAAAATATAATACCTTTGTCCCTTGAGGCGTGATATCATGTCCTCTTTGTACTGCATATACTCCGCCGTATTGGAACGTGGCAGTACCACAACTTCGCCGGAACGAAACTTGGGCGTTATGACACGTTTGCTGCCCTTGAGCCAAATGGGTTTACGTTTTAGTATCAAAAATACGGCTGCAATGCCCAGAAACATAAACAGCACAACGCCTAGCACCATAGCAGAAATACCCTGTAAAATAAAGCATAAAATTAAATGGTTTCGCTTTAGTTTTCTATTCAACTTACTTTGGTGCGCATCTTTTTGGATAGCCAAGAATTATGATGGGTATTTAGGTTGCTGCCCACGTGCACTGACTTGCAGCTAAAGGGTGACACCGAGTTCTGATTATCGTCCACCAGACAGAAGGTATACGCCATGTTGGGCACCAATTTGGTCACCAAAGTCATTAGGGGCATGGTGAAATAACAGCCCAAACCAAATTCATCGGGCAGCAGTTCCATCATATAGTATTCCTTAGTGGTTCGCGAGAACCAAAACAATCCAAATGAACTTTGGCTATCGCGTTGATCCACCGATATTTTAACAGTCAGTGCACCCGAACACTTGGGACTAAAGTACAGTTGTGGCCATCGAATTAGCTGCTTGGTGGCATTATTAATCAGCGGTTTGTTGGCTAAACGGCATTCCAGTGGCACTATTTCACTGGGCTTCACTGTACCCGCTGTCGATATGGTCGGTATATAGATACCCTGATCTGTTGTGGACTTTGTTGTTGTTTGAAAAGTTGTTGTTGTTGTTACAAATTTACTGGTTGTTGTTGTTGTTCCACCACCACCTTCTCCTGCTGTTGTGCTGTGAAATGGTCCTGATGTCAATTCAGCATCAAATTCCTCACAAATCCGCGGATCGTAGACCAACCAATTCTTAAATTGCTCGGGCGTTGAACAAATCATTTCATTCTTGTTACTCAGATATTTAAAAAGCACATTGATGTTGCTCATTAGTTTGCAGTCACAGTGCCAAATATTTGATTCTGCATAAATTCTTAGATTTCCGGGAATTTCATTAACGCCAAAGATTTTTCTGGACAGTGTCGTCAGTTTGTTGTGCGATATATCCAGTATTTCCAAATATTTCATATCTGCAAGAAATCAAAATCAAATGCATTAACAAACTGCGCGCGCAAGATTTCAAATAAAAACGCATTTAACAACACTGAGTGCATGGTAGGGTAACACTGTTCTCACTGCCTTGTATCGATATGCAGCACAACATGTTATCGATACTGCTAACAATTTAAAGCAGCACTGAACAAGTGCTGCATACCGTAGAGCACTTACTAAACAACTTCTAAAATTTTATATAATATGATCAATACTTTCATTAAATATATATACTTAAAATTTAAAATATAAATTAAAAATAAATTTTCAGCCTGTTGGGAGCAATTTGAGTATTGGTATTGCATTTTGTTAAACATTAAACTACGATAATTTAAACAAATCTATTCCGATTTTGGATAATCAATTTGGAGAATCAATTTAGACTGAATTTGAACATATTATTAAATCTACAATTTCTTTTTAATATTTCTACGAAACGACACAAAACTTAACTTTTATTAAACTTACCTTGAAATATGTAATCGGGTAAGTATTCAATATTCGAGTTGGCCAATATAAGACGCTCCACCATGGTAAGTTTACGGAATGAATCGTAGAGCAGCGTATCGGTGAAATTGTTGTAACTAAAATCGGCTGTAATTAGTGCACCCAGAATGGGATCCGTAGCCGTAACATTGCGTACACAACTGGTTCCGGTTTGCAGACGCAGATATAGAATTTGATATTGCACCATATCCAAAAAATCCGGATATACACTCTCTAGCGGCACAGTTGTCTGCATTATGGATAAGCCATTGAATGATGCTGTGATGTTTGTGAAAAATCCCCTATCGATTTTCACCAGACGTAGATCTTCCAGTATTATACGCTGAAAGATGCCACCACCAAAGGCACCATCCTCAATGGCTGTAATATTGGAGATGCCAATATAAATCTGCTTTATCTTTTTCGTATATATAGACAGGAAACCAACTGATAGCAGAGCATTAGGAAATTTATAGTTGTACAGATAAAGTTCATCGATGAGGTCACAGGGATTATCCTGAAAGTATTCGAAGATAAGTAAGCAAATATTTTAAGAAACTTTAAAACTTACTTCGTCTACTTGCGACAGGGCCAAGGTTATATCTTTAGCGACCTCTGACTGTTTGCCATTGAAGCAAATGATACGACACTGGACCTTAATACACTTGGGCTGCGATACGCCGACTATATCATCCATATCTCCCAGATAAGCACTTGTTTTTGCATAAACACAGATTTCGATCCATTAGTTGTTATCGCAGCGCGCGATAAAGCGGGAAACCAGAGAACAGTTTTAGCGATATTGTGAAAAAATCAATAATATTCAAATATATATAATATAATATATAAATACCTTATATTGCCCACCGCATTCTTAAGCACAGTTACAGCGTCGCTCACATCGGTTAACTGATTCGTTATATTGTTGGATTTAATATCATCTGCCAGCACTATTAATCCTATCCAGCTCATCCAAAAGCTGATAACTATGCAAACTCCCGCATTATTTGGTGTCAGGGACAACAGCATGACAATGCATTAATCGCTTTATCGTTTATCGGTTATAGATCGATCTTTAAAGCAGCTCTCTTTAAAACTTGTAACTCACGTAGTTCCATTTAGTCGAAGAAAAAGAAAAAAAAACAAACCCGATCACATTTGTAGCACTATTTGTATTATTATTATTATCGGTTAGTTCCAGTAACTTGACGCTACGAGTTCTAAAAGTTGACTGAATAAACCATATGAATGGCTAATGGCAATACATCATTATTATTATTATTATCATTATCATTATCATTATCCATATTCCATATCAGTTGTGTATTAGCCACAGTTTTCGAGTGCTAAAGTCAAGAGATTTCGATTTGGAGATAAGCTAAATACACGTTTCAAATGCATATTTATTATTAAATGTTGTAGCGAATAGATATCAGATATCTGCCAACTATATAGTATACAAGTAAAGCTCTTTTGGTGAAAAAAAAATTGTATACAGTCATAACTAATTCATGTTAAAAACATATATTGATTTTACAAAGCATATTTGTTATTTGAATATTTATTTATAGATATATATGATATGATTTTGTAATTTGCATATTTATTAAAAGTTTTAGTATTTATATATAGTTATAGGCAAACTAACTCAAGAAAAGAGCTAACAAACTGTAATTTTAAAAGACATACAAGCCGGAAAGGAGCTACCAGACTCAAATTTTTATATAATTCATAATTTCAAGCCTTAAGCTTGGGATCCAATAGATCAGACACATTAGAGTTACGCTTGGGTAGAGGAGGTGGTGAGCGGGGTCTATCTACGCACTTACTAATGGTGCTTATGGTTTCATTGTTATTCGGCTTAAATTGTTTGGGCATCTCATATCCCATGGTCTGAAATTCCATATTTGCGAAGGGTTGCTCCAGCAGCATGGATGGCGATCCTACACCCACCAAGCTAGGTAGATTTGTATCGTAAATTCTTGGATTGCTATCATAAGAACTGCGAAAGAAAAGATTTTAAAATAAGCTTAGAGTAAAGAACAAAAAACATACTTTTTGTTGCGTAGCTTTAGCGAATTTTTGCTGGGAGGAGTTTTGATATACTTTGAATCGGTTATAGTTGAAACACGACATTCCTTGTCCAATTCCTTAACCACAAGCACATTTTTGGAACCCTCAAGTAGATTGGGAAACGACTTAATGCCCAGATAAGCAAATATAGCACCAAATACGGTGGATATGAAGAAGATCAGGCAGAGCATAGCGATGGTAAATTGTTTCTCACTCTCCGCTATCCAGATGTCATCCAAATCGGTAGTATGTCTTTCAGCCGGCACATGCAATGGCTGACAATATAGTGGTGATATGACCAGCTTATCCATGGGCATCATACAGAAGGTATAGGTACGATTTGGACGCAGTGGATCGACAATTAATGCGGGTTCCTCATACTGCATGCAAGTGTAGTCCGTTTGCGAGGCATTCCGAATGGTATCAGCGTTTTCCATGTCATCGGAAAACCATATAATATTCAACTGTTCCGATTTCTGATAACCATCGATATAAGCGCGTACGCTATAGTTTTTATATATATCCAAAATCAGATCGTAAACGGGTGGCTCAAACACAAAGGTTCCCGAACTAAACGCAGTCGTTTCGTCCTCCACCGTCTTCTTGCCATCGTTCAGTTCGTAGTCTATAGCTTCGGAGCAGCTAAACTGTAGTATGGCGCCATGTGGACTAGGTTTGGTGGGTGCCTCTGTAGAATCCTGCCGGGAAATGGTATCTTCACTAAGTATTTCCTGTCCATCTGAATCCCAAATCTCAGTGACACGATTTGTAGAATGCGTAGTATCCGTAGTTTCAGTGGCCGCATCACAGCACAATTCCTGTACGTCTAGCTCATCGAATGTTTTGCCATAGAGCTTGTAGGGAAAGCGACAATATGGCGTGCTTATAAATACACTCTTGTTCTCTTTAAAATAGTCCACCATTGAACGTAGTTTGCAATCGCAGTTCCAATTATTCGGTTCTAGATCCAGTAAAATACGTTTCTCACCCATGCCAAAGATAAAGTCACCGATTTGTGTGAGTAAATTGTGCTTGAGATCGATCAAAATCAATTTATCGACCAGGTCCTCGAAGGCCGTATCCTCAATAGCAGTTATAGAGCAGTATTTTAGATAGAGATAGCTAATATTGGGCGTACCACTGAAGATAACTTTACTCAACGGCCCACTAAAGCTATTGTGACTCAAATCCAGATGATATAACTTGCCCAGATATATATTCTCGAAAACATTCAAGTTCCCGCGAAATGTTATACCCGAATTAATTCGGAGATGCGTTAAAGTCACCTGCACAGGTTGCAAGAAAGTCAGACTGATACCGGGAAGTTTGAAATCAATTTCCAGTTTTTTCAATGCATACAGACCAAGTAATGCCCCGTTACTCAGTTCCGTTAGCTGCAGGCCAACCCAATTCATATGGAAAACTTTGGCAAACATCGAGGCGGAAAACGCTCCAGTAGATATCTTCTGAATTTGACTGTTCATTAGCACTATTTTAAGTACCGTCCTATTGGAATCCACCCACAAATCGGCTATATTTTGTTTAATCTGATTCGATACCATCAGCGAGGTAAACACATCACATTTGCTCACATTCATAACGCCAGCTATATCGCTATATAGATTATCATTGGCATAGCAATCAATGCGACACGATTTCTCAACACAGCCTTTAATATATTGCGGTATATTCGAATCAGATGAAATTATACTAGAAAGAAAGCAGTTTTGTTAGATTAGATTTCAAAATATATTTCCAATTCTTACTTAAAAGGTTCCACATTGAAATCAAAGTTCCCATCTTCGACTTCTCGACTCTGATCCGCATTAAAATCCAGTTCTCTGTCCCATGTACCGTTATTTTCGATACCATTTAGTCTTAGTATTATATATATGCCAAAAGCTATAATACATAGACCAACTCCGACGGTTAGCAAAATCCAAGGTAGACATTTTCTGGGCGATTTCGAATTTTCAGTTAAACGCGATTTTTCTGAACTGTAAAAAGGACATTAAGTGCTCAACATTTTCGAAATACCCATTAGAACATGTTTTACCTTTCGGAAACGCTTTCGGGCGTACAGAATTTTTCCTTTTTCGACTTCATTTCAATGGAAACACTTGAGCTCTGGCAGCACGACTGTTTAGCATTTGGCAACTAATTAATGTTATATTCGAATTCTGATTCTGGCTTATCGGTGGAAGCGAATCTACTGTCTATTTGCTGATATAGATAATACGCATTTAGCTTATCAATATAAATAACAAGTGATAACTCTCAATACATATACACATAAACTGGATACACATTTATTTTTACATATAGTATATGTTACTCTATACAGTTTATGATCAAAAAAGTTCCTCATATAAATCAAAGCATTCGTATGTATTACCCTCCGATTTCGACACTGGCGGTGCGGGTGGTGCACTTTCTTGGGGGGGATTATTGTATTTATTCGATTCGGTATCGTAAAGTTTCGCCTGCTCCAAATGCCGATAGTACGACACATAGTCACCAATCGCATCATCTCCCGTTTTACTTCTAAACGCAAAAAATACACAAAATTTTGGATAATATTATAGATAGCTTGTATGAAGATATGTATATAGATATGCATAATTTATAAAGCAAGGTGGATTCACTGAAAATATTGAAAGAAACCAAATTGGTGAGATAGAAAAATTAGGAGAAATTCTAGACAGAATTTTCACATTGTACATTAAAAATGTGAAAACAAAAATAAGAAAATCGGAAATACCAACAAAAATTGAAACGATTATTTAGGAAGTGTCTATAATTCTTAAGGAAATTTTTGTCAGATTATTGTAAGAGTTATTAGGTACTTGGGAGTAATATAAAATTTTCTAAATAGCAGAAAAATATAAAAGTGTTATGAGAATTTAACAATATTTTACCTTGTTGCTCCGTATACGTTCTTCTGGTAATTTGGTGGCAGTAGCAACATTGTAAGCGAGTCACGTGTGGTACGTTGCAAACGTTCGCTGCCACACAGCCATGAAGGACGATGCCACAAGATGGCGTACACGATAAAACCACCGATAACGACACACAACAAAATGCCCACAACAGATAGACTTATGATCAAAGCACTGTTATCGGCAAACCAAGATGATATAGGGGACGAACAATTCATTGTATGATGGGACTTGCATAAAGATGGCGTCGTTTCCAGAGTTTGAACCAAACAGAATACATAGGATGTATTGCAATTAAAGTCTGTAATAGTTATTAAAAAATCAGCAACGGATTCTTTATCAATGTCCGAACTATCCACAGTTTGTACTATAGATGGTGTTGTAAAGTAAACCAGATTCCAGAAAAAAGATCCCACTTGGGTAACATTCACGTGCAGTTCACTCTCCACATGTTGTTCAATATGCATGTGTACATAGTTGTTTATGGGTAGTTTTCCGCTTACTTCATTGTTGGAATTTAGACAAGTGATTGCGGTAGAATCGCTGGGATTTAAAGGAGTTGAAATGCCATCATCGTTGGGAGTGGTACTATTTGGAGTAGTTGGTAAATCATCAATCACAGGAGTCGTTGTAGTATCATCATCAGTTGGTGTAGGTTTGGGCGGTGTAGGTTTGGTAATCACTGTAGATGCTGTGGATACTGTAGAGGGTGGTGTAGGACCTGGTCTGGGTGGCTTTCTAGTTGTTTCCTCTGCAGATGTTTCATCAAGTAGGTAAAAGTTTTGAGCAGTAATACCCATACTAGTCTTATTATCATAATTTTGCATGATTAATTCCATTCTTCTCCTTAAAGCATGTGCTATAAATTGTGTGCTTAGTTTTAGCAAACGATTGCCGCGCAAATCCAGTAGACGTAGCGTGTAAAAATTATTTACACTGTTATCGTCGTAATCGATACTATCGAAACGGCAATCGGTTAAGCATAAAGTTTCCAACACTGGCATTTGTTTAAACCAAGCAATTTTCAGTGTATTTCCAAAGTTATTTCCACTTAAATTCAAGTGCTTGAGATTTTTATAGCTTACGTTGAGGCCAAAAAAGTCACTGGGTGCATATACTGAAAGCTCACTGTACTGTTGATGTATGGAGGCTGTTGTTATAGTTTCCACGAGGGTTGTCATAAAACTTTTACTCTTCATTCCGCTGCGTTTGTTTATTAACATGAAAGTATGTAATTTATGCAGACCTTGAAATGTTTTGGAAGTTAGATAGACGAGTTGGGTATCTATAAGTTCCAGTTTATATAGCGCCCTGAAGTGCGGTTGATTAAAGGCTTCATCCTCTATATAGTTGAAGGAACAATTTCTTACAGTCAAGCTATCCAATGTATAGTTAGATGTTAGTTGATTTCTGGTCATAATTCGATCCGAAATGTCATAGTTTTCAGTGCACAGTATCTTTTTCGATTTAGGATTTTTTTCTACGGCTGGTTCAGTTGAAAAGTCTATATTGCAGATGATTAAAAGCAGCACAAAACCAACTGCGACTGGTACCAGAATATACTTCATCCATCGTATGCGTCGGGGTTGATAGAGCGCAGTTTCGGGTAGCTTTGTACTATCCTCATTCTTCAGATCGAAAGACTTTGTTTTAAACATATAGTATTTCAATTTTCTATGACTATATTTCCCGTAGTTCTCTCGGCGTACTAATCAACTTTGCCATTTGTATCGTTAATTTATCAAATTAGCTATGCTCATTATCAGTGTGAATTGGTTTGTCGCATCATATTCCATATTCCATATTATTCGTTATTATGATTATCAAATTGATTAGATTACAATCTCTTTCACTTACTATATATACATATAGCGTTAAATTGGGTAATTTTGAGATTTATCAGTAACTATATATAGGCAGAAACACTTGTTAATGTGCACGAGCAAACGAGAAAGCTATTCACATATTTATTCGAGGAAGAGTTCACCAGTTTTTTCAATACACAGCGAGAAAAAGTAGACAATTTGCCGAAAAGTATGCTAAGCTTGCATTTTATTTAGAAATTCTGGCAGTTTTTCTGTTCAACACTCCACAAATAGTTTGATCATTGCGGATTTTGCAACTAATTAAATTATTTCAGTTTGATTTTCTCTCAAATAATGCTGATTTATGACTACTAAAATCCCAAGTATTTCATTTATAATTTAATTTACATTTTAGTACTCCATTTTTTGCAGTGTACACATCCATTTTCTATAATTTACATATGAACTTTACGCATTTCTTGCCCGATAACTTGCACTCCCTCAGCAACGTCACTAACAGCCAATTAATCGATAACGATCATGAGATGAGACAAGCACCTCACACAAAATGGCGACCGTGTGTACCAATTCCAACGTTCCCCACGTCACTAATTGATTTCATTTTGGCCAAATCTTATCAAATTGAAAGAGGCGTTTTAGCTGCAATTTGATTATTGCCAAGAGCTGAATGAAAATGCGAATTCATTGCTAATTTAATTAGCTAGACGCACGAGTATTTTTATATATATTGCAGACTATATTTATAGAACTTGGCACGATGCATATCGTACGTACTAGTCGGCGAAAACCGCTAGATTATTGCCACCAAATCATACACGTGAGTGGAAACGTGTTCTGCAGTTGTAATTGTACTCGTATCTGCTAGATACGATACTTATTTATAAAGAAACTCTCGGCTAAAAATACTACACACAGAGAACATAGAACATACGGCGTATGTCAAGCACTTATTTTCGAATCCCTTGTATATGGCTTTATAATTGTTTTAATCAACAAATGTAGAACTAATTAGTTTTTCTTTCGCTCAACACTTTTACTTTAGGTTTTCATCAATGGATAGTAAGTCAATATATATATTTACAGGTGTATATTTGTATGTTATGCGCCAAAATACTATTTGCCTTGCTCAAAGTTCAAACAAAACAAATAGAAACTGAATGTTCTATAGTCGCTTGTGGAAAGGAAAAAAAAACAGACACACACATAGCCAGAGTAGCAGAAAATTGAGAAAGATAGAAAAAGAAATACAGATTTTTTTAAATAGATTTTAGTGTAGTGGCTTGCTCTTGACCACAGCACAGCACATCACAGCACAGCACAGCACAGCACAGCACAACAGAACACAAATTGCTCTATTTAATTGAATTTACAGTCGCTTTGTGGCCACAAAGATATATGTTATAGTATATTCATTATCCGTATAATTTCATATTGTTCTTAAGTGCTTAGACACATGAACATTTATTATACCTTATTCAAGACATTTGATAAATGGCCAATATATGTGTAGTATGTCTAGTACCTCATTTACTGCAGCCTACAGGGTATATGAAGACTTTGATCGAGTCTTCTTGTTTATTTTCGCCTAAGAACTATCGGTAATGGATTCTTTATTTGAAAATTTAAGCCAAACTAAACCGTTAATTAAGAGATAAAATTACAAATTTGGATCTACCTTAATCTTAATTTTAAGATATAGCTGATTTTGAGTTAAAAAGCTTTTATGAGTATAAAAAATTTGCGTTTACTAGGCTTTCGGTTAGATATCCTCCAGAAACTGCTTATACTCTATGCTTGTAGAAGTGTATCTATAAGTCGTATATCGTGTGAAAGCGCCTTTTAGCTGCATCACTCAATTACTATGATCTCTGCCATATAGTGTCGTTTAGCATTATTTGGAATGACGATTTATAGCCGATTCCCAAGCATCGACGAAGTCGAAAGCATTCCCGACGCCTCGGAAATAATCGTTTCCACCATTTCAGCCATTTTCTGCAGCTAGAAAATCGATTCGGTTGTATCGTACTTACTACTTGTTGTACGCGTAGTACATCGTACACGTATCTGTATTTGTATTTGTATTTGAATACACTCAAATACACTCATGAATGTTGACGTGCATGTGTCTTGTATGCCTCTACTATATGGTATGTGTGTCCGAATTATGAATATGTTTCCCATTCGTGTGCCTCCATCATTATTTTTGACTTGGTCCAGTTAGTTCTGTTCAGTTCAGTTCAGTTCGGTTCTGTCATTTAGTAGATCGGTGATCTCTACAGCACAAATCTTCCGCATATTGTAAAGATCATTTCTTCAAGGATCATTTGTTCCTGGCAGCATATATATCGATTCTCCATAAATATCTATACAAATCTCATTCGAAATGGGCAACGCTACAATGGTTTGTACAGTTTAAATAAATTTCAAGTGTTTTTATTAACCAAATTTAATTTGTTAACAAATCTAACAATTCTATAATCTTGTGACAATTTAATAACTGTATAAAAATAATTTTTATAGTTGGATAAATTTCAAAGTGTGAAGGTTTTCAGTTTAAATTTTAAGAAATGTGCTGAGAAAGTTCTATATTCTCAAATCTTGTTTGAGCTTTCGATATTAAATATCGATTATATGACAGTTTCGACCAAGTTTCGAGGTTCGAGTGTTATTTATAAACGAAATTCCTTGTTTTCAGTTATTTCTTTCGGGAAGTGTTTGAAATTGTTGAAATATTTAGCTTGGATCTTTAAAATCAATAGCTTCTGACTTGAAACTTTTGTCATCTTTGGGTTCAAGAGTCCTTTTAGCTACAGGGTATGCTTCAGTCGATCAGCTTGTAATATTTAATCATGTTTTATTATGCTATTAACTATATAGTTGAGTAGGAAATATAAGGAAAATTTAATGCTTCGCTGACCTCTGTCTTTGTCTTTGTCTTTGTCTCTGTTTCTGTCGCTGTCGCTGTCCCTGTGTCTACACGGAATTTGTCTCTTTCTGCTGCCACTATTTCTGTCTCTTTCAGTCATTGCTATTGTCTCTTCTCTTGAGATATGTACAAATGTGTGCTTCTAGATGGATGAAAGGGAAAGCGAAAAGGGCAGGGATAATACGCAACTAACAATAATATGATTGTTGCGAATTTATTTGCAAAATTCTTATTTTGATACACTATAAAGTGACAAAAGTATTTCGTATGCCAAAACGAGAAACGATTCAAAACAGATTCAAAAAACGTCTGCTCGACTGCATACACTGTAAAAAAAAGGGGCCTACTATAATTAAGAAGAAAAGTACTTTTCTAAGAACAAGTTTAAAGATGATATACCTGCTCTAAAAGGAGGATTAAGCTACTAGCAAAACTAATAAAAAACTCTTCAGATCTATGAGACTAAAGTTCGTAGGCAAATAACTATTAAATTTCCTGCAGTGTATGTTCATGTTATTTATATGTTGAATTACAAATTATGAGAGTGTGTTCTTTTCTATGGTTATAAATAAAAATGCGAGAATCTGTAGCAAAAACGATGCAACGCGTTGCAAAGATGCACATGCCACATTGCGACTAAGGTGGATATGCGAAAAGGGCGGCAGAGCTAGAGAGAAGAGGAGAAAGGACGCGGCAAGGCAGACAAAAGCAGACAAAAAATAAAAAACATATGACAAGATTTTCGATTTGCTCGACGACATGAAATTAATGTTGTTATTCTATTCTGTTCTATTCTGTTGTGGCGACGCAGGTAAATGGACATCAGTTAGTTGTAGAACGAGTGTCGACTCCGTTGCATTGGATATCTGAGGTAGCTGGCAAAACTATCCAAAAGATATAGTACTCTTAAAATTGGAATTAAGCTGCTACTTTCACAGATTTGTGTAAAGTGTAAAACATATAGAAAAACAACAACTTTTCTATTTTTTTGTCAATAATCAAAACCGTGTTTTAACAAATTTTGTGTGTATATTTTTTTTTCTCTGGTTCTTCTTCTTGTTTCTTCAGTTGTCTTAAGATTTATAGCGGCCCCTCTCTGTGTGGGTATTTGTGTGTGAGCTTTAACGATCAACATGACTGTAAGTTTATAATTTATATAAAACAAAAAAAAAAAAAGGCACCAAAGGTATCATAAAGGGTATTCTACAAAGTGTTTACGATAGATAAAAATCAAGAAAAAGTGGGAAGAACTACAATTTTAGATGTCAATTGGATTTAAAGTACTTTCTCAGATACTAAAGCTAAATAAACTGACACTAATAAGAAAGTGTTTTAAGAAAAAGGATACTGACAAAATGTAAATAATACAACTAACAGAAATAACACTAACAGAAATGATTTTAAGAAGAACTCTATTCAAATAGCAAACTTTTTCAACTAATATCAACTATTCAAATTCAATATTCCCTTTTATAGGACGAACTAACAAAGGAACAAATTGTTCGTAAGTATAGAGTTGAGAAATTCTGGATTTATTTTTGTGTTAAGCGTAACGCTTGGTGTTATAGTGTTGCAAAATGCATTCAATGCATTCGATCCGGAGAAGAATGGGTATATCAATACCGCTATGGTTGGCACCATTCTGAGTATGCTGGGACATCAGTTAGACGATGCAACGTTAGCGGAAATTATAGCGGAAGTCGATGAGGATGGCTCGGGGCAAATTGAATTTGAGGAGTTTACAACACTGGCTGCCCGTTTCCTCGTCGAGGAGGATGCCGAAGCCATGATGGCCGAATTAAAGGAGGCCTTCCGATTGTATGACAAGGAGGGCAATGGCTATATAACAACCGGTGTGCTTAGGGAAATTCTACGCGAACTGGACGACAAATTGACCAATGATGATTTGGACATGATGATTGAGGAAATTGACTCCGATGGCTCCGGCACCGTGGACTTTGATGGTAAGCATACGTCCTGATCAACGCGCGCACCATATCGAAAAAGAACATATACTAATTTGTACTTAAATATGCGGTTTCATTTGCAGAATTCATGGAAGTAATGACTGGAGGTGATGATTAAAAACCATCCAAGCGTCTCTTGGGCTTTACTGACCTTGACCTTTGTACAATTTTAGATTGAATTATTTTGGCCGCCTATCTCTATTCAAAGTTATACCGAACAGTTGTATTCATTCATCCGGTTCTAAAACAGCTCTACAGTATTTTTTAGTAATGTACTAAAATTAAGGTTTTTTTCTATTATCTGTAAATACATATAAAATTGTGTACCTTTTTTTCTAAAAATCTGATGATGCTTCCTTGTAGATTACCAATTTCCAAATACAATACAATACGTACCCGCTCCGCAGCAACCCCAACCAACCCAACCAACTTCAAGTACTAAACAAACAAATACACATATGCAACTAAAATAAATAATTCAATTTTCAAAATTTCTAAAATTCAAAATTCAAAAACGTTGCAGTAAAAATAAAATTATGATCAATGATTGAAATGAAGCACAATAGTATTGTAAGTAATTCGTGCACTGCTTACAGCGGGAGTGGGTTCGAGCAAGCAGTGTATACTATTTGACTGTCGTCGTTTTCAGGGCAAGCAGTGTGCGGGTATTAACAAATTGCTGCAAGCGATGCAAGATAAATACAAAAATATTAGTTTATTGTTGCTGCCGATTGTTTTAAGCGAGTGCACTGCTAGAAATTATGCTATAAGTGCATCATAGAATCCTCCAACTGTTAATAGGTACATATAATTAAAAGGCTTAATAGATTACTAAGTGCTTCTGACTGAGACTACTAAAATAAACATGGCTGATCAGCAAGCACTGTGTAAGCAAGCAGTGCAATTGGTAAGCAGTGCGTTTATGACAGTTTTGCGCATAATCAGCATTCGACCAGGGCCGTGGCATCAATGCGATCAACAAGATTCGACAGGATGGCCAAGCAAGCAGTGCAATGATGGAAAGTAACAACTAGGTGGCAGCACTGCCAAAAGTTTAAACGCTTAACAGGCAGTCGATGTAACAGACTATTTCTTTACATAGTATGCTGCGTAGATAAATAAATAAGGGATGAACTTAAGACCTAAATGTACCTATATATAGTAATAATAGTTTTCAAACTAAAACAAATATTTAATTTAGCTTTACAGACCAGTAATTAGCTGTTTTAGCCCATGAAATTCTTACTGACAGATAATGTAGCTCCTGACTCGATCAATTACTCTAATTACCTTCACTATGCTTAGTTAAAGTGGGCATTTAACAGTCGAGCATCTCAATTGTGTATTGTTTAGTGCTCCCAATATTATTATTTTTCCCAAATCGTACAACTTGTAGGGCATCATTGAGCGAGAGTTTTTCACAAGACTTGATCGATCATTAGCGATGTCTAGTCATCGGGTCACTGGCATCGAGTGTGTGCGTGAATCAGAATCAGAATCAGACAGTTTGCAGTTTGCAGTACGCAGCACAGGTATCTGAGTATCTGAGTATCTGAGAAATACACATCGTGTGTCGCTTCGCATCTTTTCATTTCGCATTGCATCGATTGGCTTCGAAAACGACGACATTTTGGCATTTGTGGATGGTTCGTTTGTGTTCTTGTTCTTCTTATAGCTTATTGTGGTGACATTTTGCCGTAGACATCGTTTATATACGGCGGACAGCAGTGGAATCGCTCTTAGACGCTGGCGCTAATTCGATCTGATCGGAAAGTTTCAATTTTTGTTCAATTGCTGCTAATCAAGCTTTGGTGAATATTTTTTTAACCCGATTCGCTCTGCACTTTCTCGCTTGGCTTTTTTTTATAATTATTATTTTTTTTTCAAATTACTTTTGATTCTGTTTTCGGACTTTTTGGATTTTTTTATAATCAACACAAGCGTAGTTTGGACTTTCTTCAAACGCAAAATGGTGAGTTCATAAAAGTTGGTATGAAAATGTTTCGAAAATTATTATTTGTGAGTGCACAATGAATGCTCTTTTGCGAATAAATCAATTTAATTGTGGGTTTCGACAAATGTTTGGCCTTGATTTAAATTGTAATTGTAATTTTAATTGAAAAAAAAGCAACATACTCACACTCACACTCACAACGTATTCGCAGAGGGCATTTGTAGGGTACTACTGAGCTGCTAGTCTAGCCGACACGAAAAGACTCTGTGTCTTTATCATATACTCTAATATCACAAAACACACTGAAACAGTATCATGGATTTTTATTAAAAAACAACAAAGTTTTGTAGAGCACACACTAATTTTCCACCGATTGTTCCTATGAATTCTATAGTATATAGTAGTACTAATTCTAAATCCCATTCTTGATCACTTACACACTACATTTTCAACAGAAATTTTTGTTTTGTTTGCCATTTTCAAAGAAAACTTGATCTGCGTACAGCATAAAGGTAGCTTCCTGCCAAATTTAATAGCTCTAGCTCTTAGACTTTAAAGTCTAGGTGTTTTTACAGGCAAAAGAAAAGTCTCATAGCGGTAACTCACTATTTTTACTCGACTATTGATTATATAGCTCTGTTACGCACACTTTTCCGACAAACCCATAAACCCTTTCACATTTTCGTAGTACAGAGTCTAAATAAAGTATATGCACACTCGTTGTTGGCCATTATAAATCATTTGACTTATTTGCATCTCTAATTTTAATTGCAAATACTACAAACATTATACACATACTTATATATATCTTTTGCAGTCTGAGGCGGAATACGACAAGGATCAATTGAGAAGTACACACCATAATTTATTGGATTTATTCTCTGACAAATGGCAAAACTCATCATATCTTTTTTTGGTCAGTTCTGCGCAATGCCTTTAAGGCCTTTGATTTAGAAGGCACGGGTTGGATCGATCACAGCGATGTCTCAGCTATACTTGAAATTTTGGGTCAAAAACTTGAACCGCCAGCGGTTAAGGCCCTCATTAAGGAGGTCGATAAGGGCACTACAAATAAACTGAATTTCGAGCAGTTTTGTAAGCTGGGTGCTCGGTTCATTGAGGTCGAGGAGGATGTGGCAGCCCTGCAGGCCGAACTGAAGGAGGCATTCCGTGTGTACGACAAGGAGGGCAAGGGCTACCTAACTGTTGCAACCCTGCGCGGTATTCTTCACGAACTGGACGATAAAATCTCTAGCCAAGATCTGGACTCGATCATTGAGGAAATTGATGCTGATGGTTCCGGAACTGTTGATTTCGATGGTAACAAAAAAAAACCAATTACTATAATTATAATACGCTTTAACTCTCAATATATATATTTTTCAAAACTAATCAATTCCAGAGTTTATGCAGGTGATGACAGGTAATAATTCATACAACAACTGTAAAACTACGATTCTCTTCTATATATGTTTTGTTCCCATACTTGTTTCAAAGAGTGAAAGCATGTCAAAAAAAAAAGTAGAACTAAACAAGATTTATGATCTTTGTTTATATCATTTTTATGTTTATTGTTTACACTGCTTCAGATTATTATTCTTTTACCATGTGGCATTTCCAATTGAAATACTTAAAGTTTACTTTTATCGTTTTAGGATAAATCCCGCTGTTGATAAAAAACTTGACCTCTGGATATTCATATATCAAATACACTGGAAGTGTTCTGTTTTCAAATGTTTTAAGCGCCACAATAACAACAACAACAATTATAATTCTCTTGTGAAACAAAGTAAACTATTCCAAAAGTTCAATAAATATAAGATTTATAGCAAAGTTTAAAGCTAGTTTCTCAGCTACCGCAACGGATATAAAACATAAAGCACTAGAATCTGGTGAGAACTGCACAGCAATTGACCATCCTGTAGACAAACTTTTAGATACTCTATCTAAAATAGGAGTTTAACAAAAAGTAAACTCGTTAGCAGTTCAGTTTCAGGGGAAAAGGTAAAAAAATGCCTAAACTTAGCTATAAAATGATGGTTATAAAAGTAACAATTCCTTTTAGCGAACCGCAAACAGAGTTGCCAGACTATCTTCAATTTAAATCTATATTTCAATATAAAAAATTTAATTTTTTGATTCCAGATTTTTTAATTTTGGATTGCCAGACTATCTTAAATGTAAATCTATATTTCGTTATAAAAAATTAAACATTGGGTTTCATATCATAGCCTATTTTGATCTATAGCCTATTTTTATCTATCTAACCGCTTTTTTATCGCCAAATATCTCCAACTTGTAGCTTTTAAGGGTATGCAAAATGCAGTCTGAACAAACTGATTTCTCTTGATCATTCTATCTGGTTTTAATTGACTTTGATCTGGACCGCAGCGCAAATTGTAACGCGAAAATGCGGCGACAAAGCAGCAGCAGCACTTCCACAATTTTGCAATATCAGCAACAGAAAAGAGCTAAAAGAGCTAACAACAACAAATAGCAAATAGAGTTCCAATTGGAAACGAGCAAAGCAATTTAAAATCGATTTAGATCTCGTTGTAGAGGTTTGGCTACAACTTCATGACGTTTTTCGGCTCCATTCGGTGTTTTATATCCAACTGTTTCACTTATTGAGTTGCTTTATTTTAGCCCGTCCTTGACAACACCCCACCAGCAGCACCACCTCTAGCAACACCGTATAAATCTAGCTTTAATATCCAATATGGGGAAATGTTACGCATTTGACTCTGACTATCAAATGAATTTATATTTATTAACAAACAACAAAAGAACTGAAACAAATCCGCATTTTGCTAAATGCATAGCTTTATCTGATTTATATATGAATATATATATATAGTGTTTTATATTAGACACATTATTCATCGCGACAATCGAGAGGTCAGCAACTGGTATTTTTGCTTTTTAATGTAGATTTTAGATAAAATGTCATCGCTCTCATATTCACTTTTGCTTTTATTTTCGGTTTTTACCCATAAATATATCCCGGAATCTTCTAGACAGCAACAAAGCGAGTTTAAAACATTAAATACAAATTGTGGGAATCGCAAGCAGAGCAGAGTTTAATCGATAAACAAAACTAAAACATGGTTCATTAAATTTAGCTATTTTTGCAAACATTTCTAGATTGAAACTAATCAGTGAATGTAATTAAGTGATTTGTTAATTGGCTACAAAATGTTTTAAACTTAATTTGTGACAAAAAACAACAAAATTTGAAGAGATTATTGAAGTCTGCTTTTAATCGATAACTGCTACGATAACTGTTTATTAGGGGTAGTTAAAATCCCGTTTTCACCTATGCTAAAACTTTGAACTTCGATAACTTTGCCAAAAATAAAGCGATTATCGAGCGGCATACCATTTTAAACAGCATTTCTCCCCATTTTTAATACTGCATCTTTAGTTGAAAATGTTAAAAAAATAATTTTACATTAAAATTTTTGCATACTTACCCCTTTAAAATTTCTTCAAAAATTTTTTTAAATTTTTTTTTTCAAAAACCATTCTAAATGATTAGAAAATTTGTGGTGACCATGAATATATATACTTTATGTGCTCGCAAATGAGTTTTAAGCATGCTAGGGGCAGTTCAAGTCCCAAAAGTACACCCCATCTCTTATCGATAACACAATTTCTAGGGCTGCATAGTTATTGTTCGAGAAGGCACTCCCACATTGTGCAATACTACAGTGGCGCTCACTTATTTGCTTACACCAAACGCTTCAAAACGGATGAATGTTATGTACAACAGTTTGTTAAAGCGTTTAAAACTCGTCGATATCCGTTTTGATGAATGTACGTAGTACGTACACAGGTACATACATAGGTATGCTCGAATAAAGCTCTATGGTCATGTGAATACAAGCCAAGTCGAGTAAAAGAAATAAACACTCGTACAAACTGTAATAAATAGATCAAAGGTGTATATATGTATGTCTGTTCATATACTACATACAAATAGAGAGAAAAACCTGCCCACAATTAAAATACCTTCACTTTCAGTTTCATTATGCCTGCCAAAAAAATAAATGATTTTTATCTGCGTAAAGTAAAGAAACTGGAATAAATAAGAGAATTTGAATTTGAATTCGAATTTGTTGCTTTAGTTTTGTTTTGCTTGTGTTTTTTTGTTGTTTTTTGGACCAAACACCTCCGCCCAAAAATGTGGCATGAGAAACAAAACAAAAGACTCTTGACTTTACAAATTTATTGGCTTTGTTAATGTGATAGGTTTGCTAATAAGAGAAAAAAAAAACTAAAACCAAATACACTCTTGCAGCACAGACTGTGTGTGAGTGAATCACGATTTTATGCAAAACTGAATGCTTTATTTTTTTTTGTTATATGTAGTTCGTTATTCGATTACTCGATAACTGCACTGGGCACACAATTACAAGCTTGCCACATTTGTAATTTGTTATAGTTACAACTTGTTGCAGTTACCACAATTCATAGCAAACTTCCAGGAACTCTATTAGATCCACGAAATGCTCGTTTAAGAACTGAACTTTTGAATTTGGTCCTTCATCGATTTACAGTTTTAGCTAGCTAAAATAGCCTGTTAAATCCAGCCTTTTCTATAATTTAATATTATACAATTCCGTTAGACGAAAATAACAGCAATATTATAAGAGTTTTCGCTAAGAAACTACAATTCGAAATCGAATTATAGCATAACAAATTGCTAGGCGCAGCTAATTTAGCTTAATATATGTATATATAGCGTGATGTATAGCTATTATTGAACTGACATATAATGAGATTGGCTGCTTTAATACTAGTATTGTTCTATCTAAAACAGACCACTGGACATCTAAATAAATTTTTGGGTGGTAAGGTCACCATAAGTTATTAATAGACTGGATTGAGTTGAAGCTTTAGATTCCAATTCCAGAATGCCACCATAATGATGTAAAGGTCGATTGTATACCATCGTGTCCACGTATCTGTATGGATTTTCTAATGGTACGCAAGTGTAAACCCATCGAGTGTACGCCCGGTTGTGCCTGTGAAGAGGGATGGGTGCGAAAGGGTTCCAATACGGGGCCCTGCATCAAGCGCAGTAGTTGCAAACGTTGGATATTATAATGTTTTTTTTTTGGAAATTTTTTGCAATAAATTACATTGAAATAGATGAAAATTTCACCTGGCGTTGCTTCGACATTGACCTTGTTCGACCTTGGCGAGACGAGAGACTGAGCGACTGGGCGACCGAGCGTTGCAAGCCACAACAGAGCCTCATGCATTATTTCGACGTGTTTGTGCATGCATATACATGTTCAAATGCAATTTTAAGACCACAATTCACATGTGACTGACTGACAAGACAGACAGAGCGTTTTTGGAGGAAATCTCCCCGAGTTTGGCGGGTTAACAACCGATTAAGTGGCTTCAAGAGGAAAATGGCAAAACAAGTAACAAGTAAAATACCAAAATAATACCATTAAATGAACGAAAAAAATACTTGTATTCTGATTAAGTTGCTTAATTTGCCAATTACATAAAAGCGTTTGTGCAAGACTAATATAATAATAAAATATATATAAAAAAAAAGCGATAACAAAAGATTTTTCATACTTTTATGCTTGAAAATGCCAAACGCATAAAATATTCACAAGTCTACGTAAATTCTATAATAATTTTTAGTGCAAATCTAGTAATTATTTACCATAATAGCCGATGCTATATAGCATAAAAATACCAATAAAAAAATACTTGTTGGTCTTTTACTTTTTACTTAAGTAAATTGTGTGTTTGTGTGTGTGTGTGCGTGTGGAATTCCAATTGGAAACTGTCAGTTCAGAAATTTAATTACAAAATTAATAATATAAACTAATGAAAGGTATGCGTATTATCCATGGGCATACACAGCATATACAAGCATTCGTATAGCTTAGCAACAAAAAAAAGAGGCCACACAAGGCGTTCTATTATTTAATATTATGCATGTGTGTGTGTCTGTGCCTTTACGGTATTATTTTGCCTTTGCCTTTGCGCCGAAACGACAGGAAAAGACTTTGAGTACAGTTATGAATGAAACAACATGCCCAAAAAACAACTTTCTGATACGATCATCAAGCAAAGCGCGATCGAAAAACTGCCACAATTAGCCTTGGCAGATCGTATGCGTACGATATTCGTTGCATACGATCAAAGACAATTAGCAGCTCGTATACGATATTCATTCAAACACTTGCAATTAGCCTTGGCAGCTCGTAAGCAATAAACGATATTCGCTAGGCGTCGATTTACGATATCAAATGCACGCGCACACGCATGCGCACAAATACAACAACAAATATACAGCAATAACCGCTAAAAAGCAATTAGAATAATTTTATAATTATTTATAAAAATTAAAGCACATACATAGCTTTGTAAATGTGTGTGAGTGCTTATATTCCTGTTAAAACTAAATACCGTTGGCTACATTTCTCTTTCGCTCGCTGTGCTTTCAAAAGCTCTGCGCTCTAGCTTTTGAGCTGCGCTAAAGCTTTTTGGAGTTTTGAGCTTGAGTTGAAGTTGTGCGCGCCGCTGTCTTAATATTGTTGTTGTTGTCTGCTGACTGTTTGCTGACTGCAGCAACTTCTTTCGCTCTCGCCATGATTCATTTGGCCATTCCCTGCTCAATCTCTCGCTCTCGCTCTCTTGCGCTCTTGCGCTCGAACGGTAAGTAAGCTCAACTGCTTGCATTTTGTGGCTTTGAGTGTGGAAGAAAAAAGATTTTATATAGTCAGACGGGTCCGCCTAGTGCTTCAGTTTGGTGCTTAGACGCGTTGCGCGTGCTTCGAAACGTTGTGCAGCAGCAGCAGAGTTGAGTTTTTTGTGTAATCGTTTTGTGTGTGCAATTTTCAATTTTAAATTGGTCAACACACACGTTAACCGCCCCACCCCGCCCCTACGACTTAAATTGGCGGACAACAAAAACAAAGCAGCAGTTGCACTTGTACACACACACACACACAAACACTCACTTACTCTCTCTGTCTCTGTCTTTCACTCTTTCACGCACTCTCTTTCCACTCTGTATCCTGTTGTGGCACAGAAACTAGTCCTCAGTTTACACCAATGTGCACAGTGTGTTCCAAATAATACAAATCAAATATACATCAAATAGTACAAAACAAATCTAAAAAGATAATGATAGACAAAAGGACCATGTCGCAAAAGGGATTAAAACATTTAATCGGCTTAATTGCCGTCATTGCAATACTTATTACGGATTTACCAGTGGTTCATACTGTACGCATCGGTGGGAATCCCCAACAGAAGCTACGCATTAAGGGTAAGTCCAACGTTTACCAACACTACCAAATAAAATACCAATCACTGCTAAGCAGTTGACAAGTCGTATCACAATCGATCGCTTGATTAATTGCCACATTTAGATCTGTTGAAAACTTTAAACCTCCGGCAATTAAAACGATTAATGAGCCAAATCAACAGACAAACAATAGATGCGTTTTTTGCAACTTTAATGTATTCAATTCTTAATTTAATCAGAAGCAGAAAACTTAAAACTCAATTAATGTTTAACAACAAAAAATCACAGTAGTACTTCAAAGATAAGTAAATAAAAGAAAACAGGGATTTCAATATATTTTTATATATTTATATATTATATATATTTATTCTTGTCCGTTTAACTAACTGATCTCCAAAATTACAGGAGCTAGAGCTATTAAAAATAAAAGGCAGCTTCCTTAGGCTTTCGCACTTTAGCCTTTTCTTAGAGTTAAACGAACGTGGCGTATACTTAATATGCAAACGGATGTACATAGAGATACATTGTGTATACGTATACAATAGACTATATGTATTTATATATACCAAATGCCATCCAACAAGCATAACAAGTTATTAACAACACAACACGCACTCGAAAAGTGTCAATAACACGATTTATATTGCCAGGCAATGTAGTTTTCTTAAGCCGTCCGTCACTTTCCATTTATATCATCCATTAACAATCCATCCCAAAACACAATCTCCATACGAACCCCCCATAGTAACATACAATCCAATCCATTTCAATCTCAACCATTTCATGCCATGACATCGAGAAATCATTCGGAAATTCGAAATTAAAATCTTGTCAGTGCCAAAGTTCACACACAAAACAGGCCAAAATACAACAAAAATACAACAAAAATACAAAAAAAAAAACCGAAAAAATAAAAAGAAAAGTAAGCGAAATCAAAGCGAACAAAGTCTGTGAAAAGTGAAAAACAATAATTACAAAAGAAAACTAAACTAAATGAAAGTCTCAATAACATCGACAGACATATATATACACACAATACACTATTCCTTTTTGGCATTGAATTTTAGTGGGTTAAATTATTCAAATCGTTGCAAATCGTTATATTTGCTAAGCGACTCTTAACAAATTGTGTAGTGTATTCATGTGTGTGTTGTTATTGTCCGTCTGTCTGTATTGAAACTTGACATTCGCATGTCTTGGCCAAGAAAGAGAAATGAATTTGCGAGTACCGTTAGCAACAGTGGGTTCAAGACAGATGTAAACAGGTGCAAAATAAAAAAATACATATACAGATTTAAATCCATCTATCTTGCTTTAAATAAAATAGGAAGAATCGACTTAGTATTAATTAGAGATTAGATTTTGTAAGCTAAGAATTGTTTAATGTGGTTTATTAAAAGTAATTTAAGCATATTATTGTTTATTAAATATATTAGTATTGATCGTTGCTTCCTTTAAGTTTCTGTCTGCTTAAAATAATTAAAATTTGCAACTATAATCCAATTCATTAGCAGGAATACCATTAATAAGTTTGCAGTTAAGCAAACACCCGTTAAGCAAGCAGTAATTTTTTATTTTCTCTCCAACTTCTTTACTTCTACTATCAATATGCTGCTATCGCTTAACATACCGTTATTGCACAGGGTTGTAACTTAGCTTGTAACTGTAGTATTTACAGGGCTGACCAACTAAACTGTTGTGCGAACAAGGAAACAAACTCTGAGCTCAGTGATTGATTAATGTGTATATGCCATAAACCCAAACTATATGCATATTCACTTAGTATATATAGTGCACTAGATCGATTTAGTAGTAGCATTACCACTTAGTTGCACATTGACGTAATTCCACATCCGTCGGCTTGGCATGCAAATATGTACATGTGTCTGTACGTACGTTTGTACGTACATATGTAATTATTACTCAGAGTTATGAATCGGGATTTTTGGTTTGGCTTGGTTTTGCAGTATTATACCCTCTGAGGGGTATATTGGGTTTGTCAGAAGTATGTAACAGGCAGAAGGAGGCGTGGCAGACCCCATAAAGTATATATATTCTTGATCAGCATCACAAGCCGAGTCGACTGAGCCATGTCCGTCTGTCCGTCCGTCTGTCCGTCTGTCTGTCCGTATGAACAAACAGAACTCAGAGATGGTAAGAGCTACAATATCCGTTTTAGTCAGTATCGACCACATATTTAGTCAGTCAATACAAGAATCTTTTTTTTTTTCGATGCCACGCCCCATTCGCCCACAATAAGCGTAAAACCAGACATACCTCGGAAAAAATAGAGGTTTTTTGCGAATATCTCGGTAACTATGGCACCTAGGGACACCAATTTTGGCTTGCAGGTTGCTAGATGCAATATAAAGACAATGCCATCAAAGTTTTTTGGATGCCACGCCTCCTTCGCCCACCCCAAGCAAAATTGCGTTGTAACTTTGCAAGCGGCGGGCTCACTTATTTCTTAACGTATAGTTTTGTAACTTAGCATTTATTTGCAGACAAATAATATCAAACGATTGTGAAAATTTCATTAAAATCGGACTATAAATAAAAAAGTTTCTTAAACAACGAAAATCGTTACATTCAAGCAAGGCATAGCCACGTGCACACAAGCAACGAAAACGAATAACGTGTGAGCGAGATAGACATACAAATATGTGTGCATGTTGCAGCAGCTACTCCAATTGGAACTCATATAATTGGAAACGAAGCTCAGAGGGTATTACACGGTCGGCATGCCCGACTGACATTTCTTTCTTGTTTTTTTCTAGTTACTTGCCAAAGAAAAATGAAAATTGTCCGTGGGCAATTTTAAAAGTTGTTTAGTTTTGCTTAGTTTTTTTTTTTTTTTTGCGGTTTATTATGAGTATTTGCTAAGTTTGCATACAAGTTTATTATGTATGTATGTGTGTGTATGTAAATGGACCACATTCCTGCTGACCCAAAGGATGTAATTGTGTTGTGAATGTTATGCACTAACCACTTTTTAATTGCACTGAAAAATGTACTCATTTGGCTGCAGTGAAAGCTGGGCAACTGAAAAACTGGGTTCGGTTTCCCTAAGGCATCAAATTGTCAACGTTTTTTTAAGAGATATACGTATATAGTTTTATATATATATATATATATATTTATATACAAATTTTTCAATGCCCCTCGTCGTTCTAATGTCAATCGTATTTTAATTTTGACATTTTGCGCTGATTGGATTATTAGAAAATATTTTTAAAAAATATTTAGATGTATGTGCAAAACTGGCGGCTTTCTGGCAACTCTGCTCTCTGTGGTAGAATTGGCCACACCCCAAAAACTAAATCAAAACTGCAATCGACGCTAAACAACAATGGCGACTGCACTGACTGCGACTTGACTGCGACGCCGACCGCAACAGCGACAGCGGCAAATGCTCACGTTTGTCAAAATTGGCTTTGATGGCAGCGCGAAAACGAAACAACAACAACAAACAACAACAACAAAACCCAACTAAAATCGAACGCCACAGCAATATGGGTGTAATTATTATAAAATAAAAATCAAACTAAAATCTCTGTCGGCAATTTACTCACTCTTAATTTCCTGTATGTATGGCGACACACTAACGGCCAGACAAATATGTACAGATATCCGCAACAGACATGGCAAAAACGTTTAGAGTAGGAAGTTACACCTGTGTGTGTGTGAGCGTGTGCGTGCGTAGAGCTCATAAAAGGTTCATTATTATATAGAGTAACAACTATTTATACCCTGTGCTCAAGCGGTATGGGGTATTTTAATTGTTTAACTGTTAACGCTTGCGCCGCTTTAAGTATGTAGCTGGAAGCAAGCAGTTTATTGCTTTAAGAACTGCTTGCAGCAGACAATACAGTCATGTCGAAAATATTAAGAACACTAGGCCACAAAGAATATGCCAAAACAATAAAAATGCGAATTTCAAGTAGAAAAATCTATGGAATTCTGGTCAAAAATGATAAAACAAAATAATAGACAATATTTTATAATAAATTTCCAGATTCTGTACTGAATTATTTTTAGAATTTGCAGAATTCTTTGCTCTATAACATCATTCTGATACAAATTTAGCATTTTAAGCACAAATATCTGGTTAATATCTCCCTTTTAAATGCTGAATCATTTGATTTAAGAAATAAAAAATTTATATAATTAAATACACATTAAGAATTTGTAGACTTGAATTCTGCATTTGGTGGGGAACCTGAAGCCGTATACTTGATATGCGGCTAAAAGCAAACTGTTTTAGCTGGACTTGTGACTTAAATACAAGTATTTATAGTAGGTAAAAATAGCTGCTAACTGAATAAATATGAAAGTATGTATGTTAGCATGTATGTACACATGCCAAATTCAGATACAAATTCAATTTCAAATTCAAATTCCAAATGCAAACCCGTTGAACCCGTTGCAAAAAAAAACACAGAAAAACACACACAAATCTATAGCTGAACTGAAACTGAAACCGAGAAACTGAGATACATATTTTAGCAGAGAGGTGCACACACAAACCAAAACAAAAACCCAGGCAAATGTCACGTTCGGAGTTTTTTGTTTTTTTCACTGGGTTTTTAGCTAAAAATTCGCAAAAAAGAAAGAAAAAGATTGCAAAATATATAAGGCACATTAATGCGCTAAACATACGTAAATATTTGCATACATTGATTGAATTTATGTATTTCGATCAAGTTTTGATGCTGTCATTGCCAAGAATAAGTGATTATAGGTTTAAGTTTAAGCTTTAGCTAATTACTTTAAAAAGTCCGCTCAGTTCCAATGTGCAGGATTAGGCTTAAGCAGCAGCTAAAACTCGTTCCACATGCATTCCACACACACACGATCCACAAGCGACTCACATAAGCTATCTAACGATTTCGCTACCATCCGATAAACTCTAAAAATTATACAACCTAAATGTTTAAACAATAGACCGATTGCCAAATGTTTATAAACTTTTTCTTTTAATAACTTTGCGTTTAAAATGCACTAAAAATTTGGAAAAATTTTATATAAAGGAGATCGACAGGTTTTTTTTTTGCGAAATTTATGCAGAGTGTTAGATAGAAACTGGGTCAAAAGCACGCAAAATTTATTAATTCCTTTTTGGTAGCGAAAAATAATATACATATAGCCATGTTATATGTGCATTTTAAGTATCTATCTGTCTATCTGTCTGTCTGTCTGTCTGTCTGTCCTTCTATCTGTCAGCGGCAAATTTAATTAGCATTGCAAACTGATTTTGATTTTTTGGCGAATTTGTGCAAAAATCAATCGGCTAACGCTCACCGCCCGCCCTTCTTTTTTTTTCGCGGTTGAAGCCAATGAGGCAATACCCTTGTGCTTCAAAATCTAGCTAATAAATTGCCAAATTGTCAAATATTGCACAAATGTATTTTAGCCCATAAACAGCTAACGGCTAATAGCTAACAAAACCGCAACAACCTTGATACCTGTCTATATAAACAATGATAAACTACGCCACTTTATGACAATTTTCGTTTTCATTTCCATTTCTCATAATTTTTTTTAAATTTTTTTTCGCCTTTTTGGCAAAAAACACGCGTTGATGATTGTGTCTCATTAACACTTTGGTTTTCGGTTTCTGCCGCTTTTAGCCAGCTTCCCACTCTTTCCTTGAGTTGGCCAGGTGGCAAGCTAGAGAAATGATCATTAAATGCATTTGCAGTTCAGTTCAGTTCAGTTCAGTTCAGTTCTCAATACTTGGCAACATCATAAATAATTTGGGTCAGAAAAATACAAATACAAAATACTCAATGGGTTGTTTTTTTTTCTTCGTTTTTTTTCTTTTTTTTTTTAATGCAGCAGCCGCAAAAACACGACACAAACTAGTTAACGTCGTATCTGCACATAAATAAATAAATAGTTGAAGTTACAGACTGACAAACGGACGGACAGACAGACACACAGACATGTGCAGCGTGTACACGTACTTATAAGCGCAACTGTTAGCTAGTAAACTGTAACTGTCAACAGAGTTGCCAGAATTTCCATTAGATTAAATAGCTAAATTGCTACAAATAAATAAAGTATGCAAATTTATATAGCAGCTAAATACGGAAATGTCTCTTTTTCTTAAATTTATTAACAGTCTTGAGCTCAAATAAATTCTTTAGAAACTTTATTTTGTTGCTAAAAACTTAAGGCAATACTTTTATACAGTAGTCTACTGTTCAATTGACAAATTGTACTTCTTTTAAATCCATTAAAGCTACAAATTGCTAACAAATAGCATTTTTCACACATTATCCAGCTATAAATTCGCTAAATTGCTATAAAAAGCTATATACAAAGTCTAAAATGCAAATTTCTAATGCAGATAAGTGCGGAAATGTTCTCATATTTATTAACAACAGTTTTATAATGAAATAAATTCTTAAAAACTAAATTTTATGGCAAAAACCTTAAACAACTTATTTATATATAGAAGTTTTACTGCTTTTAAATCTATATAACTAGCAAATAAAATTTTTTCACAAATTTTCTAGCTATAAATTAGCCAAATTTGCCACACTGTGTGCAGGCAAAATGGAACAGAAAACTTGTTGAGGCAAAAAAGCGAATAATGTTTTGGTTTTTCTTTTTTTTTTTTGTATTGGCCAAAAACTGTTGCTGTTGTTGCAAATGAAGTCGGCTTTAAGCGCGACCGCAAGCCAACTTAAATCGAGTCGCGTTGAGCTACAGATTGAGATACAGTCAACGGGGAGAAGGGTTGGGGGGGGAGGAGAGTTACATACAACCTGAGACCAACTCTATGATTACAGTGGGGCAAATTCTTGTGGCTAGCAGCATACAGTGGTGCGCAATAATGCCCTCCCCTAATGGAATGCTGTCAATTTGACACCTACTTATAAAATAAACCTACTTAGCTTTCGTCAAAACAATTAACTGACTCACTGTATGCGTAAGCGACCCTTTCGCTTTGGAACGCGGAAACTCCACTCTATGGAAGCCACACAAAAGAACCACAGAAGACAGTTCATTTGTTCATTTGATCTGCATTTTGATTATAATTTTTTTTTTGTCGATTCGCGTTGCACAGCTCAAATAAAGCTCACAACACTTCTATTGTTAGTTAGCGTCTAATAAAACTAATACAAAAAACTAAGCTGTCTATTTTTTATTTTTTATTACACAGTTTGTCAGTTTAACAGTGATGTAAGTTAGTTTGTATGTGTGTGGTTATTTGACTGTCACACAACTTTCTCAAATGTCTGCATATTTAAATGCCTAAAAGGATTAACTTTCATATATCTATCATACAAGCATCACACACATCACATCCATTAGTTATGAAAGTAACAACTTTCATTCAATGTCCACACATTAAGCACAAATGGACTTGTAGCTTAATATAAACGCAAAAAGAATGGCATTTTGTTTCGTTAAGCTTGTCACTGGGCTCAATTTAGCTGTCCGCCACTGTATGACAATTAGAAAATGGCGAAAAGTGTGGTGAAATTCTAGTGGCAGCCTTACTGTCCATACTGTGGTGAAAAAGTGTGTACACATCCTTAAAAGCTTGTCCATACTGTGGTGAAAAAGTGTGTACACATCCTTAAAAGCTATGCAGTGCTGCCAGACTGTCACACCAATTGGCTCACTGACATTACAAAATTCTGTTGCAGCTAATTGAGAACAAATTCTTTATGAAATTAGCATATTTCTCATCGATGCGCTGCACGAACTGCTGAAAATTGATTTTACCTAATTATGTTTGACCTAGCTTGCAGCTAAATGCTGTGTAATAATCACGATAAGTCCCAAAGATTACTCAATTTCTCAGCTTACCAAATCGTACGCGTACGATAACCAAAAAAAAAAAAGAAAAAGAGACAGCAACAACGTGACCAGGAAGTTGTTGTTGTTGCTGTTGCTTTGTCCATTGTAGAATGTCGGAGGAGAATGGGGCCATTGTTGCCAACCACACGTAAAATTGTGTGTGACAGGCAAATACCCTTTCAATAAGCCAGACACAACACACAATCAAAATTAAAAGATTTTGAAAGCATTTATTCAAACGGATTTAACTGTTAAACGCTTTTTTGACCAGGGACAGCAGCTGTACGTATGTGTGTGTGTAATAGACAATCAAAGTACAAAGCGAGTGTTGCCAACTATCCCAAAACTGAAAGGGAAACGGAATTTGTGCATAATAAATTGATACACTCAGCGAAAACGTTGAAACAAAATTAAGACATTCACACAAATACATATACATACACATATATGTTGTGTGTTTTTTCTAATTTCTCACAAAATCATTAAATATTTTTACGACTTTAGCGTTTTAAGTGGTTTTTAAATGCTTCGACAAGAAGTCACAAAATAAAAAACATAGATTTTGCACACAACTACTACTACCATTATATAGTAGTAGACATGTAAATCTTTCAATTAAGTTGATCAAATTTAAGCGGCAATTAAATATGCATCATCATGCAGACAAACATACAAACCTACATACACTTGTACAAATTTATGTGTATTTGTAGATCCGGTACACAGACAATTGCACTGCAAATTCACATGATTATAAAACAAACAGAAATTTTAAAGAGGCCAAAAACAAAATCATAACATTTTTTTTGAATGAATGCGTCGGTTTGTTGCGCAAATGAACCAATTTAAATAAGAATGCGAACACAACAACAACAACAACGCTTAATTGTGGGAGAAAAACCTATGGAAAAAGAACTGAGCAAAGGATGTGGTATTTACGTATGTATATACATAAAACTGTAATGCCGTTAGCTTAAAGTTGAATTACTTTAAAAATTGAAAACATTTTAAAATTGAAAGCGTCTCAAATTTCGGGGTCAAAGTTTGTATATTCCATACAAAAAACTCTAATTACCTTCAATTCATTCCAAAATCTATTTTCTAATGATTTATTGAGCAAAAACATATTGAAAGCGCTTAATGTTCTAAAGTCTTTGTTGAAATTTGAATGGTTTTTGATTTTTTTTTTTTTTTGAAAGGTCAACTTATGCATAATAATATTTGGCAAATTGCTTAACATAAAAGTTGACGGGTGTGGCCGATATTTCATATACTTATACATATACATATGTATTAGTATATATACTAGAACAAACCTTAGCTGTTATAAGACGTAAACATGCAATACAAGTAATTTATAATTAAAGCAGCCGTTTATAATCAAAAACACGAAAGCGCGCTCAAAAACTTGGCTTGGGAAAAAATATGAAATGAATATAATACGATAATCATATAACGAATAGCGAATCATACTCAATAAAACCAGAGAGATATATAACCTTGAAAAGCAATCTAATTTAGATATTTCTTGTACATATATATTTATGCATATTGCATACTTAATAAATTCATACATAGCATCGAGTATTTTTTGTATTTATTTTTTTTGCAAAATGCAAAATTCAATCATTTTAAATATGCGCGCAAAGTCAGTTTGCAATTATTTACTGTCGAAAAGTTGGGCATTAATTTAGGCACTAATTTGATCAGCATTCCACATTTGCCAAATGCATGCAAAACAACCGCACAGTGTATGTACATGCATGTGTATTAGTACATCAAAGAAAAAGTAAAGTATGAAATAACTGTTAAATGCAAATGTGGTCACCGAGCGGGTTTCACACACAAACACACACTTGCATAGCGATCGCTGTCTCTGTCTCTCTGTCTGCTGTTACTTTCATATACATACCCTGTAATAAGTAATAAATAATGGGCAATAAACAAATGCCACACTAAAAGGTATATTGCAGTCGCATACACTCACCAAATTTCACTTGTATAAAAAGCAGACACGTTAGCAACAATTAAAAGCCAGCAAACACAAAACAACAGTAACAAAAATAGAAAAAAAAGTAATACATACATATGTATATATGTATGTTTGTAGCAGCTGCAGTGCTCTGATTTGTTTAACGGTTTTTATTTTTTCTTTCGCTTCTTTCGCTTTTATTTTTGTTTTTTTTTTGTGCACACACACGTTGAGAATTCTCTCACACTTAGTGCCAATCGTATTTCCATTGAGATTGCCCGTCTCAGTCACAGATCTGGAGCAAATGATATCAACAGACGTTTGCTCTAATTTGACTTCTTTTTTTTTCTCTTCGCAATTTTCACAAATTAGAAACTGCTTTGCTTAACTGCTTGTTTGCGCGCGTAGTCAAAGGGCAAAGCGCGCACGTTTGTGCTGCTCGAGAGTAAGCGAAACAACTAGCTGTGTGCTTTAGGCGTTGCCACACTCTCGCTGATCCTGCAATTAAAAAGGGAAATTCCTAAAGAGTTGCCAGACTGCATGCATGTCATATACAAAAAAATATTTCATCAATCGATTGAACTTATTGATACTGAAATTAGGAATGTGGATTTGCAATTATGCTATTAACGACAACGACAACAACAACATAAAAACCGGTTAATGTGCAGCAGCACTAGCAGCAGCATAGGCATAGATATATGTATAAATTGTCTAGACAGTAAGTATAACGAGTTCACAATTACATACAAATACTATGTCGTTCTATGCATGAAAGATTCAAGCTTGGGCAATCAGGCTGCGTGCGAACCTGTTGCGAACCACTGTGCTCGCTACTCGGTTTATGCGCAGTACAAATTTGCGAAATCACTTAATGTGCAGCTGTCAAAAAAGTTTATACCTTAAGCTCATTTACTTGAATTCATCAACTGTGCGACGCATAAACGTTGCCAATCGAAATTGGCCGCAAGCAGTGCAACGAAAGTGCTTCTCTGGCGCTGCTGGTGGCAACTTGGCTAGTGGCAAGTGGCAAGTGGGCCAACAACAACAACAAAAACAGCTGCAGCAACCATTTACCAGCTAGCCAGCTTCCCTGCTGCCGTCTAAAGCAACTTGGCCAAGTTGTGTGGTGTTCCCGTTAGTAGTGTGTATTCACTTATAACCCAAATTGATTTGTGGCAAAGGCCCAAACTGGGACTAACTGGGGCAATAGCGAGCTTTTTGCACCACTATACAAATATATATAGCTGCTTCCTGCTCTCGTTTCCAATGCGATTTTGATGTATTCATTTAGTGTTTTTTGTATTTTATTTCTTGATTCACACATTTAATTGCAAAATTCAATTTCGACAGTTTTAACAGCTTAGTGCGGAGTGAGCTTTTCTAATCAAGTGTCAATTAAATAGCGAGCTTTTTGCACCACTGTACAAATATATATGTATGTAGCTGCTTCCTGCTCTCGTTTCCAATGCGATTTTGATGTATTCATTTAGTGTTTTTTGTATTTTATTTGATTTCTTGATTCACACATTTAATTGCGAAAATTCAATTTCGACAGTTTTAACAGCTTAGTGCGGAGTGAGCTTTTCTAATCAAGTGTCAATTAAAAGATATATGTACTGAACTGTGAGTACAAGTTTGTTTGCTGCACGTCCACACATTTCATTTAGCCACTGTGTTGTTGTTGGCCTGTGGTCAGAACGGTAAGTATGTACGTGACGTTGCCACCATGTTGTACGTATATATTTGGGTCACAAAAATATTGGTCTTGCTTTGCTTTTAACTTGTTTTGCGCAAAACTATTTCATTTCATGATTTCGCAAGTCAAGCAACAGCGATTTGTCATGTGTATAAACGGAATTTCTATATTCGTTAGCAGCATACTTGTCCGTAAGCTGCGGACTACCCTTAATTAATCATATAAGCAGAAGCAGAAGCGTTGCCAGATGCAGCACAATTTTCGCAAGCTGCAGACTGTTCTTTATGTTAATCGATAACTTTAAGCATAAAACGATCAATTTGATTGCGCAGCTTTGCAGCACCATCCTTGATCGATAAACGATGCAATCTTAATCAACGTTGCCAATGCATTGTTGCATTGTTTAGGTTTTGCTCTCCAGTCCCTTTTAGTAGTCACTTGACCGTGGGTCAACATTGATTGCGATTGGAACATTATTTCGTTTACATTTTGAATATTAAATCAATCTGTCTATAATTTTAGCCAATAACTTTAGCAGTAATTACAACTCAATGCCATAACATTCTGAGTGAATTGCATTCCTGCTGCAAACCTGAACATACCATTGAGTTAACATACGATACACTACACTACAAAATACACAACAAGCTCTCGTTTTCGTATCTCTTAATTGAACATGGCACCCATGGCATAGCATGGCACTTAGGCAAGCGCTAATTAGTGCTAGTCCAGTAGTTGATTTTAATTGAACTGCTTTTAAATCTGGGCTCATATAACAGTGGTAGTTTATATGGCTTTATATGGCTACATGTGCTGTTTTTGGCTTTGCTAAAGGTGCTATATAATCTCTATCCCAGCCCCAATCTCAATCTCAATAGTACATATATGATATATCCCAATAGCAATCGAAACAATCTAACAACATTTTTGTTTGATTGCCACAACACGCAATAAAAATGGCGCAAAAACGGTTTCAATTTGGTTTTTTTTGGGAATCTTGCCAAATTTTTGTTTATTTTTTGTACAATTTCCAGTTGCTATTAGCGGCTCACCTTTTTTTTCCAATGGCTTTCATTTTCAATTTCGATTTCTTTACTCCTATTTCTGCGCCCGTTATAAACATTTTTAAATTACAACGAAAATTACTAACAAAAAAATAACACAGGCCTAAAAACGGTTTTCGCTTATTTGTGCTCTGAGGCTATATGTATAATTTTCCCATCACATAATTACAGTGAGTACAGTCAGTCAGTGTACAGTGTACACTCCATTGGCGGCAAAAGACAATCAATGCTTTGAAAATTATAAAACATATTTCGAGGACTGAGGCTACAAACGCATGCCGTGCAGAAGAAAACTGAAAAGAAAAACAAAAACAATAACAATAACAAAACTTCATCATTACACAACTCCGTGGCCCGTGGAAAATAAAGTTCAATAATTTCCGTATCGCATGAAAATGAAATTAATCAAAGTAATTTCACATTTGTCTTTTTCGCATTTTCCTCATAGCTGCTGTAATGCTGCTAATGCGTAGAATGTTATTGATAACTCGATTGCCTCGAATTTCAGTTCGCTGGGAACTAGAACAAAAAGTTAAAAGCTCAGTTTAGAGTGGCGAGTGAGTGTTAAAAGAGTGAAAGGTATTTAGCAGCCTAACAAGAAAAAAAAAAGAAATCAGACACTTTCTTGAGCAGGTCAAATAAATGTAAAACAAGAGATCATTCATTTCCCTTTCACTTGATATACCAAGCCAGCTACATGGCTAGAAGAGTCTCAACGGATAAGATAGACAGATAGTTAGATAGAGAGCGTAAAGTAACTGTAACACATTTGGAACAGTAGTCGGTAGTAGTCGCCTACACTAAACTAAACTAAACTAAACTACACAAGTAAGTAGTAAGATGACTTGTTAACAGACAGATGTATAAATAAATTTAACACACGCCAGCCAATTAAAAACAAAAGAAATAAAAATAAAAATTCGAATTCAACGGCAGAGTTGGAGAAAAAGCATCTAAATTGTGAAATCTGTTAGGCTCAACAACAACAACAGCAACAACAACAACAACAACAACAACAACAACAACAAGCAACAACATCAACATGAAAATGAAATTAAATGCTCATAAAAAGGCAACGCAATGAGACCGTAACGATAATACCCCTTCAGCCGTCCGTCCGATCATCATCTTTTATTTTGGAGGAGGAGGAGGAAACCGCCTTCTCCCCCACCACCTCTCTCGCCTCTTTCAATTGTTAGGCAGGGCAAACCGAAAAAAAAATAAAATCAAATGAAAACTGAATGAAAAACCCGAAATGAAACTCAACTCAATGCAACACAGATTTGCCGGCTTTAAAGCTGCTCTAACCTGCAGCTTTGCAACAAATATCTAACTGTGTCCGCTCGTGCGGCTCCAAAATGCTAAAGCTTCAGAGCTTCAAAGACAAGACATCAAGTTGAGTCTCAAACTCAGCTCAAGTCAAGATTTGAACTTAACCCCAACCCCGAAATGTGAACAAATTATAGACACACACACACGTCGTATCAGTTTTTTTTTGGAGTGCAAAAAACAAAACAATGCAAAAATCAACATAATTCACATTATTTCTATTTATATATACATATATATTAGACAAAAAACGCCTAGCTGCCAAACTCTGAATTTTCATGCATGCAAAACTTTAATTGGAGTAACTCAATTTGGGGAATGCCATTACTAAAACGTATACGTTATACGTTTGCTAGAGTTGAGCGAGCTGTTAATATTTGTTACTTAAAGTAACTGTGACTATAATTCTATATGGAATTTATGGAATACCACTACGTTGCGTTACTTATCACAAAAATATTTTTAAAAGTAATTGTCACAGTTAGTGACATTTGTCACTGTGACATATCGCTGCTCAACTCTAGATTTGTGCTCAAAACGTATTCAGATGCTTTGAATGCCTTTTGGCTTTTTTTTCACATACCCGTAAATTAATTGCAGCGTCTGTGTTGCATGCAACAGCCAAACAACTTGCAAATGCTGCTGCTTGCTGCCTTTAATTTCATTGTTTTTGTTGCACGGTTTTGCGGTGGCAAAATTTTGCGATCGTGTCGCCGCTATCGCCATCTCTTTTCAGCTAATTGTCAGGCCATGCGTCGCCGACGTCGCCATTGTTTTTTTTTTTTGTCTTCTGTATTTCACATTTTCTTTATTACTTTTTGGCTATTTTTTGGTTGGTGCTGTTTTGTTTTTTTTTTTTTTTGGTTGATTTTTGATATTTTGGCGCAATTTTGTGCACGTGAATGGAACACCGGCCACCGGCACGGTACAATACACTGCACGCTGCACAGTTGCCAATTTCATAGACTGAAAACACAACCGCAGCAACAACAACAACGATCACTGCAAAAACAATGAGTTGCATTTACGTATGAACAATGCGGAAGACAATTGGCCATATTCCTAAAGGCATTTGGTCACTAAGTGAAAGGTATTCCCCTTAAAAAAAAATATTCACATACATATGCATTTGTATTAGATTTTCGGCATTATTAATAAGCACAAGTAATTAAGCCAACTGCGCGTGTAGCGGCATTTTACAACACTGCATGCTAGTACTTTGCTTTTCACCTTTCACCACACTTGCAGCTAGCAGCAGCTGTTTAGCTGGACAGCTTGTTAATTAGTTTCGGCAATCAATAAATAAAACTACATATATAATTAATGCCCCAACACCAACAACATGTGACGTGTTTCGCGCGTCTTCTTCGTTAGCATTTGCCGTTAGCGCTTAGCCCTGAACTTGACTCGTAACATCAAAACACGATAAACCGAGACAAATAAAACGAGCAAAGCCCACTCACAAATAAGCATGTGTGCGTGTGTGAGTGTGAGTGGAGATGACAATGGGCATAATAATCCCAAAATAAAGTGTGGGGAGTTATAGACGTTAGCGGGCAGCAGCAGAGAAGTCAAAAGTTCATTCACAGTCGTTGAATGAATGAATGAATTTCTGGAAGCATAGTATTTCTTTGTAAACACATTTCTATAAATTTGTGTGCGTATGCAAATTGATCTTCAGCTAATTTATGTGTATGTAAAGCTGCCGTTCATTTCCATTTACAACAGCTCAGATTAGACAGCTGAATGCAGCATACAACATTTACGAAAAAAAAAACTGCACACAAAAAAAAGTCACAAAAAAAAGCCACAAAAAAATATGTATTTCTACATTCGTTGTCAAAATTTTGTTGCATTGTCTGCTGACTGACTTGACTGTCTCTTCTTCTTCTATTTCCAAATTTGTGTACAAAACTGCTGCTCAACTGCTGCTCAACAGTTACGTAGCGCAAACATTGTGCATCTTTTATTGTGGCAATATTTTAAGTTTATGATGGCAATAGTTTTAAGTTTATAGCGGCTATATATATATACACAGGTGGCACATACATGTTTATTGCTTTATTACTTACATATTTAGATTTATGTGTGCTTTTGTGCAGATGAACAGCAATTTACCACACTTGGTTATCGATACATTAAACTCGATAGGTGTCCTTTGGCCAGCTGGATTATGCTGGGTGCACACTGTGAGGCAAGGCTTTGCTCAATACATTGGAATGTGTTTGTTCACACTTTTATGAATTTGCTAAAAAACTGCAAACGCTGCTGTCTCATTCATTCACGTTTTTACATAATAGTTGTTTAGATGGTATTTCATTAATCTTGTAATTTGTCTTATCCATCATTTTGACCCTTTACTCTCTTGCTCCACATAGCAATAAGCAGCTGACTGACCGACCGACCGATCGACCGCACCCTTCAATTGATATCAGGTCGAGGTTACCTAATATAATTGTGATCATAAACACATATTTCAAACTACCCAGCATACCGAAAATCCTCCAGTCTAGTGTACAAAAGCATTCAATCAGCTGTGGTTGTCGCTCAAATGAAATACAGAAGGTCGTGAATATTTCAATTACCCTACTTTTATGATATGGATATGGCCCCTTCTAATCGGAATGGCAGCCAAAACCGTTTACAAGTCAAGAATGTGAGCAAAAGTCATATGACAGCCCCAAAAAAACTAATGGAGCATAGGGATTACGGTATAACTTGGCATTAGGGAAGTGTATAATAATGGTGCATATACACTATACTTATTTTTTAATGCTACATTTGTAATTGGTCATACGTCAGTGGAAAGTTTGTTAGTTAGTTAGCTGCAATTCCAAAATTTAAACAATGGCACAAGACTCACACTCCGGCAAACAAAAGGTAACAAGCGACATCAACCACATCAAAGAAATGATATAAACTGGCAAATATATATAATATTTCATAACACCAACTGTGGAAAGTCGTTAACTTTAGTTAAGCTAAAAACAATTGACTAAGCATTTTGGTAAAAAAGTTTTTTATATAAAGCCAGTTAAAATAAAAGTTATTAAGTCAAGCTGAAAGAATGTAGGCAAAATTTATTTGATCATTAAAAGTCACTACTGCAGCAGTGATGTGGGGTAAACGTGACTTTAGTTCGCCAGTCCTAAGTTATCGATAATTTTATGTGTTCTAAAACTAAAATGGTGGGCGTGTACTTTGTAGCAGCACTGTTGCTACAATATGACTCATGCAGAATTTGAATGCTACACTTTTTATGAGCTCACATTTATTATTTTTTTTTTTTGCGCAGCTTTAAGTTAAAGTGAAAGTTCACTTAAGCAAAAAAAAAAAAAAAGCCGCAAGGCGACGGAGGCGCCACCAAACTCATTATGACCTTGCTGTGTCTGCAATCAAAGTGGACAAAGCAAAACAGTGTTTGTAGTAATACTACTACTGCCAAACAGTAACAATAGTAGTAGTAACAGTAATAGTAATAATACTAGCCATAATAATAGTAATAGTTATATAGTTGGTAATAGTACTAGTAACAAAACAAAAACAAAAACCAGTTAATAATAAGCAACACCGTCGTATGTCGATGGTAATATTGTGCAATAACCTGGCATTACGAACACAATTAAGTTACAACCTCAACCTATGCCGCCAATTGGCTGGAACGTGAGCGCATTTCTCATAAAAGCAACTCAATCTGACCATAACCTCAACGCCAGCTTAAAGTCGAGCATCCAAAGACATCCAACATCCACTTCCAGTTACAGTTTGCACTCAAAGTGTGACCAGCCCACTTGAAAGTGCATAATGGCCGTAATAATCAAATTTGACGCTCCTGATTGAAGCCATGTCTTTATCAAACAAACTAAGCCTAATGAATACTTAACCCCTGGACGAGATAATTTCTAAGAAACCGAAAAAAAAAAAAAAACTTAAATAAAATAGATTGATTGTCTAATTCACTTTCACTTTGCCAGTTTACAAATCTATTAAGATTTATGACCGTTCCACAAGCTTACATACATACATATCATATACTGAGGTCCGGCTTGAATGTGTTTGGCTTTGTTTGCAAACTCGTGCTCCGCTCACAAAAAAACTAAGGCAACAATCAGGGCTGGTTGACTGGGAGGCGGCAGGCAGCAGGGAGCAGAGGGCCAGGCTTGGAGTAGCGCGAAACATACAACATTCAAATTTTGTTTGTACGAAATGAGAAACTAAAAAACTGAAAAACACACGCTGTACTTTCCACAAAAAATAAAAAGCAAAAAGCAAAAAAACTGAAAACTGACAAGCCCTCTCTGTTCACTTGCCGCACTTAAAGCCGAAGAAGTCAAAAACAATGACACAATGCTTTAATAAGTATAAACAATAATTAATTTTAATGTTGCCAAATTAGAGCGTCAGCAAACAAGACGACAAAATTACATTTTTAAAGTAAAAATAACAAAAAAGCAGTAATTATAAATCTTCAAAAAACAAGTAGAAATAAAAAGTGCAGTCAGCGATGCATATGATGAAGAGACGATAACCGATAAAAATGTTTGTATGTAGTATTTTTTGAACTCATATTAGTATTTAAAAGCTGTTTCTAATGCAGCCCTCGTTTATTGCAGCCCAACTGGCATGTCCAGGGTGTAAAGTGTACATATGTTTATGCGCTCCTGCTGAAGAAACTTTTTGTATGCATGTGTACACACTTGTTGTGTGCAATTTATTTTGTAGTCGGTGTTGAGCTAATTAATTTGTTGCCCCATTGCCTACGAGCAGCAGCAGCACTCTGTTTTAGTGTCGCTAATTATCCAACAGAGTTGAGTTTTCGGTTTCATTGTGAAAGTGAAGCAGAAAAAAAACTAAACAAAACAAAACAGACCGAGATCGAGACACAGGCACGGCATATGCATAGTAAATACTTAGAGCAGCAAAAACGAGCCGCAATGGCGAGTTGACTAAATGTGATTGCTAACGCGTGCATTGACAATATGTATGTACATATGTGCATGTATATATTGATAGCTGTTTCTTGTTGGTTATTGCCACCTGACACAGCTCTAGCATCGGCAAAACAGCAACAACAACAACAGAAACAACAGCAACGACAAAATCAGCACAGCTGCAATAGCAAATCGTTAATCAATTTCAGTCAGGTTGCCAGTGTATCCACACACAAGTGCATAAATAGAGATCGTTAATGCCAGACAGATAACCAAAACTCGCATGCACTTTAAGCACACTTGGCTTAGCTCTTGGTCTGATCATTATGCCCTTAATACTTTTGCTTTCTTCTTTTTTATGTTTTCTGCTTTTTAATTTTTGCCAAATGCATTTATTTAAATTGCATGCAAAACTCACCGCACATGGCGCATAAGTTTTGGTCTAGAATAATAGTGGTATGCCCTTACTTTATTTATGCAGTTACTCGATTAATTTGAGCAATTTAAATATATTTAAGAACACTTAGTATCTATTTAACAGGTAAATGCATTAAATCATTTCTGCATTACTTTAAAAGCATTAATACTGTATTAAGCGAGGGTATAGTTAATCATTTTTAAGTGTCTAGGTCGTTCCTTATCTTTATACCCTTATATGTTTACCTAGCACTCTATTCAAACACTCTAGTAAATATTTCCAGCTTAATTTTAATGAAAATTTAAGAGACACTAAAGAAATATCTATTTCCGGAATGGAAGCTATCTAATTTAGTAGTATGGAGCACTGGTTGGGCAGTTAAAAGTAATTTTCATAATATAAATTTACATATGTAAGTACGTGAGTGTGTGTGTGTGGTTGTAATCGTAAAGTGGACGATAAACTTGGGTGTTGCTACAGTCATTTAAGTCAAGGTCGACACAGCGGCAGCGGCGATATTGTTTATAGATTGAAAAACAAAAGTCCATTATACAAAAAAGAATAAAGTTTTCGATTGGAAACATTCCATTGTATGAATCAATTATTATTTGACTTGCACTTTTCAGTTTAACAACGAATGTATTCAAGAATAACATGTACATATGCATACAAAAATACGATTATTCGATTATGCGCTGTCTGGCTTTCTTTCATCTTATAGGATCATAGGTCCAATTATGGTTATATGTTTTGTTTTAAACGTACCTTCGTTTACATGTAAACAATGTACGTTTTACAGACTGAGTATGTAGGCCAGCAATTGTTGTTAACACACCCACGCTAGTTACAAACAGTGCCACATTTGGCCAATGCCAAAAATCAAGCTTCAGACACTAAAGCGACGGTATAAACTAACTGAGCTCTTGATACTTGGGCCGGAAAAGTCATTAAGAGCACACAAAATTTGGACGGTAAAATGACCTTCCATGAACAAAAAAAAAAAAAAAAAAAAAAACCAAAAACTCACACCATTTCGGCACCAAAGTTCTATGTTAATGTTATTCGCACCATTCGCAAATTCTTGAAATGTTTATAATACAAATTTGGTAATAGTTAGTCGGTACTTGTATTTGTTCTGTACTTGCTTGCTGTTTAATTTTCAATTCCGATTCCGTTTCGGATACGCTTTTTGATTCAATCTCAAAGCTGACCGACCGCCCGCCCGCCCAATTAAACAACTGTCCATACATGTGTAAAAACAATTTAAATTGATCTATTCTCTGTGCTCTACTCGCCATAATGACTTGAATTAAATGCTGTTCTTTTAAGTTAAGAACTTGCAAACGGGTTTTTTTCAAAGACAAAACTGCATAGAAAATTAGCATCCGTTTAGATTATTCCACGATTTTGTCGCCCAACTGTCATAATGAGGATATGTCCGCTGTCAAACAGCGAACAAGAACGTATTTAAATAAAAGGGCTTGTGCAGTACCCGTACACATATGTGGAATACCATTAATAAATAAGCGTGGTGAAAAAGTGTGCACACATCTAAATTAGTTTTGCGTTTGCAGAATTTGATTAACGTTTTTATGGGTGCTCTCAATAGTTTGGCGAATAACTTCTGTGTTTATAGTTAATTTGTACATCTGCAAATAAAGATTATCTCTTAAATGAATATTTAAAAAGTGAATAACTTGAATGGTAACAAATTGGCTGCCGCCCGATATCATCTATTAAATGGCGAGCTTAGCCCAGTGAGTTTATATGTATGCACAGTGGTTCGCAGCTGAATTTGTATCAAGGCAAAAATGCAAGATAACAATAAGTGCATTTTATGCTTTTAATGAAAGTTGTGACAATTGATTTACGCTGTGTAAATGCAATTCACGTTCGTGTTCTCAATCTTTTGTTAATGTGGCGTATGCAAAAATTCTAAAACAACTGATAGCGCAGTCTAAATTACAATTGTGTAGCACTGTGTGTGGGTGGGTGCGTACTTGGGCGTGTGGCTGTGACTCTCTGCTCCGTTGTAACTGTAATTGTAACTGCTACACAACAAGTGTGACTGTGACTGTGACTGTGTCAGCAGCAGCTGTGTTTGATTAAACAAAAAAAAAAAAAAAAACCTAAAGACAATGGGGCGTTATTTTGAAATTTCCCTTTTGTTTTGCTCGCGTTTTGCTGTCGTCATTGTATGTAGTCGGTAGTATTATCGTAATAATGGCATTGCCCATCAACTGAGGCCCCCTTAAGTAACACTTTTTTGTTGTATATATCCACATATATCCAAATATGTAACTACATATAGTAGATGAGCATGTTTTTGTGAGTGCGAAACAAGCAAAAATTAATTTGTCTGTGTTTGTTCACACATATTTGTACCAATCGAAATTGAACACAACGATCAAAAAAAAAAACAAAATAAAAACAATAAATCAAAGGCGAAAATCTCCAACGCTTATGGCTATTAAAAGTTATTGCCAATGGCTTTGGCTTCTAGTCCGAAAAAGCAAATACAAGACTTTTGCACTTAATTAGTTACTCGAAACGCGCATTGCGTCATCGGCAGCGACAGCGGCAGCAGCAGCGGCGACTGCGTCGTTGCCGTCGTTGAGCTGATTGAACTCCAGCGATTGCACAAAGTCGAATGGCAGCAGCAAATAGTAGAAGTAAACAAAAACAAATACTGAGCAGTGTTGCCAGAATTTCACGAACTTAACGAACAACAACTAGCTAGAAATAGCTTAACGGAGTTAGAATGGAAATAATAGGGAACAAAATAAAAATCAGGAAAACAAAATAGCATATTGTTATGTTGGGAAACAATTTATATTTCCCAGTATAAAAGTAACTAAACAAAATTACTATAGGGAGTACACTGAGCAATTTCACGAATATAACGAACAAAAACTAGCTAGAAATAGCTAAACAGAGTTATAGTGAAAATAGTGGGAAATAAAATAAAATTCAGAAAAACAAAATAACTAAATAATAATATATTTAAATAGCTAAACAAAGATATAATGAAAATAATAGGAAATAATTAAAGTTCGGGAAAACAAAATAACATACATATTATTATGTTAGGAAATAATTTATATTTTTCTGAGCAGTGTTACCAGAATTTATCGAACAAAAACTGGCTAAAAAAAGCTAAATAGAGTTTTAATGGGAATAATAGGGAATAATTAAAATTCAGGAAAACAAAATAACATGTTGTTATGTTGGGAAATACTATAGGGAATACACTGAGTAACTCCATAGCTAGCTATATAAAAATATTCCTATATATTTTATAGCTAAACTGCCAGCACTGTTAAGGAGATACAGATAGTATAGCAACTGTGGCCAATTTGCACTTAATTTAAAACGTAGCTCGGCACGATTTGAAGTTGAAGTTTGAGTTTTGAAAAATTAATTGAAAAGCGCCAAGTTCACACACCAAATTAATAGAAAGTATTAACCAAAAAGCTTATTGTTTTTTTCTGTGTTTAACGTTTTTTTTTGTTTTTTATTTTTTTGCAGACAAACAAGCTGATCAGACATCAGCCGGATCGTATTGGCAACAGCACGTGGCCACACCCAGCAGCAGCAGCAGTGGAGGCGTCGGAGGCAGCTCAACGCCCTTCGATTCGCCCTTCTACTCGGCAACACATGGCCTCGTTCAGACGCACCCCTCGCTGGGCGCTGCAGGCGTGCCACGCCCCGTGCCCCTAAATAGCAACAGTTTGGGCAGCGGTTCACCGCCAGCTGGGAAACCATCGTTGACCGCAGGTACTAGAGAGTCGCTTTAATTGTATCGTAAATGCTGCTATCGATTAATTACGAAAATTTATCGGCCATCAGTTTTGCTGCTTGAGCGATTAATTTAAGTAGTCGTCGATTAGTTGCATCGTAAATGTTTGTTTGATAGATTTATCGATGACTTGCATCGTTAATGCTTCTTCGCATAATCGTTTGATTGTGTTGTAAATAATCTCTTGAGTTATCGACAGCTATACAATCGATTAACTGTATCGTAAATGATTTTTAGATTAATTAAAAAAACAATGCTTTGATTGTTTGGCAAACGATATTTCGATTAATTGAAACGTTAGTCTATCGATTATTTTACTTTTTTGTTTGATTGTTTGGCAAATTACTTTTCGATTAATTGAAACGTTAGTCTATCGATTAATCGATTAATTTAATTTTTTTTTCGATTCTCTAATCACAGGCAGCGGTTATTTGAATTCGCGTGGAACTTTGCCGACCTCAGCGCGTTATCCGGCCAATAAGATTTCCGGCACTGTTGTGGAACCAAATCCGAAATCTCCTTTCCGTCATTTGGATTTCTCAACGAGCGCCACGGCTGAGCTACGCCGTAATCCAGCGCTCTCCGCACCCGATGAGTGCGCACGTGCCTGTCGCGAGGGTGAACCACCCAGGATTTGTTATTATCACTTTACGCTGGAATATTATACGGTGCTGGGAGCGTAAGTTTTAAAACCAATCCCCCAAAAAAAAAAAACATTTATGTGCACTCTAACGAAAGTTTATAGTCGGCTATAAGTCGGTTGATCGGTGAATTAGAAACCGGAAACCAACAACATCGTCAAGGTGAAAAATAAATCCATAAAAGTTTGAAAGTTTTGATGATCAGCTGACTTGACGTCAAGACAAACGCATCCATAAAGCGGCAAAGTGCAATTAAGTCTATCGTAAATAGTAAAACTCCATATCAGGATTTGAGAGTCATTGACATTAGATGATGTATATAACAGTATGTATATAACAGTTGCTAGCTATGTTACCAACTAGCTGTTAAGCTGCTTACAATTAGAGAGAGAGGAGTAGATTTAAAGATAGCGAGATATATAACTAAATAATTTACTTTTATAGCTAAATATCTGTTAAGCTACAACAGATAAAGATACAATTAGCTACAGATGCAGATACAAATTTGTTTGTTTATATAGAAATATATCCATGTAGCTTGATGTGTATGAATTATGTCAAGACCCTGAGAAAAATATGAAACACCTAAAGATCAATTTATGGTGTTATAACAATAACTTGACTAGCTGCAAAAACATATATGTAAATACAAACATACACATATGTAAATGCAGCTACATAAAGTTATAGATGCAGATATAGATACAGCTACAGCTACGTCTATATATAGCTACAGCGATACAAATCCCAATCAAATTAAAGCACCAGGAAAAATAACTAAGCTCTAAGCTCTGTCAACGCCATCGTGAGTCAAACAGAGACAGTAGTAGTAGTAAGAGTGAGAGAGAGCGAGAGCGAGAGAGGGAGAGGGAGTTAGTTGGCTTGGAAATAATTCCCACGCCATAAGTACTGTTATGGCAATAAGCAAACAGAGACAAAGGCAAATGCAATTCGCGAAAAAAAGCCAAGAAACTCGACAAATCACAAGTTGCAAGTTGCAAGTGTAAACAACAAGCCTCAAACTCAAACTCAAACTTAAACCTCAGTTTTTTTTTATATTGCTGTTTGAGTTTGTTAAGCTCCGGTTACGGGTTTCGAGGCCTCAGGTCTTAGATCTGTTGCCCTACTGCGCCAATGTACGTACGTACTACTTAATGACGGGGTCTATTCAAAGTGTTAACACTGTGTTGCAGTGTCAACTTGACAGTTAACTGTTGGTTCGACAACCTCACAGCTACACTGAGACAGAGGCAGTTGTGTCTCTCTACAGATGCTAGTAGAAAAGCTTATACAAAAGTTTTCCAAGACAAAATGATCGTAGCTCTGGTAGCTATATGATAAAGCAAGCTTATACCAAATACATTGGGAGATAGTTAAGATAAAGCTATTTGATCCTAACTAAAGTAGGGCAGCTCATTGAAATTTTCATAGCTCTAGCTCTTTTAGTGATTTAGAATAGTAAAGATAATTTTAAGGACAGTTAGAGCTATGTGATCCTAACTACAGTAGGGCAGCTCATTGAAACTTTCATAGCTCTAGCTCTTAAGTGTCTTAAATCAAACAAAAGATGAGGAATTTATCGTTTTATCGCTGAAAATTGTAATACTACTCCTACTTTTCGTAGCTTTTGGTAAGCTGCTTTAACTGATTACGTAGGGAGCTAGTAAAGATAATTTTAAAGGATAGTTAGAGCTATGCGAACCTCACTAAATTAGGGCAGCTCATTGAAACTTTCATAGCTCTAGCTCTTTAAGTGACTTTAAATCAAAGAAAACCTGAAGAATTTATCGTGTTATCGCTGAAAATTGTAATACAACTCCTACTTTTCGTAGCTGGTTTAATAATCTTTGTTGGTAACTTAAAGATAATTTTAAGCAGAGATAAAGCTCTTCGATTCTAACTTAAGAAGAGCAGCTCATCGAAACTTTCATAGCTCTAGCTCTTTGAGTGACTTTAAATCAAACAAATCCTACTACTTCACCAAACTACTCCTACTTTTCGTAGCTGGTTTAATAAACTCTGTTTGCGAAGCCGCTTTAAGTGATTACAAACATGAGCATTAAACTTAATAAGCGTAGTCTCTATTTGCCGATATTCCGACATTGGACACAATAAATTAGTTAGTTGTTAGTTACTTGCTGTCAGGCAGCAATCATAATGGATATCGTGTAATGTTATTAAATTGTACGATTTGCATTCATTTGTAAATCATATCCGGACATGATGATGATCATATCACGATCAACTTCCTGTCGATGGTCTACTCTTTTTTTTTGTTGAAATGAATAATGAAATTGTATGCGAATATGAATATGAATGTGAATATGAATATTGCTGCAAAACTAGATCGTTAGATGTCTTTAAGTTTTCACTTTTATAGACAGTTGAATTTAAGAATGATGAAGAACATAACCTAAAACTTGTTTGATAGATGTTTCTGATTTGTGTAATGGACAGATGAAGATAACTACGATATAATTTTCACAATCGTTTAATACTATTTGTCTTTTAGTATACTATAAAATACAAAACTATATGTTAAGAAATACGTGAGCCAACGGCATGCAAAGTTACAAAGAAATTGTGCTTTTAGTGGGCGAAGGAGGCGTGGCATCCAAAAAATTATGATAGCATTATCTTTATATTGCATCTAGTAATCTGCATGCCAAAATTGGAGTCCCTAGGCGTTATATTAACTGAGATATTTGCCAAAAACATGTATTTTTACGAGGTATGTCTGGCTTTTCGCTTATTGTGGGCGAATGGGGCGTGGCATCAAAAAAAGGAAACAAACTTGTATTGACTGACTAAATATGTGGTCGATACTGACCAACTTTGAACTTGTAGCTCTTACCATCTCTGAGATCCTTTCGTTCATACGGACAGACAGACAGACGGACTTGGCTAAATCGACTCGGCTGTTGATGCTGATCAAGAATATATATACTTTATGGGGTCTGCCACGCCTCCTTCTGGCTGTTACATACTTCTGACAAACCCAGTATACCCCTCAGAGGGTATAATTGCATAATTTTAAGACTTTCGTACCTAGCGTGAAGTAATTTGTATTACAAACGTGTTATTCTACATAATTTCCCTTAAAATGGAGTGTATATAACGCTTAATTTCACTTACAGTGCCTGTCAGGTGTGCACACCGAATGCAACGAATACTGTTTGGAGTCACTGTCAGTGCGTTTTGGCCGATGGCGTTGAGCGTGGTATTCTCACGGCGAATCGCATGATACCCGGTCCAAGTATACAGGTGTGTGAGAACGATAAGGTCGTCATTGATGTGGAGAATCATATGGAGGGCATGGAGGTGACCATTCACTGGCATGGCATCTGGCAGCGTGGATCACAGTACTACGATGGTGTGCCATTTGTCACCCAGTGTCCCATTCAGCAGGGCAATACGTTCCGTTATCAATGGACGGGCAATGCCGGCACACACTTCTGGCACGCCCATACGGGTCTACAGAAACTGGATGGACTCTACGGCAGTGTTGTGGTGCGTCAGCCACCATCACGTGATCCCAATTCGCATTTGTATGACTTTGATTTGACGACACACATTATGCTGATCAGTGATTGGTTGCACGAAGATGCGGCGGAACGTTATCCGGGTCGTTTGGCTGTTAATACGGGTCAAGATCCCGAATCTATGTTGATCAATGGCAAAGGACAGTTCCGTGATCCCAACACTGGCTTCATGACCAACACTCCGCTGGAGATTTTCACTATTACACCCGGTCGTCGCTATCGCTTCCGTATGATCAATGCCTTTGCGTCCGTCTGTCCCGCCCAGGTGACAATCGAGGGTCACGGCATGACGGTCATTGCCACAGATGGTGAACCCGTACATCCCGTCAATGTCAATACGATTATTTCCTTCTCAGGTGGGTTGGAGCGATTAACTGATTATTTCTAGATTTTTTCAAACTTCTTGTTTCTATCCAGGTGAACGCTATGACTTTATCATTACGGCCGATCAACCGGTGGGCGCCTATTGGATCCAGCTACGTGGTCTGGGCGAATGCGGTATTCGTCGTGCCCAGCAGTTGGCCATTCTACGTTACGCCCGTGGTCCCTATCAACCGGCTTCGGCGCCTCCCACCTACGATGTCGGCATTCCTCAGGGTGTGGTAAGTTTTCCCCATCAATTTTCTAAAAAAAATTTCCATTTAGAAACAGTTTTAAAGTGCAGGAATTTTCCAATTAACACTAAAGGGAAACTGTTCTTAAGAATCTGAGGAGAAAATGGAAAAGAATT